>OU342741.1:23506250-24706250 GCA_910589775.1 Avena eriantha
CCACAAACCACTTATGGATCCACTAGAGTCACCGCATGTGTGTTCTTTTCACAAACCACATATGGACCCACTAGAGTCATTGCATGTGTGTTGCTGTTATGAACCACACATGGATCCACTAGTGTTCATTGCATGTGTGTTCTTTCGTCAAACCACATATGGACCCACTAGAGTCATTGCATGTGTGTTCATGTCATGAACCACACTTGGATCCACCGGAGTCATTGCATGTGTGTTCTTTCCATAAACCACATATGGATCGACCAGTGTCATTGCATGTATGTTCTTTCCACAAATCACATATGGATCCACCAGTGTTCATTGCATGTGTTTTGTTTTCCACAAACCACATATGGATCCACTAGAGTCATTGCACGTGTGTTCTTTTCACAAACCACATATGGACCCACTAGAGTCATTGCATGTGTGTTCTTATACTAGAACCAGCACTAGAGTCATTGCGTGTGTGTTTTTTTCACAAACCACCTATGGATCCACCAGTGTCATTGCATGTGTGTTCTTTCCACAAACCACATATGGATCAACAAGTGGTTATTGCATGTGTGTTCTTTCCACAAACCACATATGGATCCACCAGAGTCATTGCATGTGTGTTCTTTTGACAAACCACATATGGACCCACTAGAGTCATTGCATGTGTGTTCTTTCCACAAACCACACATGGATTAACCAATGGCATTGCATGTGTGTTTTTGTCACAAACCACATATGGTTCCACTAGAGTCATTGCATGTGTGTTCCTGTCATGAACCACATATGGACCCACTAGAGTCACTGCATGTGTGTTCTTTCCACAAACCACACATGGATTAACCAATGCAATTGCATGTGTGTTATTGTCACAAACCATATATGGATCAACCAATGTCATTGCATGTGTGTTCCTATCATGAACCACATATGGACCCACTAGAGTCATTGCATGTCTGTTCTTTTCACAGATCATATATGGATCAACCAGTGTTCACTTCATGTGTGTTCTTTCCGCAGACCACTTATGGATCCACCTGTGTTCATTGCATGTGTGTTATTTTCCACAAACCACATATGGATCCACTAGATTCATTGCATGTGTGTTCTTTTCACAAAGCACATATGGAACCACTAGAGTCATTGCATGTGTGTTCCAATCATGAACCACATATGGATCAACCAATGGCATTTCATGTGTGTTCTTTCCACAAACCACACATGGAACCACCAATGGCATTGCATGTGTGTTCTTTCCACAAACCACACATGGATCCACCAGAGTCATTGCATGTGTGTTCTTTCCACAAACCACATATGGATCAACTAGTGTCATTGCATGTGTGTTCTTTCCACAAACCACATATGGATCAACCAATGTCATTGCATGTGTGTTCCTGTCATGAACCACACATGGATCAACCAATGTCATTGCATGTGTGTTCATTTCATGAACCACATATGGATCCACCAGTGTTCATTGCATGTGTGTTCCTATCATGAACCACAGATGGATCAACCAGTGGTTATTGCATGTGTGTTCTTTCCACAAACCACACATGGATCCACCAGTGTCATTGAAATGTGTGTTCTCTTCAGAGACCACACATGGATCCACCAGTGTCATTGCATGTGTGCTCTCTTTACTAACAAGAACAAGTGTCATTACATTTGTGTTCTTTTCACAATCCACCTATGGATCCACCAGTGTCATTGCATGTGTGTTCTTCTCATTAACCACATCTAGAGTCATTGCATGTGTGTTCTCTTCAGAAACCACACATGGATCCACTAGTGTCATTGCATGTGTGTTCTTTTTACTAACAACAACTAAAGTCATTTCATGTGTATCTTTTCACATACCACATATGGATCCACCAGTGTCATTGAGATGTGTGTTCTCTTCTGAGACCACACATGGATCCACCAGTGTCATTGCATGTGTGTTCTTTTTACTAACAACAACTGGAGTCATTGCATGTTTGTTCTTTTCACATACCACATATGGATCCACCAGTGTCATTGAAAAGTGTGTTTTCATCAGAGACCACACATGCATCCACCAGTGTCATTGCATGTGTGTTATTTTTACTAACAACAACTGGAGTCATCGCATGTGTGTTCTTTTCACATACCACATATGGATCCACATGTGTCATTGAATTGAGTGTTCTCTTTAGAGACCACACATGGATCCACCAGTATCATTGCATGTGTGTTCTTTTCATGAACCACACCCAGTGTCATTGCGTGTGTGTTTTTTTCACAAACCACATATGGATCCACCAGTGTCATTGCATGTGTGTTCTTTCCACAAACCACATATGGATCAACCAATGTCATTGCATGTGTGTTCCTGTCATGAACCACACATGGATCAACCAATGTCATTGCATGTGTGTTCCTTTCATGAACCACATATGGATCCACCAGTGTTCATTGCATGTGTGTTCCTATCATGAACCACAGATGGATCAACCAGTGGTTATTGCATGTGTGTTCTTTCCACAAACCACATATGGATCCACTATAGTCATTGCACGTGTGTTCTTTTCAGAAACCACATATGGACCCACTAGAGTCATTGCATGTGTATTCTTATACTAAAACCAGCACTAGAGTCATTGCACGTGTGTTCTTTTCACAAACCACATATGGATCCACTAGTGTCATTGCATGTGTGTTCTTTCCACAAACCACATATGGATCAACCAGTGGTTATTGCATGTGTGTTCTTTCCACAAACCACACATGGAACCCCCTGAGTCATTGCATGTGTGTTCTTTTCACAAACCGCATATGGACCCACTAGAGTCATTGCATTAGTGTTCTTTCCATAAACCACACATGGATTAACCAATGGCATTGCATGTGTGTTATTGTCACAAACCACATATGGATCAACCAATGTCATTGCATGTGTGTTCCTGTCATGAACCACACATGGACCAACCAATGTCATTGCATGTGTGTTCTTTCTACAAACCACATATGGATCCACTAGAGTCATTGCATGTGTGTTATTTTCACAAACCACATATGGATCAACCAATGGCATTGCATGTGTGTTCTTTTCACAAATCACATATGGATCAACTAGTTTTCACTCCATGTGTGTTCTTTCCACAAACCACTTATGGATCCACTAGTGTTCATTGCATGTGTGTTGTTTTCACAAACCACATATGGACCCACTTGAGTCATTGCATGTGTGTTATTTCCAGAAACCACTCATGGATTAACCAATGTCATTGCATGTGTGTTATTGTCACAAACCACATATGGATCAACCAATTTCATTGCATGTGTGTTCCTATCATGAACCACACATGGATCAACCAGTGGTCATTGCATGTGTGTTCTTTCCACAAACCTCATATGGATCCACTAGAGTCATTGCATGTGTGTTCTTTTCAAAAACCACATATGGATCAACCAATGGCATTGCATGTGTGTTCTTTTCACAAATCACATATGGATCAACTAGTGTTCACTGTATATGTGTTCTTACCACAAACCACTTATGGACCCACTATTGTTTATTGCATGTGTGTTCTTTTCCACAAACCACATATGGATCCACTAGAGTCATTGCATGTGTGTTCTTTCACAAAACACATATGGACCCACTAGAGTCATTGCATGTGTTTTCTTATACTAAAACCAGCATTAGAGTCATTGCATGTGTTTTTTTTCACAAACCACATATGGATCCACCAGTGTTATTGCATGTGTGTTCTTTCCACAAACCACATATGGATCAACCAGTGGTTATTGCATGTGTGTTTTTTCCACAAACCACATATGGATCCACTAGAGTCATTGCATGTGTGTTCTTCTCACAAACCACACATGGATCCACCAGTGTCATTGCATGTGTGTTCTTTTTACTAACAACAACTGCAGTCATTTCATGTGTGTTCTTTTCACATACCACATATGGATCCACAAGTGTCATTGAAATGTGTGTGTTCTCTTCAGAGACCACACATGGATCCACCAGTGTCATTGCATGTGTGTTCTTTTCACATACCACAACTGGAGTCATTGCATGTGTGTTCTTTTCACATACCACATATGGATCCACCAGTGTCTTTGAAATGTGTGTTCTCTTCACAAACCACAGATGGATCCACCAGTGTCATTGCATGTGTGTTCTTTTTACTAAAAACAACTAGAGTCATTGCATGTGTGTTCTTTTCACATACCACATCTGGATCCACCCGTGTTATTGAAATGTGTGTTCTCTTTAGAGACCACACATGGATCCACCAGTGTCATTGCATGTGTGTTTTTTTAATGAACCACACCCAGTGTCATTGCATGTCTGTTCCTCTCAGAAACCACACATGGATCCACCAATGGCATTGCATGTGTGTTATTGTCACAAACCACATATGGATCAACAAATGTCATTGCATGTGTGTTCCTGTCATGATCCACATATGGACCCACTAGAGTCATTGCATGTGTGTTCTTTTCACAAATCACATATGGATCATCAGTGTTCACTGCATGTGTGTTCTTTCCACAAACCACTTATGGATCCACCAGTGTTCATTGCATGTGTGTTCTTTTCCACAAACCACTTATGGATCCACTAGAGTCACCGCATGTGTGTTCTTTTCACAAACCACATATGGACCCACTAGAGTCATTGCATGTGTGTTGCTGTTATGAACCACACATGGATCCACTAGTGTTCATTGCATGTGTGTTCTTTCGTCAAACCACATATGGACCCACTAGAGTCATTGCATGTGTGTTCATGTCATGAACCACACTTGGATCCACCGGAGTCATTGCATGTGTGTTCTTTCCATAAACCACATATGGATCGACCAGTGTCATTGCATGTATGTTCTTTCCACAAATCACATATGGATCCACCAGTGTTCATTGCATGTGTTTTGTTTTCCACAAACCACATATGGATCCACTAGTCATTGCACATGTGTTCTTTTCACAAACCACATATGGACCCACTAGAGTCATTGCATGTGTGTTCTTATACTAGAACCAGCACTAGAGTCATTGCGTGTGTGTTTTTTTCACAAACCACATATGGATCCACCAGTGTCATTGCATGTGTGTTCTTTCCACAAACCACATATGGATCAACAAGTGGTTATTGCATGTGTGTTCTTTGCACAAACCACATATGGATCCACCAGAGTCATTGCATGTGTGTTCTTTTGACAAACCACATATGGACCCACTAGAGTCATTGCATGTGTGTTCTTTCCACAAACCACACATGGATTAACCAATGGCATTGCATGTGTGTTTTTGTCACAACCCACATATGGTTCCACTAGAGTCATTGCATGTGTGTTCCACTAGAGTCATATGAATGTTTACATCCCATGCTATAATTGTATTATTAGGAAACACTAATACTTGTGTGTTTTGTAAACATAAGAGAGTCCCTAGTAAGCCTCTTGTTGAACTAGCTTGTTGATTAATTGATGATCATGGTTTCCTGATCATGGACATTAGGATGTGATTAATAACAAGGTTATATCATTAGGAGAATGATGTGATGGACACACACCCATAGTAAGCGTAGCATAAGATCAAGTCTTTAAGTTCGTATTGTTGTAAGCTTTCAAATACATAGTAACCTAATCCTTCGACCATGAGGTTATGTTAATCACCATCACCGGATGGATACTTTGATGACATCAAACGCCGCTTCGTAACTGGGTGGTTATAAAAGTGTCATTGGGTATTCTGAAAGTATGTGTTGAAGCGCATGGACCAAGATTGGGATTTGTCCATCCATATGATGGATAGATATGCTCTGGGCCCTCTCGGTGGAATGTCATCTAGTTAGCTTGCAAGCATGTGACTGGGTCACAAGGGATGACATATCACGGAACGAGTAAAGAGTACTTATCAGTAACGAGGTAGAACTAGGTACGGAGATACCGACGATCAAACCTCGGATAAGTATAGTATCGCGTGACAAAGGGAATTGGTTTCGTATGTAAATGGTTCTATCGATCACAAAGTCATCGTTGAGTATGTGGGAGCCATTATGGATCTCCAGGTCCTGCTGATGGTTATTGATCGGAGAGGTGTCTTCATCATGTCTGCATATTCACGAACCGTAGGGTGACACACTTAAGGTTCGAAGTTGTTTTAAGTAGATATGGAATGTGCGTTGGAGACCGAATGTTGTTAGGATCTCGGAATGGATCCGGGACATCACGAGGAGATCCGGAATGGTCCGAAGAATAAGATTCATATATTGGGGATCATTTTCTAAGTTAGGAAATGTTCCGGAGTGTTTGTATGGAGATTCTAGAAGGTTTCGGAATTTTCTGGAAGGTTCTAGAGGATTTCTTGGAGTTTGCTTGAAAACCAAGAAAGGGTCAAAGGAAACCTAGTGGGGCAAGACACGGATTCGTGGGGGAGGAGGACTCCTCCCCCCTTCCCACCGCCGGCCATAGGAGGGGAGTCCTACTAGGACTCCCCCTCCCCAGGCGCGCCTCCCCCCTTAAATAGAAGGGCAGGGGCGCCCCCTCTTGCCTCTCTCTCATAACTCCCAATCTCTGCCGCCTCTCTCCTCCACCTTTCTTCTGCACAGGCATAGGCGAAGCCCTGCAGAATTCTCTACTCCACCACCACCACCACGCCGTCGTGCTGCTGGGATTCCGTGGAGAAGATCTACTACCTCCGCTGCTCGCTGGAACGGGGAGAGGAAGGTCTGCTTCGACTTCGCACGTGTGACCGACTGCGGAAGCGCTGCCGAATCATGGAGCCGGAAGGATCGTCCACTTGACCGGCTGCGGGAGCGCTGCCGGAACGCGACGTCGGAAGGATCATCCACACGATCTTGAGATCGGCAAGTGATCGACTACATCAACCACGAGACCTAATCTCGTTAACTCTTTTGGATCTACGAGGGTTAGTTCCTATCTATCTCGTTGCTCATGTCTAATAGATTAGATCTTGGCTTTTATCTAGATTAGATCTGGGTTTTGTTCGTTCTTGCGGTAGAAATTTTTGTTTTCCATGCTACGAACCCATCACCAGTGTCATTGCATGTGTGTTATTCTCATGAACCACAGCTAGAGTCATTGCATGAATGTTCTTCTCATAAACCACACAAGGATCCACCGGTGTCATTGCATGTCTGTTCTTTTCATGAACCATAGCTAGTGTCATTGCATGTGTGTTCTTATGACAAACCACACATGTATCCACCAGTGTCATTGCATGTCTGCTCTTTTCATTAACCATAGTTAGAGTCATTGCATGTGTGTTCTTTTCACAAACCATATATCACCAGTGTCATTGCATGTGTGTTCATCTCATAAACCACATATGGATCCACCCAGTGTGGTTGCATGTGTGTTCTTCTCACAAACCACATAAGGATCCACCAGTGTCATTGGTTGTGTGTTCTTTTCATAAACCACATATGGATCCTAACCTTAGGAGAGCCCTAACCTTATCCCCCCAATGGATCCACCGTTAGATCGAGTCTTCTAGAAGGCATGCCCTAACACAGTTGTTCGCTTGACGATTGTTACACACCGTTCGATCGGGGCGCTTGGACGATTGGGATGGTCTTCGTGAGAGCGATCCGCGAGTAGGCTGTTCTGCGGCATGATTGGCCATGTTTTCTCTAGACAAACTGGCAACACTAGGCGCTCCCCTGTTGCGAGTGTCACGACTCACGAGTTCAGTGGGCCATATCCCAGTGTCACGTCCCCATTACTTCTCTTCCTCCCCGTACTTATCTTCCTTCCCCTCGAAGCCACTTTCCCCACTTCACTCCCATCCTGCCATAGACGCAAGCCGACGGCGCCTCCATCCCAGTACCCTCTCCGGCAGCCACCCCCCTCCCCTCTCGCCATGGGTTCAAGGGGAGATGGCGAGGAAACGCGTTGTTACGACAGGGACGGTGATTTCGATGTGAGTTGTCTCATATCTATCTCTATCATCTATGGCCAGTTATCTATTTTTTGAGCTAGACCTAATCTGTTTACTCACGCGCGTATGATGTGTTAGGCCAACCAGACGATGTATGACTCCGACTATCACGGTTTAGTGGATGAAGACAGTCCTCTGCTATGTAAACATGGATATGTGCCCACTAAATTTGTAGCGTTCGAAGGACAAAACGCAGGCAAGAGGTTTCTACAGTGTCAAGGACATCGTGCAATGATGCAAGGCGGAAAGTTGCGGTGTTGTCAAATGGGTAGATCTAGAGTGGCCCAAATCGATGTAGAAAACGCTGGACAAACTATGGGAAATGACTATTGAGTTGAAAGAATCTGTATTCAGCTCACTTCTTGACAGTGTTGAGATGAAGCTATGGGAACCAGTTGACACGACCAATCATAAGCGAGATCTCAGGTGGGTGCAAGACAAGGTTAGCAACGTCGAGAAGGAGAGGGACGCGGCGTTGGCCCTGAAGGCTAAAGCAGAGCAAGAACTGACTCAAGCAAGGAATGATCTTCACCAGGCCAAAGTCATGCAGTTCACAACTACGAGTATTGACAAGTGCATGAGGAAAAATGCAGAGAAACAATTGAAGCTGTGCAAGGAAGATGCTAAAAGGAAGGAGCAGACGATTCAATCCTTGCTCCCGCAGGAAGATGCGCATCGGGCTAAGATTAGGAAGATCAAGGAGATGTGTGATAACTAGTTCTATTTAGCTTAAGCTCCATGCCTTTTTAAGTTGTAATAGTTGTACTTATTGACCTAGCGGTCTGAACTATTGGCCTCGGAGTCCTAGGAGGAAAAAATTGGTCGCCCGTTAATCTGTCTTAACCCTGCATTACTTCCTTTTGTCTGACCAATGCCTCTTGGATATTCTGACCGTCGCTTCGTCGTCCTCGTGTACAAATAGGAGGCGCCACAGTGCGTCGCTTCGTCGTCCATCCCCTCGCCTTCTCCAATCTCCACCGCGCCGTCGCTTCGTCGTCCATCCCCTCGCTCCCTCTCCAATCTCCACCGCGCCGCCATGGAGATGCCCATGCTAAACTTCTATGAGGCGGTGATGTTCGCGCACTTCGACATCCTCGCGCCGCCGGCCGGGACGGTGCCCCACGGATGGTGCATCAGCTATGCGGGGGTGCCGGTGGCTCCGCTCCTCGTCCTCGCCGGAGCCAGGATGGAGAGTGAAATCGCGGCGCGCTGCCGCCAGATGCCCACGTGGAAGAGGGTGTTGCCCCGGTACACGGCGGCCAACCCGTACTGGTCGACGCTGTTCAAGAAAGAGCGGAAGGCCACGATTGGCAACCGCATCGTTTACGGGCCCGTGGTGCCCCGAGATCTCCACAACCGAGAAGGGCGGGAGAGGTTCTGGTCCGTCCCTGGACGGACCAAGTACACCGTCATTGTCGCCGCTCACCGCGAAGAGGTGCTCCGTCTCGCGAACAATGCGAAAATCGTGGAGATTCCATCCGACGATGACGAGGAAGACAGCGGCTCAGAGGACAGTGGTAGTGGAAGTGAAATTATTGACTAGTGGTTGAATTAATATAGGATGTGAAATCACACCTTTGTTTAGAAGAATTTGTGGTTGAATTAATAAAATGCCTCGATTTAGATCTCTGTCTCGATTAATTTTTGGAAGAATTTGTGATTTAGATCAATTTCTGTCTCGATTTAGATCTCTGTCCCGGATTGGGAACGTGATCGTGGACCAAAGACCCTTTTTTTACTAGTGTATTCTGACATTGGTGGTTTGTTTAAATGTAATCTACGTGGTTTGTGCCGCATGCAAATGGCACAACCATAATTTATAAAGTGGAAGCACGTACACCCGGTTACTGGAGATCCGGGAGCTTCGCCAGATGCAGGGGATGCAGGAGCAGAGTGGCGGTGAGATAGACGGGCTCAAGATTAGGCCAGAAAGTGGTACCGATTTCCTCCTCATTTGGGCATTATCGGTTGCCATTGTTATTTATGTCGTTGTGCAACATCTGAAATAAGTTGCTTCTTCGTGAAGTGTGGCAGTTTAAATAATTTCTTTCTGTGCCACTTACATTCCATCGAATTTGGAGACCTCCTGCCCCTTAGCAATCGTGGAACCGTTGCTGCGTGTTTTTAGATAGCAGTGTCACAATCATAGTTTCGGATTCAACTACTGACTCGGGCGTTTCCAAACCCTATGTCCCGGTACATTTTACTCAGAGAACGTGGGTAGATTATTTCGCCCAGCAAAGTACCACACACAGAGCTCCAGAATTTAACCGAATTACATATATAGGTTCAAGTTCAACACATTATTATGCATCTTCATTGCCAGCAGCCTTCTTCCGCAGCCTGGGTATCAATCATTCACGTCCACTAGCTTCTTCATTTCCTGCCTTCTTCCTCTTCCTCGGTGCCAATTTTCTTAGCTTCACGTACTCTGTATCGCTAGGACAATGGGCACCAGAATCGTGCCCAGCATCATCTTTCCACTCGTTTTTAATTTCTTCGGGCAGCAAAATGACTGACCCGACAGTCATGTTTCTAACCTTATGGCGCTTCCTGTCAAAGAAACAAGACTGTTGCATAACTATCCAATATCTACAGAGTAAATAAAACAAAGATTACAATTCAGCACAAACATGCGAACCCCAAGAGACCTTTGCTTACCAGGAGCTAATTGGGTTCGAGCAACCACCCTGTCCAAGAATAGAAGGGCGACTCCCAGTTGCAGCAGCTTCTACATCCAGTACATCACAGTTCAGTTCAAACATGCAAGCCGAAGCATACCTTTTCATTAACCCAATTAGCTGACTGTCACACGTTAGAGGAACCATGATGCCACGTTCATCCACGAAGCTGAACTTTGCAGTCTGCTTCGGCCATAATTCATCATGATTACGTAGAGCAGCAACCATACCAAATATAGTGCAGATCTGCGTAGGCGCTTCTTCCATCGTGATACAATGGTGTCCATACCACTTGCCCTTAGAGTCGTACCTGAAGAGGACTACCGTAACCAGGTAAGGGTGGTCCGCCAAGATCCCACTTGACAGAAAACTGTGGACAAAATATGTTTGTCAGCGTTGGGCTAACAAACAATTTTAGGTTCAGTAGCCAGCTAGCAGTTATAATTAGTACGAATAGCAAAGAGAAGGGTAGCTCACCCGCTTGTAGCCAAAACTTCTTCTTCCTTGATAGTAGTATTTGCCATCCTCCGAGCTGCTCGGCTCGTCGGCGGCGAAGGCGGGCTAGAGCCTCGCAACGGCGGCTACGGCATGCGCCATTGGAGCTCGGGATTAGCGACTAGAAGCAGCAACTGAGTGCAGCAACTTGACGCCAGAAGTCAAATGTCCGAAGGGATCGTCCTGCTTGGAGGGTGGATTCCGACGCCGTCGGTGCTAGGGGAAAGGTGGGAATGGATTTGTGAAATTGGTCAACGCATCCAATCCACTTAGTTACTCGATTTGCCTAAGAGGTTGCCGCGTTGGCGCTCGCGTCACGGACAGATGACCGACATGAGGGTCCTGACCGTCTACTTCACGGTGCAGTTTAACGGAATGTTTGAATTTGGCAGGGTGAGATGAGTTTGCCTCGAAATGGCCCCTCTCAGTAGTTGGCGGCCTAACTTTTCGAAACACGGTTATTTTAGACAACTTAGATACCGTCATGCGCTGACCTGCGAACTTTGGTACCGCAGACGAACAGTCCCCTCGACTACAGCTTCGCATACTTCACAATGGACCGGCCTACCAGTGTTGTTTTATATGCTCTACCCATCGTCAGGGCCGTCTCCGGCCCCATGTTCTTATTGAAGCAAGCCTGTTCTACGTGTCCGGCCATGTCGTGGACGTCATCCCCTGGTGGTTGTGCATCTCTTGGATCATAATCGTCCGCACTCCAGAGGGGACACCCAAGGACAACCGTTCTTTCTGCTGTTCTGCAATTAATCTTCTTTGGCGAAAGAAGAACCTGATGATCCATATGTGATACAGTACTTCTGAAGACAATGGTCTTATTTATCTTTCTTTGCATCAGTTTAGGTAGAAGCACTCGAAGGAAATGCAAGATGTTTTTTCTGTTACTGGATAGATTTTGTAGAGAAATCAAATGGAGAGGTCCGGTCTGCTTGTATGTGGTTCTATTTCTTCTCATGCTGAAATGGCAGGTAGTTTGTGCATGAGATGAGTTGTAGGTGTTGTAAGTAAACAACAACAAAACTGTTTGTTTCAAGCTAAAAGTCAATGGCTCGCTTTCACTCCGTAGTTGAAGACGTTGTTAGATTATTGCAGTGATCTCTCGGGCATGGTAAAGCGTGCCCTTTCATTCTAGTATGTCCTAACTACTGGACTAAACAGGTGTATATTGGAGCTGGTATCCATCAACTTGGACTTTTATTTTTTATTTTTTGACCTGGCAACTTGGAGTTGTTGGGTGATAGATTATCGCCAAATTATTGAGTAGACTTTGGCCCTGATCTACATTTGCACGTCTCACACTGGTAGCTGGCTAGGCTTCTTCACAGATTCGAGACATCTCTCATCTTATTTTGCTTCAGAAAGGAAACTGTGCGAGACGATGAAGCCAATTCAACCAGATTAGACAGGTGCAGATCTCTTCTACTCTTCCTCTGCTCCTCCTTTGCCCATCTCCTTTCAATATCTGATACTGTAACTATTTATCTCCAGTTTATGCAGCCAATTCGTCCTCATTAGTACATCTGCGCGCCGTTCGTGGAGACATAACTTCTCTTTCTGTTGAAGACTGGCAGATGCAACAAAAAGGTACCGTTTCCTACCTAATATATTTGCGATATTGTTCCATTCGAGTTTTCTTTTTCTGTTGTTCCAGGTGCATGAGCTGCTGCGCATGCCTGATCGAAAATTTAAAGGAAGCTAGGCTAGTTCTGAGTTTTGAAGTTTCTGGAAGCATTCCTAATATTTGCGTTGTGGATGAACAACATTTGATGTATGGTAAAAACAGAGTTTCGATATGTTATTCATCAGAACAACATTTCACAAAAAATGTTTTTGAACATGATTCTATTGATATTAATGCATGGCAGGTGCCAACGGCTTGCTGTTGCGTGCCATATATATGTCCTTAGCTAGGAAATACATGAAGCCTCTTCCATGATTTTAATAAATTGATTCTATCAATTAACTGTTCTGGCCTACGCAGATCACAAATTGATGACTAGTATTATTAATTACAAATACACCTAGGTCCATGGCTCATGTCCCCGATATACCCACACACCCTGAATATACGTACTTTACAATGTAATCTCACTACAGTTTTCTGGGAGTCAATGAAGTTTTTGTTTTTCCCCCTGTAGATTCAGTGTACATGGATTATAGTGAACGGTTATTACTGAAACTATATTTTTCAGAAATACTGAGGTCAATCTACACAACTAGAGATGGCGGAGATTGCTCTTCTTCTTGTCATAAAAAAGATTGGCACAACTGTGGCGGCAGAGACAATGGAGTATGTTAGACCATTGCTTGCAAACAAAACTGAGCTGGTGGCTGCACTCCCAGATAACATGAGACTGATACAGAATGACCTTGAACTTATCCAAGCATTTCTCAAGGATATTAGCACAAGGGGTTTCACAGATCGAGTCACAGATACTTGGATAGGGCAAGCCCGAAGATTGGCGTATGATATGGAAGACATTGTGGATCAGTTTATTTATATTGTTGCTGACCACCATCAGGAAGGATCATGGTGGGATTATGTGAGAAAATCCGTGAAGATACCACGATCTCTATTTACACTAGATGATATTTCTACTGCACTTAATAGAATAAATGTACAGCTTACACAGCTTAAAGGAAACAAAGACTGGACTAAACCGATAGCCCGTGCGAGTGATGATTCTGTAGCAACTAATGACAGGCAGCAACAGCCGTATCTTCCTGGACACAATTACTCAATATCTGATGATGAACTTGTAGGATTTGATAAAAATAGAGAAACCCTGAGGAAGTCAATTAATTTGGAAGAATGTTCTCAACTGCAGATCATTGCTGTGTGGGGTATGGGTGGCATAGGGAAAAGCACTCTTGTCAGTTGTTTTTTCAGAAATCATGCATCCAACTTTGAATGCCATGCATGGGTTTCTGTCTCTCAGTCATACAAATTAGATGATATTTGGAGAAACATGCTGAAAGGAATCTATTGTAAAGAGAAGAAAGAATTTGATGCTGAAAAGATGAGCAGTGCAGAGATGCAAGTTGAATTGAAGGAAATCCTGGAGACAAAGCGATACTTGATCATATTGGATGATGTCTGGACACCCTCTGATCTATTTAAAATTAAAGAGGTTCTAGCTGATAAGGGCAACGGAAGCAGAGTAATAATCACAACAAGAATCGAGGAAGTTGCTTCAATAGCTCATGATGGCTGCAAGATCAAAGTGGAGCTTCTAGGGAAGGAGGATTCATGGCATCTATTTTGCAGGAAGGCTTTTTCGAGAACTGAAAATCACATCTGCCCAAACCTGTTACAAGAGTATGGTAAATCCATAGTGGAGAGGTGTGGTGGTTTACCGCTAGCAATTGTAGCCATAGGGAGCATACTGGGTCTTAAAGAGGAGAATGTTACAGAATGGAGGCTATTTTATGATGAGCTCATCTCGGAGCTATACAACAATGAGAACCTAACTCATGTGGAGAGAATACTGAATCTAAGCTACAGATACTTGCCTAATTATTTGAAGAGCTGTTTCTTGTATTGTGCCATGTTCCCGGAAGATCACTTGATCCATAGAAAAAGATTGATTAGATTGTGGGTCGCTGAAGGTTTTATTGAAAACAATGGAGCATGCAGTTTCGAAGATGTTGCTGGAGGTTACCTGACAGAGCTCGTTCGACGAAGCATGCTTCATGTGGTAAAGAGGAACAGTTTTAATAGGATTAAGTGTCTTCGAATGCATGACCTTGTTCGCGAATTGGCAATTTTCCAATCAAAAGAAGAGAATTTTAGCACAACTTATGATGATAGTCATGGGGTGACACAGGTGGAGTCAAATTCTCGTCGCATGTCGGTGTTCCAATGCCAGAATGACAATGACATTCGATCAAGTGTAGGTCAATTCAGGCTTCGTACCTTCATAGTATTCAATACGGGCATGGCGCTATCTTCATGGTTTCCCTCAGATTCTATGTACCTTGCTGTGCTGGAGCTATCAGGATTACCTATTGTGACTATTCCAAGTTCCATCGGAGAGCTATTCAACCTTAGGTATTTGGGCCTTGATAACACCAATGTGAAGCAACTCCCAAGATCTCTTCTGAACCTTCACAACTTGGAAACATTGTCCCTTAGAGGTACACCCTGTTTGGATCTCCCAAGAGGGTCTGGACAGCTGAAGAGATTACGGCACTTTCTTATTTATAAGTTGCTAGACAAAACATATTCTATTTTCAAAAGTTATGAATCTGTGAGACCGTTTCAGGGATTGTGCTTTTTGAAGGACCTGCAAACTCTTTCCCCAGTTCGAGCTAGCGAAGGTTTGGTTGCAAGACTAGCAAATTCATCACAGTTGCGAACCCTTACTATTACTGGGGTGCGGAGCATCCATTGCGCACAATTGTGTGACTCTTTATCGAAATTGCACCACCTCTCAACATTATCCATTAGAGGCAGCGACATAGGCGAGGTGCTTCAGCTTGAAACTTTGACATTGTCGAACCATCTTAAAAAGCTCATTCTCAAAGGGCGGCTTTCTGAAGGAACTTTGAGCTCCCCATTTTTCTCAACCAATGGAGATGTACTTCACAGTATATCTCTACTTTGGTCTAGGCTCGCGGAGAGCCCAATGCCACGCCTCTCTGAATTGTCAAATTTAACAGAAATATGGCTTATATATAAGGGCGTACACTGGACAGGAGCTAAAATTCGAACCAGAATGGTTCCCAAATGTGAAGATTATGGGTTTAAAGTATTTGTCACACGTGAACCAAATATGCATACATGAGGGAGCTTTGGTCCGCCTTGAACATCTTTGTATCTGTGGCCTTGGCAAACTGCGGGCCATCCCTACCGGCGTAGAGCTTCTTAAATCCCTCAAACAGGCGCACTTTACTGCCATGCATAAGGATTTCAGAAGCAGTCTTCAAGCAGCAAAACTAGAGCATATCCCGGTGCTCTACTATTGAATCTATTGTAAGTAAAATATCCTCTGTTAGCTAATACTATATATTGCGTTCACCCTTTTCATGGCATTCAGTGTGCGCCATCTCTTGCGCCAAATCATATAGTTTCTGGAGTTTATGAAATTTCGTTTCTATTGCAGATCAGAATGGCGTAAGTCTCTCTTGTATTGCATGGATGGTTTGAAGTTATTGTCGTCAATGCAAGATCTATCTCTGTTGAGCAACGGCGATGCATGAGATAAGCAGCAAAACTGTTATTATTACTGTTTAATAAATATGAACCGGTTTGTAATAATTCATGGGAATGGATTTCATTGCTACTATCCGATATTTGTTTTACATTAGCATGTCTAATGGTGCTAAGCTACTACTGTTTGAGATATTTATCATGTACTTTTACATAGTGATTTGTGTAATGATGTGGAAAACTACAGCTACTTGGTCGATACATGTTTACCAAAAAAATACTTATTTGTCACTGAATCGTATGTCTCACTACTACCTATGCAACCTCAAATTTTGCTCATCCTACAGGGGGGCGCTGAGATTCGGAATTTCTCAGATCAGTTGTTCTCAACACTTGTTCTGGGAAGTAAATGTTTTATGACATGTAAATATGCAATATCCATTAAACTAGCACTGTACATTTGGTGCCATTTATTTAGCCATTGCACTGTTAATGCTGAGTTCTGGATCCAATTGACATTATAACTTACTTGCGTATTTTGACCAAATTGACACTATAACTTACTCCCTCCGATCCGAATTATTGTTCTCAGATTTAGCTAGATTCGGATGTATCTAGCACTAAAATATGGTGCTAGATACATCCGAATCTAGACAAATGTGAGAACATTAATTTGGATCGGAGGGAGTACTTTAAGCGTTTCTAGCTGGGGCTCCACCTACCTCCCTCCGATATTGGGCCCGGCCCATGTTTCTCCCTATGAAAAATGTTTGAATTTATAATATGTTTAATTATGAAAAATGTTCAAATTTGAAAAAAATACAAAGTTGAAAAATGTTTGTATTTGGAAATGTTCAAATTTTAAAAAATTCAAAAAATTGTAAAAATGCTCTAAAAACCGGAACTAGGAAAAAACCAGAAAACCAAAATCTAGAAGTTAAGCTGGGATATATTTTTTTTGAAGTAAGACCAACTCGCGTTAATGGGCCGACCCAACGCGGGCGCCGCGTGCGCGAAGCGCCAGATAGCGTCGCACTGAGCAATGTATAGGAATTGCCGGCGGATTGTACTATTGTCTATATGGTATGTAAGGCTGGACGTCAGTTCACGGGCTTTTGAATCGGCCCGGTCCAACGCCGGCTCGCCTCGAGTTGGGCTCGGCCCGAGATAGTCAAGGATTTGACTGAGCCGAGCCCAAAATCCTTGACCGTTGCGGGCCAAAAAGCTTGCCTTGCTCGGCTCGGTCCATCCTGTCACCGGAAATCCTATTCTCCGCCCGCTGCGGGCGTTAGCTGGGGTGCCACATGAAGGGAGCCGTTGGTGGGCTGACCCATTTCAGCTTACAAGTTTCTTTTTCTTTCTTTTGTTTATGTCTTGTTTTTCTTTTGTTTTTGTTTTTGTTTTTGTTTACTTTACCTTTTATGAGTTCCAACTTATAAAAAAATTCAAATTTTTAAAATGATTAATATTGAAAATGTTCAGTGTTAAAATATATTTACATTTTAAAATGTTTAATTTTAAAAATGTTCAGATTTTAAATGTGTTTAATTTTAAAAAATGTTCAGATTATAACAAGCTCCTCTTCGACAAGATTTGCCCGACTCTAGTGATGGAGGGTGAAGACGGCGACGCACCTTCGGCTCTTGCCAGTGTCAACATTCTTCGCCAGGTGGTCCATTGACATATTTGTAATTTTTATTATTTTTATGACTCTTTTATTATAGTTAATGATTATAAATAGATTTGTGGAATTTCGCAAAAAAATTCGATTTTATAAAATGTTCATATCTGAGAATATTTATTTTAGAACGTGTGCATATTATTAAGTAAATAAAAAACTATAATAAAAAAGAAATAAAAATAAAAAGCTACACCTCTTGGTGGTCCGCATTAGAATAGTAAGTGAAAATAGTGAAAATTTGAGGTTCTTAATTGTTGATTCTATTCATTGGAATGGATTTATATATAGTTCAATTACTATTCTGTGAAGTTTGAAGACAAAAAAATTATGTTTACTTGCTTGATTGTTTTGCACAAATTTGTGCTGGAGTGTTTTAGGTAGGAGTTTATCACACGGGTCAGCTCGAGCTCAGCTCACGCAGAGGCCATTTTACCGGACAGACGGCCCAACGAGCCATCCCGAGCCGGGACAGTTTTTCACAGGGTGAAAGTGACCAGCTCAGCGGGAGCCCAGACCGACCTGGCTCGTGTCCACACTATTTGTTGTATGTCATAAAGAGTTACTACCGCTTGTGTAAGTTTATTTGACATACTCCTACATGCCAGTGGATCTGGCCTTTGTAATTTAGTTTGTCTCAGGAATTTCCCATGGCCGGTTTAAAGAAGGAATTTCCATGGACATCTTCACATTTCAGACGCTAGGTCCTGCAGTATGTGTTGTAGAAACGAAACAAGAGGAAAGACAAGGCAAAGACCACCCAGGAGATCTTCATCTGTACATAGGAGAATAAATCCTGGAATCATGTAAGGTACCGGGTTCCTTGAATCATGCATGGAGAATAGGATGAGAACTTTGGGTTTGCTTTTACGTGACTTCGACAAATCAAAATAGGTCTGTCTATCTGATGGGTTTATAGTTTATACCGAGATATATACCTTAGAATTATTTGTTGCTGTGCTTGAATATTAGAGAGAAGAAGAATTATTAGACAGCAGAGTGTTCAAGCGACAGAAACCTTGGCACCTTGCTGAGATGTTTTTCTTCGGCAGCTGTTCAATCATGAAGAAAGAATAATCACAAAGTACAACCAATTCAGGCCAGCATAAGCAAGTACGACCCGACCTAAGACTTTAGCAGCAAAACGTGGACAAATATGGTCCTGCCAGTCATCGTTCTTGAAAAGAAAAAGACAAACCGGCTGGAGGAGGACCTGCGACACTGACGACTTTGACTACTCTTGGATGTCAATCTGGCAAGGAATATGCCTCCCGGAGCCCGAACAATGCCTTCTCAATTGTCTAGTACTTGTCAAGACGTCGCCCACGCTACGTGTCCATGCGTCCATGAGTCGAACGAACTGACCATTATAGTTTTTTAAGCTTCCAGGCGCGTGTCCTCGAGAATATTATCCATAGCTCGCGCGCTAGGGGAACGGGATGTACCTAGTTGCTGCTCTTTATTGATTACTGTTTAATACATAAGAATTTTTTCAAATTTGTTAACCCATATGTAAACTAGATATATCATGAAAAAAACCCATCTAGATTGCTCTAAACACAAACAGCATTAAGCAAACTACATATGCAACATACCAAGAAGGTAATCGTGGCATATCCAGCGTCCTAGGTGTTCTACGAGCTCTTACATGATTCTTGTACTAGGCTTTTTATTTCTCTTTTGTTTCACGCGGCTGTATATCTTACCACTATATAATTTGCGAACAACTTGGAATGTTGACCTTTGGATCAAAACTTGCGAATCCAACATTTTCACTCGTTGAATGTTCTTTTCTATTCTAGCATCTAGAAGGTTCTATTGACAGTCTTCAACATAATGAAAGATATGCACAAACCTCAAAACACACTTCTCCATCATATTAGAATCTTCTCCCTCGTTTCTCTAAACCATGTTACCAAAAAAATTAAGTGTTAGGTAGCTAATAATCTTTATCTTCTATATAATGATACGAAGTACAAGAACCAAATATACACCCATACTTTATAGGTGTTGATCAAATTTATAATTTTTTGTGCTTTACATATTATAATTTTATATAGTGATGATATGTCATACGTCTATTATCTGAGTCTCACATGTAGGGCACGTGCAACTTACTAGTCCTAGATATGTAGAGGCTAGGGTCTGAATTTTGATTTTTTTTAAATTGTATTGCCAACTTATGTTTTTATAAAAATCTATATTTAGTACTACACCCTCCAATCCATATAATTGTCGTTAAATCAGATATATCTAGACGTTTATATTTTAGTGCTAGATATATCCAATTTAGCGACAATTAATATGAACCAGAGGGAGTACCTCCGTCCCAAAGCTTAAATTATTTTTTCAAAAGTCAAACTATGTAAGTTTGATCAAGTTTTTTGAAAAACATATTAATATTTACAATATAAAATCAATACCATTTGATAGATTATATCTATATAATATCATAGTTCCTGGTAGTTTTTTCTAAAAGTTGGGTTACATTTTCTTTATCTCGACTTTTCTTAAAAAATATGAGTCTTAAACTTTGAGACGGATGTAATGTAGTATATAATTATATGAAACGGATTTACCAAAGGTCTTAGTATCGGGGACGACAACGGATGTGGTGAGATCGGTCAGAGCAATCATTCTTTTCGAACTGGAATGGCCATGGAGGGCCTAAGGTGCTTCACGTTTAAACAACGGTGCGGTACAAATTTCAAAGAGGTCCATAAAAAGTACAGCCGATACCAAACATGCCTCAACAAATACAGAAAGAACCCTACAAAGATGAACTGAAAAGCAATCAGGTCCCTCACTACCGGTAGCAAGCAGAGGGCTGGAACGTGGACCATCCACATTGGGACCATGGAGGCCATGGTAGGAACAACAACATCGCAGTAAATCCTCAAAGAATGGTCTTCCCAAGGAGTTGAAAACCCGACGCCACCGCCCTATGACATCTTAAGTCGACGGCCAGACCTCCACTCTCTCGATCGACGTGTGTCAATTATCTTCTCGTTTATATCACGAAAAAAACCTCCCGGGTCGCCTCCCTCCTAGGCGGCTCCGGAGGCGCCGCCACCCCATCTTCAAGGTCCGGCCAATCTAGAAGATGAGACCGCCGCTACCATCGGCGCTGGCGGTGGTGGTGGCACCCACCCTGTCGGAATGACGGTGGGAGGAGATAGGCGCTTTGTTGCGTCACGCGGGAGGCAGCGTGGCATTGACTGAGGGTGCAGGATGGCGCGGCCTAGGCAGGGCCGGGGCCTGAGACCTCTAACGAAGTGGCGACGATGTGGAGGCAGCGGCTCCCCGCCGGTGTGGCCGCCGGCTACGGTGCAGATCACCGGCGCGAGCGATCTAGGCCTCTTGATCGTGATTTGGACCTTTTGGCCCTTGATCAGGATGGAGGGGCCCAGGTTGGGCTATGGTTGCGGGGCTCCTCGATCCCTTCGACGTCTCAGCCTTATGTTGCTTCCTTGCCCATTGTCTTCGTGCTAGAGGAGGCTGGCGGTGTGGGGCCTACGAGTCTCGCGAATAATGGCGGTGGTCTTAGGGTTCCTCCCGCGTCAAGAAGAATATATGCTTGATGTTGGAGATATGCCCAAGAGGCAATAATAAAAGTGGTTATTATTATATCTTTGTGTTTATGATGAATGTTTACATCCCATGCTATAATTGTATTATTAGGAAACACTAATACTTGTGTGTTTTGTAAACATAAGAGAGTCCCTAGTAAGCCTCTTGTTGAACTAGCTTGTTGATTAATTGATGATCATGGTTTCCTGATCATGGACATTAGGATGTGATTAATAACAAGGTTATATCATTAGGAGAATGATGTGATGGACACACACCCATAGTAAGCGTAGCATAAGATCAAGTCATTAAGTTTGTATTGTTGTAAGCTTTCAAATACATAGTAACCTAATCCTTCGACCATGAGGTTATGTTAATCACCATCACCAGATGGATACTTTGATGACATCAAACGCCGCTTCGTAACTGGGTGATTATAAAAGTGTCATTGGGTATTCAAAAAGTATGTGTTGAAGCGCATGAACCAAGATTGGGATTTGTCCATCCATATGACGGATAGATATGCTCTGGGCCCTCTCGGTGGAATGTCATCTAGTTAGCTTGCAAGCATGTGACTGGGTCACAAGGGATGACATATCACGGAACGAGTAAAGAGTACTTATCAGTAACGAGGTAGAACTAGGTATGGAGATGCCAACGATCAAACCTCGGATAAGTATAGTATCGCGAGACAAAGGGAATTGGTTTCGTATGTAAGTGGTTCAATCGATCGCGAAGTCATCATTGAGTATGTGGGAGCCATTATGGATCTCCAGGTCCCGCTGATGGTTATTGATAGGAGATGTGTCTCTATCATGTCTACATATTCACGAACCGTAGGGTGACACACTTAAGGTTCGAAGTTGTTTTAAGTAGATATGGACGCGTTGGAGACCGAATGTTGTTCGGAGTCTCGGATTGGATTCGGGACATCACGAGGAGATCCGGAATGGTCCGGAGAATAAGATTCATATATAGGGGATCATTTTCTGAGTTAGGAAATGTTCCGGAGTGTTCGTATGAGGATTCTAGAAGGTTTCGGAATGTTCCGGAAGGTTCTAGAAGATATCTTGGAGTTTGCTTGAAAATCAAGATAGGGATCAAGGAGTCCTGGTGGGTCAAGACTAGGAGTCGTGGGGGAGGAGGACTCCTCCCCCCACTCCCCAATCCGCCGGCCTAAAGGGAGGGGAGTCCTACAAGGACTCCCCCTCCCCAGGAGCCCTCCCTTCTTTAAATAGAGGGGCAGGGGCGCCCCCTCCTCGCTTGCTCTCATACTCCCAAGCCCTGCAGAATTCTCTACTCCACCACCACCACGCCGTCGTGCTGCTGGGATTCCGTGGAGAAGATCTACTACCTCCGCTGCTCGCTGGAACGGGGAGAGGAAGGTCTGCTTCGACTCCGCACGTGTGACCGACTGCGGAAGCGTTGCCGAATCGCGGCGCCGGAAGGATCGTCCACTTGACCAACTGCGGAAGCGCTGCTGGAACGCGACGCCGGAAGGATTGTCCACACGATCTTGAGATCGGCAAGTGATCGACTACATCAACCACGAGATCTAATCTCGTTAACGCTTTCGGATCTACGAGGGTTAGTTCCTATCTATCTCGTTGCACATGTCTAATAGATTAGATCTTGGCTTTTATCTAGATTAGATCTGGGTTTTGTTCGTTCTTGCGGTAGAAATATTTTGTTTTCCATGCTACGAACCCATCAGTGGTATCAGAGCCGTATCTATGCGTTGATCTGTTGCACGAGTAGAACACAATGTTTTTGTGGGCATTGATGCTTTTGTTGTCGGTGTCTTAGCGTGTACTTTGCATCTTGCGGCATGGTGGGATGAAGCGGCTCGGGCTAAAATTACATGTCATCGCACATGAGACTTGCTCCACGCTTGACGTGCAACTTGCTTTGCACAAGTGGCTTTGCGGGTGTCTGTCTCTCCCACCATAGTTAAGATTCAATTTACAATGAGCATCTTGACAACACTTGTATCAACATTGTGGTCCTTGTTCGTAGGTAAGATCGGTCTTATGCGAAAGCCCCAAACCACGTAAAACTTGCAAAGAAAATTAGAGGCGTCTAACTTGTTTTTGCAGGGGTTTTGTGATGTGATATGGCCATCATGTGATTGTGATTGTATTTGATGTATGCAATGATCCTTGTTGTAATATGGCAACCGGCAGGAGCCTAATGGTTGTCTTTAATTCTGTTAAGACCTGCGTGTCTATTCATCTTGTAATAGCTTTATTCCAAGTAGTTGTAATAGTCGCTGGTGATGATGGACAACCATGAAGCGGCGCCACTGACCTTGACGCAATGCTGGTGATGATGGAGATCATGTTCGTGCTTTGGAGATGGAGATCAAAGGCGCAAGAAGAAAGGGCCATATCATATCACACTAATTATGAATTGCCTGTGATGTTAATCCTTTATGCATCTTGTATTGCTTAGATCGCGACGGTAGCATTATAAGATGACCCCTCTCACTAAATATCAAGTAATAAAGTGTTCACCCTTAGTTGGCACCATTGCTAAGACTCGTCATTTCGAAGCATCTTGTGATGATCGGATGTGATAGATTCTACGTGTGCATACAACGGGTGCAAGCCAGATTTGCACATGCAGAAACTAAGGTTATCTTGACGAGCCTAGCATGTACAGACATGGTCTCAGAACACGGAATACCGAAAGGTAGAGCATGAGTCATATAAATGATATGATGAACATGAAGATTGTTCGCCGATGAAACTACATCTTCTCTCGTGAAGATCGGACTTGGTGTAGTGGACTTGGTTCGTGTAATCACTAAGACAATGTGAGGGATGTTGTTTTGAGTGGGAGTTCACCTAGTTAGTTTAAAAATAATATTTGAACTCAATTTGTCATAAACTTAGTCTAAACTACTTGCAAATTGTTGTAGATTATGGCGAACCCCTCCATCAATTTCAATGCGTTCCTAGAGAAAGAAAAGCTTAAAAACAATGGAAGCAATTTCACGGACTGGTTCCGTGGACTGAAGATCGTCCTCAGGGCTGGTCACTTGACCTATGTGCTCGATGCACCGCTAGGTGACCCACCTGCAGATAATGCCACCGATGACGAAAAGAATGTTTTTGCCACTCGGAAGAATCATTACTCCACAGTTCAGTGTGCCATCCTGTACGGTTTAGAAGCGGAGCTCCAACAGCGTTTTGAGCACCACGACCCGTTCGAGATCATTAAGGAGCTCAGGCTAATTTTTGAGACTCGCGTAGCCATGGAGAGCTACGAGGCCTCCGAAAAGTTCTTTAACTGTAAGATGGAAGAGGGAAGCTCCGTTAGCGAGCACGTGCTCACCATGTCTAGGTACGCTAAGAAGCTCCAAGAGTTGGGAATATCGATTCCTAATGAATTGGGGATTCACCGTCTCCTTCAATCACTGCCACCAAGTTACAAGAACTTTGTGATGAACTACAACATGCACTGCATAAACAAGACGTTGCATGAACTGTCGTCCATGCTGAAAACTGCTGAAGTGGAGATCAAGAAGGAGCACCAAGTGTTGATGGTCAATAAGACCACCAATTTCAAGAAACGGGGCAAGCCTAAGAACAAGGGCAACTTCAAGAAGGACGGCAAGAAAGCTGCCGCACCTGCTAAGAAGCCCAAGGCTGGTCCTAAGTCTAAAACTGAGAGCTTCTACTGCAAGGGTGCTGGTCACTGGAAGCGTAACTGCCCCAAGTACCTGGCGGATCTAAAGAACGGCAACATCAAGAAGAAAGGTATATTTGATATATGTGTTATAGATGTGTATCTTACTAGTAATCGTAGTAGTGCCTGGGTATTTGATACTGGTTCGGTTGCTCTTATTTGTAACTCGAAACAGGAGCTGCGGAATAAACGAAGACTGGCAAGAGACGAGGTGACGATGCGCGTTGGAAATAGCTCCAAGGTTGATGTGATCGCCGTCGGCACGCTCCCTCTACATCTACCTTCGGGATTAGTTTTAAATTTAAATAATTGTTATTTGGTGCCTGCGTTAAGCATGAACATTATATCTGGATCCTGTTTATTGCGAGACGGTTACTCTTTTAAGTCCGAGAATAAAAGTTGTTCGATTTATATGAGTAATATCTTTTATGGTAATGCACCTGAGATGAATGGTTTATTCTTACTGAATCTCGATAGTAGTGATACACATGTTCACAACATAGATGCTAAACGAATAAAATTGAATGATAATTCTACATACATGTGGCACTATCGTCTTGGTCACATTGGAGTGAAGCGTATGAAGAAACTCCATTCTGATGGACTTCTTGAATCACTTGAAAGATGCGAAGCATGTCTAATGGGAAAAATGACTAAGACTCCATTCTCTGGTACAATGGAGCGAGCTACAGACTTATTGGAACTAATACATACCGATGTGTGCGGTCCAATGAGTGTAGCATCGCGTGGTGGATATCGTTATGTTCTCACTTTCACGGATGACTTGAGTAGATATGGATATGTCTACTTTATGAAACATAAGTCCGAAACTTTCGAGAAGTTTAAGGAATTTCAAAGTGAAGTGGAAAATCATCGTAACAAGAAGATTAAATTTCTGCGTTCTGATCGCGGAGGTGAATATCTGAGTTATGAGTTTAGCATGCATTTAAAGAAATGTGGAATACTTTCGCAGTTGACACCGCCGGGAACACCACAGCGTAATGGTGTGTCCGAACGTCGTAATCGAACTCTCTTAGATATGGTTCGGTCTATGATGTCTCTTACAGATTTACCGTTATCATTTTGGGGCTATGCATTAGAGACAGCCGCATTCACTTTAAATAGGGCACCATCTAAATCCGTTGAAACGACACCATACGAATTGTGGTTTGGTAAGAAACCTAAGTTGTCATTCCTTAAAGTTTGGGGTTGCGAAGCATATGTAAAGAAGTTACAACCTGATAAGCTAGAACCCAAAGCGGAGAAATGCGTCTTCATAGGATACCCTAAAGAAACGATTGGGTATACCTTCTATCATAGATCCGAAGGCAAAGTTTTCGTTGCCAAGAATGGATCCTTTGTTGAGAAGGAGTTTCTCTCGAAGGAGGTGACTGGAAGGAAAGTAGAACTCGATGAGGTTATTGAACCTTCTCTCGAATTTGAGAGTAGCGCAGCACCGGAAGAAGTTTTTGTGCCGCCTACACCAATTGAAGAGGAAGCTAATGATAATGATCATGAAACTTCAAACGAAGTTACTGCTAAACCTCGCAGGTCAACGAGGGTTCGTACCACTCCTGATTGGTATGACTCTGCCTTGAACGTCATGTTGGTGGACAACGCTGATGACCCTGCGACGTATGAAGAAGCTATGGTGAGCCCAGATTCCGACAAATGGCTAGAAGCCATGAAATCCGAAATGGGATCCATGTACAAAAACCAAGTGTGGACTTTGGTGGACTTACCGGATGGCCGTAAGGCTGTCGAGAACAAATGGATTTTCAAGAGAAAAACAGATGCTGATGGTAATGTTACCGTCTATAAAGCTCGACTTGTCACGAAAGGGTTCCGACAAATTCAAGGAGTTGACTATGATGAGACATTCTCACCAGTAGCGAAGCTAAAATCTGTGAGGATTTTGTTAGCAATTGCTGCACATTTCGATTATGAGATTTGGTAGATGGATGTCAAAACGGCATTCCTTAATGGTGACATTTATGACCTAAAGCAAGCATCCCGGAGTTGGAATCAACGTTTTGATAAAGTAATCAAAAACTTTGGATTTATACAAACTTATGGAGAAGCTTGTATTTACAAGAAAGTGAGTGGGAGCTCTGTAGCATTCCTAGTGCTATATGTAGATGACATATTGTTGATTGGGAATGATATAGAACTTCTTAATAGCGTCAAAACCTATTTGAATAATAGTTTTTCAATGAAGGATCTTGGCGAAGCGGCATATATTCTAGGCATCAAGATTTATAGAGATAGATCAAGACGCCTAATAGCGCCTTCACAAAGTACATACTTGGACAAAGTTCTAAAGAAGTTTAGAATGGAAGATAGCAAGAAAGGGTTCGTGCCCATGTTGTCAGGTAAGACCTTGAGTAAAATTCAAAGTCCAGCTATGGCAGAAGATAGAGAGAAAATGAATAATATTCCCTATGCCTCGGCCATAGGTTCTATCATGTATGCCATGCTGTGTACAAGACCGGATATAGCACATGCTGTTAGTTTGACTAGCAGATATCAAAGTGATCCTGGAATGGAGCACTGGACAACGGTCAAGAATATCCTAAAGTACTTGAACAGGACTAAGGATATGGTTCTTTCTTATGGAGGTGATGAACAGCTTGTTGTAAACGGTTACACCGATGCTAGTTGGAACACTGATCCGGATGACTCAAAGTCACAGTCAGGATACGTATTTATTTTGAATGGTGCTGTAGTGAGCTGGAGGAGTGCGAAGCAAAGCGTTGTGGCGAAATCTTCAACTGAATCGGAATACATAGCTGCTTCGGAGGCTGCACAAGAAGCCGTTTGGATGAAGGAATTCATTACTGAACTTGGCGTGGTTCCCAGTGCGTTGGACCCGATGGCCATCTACTGTGACAACACAGGTGCCATAGCTAATGCACAGGAGCCAAGGTTACATAGCAAGCTGAAGCACATCAAGCTACGTTTTCACGCTATTCGTGAGTATGTCCGAGATGGTGACATAAAGATTTGCAAAGTACACACTGATCTGAATGTGGCAGATCCGTTGACTAAACCTCTCCCTAGGGCAAAGCATGACCAACACCAGAACGCCATGGGTGTTCGGTATATTACAATGTAATCTAGATTATTGACTCTAGTGCAAGTGGGAGACTGTTGGAGATATGCCCAAGAGGCAATAATAAAAGTGGTTATTATTATATCTTTGTGTTTATGATGAATGTTTACATCCCATGCTATAATTGTATTATTAGGAAACACTAATACTTGTGTGTTTTGTAAACATAAGAGAGTCCCTAGTAAGCCTCTTGTTGAACTAGCTTGTTGATTAATTGATGATCATGGTTTCCTGATCATGGACATTAGGATGTGATTAATAACAAGGTTATATCATTAGGAGAATGATGTGATGGACACACACCCATAGTAAGCGTAGCATAAGATCAAGTCATTAAGTTCGTATTGTTGTAAGCTTTCAAATACATAGTAACCTAATCCTTCGACCATGAGGTTATGTTAATCACCATCACCGGATGGATACTTTGATGACATCAAACGCCGCTTCGTAACTGGGTGGTTATAAAAGTGTCATTGGGTATTCAGAAAGTATGTGTTGAAGCGCATGAACCAAGATTGGGATTTGTCCATCCATATGACGGATAGATATGCTCTGGGCCCTCTCGGTGGAATGTCATCTAGTTAGCTTGCAAGCATGTGACTGGGTCACAAGGGATGACATATCACGGAATGAGTAAAGAGTACTTATCAGTAACGAGGTAGAACTAGGTATGGAGATGCCAACGATCAAACCTCGGATAAGTATAGTATCGCGAGACAAAGGGAATTGGTTTCGTATGTAAGTGGTTCAATCGATCGCGAAGTCATCGTTGAGTATGTGGGAGCCATTATGGATCTCCAGGTCCCGCTGATGGTTATTGATAGGAGATGTGTCTCTATCATGTCTACATATTCACGAACCGTAGGGTGACACACTTAAGGTTCGAAGTTGTTTTAAGTAGATATGGAATACGCGTTAGAGACCGAATGTTGTTCGGAGTCTCGGATTGGATTCGGGACATCACGAGGAGATCCGGAATGGTCCGGAGAATAAGATTCATATATAGGGGATCATTTTCTGAGTGAGGAAATGTTCCGGAGTGTTTGTATGAGGATTCTAGAAGGTTTCGGAATGTTCCGGAAGGTTCTAGAAGATATCTTGGAGTTTGCTTGAAAATCAAGATAGGGATCAAGGAGTCTTGGTGGGTCAAGACTAGGAGTCGTGGGGGAGGAGGACTCCTCCCCCCACTCCCCAATCCACCGGCCTAAAGGGAGGGGAGTCCTACAAGGACTCCCCCTCCCCAGGCGCTCTCCCTTCTTTAAATAGAGGGGCAGGGGCGCCCCCTCCTCGCTTGCTCTCATACTCCCAATCTCTGCCGCCTCTCTCCTCCACCTTTCTTCTGCACAGGCATAGGCGAAGCCCTGCAGAATTCTCTACTCCACCACCACCACCACGCCGTCGTGCTGCTGGGATTCTGTGGAGAAGATCTACTACCTCCGCTGCTCGCTGGAACGGGGAGAGGAAGGTCTGCTTCGACTCCGCACGTGTGACCGACTGCGGAAGCGCTGCCGAATCGCGGCGCCGGAAGGATCGTCCACTTGACCGACTGCAGAAGCGCTGCTGGAACGCGACGCCGGAAGGATCGTCCACACGATCTTGAGATCGGCAAGTGATCGACTACATCAACCACGAGATCTAATCTCGTTAACGCTTTCGGATCTACGAGGGTTAGTTCCTATCTATCTCGTTGCACATGTCTAATAGATTAGATCTTGGCTTTTATCTAGATTAGATCTGGGTTTTGTTCGTTCTTGCGGTAGAATTTTTTTGTTTTCCATGCTACGAACCCATCACTTGATGCCTGCCCTCGTTGATCTAGCCAGGGTGTCGAGTTCCGTAAGACTCCGTCGGCGAACTCCCATGGGCGCATCATGCTTGGAGATTGCTGGATCGGAAGGTATTCGGTCGTGCGTACCCATATTTTTTCTGGCCGTTTGGTTTCAGCGGGAGCGTTGCGAAGCTCTACTGTTTGTTATCATCATGTGTCATGTCCACTAAAATACGGAACTCGAGCGATGGCGCTTATAGACGCCGATGCACAACCTTAGTCGCCGCACTCGCGCTGGCGTGGCAAAAAAGCCATCGTGGATAACTGCGTCGGGGATACACGAATGGCGGCGGATTTTTTGGCGCGGCACAACATGATCTGCCGAGCTAGCGCTTCCACGACATCAAAGTGTTTACGCTGCGGCTCATGTAGGGAGGCACTGCGTACATGCTGTGGTAGCTGTGAGACGACATCTATAAAGATACTGCATGTTCTGATATATCTCGACAGATGCGTTGGTGCATAGCAATATAATATATTTGATTATTAACCCAAAATGTTTAGTATATAGATCTGATACCTTCGATCCGGATTACAGATGTAGTATAGCTTCTTTTTCACTAGTAGACCTAGGTTATCGAATCCTCGGGAAGCGAATGCATAGTGAAGTTACTTGAACGGACCTTTGAGACCTTTGAGAGGGCCTAGGACATTCGGTTTCACCTGTAGCTGTGCAAAACATCTGATGGGAATAAAAGATAGAAATAAAGTATGCATGTAATTGTTAGAGCAAGATAAATTATATGTGGGCACTGTATCCATAATTCCTATTGCCTCCGCAACCGCTTATAGTAATAACCTACTAGTCTCATCCATAGAAGAAAGAGAACTAATGATATGCATAGTGATGTCACTGTTAATATCAAGTAAATCCCTCACATACAGCCGTACAACCCTTTTTATCACTAGGGTTCCCAACCTGTAGATCAGTCATTACTCATACTCCCTATACCACTACAAGAAAAGTTTCCTTCCACAACGACTTGGCCTGACGGTCATCGTAGAAGGCGCGTCTTCCGCGATAAAATTCTCGGCTCGCCCGTGGCCGAATGAAAACTTTTTTTTCGGTTTCGCGACCCTCTACTACGACGGATCTGCTAAAAAACGTGGAGGAAGCTCGGCCAGCGCAAGGCAGAAGCAAGATTTTCGTTTCCTTGCGCGATATTGACTCACCGAAGTCTTTTGAGGCGTGTAGGTCCCGGACGTCAGTTTCTCTAGCGGACCATACTTTCCGATCGCACCTCCCTGATTTAAACTCGATAACATTGCTCGAAGCGTCTGCCGTTTAGTCAGGTTGCTAAGTCCCACATGTCAGCCTCTCATTAGAAGGATCGTGTGTACGATGGATTTTTTCCTTCGCTTGCGCTACCCCATTCCGAAGTTGATAGCGCTGCTCAATGCATCTACCGTTTAATCAACCTCCTGGGACCCACATGTCATCCTCTCATTAGAAGAAACATGTGTATACTGGAATTTTTTCCCTTGGCTATTGCCTCCCTGATTTCAACTCGATAATGTTGCTCGATCTATCTGTCATCTAGTCACGCTGCTGGGTCCTCCATGTCAGCCTCACATTATAAGAATCATATGTATGATGGAATTTTTTCTTCGCTCACGCTACCCTGTTCCGAACTGATAGCGCTACTTGATGCATCTACCATTTAATCAAACTCCTGGACCCCACATGTCATCCTCTCGTTAGAAGAAACATGTGTATGATAGAATGTTTTCCCTCGGTCGCGCCTCCGTGTTCCGAACTAGATAGCGTTGCTCGCTGCATCTACCATTTAATCATGATGCAGGGCCCCACATGTCATCCACTCATTAGAAGAAACGTGTGTATGATGGAATTTTTTCTCTCGGTCGCGCCTCCATGTTTTGAACTTTATAGCGTTTCTCGATGCATCAGCCGTTTGTCCAGGCTGCTGAGTCCCCCATGTGAGCCTGATATTAGAAGAAACGTGTGCTTGCTGGACTTTTTTCTCGCTCGCACCTCCCTATTTCGAACATGGAAACGTCACTCGAGGCAGAACCTATATAATGTCACACTACTAGGTCCCACATACCAGTTTCTTTGTATATCAAACCTGCATGATGGACTTTTTTTTGGCCGCGTCCGCTGTTTTGACCTTGGCAACGTTGCTCGATGTGGCAGCCATGTATGGTCTTTCTGCTGAGGCCCCCATATCAGCCTCTCTGGTATGTTTTGGCGGGCGGGTCCCCGATGCCAGCCTCTCTGTACAAGTATTTAACTTTTTTTCAAACCCGACCATTAAACTCGAGGGATGTGGTGGGTCCGTGATGTCAGCCTCTCCGTAATGCGATATTAAAAAGTAAACCCTTTCTCAAAAAAAGTAAACCCAAGATATATATAAATATGTACACACATGGGATGAACTAAAGACCTTCAAATCAAATCAAATAGACATAAATTGAGTGTTTTTCCACTATACCAAAGATACTAATAGAAATTGAATCATTAAACATGCATTAGTACTACAACTTATGTATCAGTCTTCTAAAAAATATTTTGTGTGTCCATGTTATCTCTCTTAAAATAAAAGAGCAGTTCTACTGGAACCTTGATTTATAAAAAGCCACATAATGGATTAATTTCTAAAAAACATGGGTAGGCAGAGTTTTTTAGAGGTGGGGGGCAATGGCAAAAAGGACAAATTAAATTTTTTTTGGGCTATGGTCAATGGGCTCCTATCTCAAATTTCGCCAGATTCAAACACAGACCTCTTCGAGGAGGAAAACAAGCGATAATTCCTTTGACAGATATTCATGTAAAAATATCTAATGAACACACACCCCAATGACTTTACTTGGTGAAATCATGCTGTATATCTTTATCCTCCCATCTCTGTCCAAAATGCATCCAACGGTTCCGATGACACAAAGGCAAAAGCTCTAGAGCAAGCAGCCAGCAGCAATGACATAACTGTTGACAAATTCAATACCATTTGAAAGATTAAGGAGTACAGAATAATAAGACATAAACAAATCAACAGATTCCTAGTTCATATTCAGCAGCACTTGACCAATTCAGAAGCATTTCAAAGTGACTGATTCAGTAACACAGACACTAAAATTCAATATCACTACAGAGAGAGACAATTCTTGTTTCAGCTCTAAAAACCATGCCACGCGATCAGTTTTCCCTTTTCTCCAAACGCACTCGATCATTGGAACACAATCATTGTCATAATATTTGGTCATATAGAGAACCGTCATATAGATATAGATACACCATACTCGTATGTACTAGTCATAGCTCCAATCCAGCAAACGATTATCACAGTTTTACCACCCATATATGATCAGTGGAGATAAGAAAACCACATAATTAATTACAATAGCATGCGGCCAAAGAGCTAGACAGCTAGGAAGTTCATGAACAACATGCGGTATTCAGGGCAGCCCGATACATCGACCTGGATCGTTCTTCCAATAGTAAGTTTGGCTGCTTTCCGAAACTTGATCTGCCTAGAAGTAGCTGCCAAGCGCCCATCAGTCGAGTTAATGGCGTAGCGTCCCTCGATTCGTAATCCTTCACTCTGCATCGTGAAGAATATTGTGCCCTTTCGTCTGGCCTGGAGTTTCTTTGTGGCACTCTTAGGAAATTTCTGAGTCAAAGCAAGAGATAGACACATAATTACTAAGAATCGCTACCCTATATTGGGTAAAAGGCTTATGGCCCATAAAGGTTTCAGACAATAGCCCAAGGAAGCAACCGACAAAGGCTTTGATTGTATTAGGAAAGAGACTATGAAACCGAGATTGTGTTGGTATTGTAATTACACGTGCATGAAACCTATCCGCATACAACTTTGAGACCCGGCCTATTATATATAGGATGGGAGAAGCTCAAGCGAGGGTATAGAAATCTAGAGGACAACTTGTAATAGTGCGATTTCCCCAATATTTAGGCGACTTTGACTTCATTGTTTTCCTGACATCCGACGAAATCCCCAGCGTTCTCTTTTCCGCGAAACCCCAAGTCCATCACCATGGGCATTGCCGAGGTTACCCCTCGTCAATTGGCGCCGTCTGTGGGAAACCTGAACGCTGGAACCATGGTTTCGGTGGACCGCTCTCCACCAAGCATCAACTCGACTAAAGCAGATCCACGCCCGCCCACCCCTGTTTTGGTACCCACCGATTTCAATGGCGGATCCGATCCGATCATCAGAAGTTTCCACTTCCAAGTAGACGACCCGCAAGAATCGCACCTTCAGCCCTGATCAAATCAGAACCATTGGTGGAAAAGCTATGCCTATGGAGGTACCAGTATATTCCGTCGGATCCTCCATGGAAGTCACAGCACAGATCAAAGCAGGCGATGAAAGCGAGAAAATCGAGATGGATCTGGGGGACCTTGATGGTCTTTACGACAATCTCTCCTTCGGATCAGATCCGCAGTTAAACCCACCACGTGAAGCAAGCCTAGCAAATTCGGAACCTGAAGAAAGCAGCGAAAGTATTGACTTCGGAATTCGGATGGCAGAAATCTACCCAGAACAAAAACTGATGGACCTCATCGGCTCTTTCGATAGTGTCTCCCTCAGTGCAAATGATGACGTCACCAGTCCATATATCACTCAACATCAAGTACGGATGATCATCGAAGATGCCATGACCCAGCAAGACTCCAACGGTAACCCAATTTTTAATCCCGATGATATTCTTTCAAGCCATAATGCAGGAAGTCACGTCAACGAAGGAATCCGAGGAAATGGGGGGAGACCCAACAGTCAACCGTGTAAATCAAGAAGAAGAAGAATTGCATGGAGGCGAGAGGCAAACTCTCAGCTTACCAGCCAGTGCATGGGAGAAGGCAAGGGCAGCAATTTCGGGTGCGGTTCCAATGACAACGGATGCCACTCATGAAGATCTATTGGCATACCAATATCTGCTTCATCGCAAAAAGAGAGACCTACTCAGGATGCGACGAAAGGAAAAGGGTAGCCGACGAATCTAGCCTACGACACGCACATATAAGCTCCACTCGAGGATCAAGGAGCGTAACAGGAGGAGCATCACCAAGGAGAGGAACGTCTAGGTTGCGGGATATTCCCAAAGAAGAGAGGAGCGGACTAATCCAAGACCTTGATATGTCATTCATGTCCATAGACCAAGCTGGAAATATCAAGGCAAAAACATATCTAAGTACAAACATTGTGGCTGTATAAACATATCTAATTACAACATAGCCCGTACCCGATGATCCTCGCGCGACCCTTCACTGATCCGCCCTGATGAATCTTAGCATGGTAGGAGTATCTCTCGCACAAGCAGATAAAGGAACCACGTGGCAACCCGACAGATCTTCGTGCCATCGTAGCATCCCTCGGCAAGGAGGTCATACCCGACGATCATGATCTCCACATCGGGTCCACTTTTCAGAATCAGAACCATGAAACGATGCAAGAAACGACATCCCCCAGCGATGGATTGACCGATCCAGAGAAGAACGCAACACCCAAAGATACTATGAAGGTGAAAGCGAGGAAGAGCAAGAACTATGCGGAGCCAGTTGCTTTACCCGACAGGTTCGCAAGACTCCGGTACCAAAAGATTTTAAGTTACCCCAAGATCGTCAAAAGTACGACGACCTCCAAGAACCTGAAGCCTGGCTGACGGATTATATGGCAACCATCAGGTTACAGGGTGGATCCAAAGCTACTGTAATGCAATGCTTGTAGCTGCATTTAGCCGACGCGACACGTTCTTGGCTAAAACAACTACCCGAAGATTCTATCAGCAGTTTGAACGATCTTGAGGACAAATTTATCAGAAACTTCCAGTCCACATTCAAGCGACCCACGTCTCTAGAGAAATTGCGGTTCTGCAAGCAAAAGCCAGGAGAATCAATACGGGCTTTCGTTCAACGGTGGAACATCATAAAAAATTCAGCTGAAGCAATATCTGACGAAAGAGCAATCGACGCCTTCAACGATGGACTTCGTCGACATGAGTTTATTGAAGAACTAGGACGAACCAAGCCAAAGACAATTTCCCAGCTGATGGAAATAGCCAATCGTTGGGCTGATGGAGAGGACACAATACACAACAAAAGAGCTTGTTCAGCTGAAGACGACAAGGAAATGCGCAATAATGATCGGAGACGACAAACCAATGATGGGTACCATACACCAAGTTACGTTGCGGCAAGTTTCTCTGGAGGGGACAACCAACAAAGTGACGATTACAACAACGGATACCGTGGCAATAGGGACATCATCGGTGGAGGCCAGTCACAACAACGATACCGGCCGACGAATCGAGACCCACCTATGTCAGCAAGAAAAATGTTGGAAGGACCCTGCAATATGCACTATTAAGTCGACTCAACAGGAAAAAGGCGATCAAATCATCTCCTAAAGGGCTGCCGAACATTCTTAAAAATGCAACTGAAGCATCAAATCGAGGCTATGCTGCCGCACCTGGCGCTTTGGCTATCGGCACGCCACCGCCACCAGAGGGGCATCCGCCAGCAGGACAGCCACAAAGCACAACACACCAAGACAACGAATATCCCAGGTCAAAATGAGCAATGTCAATGATCTAGAAGGGACCACCCTCTAATAGAACACATAAGTTGATCACTAGGCAGGTCAACATGGCAGTAATAAAGCCACCTCCTACACCGGAGTACCTCCATTGGTCAGAATACGAAATTACCTTCAGTAGAGCCGATCATCCATTACGGGTCCCTCAACTAGGCCAGTCAGCACTAATAGTAGATGTGTAAATCGGCGGGTTCGACATGAGCAAGGTTTTCTTGGATGCAGGAAGCAACATCAACCTGATTTACGCCAAAACTCTACGGGCCATGAATTGGTCCATGATGAATCTAGTATCTACAGACACAACTTTCCACGAGACAGTTCCAGGCAAAGCCAAAATTCCATTGGGCAAAGTCCATCTCGACGTACTCTTCGGGTCAAAGAATAACTTTAGACTCGAAAAGCTAGAATTCAAAGTCATGGATGGCCATCTTAGTACCACGCGATCCTAGGACGACCAGCTTTCGCTAGTTTCATGGCAGTACCTCACTACACATATCTAGTGCTAAAAATGCCAGCCCCCAATGGGGTCATAACAGTCAAAGGAAGCTTTAGTCAAGCGGGCAGCTACGATCAGGAATTCAACAAAATCTCGGAATTTTTCAGGATGGAAGCAGAAATTGGACAATTGAAAATAGCGGATGAGGAGTCACTACACGAAGGGCACACCCGCAAAAAGAAAACATCGGAAGAGAAAGCGCACAACAGTCTCACAAAAGCAACCTATGTGGCCTCTAATATAGGTCCTGCGTAGGAAGACCAACTGGTCGACAAGACAAGAGCACCACAACACGGAGCATGATGAAGAACCCCAAGAACAGAAGCCAAAGTTCCTAAAGAAAATCTTGACTTAGACGTACTTTATATTCAATAAAAGGCCAATGGCCAGGCGATCATGCCCTCGCAATGTAATTCCATCTATGCTTATCAATAAATAAAGAAAGTATTCCACGAGATACAAACTTCTATGGCAAACAAACATTAGTTCATCGGGTCCTCAAAAATAAAAAAAATTCTTCGTCTGCCTCTAAGCATCTTTGCACAATCCTAATGGCGGGTCTATGAGCAGCGGCGTAATGAGGCGCCATATAAACAAGGTCGCCATCGGAAGGGGGAGGCAGACCCGAAGATACAACATCCAGATCTAACGTCAGATGATGCGCATGTACCCATGAGAGCACGAGCTTGGCACCTACCACAAGTTGAAGCTTCACATAGTGATGAATCCTTTCACCTTGTCAAAACTTCGCAATTAAATCTACCAAGGTCTGAGGCTAAGGATCCCGAGGAAACATGGCATTATAAACAATAGCCAGGGATCTGCGGCAACACTCGACAAATTGCTCCAACTCTGACAGGCGATCTTGAAGCAACGCCATAGTATAGGCATGGCGATGATCGGTCCAAAACTCCATTTCAGAACTTCGGGAGGCAGAAACAAAAGCTTGCATTCGGTTGCGCAGACATTGGGTTTCCTCCGTCTCTCACAATCGAATGCCTACAAGCCGAGAAGACAATAGTAATTCCCCGCAAGCTAGAAAAGTAACCAAAGAAAGAGGAAGGATACTTACACAACAACTTTTCACTTTCCCTAGAGATTTCCTCCAAGAAAAAAGCCTCATGGTTGAGGGCCTGGCGTGTCTTCGATTGGGAAACATCCACCTTCGATTGAACAACCCGAAGTTTTCCTTCAAGTTTTTTCACATGTTCTATCTTTTCAGCATACAATGGCGGGTCCACCGTACGCACAATGGCAAAACTGGTCGCACCTACTATAGAGGAGGACGAAATAACATCCGACAGTTGCGCGGATCTAGAAGGAGCCAAAGAATCGTTCAAAATGTACCAAGACAAAAAGGATATGAAACTTTCAGCATACAAAATCAAGCTCACACGCATATATTCAAAAGTTGCTTTCTTGTAAAAAGAAGAAAGGGGAAGCTGGATAAGTTCAGAGTTCATTACAATAACAGCAAGGGAAACACGATAAAGATTACAAAACAAATCATATGACACTATCTCTTTCAACGACAGAGTAGCACTAGCAGAAGGGACACTAGCTACGGGAGTGGCAGGAGTAGCCGAATAAGGATCGACCATCGAAGAAGGGACAACTGGCTTCTCCGAGCCTGAGATTAGGCCTAGAAGCACCCGAGAGTACTTTCTGGCCCTCTTAATATAAGGCTTCAAGTCAATTTCTTGGCCATTGGAGGTGACTGGAACAGAGAAGCTAACCTTCTCCCAGTCGACCTTCTCGCGGTGCACCATTGCTAGTGCCATCGAAGTTTTGGCACCACTCTTAGACTGCGTCAAGCTATAACCAACAAGGGGGCTAGGATCGGCACCAAAGATAGTGACGAGATCGTTCAAGTTGTTCGGCTCCTCCTTTGTTGGGAATACTTTAGCATGAAGGCTTTTAAAGGCATAGCGGGAGCGAACAAGACGGTTTCCCCCACAAATGCCGTTGGCCTCCAAGGTGCAAACAACATCTGACAAGGGATCAACCCTCTTGCCTTCGTGCAACGCTAGGTTCTGGACAGTCAACTCTAAAAATAAAAACAGGGTAAAAGATTGATGATAGAAGGATGGAAATAAATTAAAGCCACACAAGACAAAAACTTATGGGTCAAAGAATCATTAAGGCTATCCAGGCGCTATCGAAGATTTTCATCTCGAATAGCGGTTTGTTTGGCCAATTCTTCGGCATCAGCTTTCTCCTTCTGACTGGCCAACTCCAAAGCCTCCTCAACAACCCATATCTTGGCCTCCAGATCATCGGCACGCTTCATCGCCTGGTCCCTAATAACTTCGGATTCTTTGGAAGTTGCTGCATAAATGGATCATGAAAACTAGGGAAGAAAAATTCAGAAAGAAATCCTAAAGATGAACAAGACATACCCTTCATTTCTTCGTCTTCGTCACAAATTTTTATAAATCGAGAGGCCATGTCGACCAGCTAGCGCATCAAAGGCTGAAGAAAGAACATCACATCAAAGGATATCAGGGCAAAATAAAAGAGGCTACATGTAGGAAAATTGTGAATAATAGAGTGACTTACATCTTTCATATCCACATCAATAGGATTTTCCGATATCACCACCCCTTTACCCGCTGTTTTTTTCCTTTTTGCGGCGGCGACTTTGATGAAGTACGTCATGGTGTGGAACACGGCAGTGCCATCGGGGATGGCTTGAAGGGGACGCTCGGGTTGCTATCGGTGGCAACTCGCAACGAGTTGGGTACCGATACTACAAAAATAGCGATGTACCCAGGTTCAGAGCCCTCTTGGCGAGGTTAAACTCCTACTCCTGCAAGGAACTACTATCAAAGGGGGCGAATGCCCAATACAAGTGCTCCTTAAGCTGTTTCCTTAGCTACTTCTTGCTAAGAACTCTCTAAGTCCTTCTTCTGGTGACTATTTTCCTTCTCCTTGAGCTTACCTAGAACCCTAGCGCTACCCCCTTTATATACAGGCCGAGGATATAGCTTACAAGATGGGTTCTAGGGTTTACTATTTGGATTTGGGCTTTACAAAGTGGGCCGGCTAGACAGGGCCAATGGTAGGCCCGGGTCCGGTCAAGCCTCCAGTATAGGGGCGGACCATGCTTTAGCGCTTAGCGCCCTTGCTTTACTTGTCATCCGGCTCTTTATCCGCCAGCCGGCTCTTTATGTGTAAGCCGGGGCTTTCCTCGTTATCCCTTGCTTTGCTCGTCGGCCTCCAGCTTTGGCGCAGTTGTCCAGTAGCGCCGGCCAGGCCAGCCAGCCTATCCGGTCAAGGGTGCACTCAGCAAGGAGCGTCATCCCCACCGTAAATGTCCAGCGGATCCGAGGCGGCCGACTAGGAGTGGCCTCCCAGCCATTTCTTCTAGCTACCCGGCTAGATGGGCCAGCCGGGGAAACTTTAGTGCTGACCGGGTGGGGATTCCACCCGGCTGTGGTTCCTTCATCTAGGTCCAGACAGCCCGTGCTCCTTGGAGCCAGCCAATTGGTCCCGTCTTGGTCTACCCGGGGGTAATCCCCCCGACACTAGTCCCCGAGCGCGTTAGGACTTGGCCTTGTGGAGAAGTTCTTGCGTGCTCACTTGAAATGATTAATGACGCAGATGCTTTGTCGTTATCGTTTGTCTTGTAGCCTTTGTCTTGTAGTCTTTGTCCTATACCGGATTTAGATTCTGTGTTGTTTTCCCGGCTGGGGTTCACCGACTATGGAGCCGATGGACCCACCCATAGGGTGTCATGGGTGATCTTCTTGACCGGCTGCCGCAGCCGGCCGGGAGATGGATCGCTAGTCTGCTGTCATTGGTGCTTGCGTAAGCCACGCTTGCCGTTTCTGGCGCTCGTCGCGTCAGTTTGACTTTTGCGTCTGTCGCAGCAGTTTTTGGTAACCGTGCGCACGCCCTCATCGTTGTGTCTCCTTGGAGATCGTGGGATTGTTTTGCCTCCTGCAGTAACTTCTCCTAGATCCTCTGTGCTCATGGCGTTGGCGCATGCAATCTACCTCGAATCATCGCGGGGTAGTGGGGTAGTTGCTTTGCCACGTGGCGTGAAGGCAGGGGAACCGACACGGTTACCCTTTGTTGATAAATACGTGCGCGAGGAGCAGTGGTTCCTCACTTCGCCTCCCTGCGCCTACCATTCTTGCCCTTCCTTGCGCTCTAGCCTCCCTCTGCCCTTCTGCGCCACCGTTTCCTGGTCACCGTCGCCGTTCCTCTTCTCCGATCACAGGACCTCACGCCTCCATCACGGCTACCTTCCCAGGCAATATGCTGCCCGAGGTCACCGGTGGCTGGTGTGGCTCTTATGTCACAGAGGAGCTCACGAGGAAGTACCGACGGGGGAAGTTCCTGCCGTCGAAGCGGGTGGTGAAGCATCGCCTCGCGCCGGAGGGTGAGCAGGTACCCCACCCCCAGCCAGGCAAGTTTGTCGTCTTCCTCGCGCACTTCACTCGCGGCCTCGGGCTGGAGCTGAGCCGCTTCGTCTTGGAGCTGATGGTCACTTTTGATCTGCAGCTTCATCACCTTGGGGCCAACGCCGTGTCGATGCTATCGCATCACGCAGCTTGCTGCGAGGCGTTCCTTGGTGTCTGCCCCGATGCCACGAATTTCTTGAAGTTCTTCCACTTCAAGGTGTAGGTGGTGGGGAAGGGCGGCCTGTTGACGGAGACGGGCTGTTGCGCCATCTACCCACAGCCGTCAGCGCCCATCCCCCGCCTGGAGATCCCCGACACCATCAAGCTCTGGCAGCGCTTGTATTTTTACATGCGCAACAACACAGAGGTGGACTTCATCAAGGTCCCTTCCTTTGCCAACGTCCCCTCCAGCCGGAAGGCCTGGACCGTCCAGCACTTGGGCGCCCAGGACGACATCGACCGGATGGGCGCCCGGCTGGCCGTCCTCGTGGAGAAGGAGTGGCTCACCGCCCAGGACATTCTATTGTCCTGGATGGCGACCCGCGTGCTCCCTCTACAGCACCGGTCGCACAAGATGTGCCACCTCTCTGGCCATCTGGATCCCACCCGGGTATCCCAGCTGGACGTGCCGTACGCCGCCCTCCGCGAATGGCTTGCCACCATTTTGAAGGAGGCGCTGGAGGAGTGGCAGTTCTCCTGTCGGTCGTACCACCGTGGCCGCCTGCCGCCAAAGGTATGTTTTTTCTTGGTTTTCGCTGGGTGGATTTTCCTGAGGGACTCCTGTTTCATGCCTCTTATCTTCCCTTGTTGAGTAGCTTTTCACGGCGCATCTAGCGGAGGACGGTATGGGGGACACTAAGATCCCTAACTTTGCCGCGGACTTCAAGCCAGCGAAGGCTCCGCCTGCGGAGGCGGAGCGGTTCCCCATGCGGGCTGACGAGGGCTGCGAGTTCCCACCCGATGAGAATTTGTTCCCTACCTTTGTTATGCTTGCGCTTTCCATGCTTGTAGTTTTAATCTTGACTTTTTGCTTGTCCTTGGAATAGCTGCGCATGGTGAGGACGTGGTGCTGGCCGAGCTTGCTGCGGCCAGGGGCAGGGGGAAACGGGCCGCCCCAACCAACGTCACCCTAGCTGTGAGTGGGGCCAAGAAGTCGCGCCGCCTCCGCACCGCTCCTGTCATGCCGAGCGTTGCCGGGTAGGTGCTCTTGTCCTTTTGGTGCTGGTGTTGCCTTACTTCTAATTGCGTTGCTCACTTCTTGTATTTCTGCAGCGAGGCTATGTCCTTGCCCGGCTCCATGACCGTCGCCACCGCGTCCGCTCCTCCGCCTGCTGTCGAGGGGAGCGCGCCGGCTCCGGTGTCTGAGGCTACGCCGGCTTCGGCGTCCGAATCTGCGTCGGCTCCGGCCCTCTAGGCTGCTCCGGCTCCGGCTCCGGCTCCCGAGGCTGCGCCGACTCCGGGCCCCGAGGCAGCAGCGACGGATGGGGTGCCGCCGGCAGAGCCTACGACGCTTCACCGGGCCGGGGCTGTCTCCCGGCTCGCGAGGGGTTTGTCGTTCGGGCGTGCCAGTGCGGTCGTCCCTCCCACCGGCTCGGCGGTGGGTGCCGACTCTAGCGCCTACCGGGTGGAGGAGCCGGTGGAGGTGCCACTGCCGGTTGCTCCTGTCCAGCCGGAGGTTGGACCCTCCGCGGCTAAGGTGAGCGATGACAACCTCCAGGTCACCCGCTGGACACCGGCACGTGCCGCGCCACCACCTGACACCCTTCTGGCATAGTTGTCGGAGGCGGCGCCGCTGGCCAGATCCGCCAACTGGTGGTGGCGCTGGAGCAGGGGCTCGGCCAAGCCAGGACACTAGGAGCTTCTATCGAGGTATGTGCTCTATCGCCAGTCTTGTTGTTTTGTCACCGTCTCACGATGTAGTTGTTTCTCTTGGTTCTTATCTCTCTTTTCTTGCACATAGGGCTCTTACAGACGCTGCCAAGACTTCACGGGACCTGGGCTGTAAGATCGCTCGCTCTGCCGTATCTTCCCAATTGCGTGATTTCTCGCGCTTCTTGGTGAGTATTGGTTACCTTCCTGCAGCTCTGCTGGCGGACCGGGACCGCGAGGTGGCCCGGCTGAAGGATGAGGTCGCCCAGCTGGAGGAGGCCAACAAGACCCGCCAGGACCAGATTGCCAAGCTGACTGCACAGCAGCAGATGGAGATCAAGGCTGGTAGGGCCAAGAAGGCTGCAGACGCCCGGACCGAGGCGCTGAAGAACCTGGAGGGGCTTTATGCCACCCAAGCGGATGCCCTCAAGTCCTCCAAGGCCAAGGAGGCGGCGGCACTGTCGAAGCTCTGCCAGATCGCTGAGATCACTGTAAGTAAGTGCTTTTGACTTGATCCCCTTTTGCGGATTTGTCCTTTGTGGTTGATACTGATCGCTGCCCTCTTTTCCGGCTACAGCTCAGTACTCTAAGGCAAAAGATCAAGCGCTGAGCCGGATTCCCGAGACGGACCCGGAACGGGATCTCCACCCGAGGGAGCTGGTGACGATCGTCAGCGAGGAGGCGAACAAGCTCCGCACTACTGCTTTCGAGTTCTTTAACTATGTCTGTCCCGAGGCCGTCCCGCCTGCAACCATGGACATCCTGGCTGAGCGTCTCTAGGGCGCCCCGGAGCTCATGAACGTGGCCCGAGAGTGGGCGGCTCGCGGTGGTGTGGAGATGGTGTTGGTGTTGCTGAAGTCCTGGTACCCGGATGCGTATCTGCGGAGCCTTTCCCGTGGATTCCGCCAAGGGACCAGCTACGACCAGCTCCACGCCGATGTCCCCGTCATCCGCAATTGTGCCGTGACGATCAGGAGCTACGTCGCGCTGGACAGGGACATCAACGACCTAGCCGGCATGGAGCGATACTTCCACAGCTCGGATGCGGCACGCACTGACGCTCCGGCTGCGCCACAGCCCGCCTTGACGGACGTCGTCTCCTGCAGCCGCGCTCCAGCTGACGCCTCCGGCCCTTCTGCCCCTCAGTGAATTTGATCCCCAGAATGCCGGGAGTATTTGTGACTTTGAAAAATCCATCTTTTCTGTGAACCGTATGAACAATTGTCCATATGTGACAGTTGAACTTATGTGGGAGCGTCGCCTCCCTCTATCTTGTTTGCTCGTGCTCTTCTATTTGCACTTTCTGTTTTGCATCTTTTGCATGCCTGCTTCTTTGTGGGGGCGCGCAAGCACACCCACAGGGTGTAGTCCCCGAGGTTCAGGACAGCTAGAGAATACAGCCGGGTCGAAGCTCTTTTATGTTCTTTGTTTTGCAGGTTTCTGTGTGGGGGCGCGCGAGCGCACCCACAGGGTGTAGTCCCTGAGGTTCGGGCCGGCTAGAGAATACAGCCGGGTCGAATCTCCTTGACCTGCTTTGCTACCGCCTGGAAGCTATCTGCCTCCGCCTTGGCGGTGTTTGTCGTTGAACTTTGGCTCATGCAAACATAGAAACAAACAAGTTGTTTGCCTAGTTAAGCATATGTAAGTTCAAATTGTAATCTTAGATGAACTAGTTTTCAAATTTTTGCTGTTTCGTGCAAGTTCAATGTCTTTGCCCTTTTCTCAGTGAGCATTGGCCAAAGTGCTGTTCCCTTGCTGGCTTTTCGCCGGAGTCGAAGGGGTAGCTTGGTAGGCGTACTGCAGGATACTTCGGGTTTGGGTCATTGCCTTTGAGTAAGCGAGCGCATTCAGGTCATCCAAATGTTTTTGTTTTCCTCGTGGCGTTTTCGTGTAGGGGCCTTTGAGCGTTCTGCTGTTGCCGGATCTGTCAGCCGGCTTGCGGTCTGCAGCCGAAACCGAAGAAGAAGCCTTAGGAACCGCGTATAGTAGTTTGTCGTGTGGATCGCGCAGCCGTCTGGGCCAACCGGCGAGTCCCCGAGGCGGACCGCCGGCTCCGGGGTTAGAGTAATGCAGCCTGAATAGTCAACTTGTGCAACATGACTTGCTTATTTTATTGCGGAGTCCCCGAGACTGTGTCGAGGCTCCTATGCTTGTTCATTACATGAAAGTAAGGTGCATACACTTCTTGTTCAAGTGTAAAAGGGGCGAAGCAGGCTCACGTTCCACGGGCGTTCAGTTTCTTCGCCTGAGAGGTCCATCTTGTTCTTTTCCGGCTTGCGGGCGTCGATGAGGTAGTATGAGTTGTTTTGCAGTGCCCGGCTGATTATGAATGGGCCCTCCCAAGGTGGAGACAGCTTGTGCATCCCCTTGGTGTCTTGGACCAACCTTAGCACCAAATCACCCTTGCGGAATGAGACGCTACGTATCTGGCTAGCATGATAGCGGCGCAAGTTTTGCTGGTAGATGGCGGACCTGGATAAGGCTAGTTCACGTGCTTCCTCCAGGAGATCGACACTGTCTTCCCGTGCTTCTTTGGTCTATTGTTCTGTGTAGAGTAGTTTGCAGGGTGCGTCAAACTCGATGTCAGTGGACAGAACCGCCTCCGCCCCGTAAACAAGGAAGAAGGGAGTGTAGCCGGTGGACCAGTTTGGCGTTGTGAGCAGGGTCTAGAGTACAGCCGGCAGCTTCTCAATCTAGCAGCTGGGAGATCTCATCAGTGGTTCGATCATCCGGGGCTTGATTCCGGCTAGGACCAGGCCATTTGCTCGCTCGCACTGCCCATTGGACTAGGGGTGTGCCACAGATGCGAGGTCCAGGCGGATGCCCTTATCTCCACAGAATCGTGCGAAAGCTCCCTTGGCAAAAAAAATTCCGTTGTTAGTTATGATGTTGTTGGGGTAGCCAAAGCGTGTGATTATGTCTGTGAAGAACTTGACCACCGTTGGCCCATCTAGCTTCTTTATCGGCTTTGCGTCTATCCACTTGGTGACCTTGTCCACCGCCACCAGAAAGTGGGTCATGCCGGATCTGGCCATTTTGAAGGGGCCAACCATGTCCAGCCCCTAGACAGCGAATGACCAGGTGATGGGAATAGTCTTGAGTACTATAGACGGAGTATGCTTCTGCTGGTTGAACCGCTGACACCCGTTGCATGCCTTGACAATCTTCTCAGCGTCTTCTAGTGATGTGGGCCAGTAGAACCCGTGGCGGAAAACCTTTGCCACTATGGCTCGTGATGATGCGTGATGTCCACACTCGCCCTGGTGGATGTCGACCAGCAGCCGGATTTCTTCCTCTTGGCCCACACACCGTTGATAGATGCCGCCAATGCTGCGCTTGTAGAGCTCGTTATTGATGATGGTGTATGCGCTGGCTCTGCGCTTGATCTGTCTTGCCTGCACCTTGTCTTCGGGCAGCTTTCCGTTGGCTAGGAAATGCATGAATGGCTTGGCCCATGTTGGTGTTTCCCGGATGGCGCATACGGCTTGCATTAGCAGATTCACTTCTACCTAGATGGCCGGGTCGGGCTCGTCCGGAGGCCGACCGGTTGGGGCGGCGGAGCCGACAGTTGCTAGGCTGGAGGCGGCAGTCCTCGGGTCCACAGGAGCAGCCCTCGGGTGCGGTGCAGCCGTCACGGAGGTCTTGGAGCCGGCCGTCCCCGGGTGCGGCGAAGCAGTCCTCGGGTGCGGTGCAGCCGTCGCGGAAGTCTTGGAGCCGGCAGTCCCCGGGTCGGCGTCCAATATGATGGAGTTGGATTCGGGAGACGGTGTAATTGATGGCTTGCGCAGGTGCTCGAGGGAAACTCCAGGCGGAATTGGTTGTCTTGTCAACCCAATGCGTGCGAGCGTGTCTGCGGCCTCGTTGTTCACCCTGGGAACATGAGGAAACCCGCATCCTTCAAAACAGGCACATAGCTGATGTACGAAGAAATGGTATAGAGCCATGTTTGCATCTCTGGCGTCCCAGTCGCCTGACACTTGCTGCACCACCAGATCCGAATCGCCGAAGCATAGGATGCGCCAAATGCCTATTTCCTTTGCCATCCTGAGGCCATGGATGAGCGCCTCATACTCAGCGATGTTATTGGACACGCGGAAGTGGATCTGTAGCACGTATTCCAGGCTGTCTCCTTTTGGAGAGGTGATGACCACTCCGGCTCCGAGGCCTCCATACATTTTGGAGCCGTCGAAATGCAGCTTCCAATGCGTGGAGTCAGGGTAAGGTGGCAGGTATTGTGTTTCTGCCCAATCTACGAGGAAATCCACCAAGGCCTGAGAATTGATCGCTGTTCTTGGATCGTACTGTATGTTGTGGGCAGCGAGCTCTATGGCCCATTTCGCCACCCGGCCCGTGGCGTCTCTGTTGCCGATGATCTCGCAAGTGGCGCTAGTGCCACCACCTTGATGGAGTGTTCTTGGAAGTAGTGCTTCAGTTTCTTGGCGGTCGTGTAAACGCCGTACACCAGCTTCTGGTAATGAGGGTAGTTCTGCTTCGAGAGTGAGACTACCTCACTCAGGTAGTACACCGGTTGTTGCACCAGTTGCGCATTTCCTTCTTCCGGTCTCTCCACTACCAACACCACACTGACAACTCTGTTTGTTGCTGCGATGTACATCAAAAGGGGTTCCTTTGATGCTGGTACTGCTAGGGTAGGTGGTGAGGTGAGCATGTGCTTGAGGTCACGGAAAGCTTCATCCACCTGCGATGTCCAGACAAACTTGTCCGTTTTCTTCATGAGCTGGTACAGTGGGAGTGCTTTCTCACCTAGCCGGCTGGTGAACCAGCTGAGGGAAGCCAGGCAGCCGGTGAACTTCTGGACATCTCTCAAGTTCTTAGGTGGCTTCATGCGCTCGATTGCACCGATCTTCTCCGGGTTCGCCTCGATTCCTCGCTCGGATACAAGAAAACTAAGTAGCTGACCGGCTGGGACGCCGAATACGCACTTCTCTGGGTTCAGCTTCATCTAGAACCAGCAGAGGTTAGTGAATGTTTCTTAAAGGTCCTCAAGGAGTGTCTGGCGCTCCTTGGTCTACCACATCGTCGACGTAGGAGTGTACATTTCTACCAATCTGAGTCTGCAAACACTTCTGCATGCAGCGCTGGTATGTTACTCCAGCATCCTTCAATCCGAATGGCATTGTCGTGTAGCAGTAGGCTCCATAAGGAGTGATGAATGATGTCTTTATTTGATCAGCGGGGTTCAGCCGGATCTGCTGGTAGCCGAAATATGCATCCAGAAATGACAACAGCTCGCAGACGGCCGTGGAATCGATCACTTGGCCTATCCTTGGCAGGGCGAATGCATCCTTGGGTCATGCTTTGTTCAAACTGGTGTAGTCAACACACATGCGCCAAGTCGTGTTCTTCTTCAGCACGAGTACTAGGTTTGCCAGCCATTCCGGGTGGAAAACCTCCATGATGAATCATGCTGCGAGCAGTCGGGTTATCTCCTCCCCAATTGTTCTTCTTTTTTCTTCCGTGAAGCGGCACAGTGACTATTTGACCTGTTTTGCATCCGGCCTAACATATAAAGAGTGCCCGGTGAGCTCCCTCGGAACACCTGGCATGTCCTTGGGGGACCATGTGAAGATATCCCGATTCTGACGGAGGAAGTCGATGATACATTGCAAATGTATCTATAATTTTTGATGTTCCATGCTTGGTTTTATCCACTTTCTTGTGTTTTGTTCCAACTTTGGAGTACTTTTCATATGCTTTCGTGGACTAACCTATTAACAAGAGCCATAGTGCCAGCTGCCTGTTTTCTGCTGTTTTTGGTTCCAGGAAAGTCAGAAAATGAATATTCTCGGAATTGGACAGGACAAAAGCCAAAGTGCCTATTTTTCCGGAAGGGATCAAGTGCCAGAATACGAGACGGAGAAGGGCCTGGGGCCGGCCACACCACCTGGCCGTGCGGCCAGGCTGGGCCCACGCTAGGGGGTGGTGTGGTGGCTCCCAGCACCCCCTCGGCCTCTCCTTCTGCCTATAAGTTGCCCTCGGGACGAAAACCCTAAGTACCCGATCAAAAATCCACGAAAGAGTCTATAGCCGCCGTCATCTCCATCCCTAGATCGGGAGGGATCTGAAGCTCTTACCGGCACCCTGTCGGAGAGGGGAATTCACCCTGGAGGCTTTCTTCATCACCATGCAAGCCTCCGGTGTGATGCGTGGGTAGTTCATCCTTGGACTTCGGATCCATGTAGTAGCTAGATGGCTGGTTTCTCCTCCTTTGTGCTTTCATGTTTAGATCTTGTGAGCTCCGTTCATGATCAAGATCATCTATTTGTAATCCATACATGTTGTGTTTGCGGGGATCCGATGGATATTGAGGTGCTATTTTAGATTGATTATTGATTCTATCATGTCTTTGTTATTTGAGATCTTGCATGCCTTCTGTTGTTAGTAGCTATCTTGGCCAAGTAGATGCTAGCAACTCCAAGAGTTAATATTTATGCTCGATAGTGGGTTCATGCCTCTGGTAATCTGGGGAAGTGATAGAAATCTCTAAGGTACTAGATGTGCTGTTGCTACTAGGGAGAAAACAACAATCCTTTGTTCATAGAACAATCGTATTGTTTACTTTACACGCAGTTCGTAAAGCAATAATCTGTTGCTTGCAACTTAATACTGGAGGGGGTTCGGATGATAACCTGAAGGTGGATTATTATTCATAGATGCAGTTGGATGGCGGTCTATGTATTATGTTGTAATGCCCAATCAAGTCTTAGAGGAGTCAAGATGATTAGTATATGCATGTATTTCTTTCTCGGTGTTCGTCAATTGCCCCGATGTAATTTGTTCACCTAGCATGTTATTTATCTAAGGAGAGCCACCTCTAGTGAACTATGGATCCCGGTCCTTTTTCTTTACATACAATCTACAAGCTTTTACTACTTTGTGTTTACTTTCTGCAAACTTTTACTTCTTTCCATTCGATATGTTTAATCCTTTGTTTTCCGCAAAAACGGTGAGATTGACAACCTCATCGCAAGTTGGGGACAAAGTTCTGTGGTTGTGTTGTGCAGGTCTCCACGTTGCTACTAGCACCGGTAGTGCGCCCTGCCAAAGCTCAGCTAGTAACACCTTTGAGGTGTTTCCTTGCTCCTACTGGTTCGATTAAACCTTAGTTTCATAACTGAGGGAAAACTTACTGCTGTGCTCATCGTACCTTCATCTTGGGGTTCCCAACGAGCTCTACATCGAAAGTCGAGCGCATCAAGATTTTCTAGCGCCATTGCCGGGGAGTCAAGGACATCTTCACAAGGGGAGTCCCTCATAACCAATCTCTTTACTTTGTTGTTTTTGTTTTGCTTAGTTTTCTTTTTTGCTTTGTTTGCTTGTTTCTTTATCAAAAACACAAAAAATTAGTTTTGCAAGTTTGCTTTCTTATTTGAAAAACACAAAAAAATTAGTTCCTTTCTTAAGTTGCCTTTATGAATAGCTCTAATCCAATCACTATTTCATTATGGATAGCTCACTCAGTTTCCTATTTGGGAACAGTTTTATGACTGCTAAGGTAATAGATGAACCACCGCCTGCTAGAACCTCCATGGAAGAAGAAATTGCTGAACCTGAAAGCTCATTAGATGAAAAAGAGGAGGAGAGTGATGGACAAAAGGAGGAAGAATGGATCTACCCATGCCTACCTTCTAATGAGAGTAACTCTTTATCCCTTACATTATTTGATTGTCCCCCATGCTTATCAAAGGAGGGTGAATGTTATGTTCCCGAGGATTCTTTTGAAAATATTTATAATAAAGCTCTAGTGCTTGTAGATCATGAAAAGCATGCCTTATGTGATAGTTATATTGTTGATTTTATTCATGAGGCTACTGAAAATTATTATGAGAGAGTAAATATGGTTGTAGAAGTTTTTATGGTAATGAAACACCTCTCTATGTGCTGAAAGTTTTGAAGTTACTTTTGTTTTATCTTCCTATCCTGTCACTTTGTTCTTTGTGCATTTATTTGCATACAAGATTCCTATGCATAGGAAGTGGGTTAGACTTAAATGTGTTTTGAATTTGCTTCTTGATGCTCTCTTTTATTTCAATTCATATTTCATATGAGAGCATCTTCTCAAATTTTTATGCCTAACTTAAAGGCGTTAAAGAAAAGTACTTGTTGGGAGATAACCCAAGAGTTTTAGTTGAGTCTTGGAATTTATTACCTCTGTAATAACCTCTCCTTATCCTTTTTATTTACTTTTTGTGCCAAGAGTAACCTCTAATGAGAGTGATGTAATGATTGGGAAAGTTGCTGTCCCGAAACAGATTTTTGTGCTTCACCGTAAAAATTCCTGAGAGATATCTGTACGTCGGATTGAGCTGTAATATTTTGTGTTTCTGCCCCAGGTTGTTATCTAACTTTCTTTAGTTCAACACTTGTTGATTTCAGCAACAGAAGGTCTTCGAAAAAATTCGTCTTTACCTGATGGTCTGTTTTGACAGATTTCTGCCATTTTCTGTATTTGCTTCTTGTTAGTTCCTTCTTGAGTTCCTTTGGGGAATTGAGCTTTTTGAGGGAAGTGCTACAGTAGCTAGTGTTCTAATGGAAGTTTATTTGTTGTTAGAACTGAACCTTGAGACTTATTTATCTTAAGTGCACTAATGTTGCTAATGAGATTTTGTGAAGTTTTGTATGAAGGAAAAATTTCAGGTGTATGGAAGGAATGAGTAATGAGATGAAGGATGGACTAAAGCTCAAGATTGGGGATGCCACGCGTGTCACCCCAAGAAATATCCAAGAAGTACAAGCGTCAAAGCTTGGGGATGCCCAAGGCATCCCCTTCTTCATCAATAAAAATCCCAGGTTTCTTCCAAACGCTTCATTTTTATTGTTTCATGCACAGTTGTGTTTTTCTTGGAGCGTCTTCTTTTTCATTTTCGTTTTGGTTTTTTAGTTTGCTTGGTTTGCTTAGTTTTCTGAATAAATTGGTTGGACCCCCTCTTTCATACTTTGGTTTGCAAATAGTTTGGTTTGGTTTGGAAAAGAGTAGGAAAGTTCATACTTATGTGGTAAAAAGAGCTCGGTTTTGACTGTGGCCCATGCTTTGTCATGCCATGCTTGATATTATTTTGGCTTTATGCTTAGTATTGTTTGCTGTACCATGACTTGTTATAAACAATTGAGATTTCTTAATGTGCCTTGGATGAATCATGCGTTGTTTTAGCATATTAAAGCATAGTATAGTGGTATTGTCCTTTGATGCTTTATTTGGGTTGACTTGGCACATGCTCACACCATGTTATGACTATCTCAAGTCACCATAGCCTTTATGATCCTTTAGTTTTCAACTTGTAGTATCACTTTGTGCTTTGATCAATGATGTTTTGTCGCTCTGCATGATTATGGCCATTATTGCTCTCTTAGTTTGTCGCTCCCAGTCTTTTGCTAGCCTCCACAACAAAGTATGAGTTCCACTCATACATCCAACTCCCTAAACCAAGTTATTCCAAAGAGTCCACCATACCTACCTACTAGCTTATGCTATTCCAAGTATATTCATGCTTTTGTTTACCTTTCACTTCTTATGAGAAAACTAGTGATTAAAGCTCTCACGAACTTTATGGCACACTTTACTTTATTGCCTCTAATAAACTTGAACCATTGGGTCCTTCTTTGTTGCGTATATGCTTGCTCTTTATAAGTTCAAATTAGCAGAACCATGTACCATGGGGAACGCTTTCAACATTGCACTTGTACTTTGTACCCCGTTGATATCATGTTCTTTTGCTTATGGATCCCGGCGGTGTGAAATAAAAGTGGAACTTGTAAGATCATGGAGTTTGTATGTGTGTTAGAGAAATACCTAGGCCGCTAGCCTAAGCCATGCCTAATCATGGTGGAAACTTGCAGCATCACCATAATGAGCACTCTATGAAGCATCCTCAATAAAAACCTATGCAAATAGAAAATAAAAAGATCGCTGAGATGCTCATTGTCTGCTTGCCTTGTCATTTTGATTATGGGAAAGCTCCCGTATCATGTGCAAGGGGTACCCCATTGGCGGTTCTTAATCATACACATATACTTACAATGACAAGAGCTTACTCATGACTGAAGTTGAGTAGCATGAGGATCGGTCTTCGTAAGTAAGGGGCATGAGATTTCGGTTTATAACTTATCAAGCATATCCTCTTAGTTGTGTCACTTTAACCTTAATCACCTTCAAGATGCTTATGATAGGGGCAATGAGAGCTAAAAACTACAAGTACCTTAATTTTTGGAAGCTCTTTATGAGACTTGAATCCCTACTTCCTTTTACAAAACGCCTTTCTTCCACCATTATATTGAGTCTCCACCTTCTATCTTTATGCACCTACTTTGAGAGCATAGTGGCCATTCTTAGTTCTATGTGCATTGTCCCAAGACTAGTTGATTGATGCATAACTTGTTATTGCTTGTTTGAAACTATTGTATCTAGTCACTCTTATGAACTTTGAAGGTGTCCTATGCATTTATATTTGCTACTCTATTGAGGGACAAGCTGAATACTTTTATGCTATGTTTTCTTTATGTGAAACAAACAAACATCTTGCAAAGTATTGTTATTCATGAATCTTTTGTTTGTGCCTTTTCATGTTGCATCATAGTTTCTTTGCCTATTGCTAGAACTTTGTCTTTCATGTTATGATTGAAGTACTATGATCCCAGCTTTGAATGTTTTGCAAATACTTTGATCAAGTCTTTGATGGTGCATGGCACCTCAAAAATTATTTCTTTTTATCACTTACCTACTCGAGGACGAGCAGGAGTTAAGCTTGGGGATGCTGATACATTGCAAATGTATCTATAATTTTTGATGTTCCATGCTTGGTTTTATCCACTTTCTTGTGTTTTGTTCCAACTTTGGAGTACTTTTCATATGCTTTCTTGGACTAACCTATTAACAAGAGCCATAGTGCCAGCTGCCTGTTTTCTGCTGTTTTTGGTTCCAAGAAACTCAGAAAATGAATATTCTCGGAATTGGACGGGACAAAAGCCAAAGTGCCTATTTTTCCGGAAGGGATCAAGTGCCAGAATACGAGACGGAGAAGGGCCAGGGGCCGGCCACACCACCTGGCCGCGCGGCCAGGCTGGGCCCGCGCCAGGGGGTGGTGTGGTGGCTCCCGGCACCCCCTCGGCCTCTCCTTCTGCCTATAAGTTGCCCTCGGGACGAAAACCCTAAGTACCCGATCAAAAATCCACGAAAGAGTCTGTAGCCGCCGTCATCTCCATCCCTAGATCGGGAGGGATCTGAAGCTCTTCCCGGCACCCTGCCGGAGAGGGGAATTCACCCTGGAGGCTTTCTTCATCACCATGCAAGCCTCCGGTGTGATGCGTGGGTAGTTCATCCTTGGACTGCGGATCCATGTAGTAGCTAGATGGCTGGTTTCTCCTCCTTTGTGCTTTCATGTTTAGATCTTGTGAGCTCCGTTCATGATCAAGATCATCTATTTGTAATCCATACATGTTGTGTTTGCGGGGATCCGATGGATATTGAGGTGCTATTTTAGATTGATTATTGATTCTATCATGTCTTTGTTATTTGAGATCTTGCATGCCTTCTGTTGTTAGTAGCTATCTTGGCCAAGTAGATGCTAGCAACTCCAAGAGTTAGTATTTATGCTCGATAGTGGGTTCATGCCTCTGGTAATCTGGGGAAGTGACAGAAATCTCTAAGGTACTAGATGTGCTGTTGCTACTAGGGAGAAAACAACAATCCTTTGTTCATAGAACAATCGTATTGTTTACTTTACACGCAGTTCGTAAAGCAATAATCTGTTTCTTGCAACTTAATACTGGAGGGGGTTCGGATGATAACCTGAAGGTGGATTATTAGTCATAGATGCAGTTGGATGGCGGTGTATGTATTATGTTGTAATGCCCAATCAAGTCTTAGGGGAGTCAAGATGATTAGTATATGCATGTATTGCTTTCTCGGTGTTTGTCAATTGCCCCGATGTAATTTCTTCACCCAGCATGTTATTTATCTAAGGAGAGCCACCTCTAGTGAACTATGGATCCCGGTTCTTTTTCTTTACATACAATCTACAATCTTTTACTGCTTTGTGTTTACTTTCTGCAAACTTTTACTTCTTTCCATTCGATACGTTTAATCCTTTATTTTCCACAAAACACGGTGAGATTGACAAGCTCATCGCAAGTTGGGGACAAAGTTCTGTGGTTGTGTTGTGTAGGTCTCCACGATGCTACTAGCACCGGTAGTGCGCCCTGCCAAAGCTCAGCTAGTAACACCTTTGAGGTGTTTCCTTGCTCCTACTGGTTCGATTAAACCTTGGTTTCATAACTGAGGGAAAACTTACTGCTGTGCTCATCGTACCTTCCTCTTGGGGTTCCCAACAAGCTCTACGTCGAAAGTCGAGCGCATCAGTCGACGAGCGGGCTTTCCTATTTGTTGTTAAGGCTGTCTCCGACCTGGACGAACTTGTCCGGCTCGGCCTCGTTCAGCAGGATCTTCCTTGTGCCCTTGGATGGCTTGAATTATGCAGGGCCGCCACGTTCTGCATGATTACTCGTTTTTCTTCCATGATGATCATGGCTTTCGCTATTTTGGATCCGTCTGTGGCGCACTCCACAGAACGTCTATAGCATCCGGCCACGGTGATGACGCCCTTGGGACTTGGTAGCTTCATCTTGAGTTAGGCGTAGTGTGGTACCGCCATGAACTTGGTGAGCGTTGGGCGCCCCAGGATTGCGTGGTACGCACTGCAGAGGTTGACCACCTCGAACCAGATGGGCTCGCGGCAGATGTTGTCTTTTGTGCTGAAGATGACATCCAGCCAGATTTTCCCAATGGGGGAATGTGAAGGGCCGGGGATGGTTCCGTGGAAGGAGGTGCTTGATGGCTCCAGCTGTGACTCACTGATACCGAGCCGGTCGAGCGAGCTGCGGTACATGAGGTTGATGGTGCTCCCTCCATCATCGAGGACGCGGGAGAATCTGCAGGAATGCTTCTGGGAGATAATGATAGGATCCAGAACCATCGCGTAGGTGCCCGGGTGAGGCAGCTCAGCCGGCTGGAACTTCTGGCTCCATGCAACTTCTTGCTCCAACCAGTTGAGGTACCGGGGGACGGGAGGAACGATTGTGTTCACTTCCGCATTGCAAAGCCTTTTGTTGTGCTTGGTGTCCAGCTCCGTGGTGAAGATGTGATAATTTCCCACCTGTCGAGGGTAGTTGTTGTCATCATCCTCATTTCGACGTTGGTTGTTGCGATCGCCTGGCGGCCCACCGGCTGGAGGAGGTGGCGCCTGTCCAGCCGGTGCGCCAGCAATCTCTGCCATCTTCTTCGTCCAGGTGCACTGGCGTGTCGTGTGCGTAGCTAGCTTGTTACCCCCGCTGTGGAACTTGCATGGCCCATCAAGCATGGACTCAATGGTGTACTTGGGCCTTGGAGGCCGGTCATCAGGCTTCTGTCTCTAGCTTCCGCCTGCAGCCGGATCCTCCTACACTGCTGCCACCTGCCTGGAGCCATATTGGTTATCCGGCTGGTCATTCTTTCTCTTGCCGTGGCGGTTGTTGTGCCGCATGGAATTGTGCCCGTTCCCTTTTGGCTGGCGCCGATCTACGGAGACATTGACGATTATTTGCCCTTGGTCGTCCACCCGGACGGATCTTTTCATTCCCGCGTTGGCCGTGGCATACTTGTCCGTGATGGCCATGGTCTGTGCCATGGTTGTGGGATCCACCCGGTGAAGCTTATGCTTGAGCATAGTGCCGTCTCTGCAGCCGTTGATGAAGAAATCAACCGCCTGATGTTCGCGTACCCCCTCACAGGAGTTATGCATGCTCGTCCATCGAGTGATGTAGGAGCGATCAGATTCATTCGGGCCCTGCACACACAGAGCAAGCACACCAGGCCGGCCTGGGCGCTTGTAGGTGTCGGTGAAGTTGTGAACGAATGCCTACTCGTAATTGATCCAAGCGTTGATGTTGTTGTCGGGAAGACTGTTTAGCCACATTCTGGCTGAGTCGAGGAGCATGAGAGGGGCGTAGCGCACTGCTACCTGGCGGTTGCTGTTGGCGATGCTCACAGCGGTGGTATAGTCCACCAGCCAGTCCTTCGGCTTGACCGAGTCGTTGTACTTTGGCGTATCCCTTGGGAGCGAAAATCCCTTTGTCAACGGTTCGTTCCTGATGCACGGTCCAAAACATCTTGGTTCGGCTGGACTTTCTTCTTCTAGCGCGCGTGATTGGACCAGCAGGTCGATTCGCGTGCACGCATCTTGTTGTTCGTCCGGCTCGAGCGGTCCCAGCCGGCCAGATAGGCAGGACTTGGGGAGCACTTGGCCTTTTCCGGCTTTTTCAGCCGGCTCACGATTTTTGCTGGTAATAGCTGCCGTGTCTCGGGCGTTGTGCCTGCGGCTTGCAGATCCACCGCGTGGGCGGTTTCTCTGTCTTGCTCCATTTGGGGAAGACGCCTTGCTGCCGCCTGCAGTCGGGTCCGCCATCTGGCGAGCCGGTTGGGTTCTGCTGTTGCCAGCCATGCCGAGTTCTGCCTCGGCCTGCTGCTTGTTTGCCGTGACCACGAGGTGTTGGATGCGCACTTGCTGACGAAGCAGCTCCTCACCCTCCAGATGGCTAAGTTCCGAACCTCCGCCTCCGTAGCCCTCATGTTTTTGGCGGGGGTGCTATAGACGGGCTGCACCGCGGGCGTGCGCGGATCAGTAGCATGATCCATCTCCGAACCGAGGTTCCGGCCTTGCGGCTGAGCCAGGCGGCTGGTGCTGGGTAGGCGCGTGAAGCCGTGCACGATGTTGTACTCCCGCATGGTGGCATTCATCCGCTGTTGGGCGGCCGCCACCTTGCCGGCCTCTTCTAGAAGGTTTTGCGGGTGGTTTCCAGGGCTGCCGCAGCTGCAGCTGGATCCGCCTCGATAGGGGTAATGGGGTTGCGGAGGTGGTTGATGGACGATTTGATCATGTCCGGGTTCAGGAGGCATGAGTTGGTGGCGCGGCCGTCCACGTTGCGCTCCATAGGTGGGTAGCGGTTCTCCACCGAGCCTGCCATCATGACCTCCACACTGCCATAGGCGATGTGTGAGGCGGAGAAGCCAGGGGCGCGCCAAAGATGGTGACGACCTCACGAGGGAAGGCCTCAGGGACGGTGACAACGTAGACGCGGTCCTCGCCGAACCACATGATGGAGCCCCAACTTGGGAAAGTCCCCCCAGCGAAGCAGGACGCGTTGTCAAGGACGCAGTCATAGGAGCCGAGAGTGAGAACGAGGCTAGAGGCTACTCGCTCACCGGCGACGAGTGGAAGTCCCGTGCGAAAGATGACCCCAGCCGAAGCGCTATGCCCCACGGTGGGCGCCAACTGTCGTGGTGTGGAACACGGCAGTGCCATCAGGGATGGCTTGACGGGGACGCTCAGGTTGCTATCGGTGGCTACTCGCAACGGGTTGGGCACAGATACTACAAACACAATGATGTACCCAGGTTCGGAGCCCTCTTGGCGAGGTAAAACTCCTACTCCTGCAAGGATATACTATCAAAGGGGGCGAATGCCCAATACGAGTGCTCCTTGAGCTGTTTCCTTAACAAATTCTTACTAAGCACTCTCTAAGTCCTTCTTCTGGTGTCTATTTTCCTTCTCCTTGAGCTTACCTAGAACCCTAGCGCTACCCCCTTTATATACAGGTCGAGGAGATAGCTTAAAAGATGGGTTCTAGGGTTTACTGTTTGGATTTGGGCTTTACAAAGTGGGCCGGCTGGACAGGGCCAAACGGTAGGCCCGGGTCCGGTCAAGCCTCCAGTATAGGGGAGGACCATGCTTTAGCACTCAGTGCCCCTGCTTTACTTGTCATCCGGCTTTTTATCCGTTAGCCAGCTCTTTATGCGTAAGCTCCTCGTCAGCCCTTGCTTTGCTCGTCAGCCTCCAGCCTTGGCGCAGTTGTCCAGTAGCACCAGCCAGGCCAGCCAGCCTGTCCGGTCAAGGGTGCGCTCAGCAAGGAGCATCATCCCCACCGTACAATGTCCAGTGGATCCGAGGCGGCTGGCTAGGAGCGGCCTCCCAGCCAGTTCTTCTAGCTACCCGGCTAGACGGGCCAGCCGGGGAAACTTTAGTGCTGACCGGGTGGGGATTCCACCCGGCTGTGGTTCCTTCATCTGGGTCCAGACGGCCCGTGCTCCTTGGAGGCGGCCAATTGGTCCCGTCTTGGTCTACCCGGGGGTCATCCCCCCGACAAAGTAGCAGCATCTTTTTGGATGATCTTCTCCACATAAGACATAAGCTTTTCCTTCGGCTCCATCAATGGCGGAGGAGATTTATTTGCAGAGAAGCCCACATATGTGCGAAGAGGGGATGCGGGACAATCTTCATCATCATCACTGCAAAAGGAAAGTACAAAAAAATTGTAATAAGCATCAGAAGTAGAACTACCCGATAAAGCAGTAAAAGAAGTAGTCGAATACTTACGAAGACACGTCCTGCGCAAGGCGGAACAAATTCATCTGGGCGGGAGCAGCCAAGATTGGAGCAGAATTGAGGGGCTTGGAAGCAGTCGAGTCATCTGAGTCTTTTCACCAGCATACTCCACGCAAAAATCTTCGAAGTGGGCCGACGGAAGAGATTGTGTCTTCGAGGAAGAGTGAGTTGTAGAGAAATCCATCTCCTCATCCGCGACAGTCCCAGTCATAGGGAGATCATCGGATGCGGAAGGATGGACATGAGGCTCACAACTTCCAGGGAGAGGAGGAAGTGAACTCAGGTGATCAAAGTCCTACAGAAGCAGAAGACTTGGAAAAAGCGCTAGTCATTGATAAAATAAAAGAGGAAGGAAAAGGAAATTTTCTTGCCATAAGGCTCCACAACACAGTTGGAGGGGACAGGGCTTTTCTTGGTAAGGGTCGTGAAGTTTCGAACCCTCTTCTCATATACCTTGAGGGTAAGGTCTTCTGAGGAAACCCTCATCGGGTCTGTAGCATCCCATCTGTCTAACATATGTAATGCTACATGGTCTAGTAATATAATTGCTACTTCCTACATATAATTGTTGCATCATAATTATATCATGCTCATGTCATCATGCCATCTTGCATTTGAGCCTCATATAAAACCCTTTTCATTTGGTTCTTCTCTCATATGCATTAGTAATTGTATTTCGCTCTTTATATATTGTATTTGGTTCTTGATAAATGCTTGATGCCCAAGTTGAGTTGGGGGCATATCTTTTATTCAACTCCACCACCTTTTCCTTGTCACCACCTTATAATTCCGCCATCCTAATTATCCATGAGCTTTTACCTTGTTCCTTTGACTTTTAATCTAGCTCATGAGGGTTGGGATGGATCCACTTCTGTTTTCCACATGCTCTCATATTAGCATCATGATGTTTCACATTATTGATATGTGGAGCCACCTTTGCATGCATTATGAGTGGTACCCCTTTTTCTAGCTTCCATATGGATTATTTTGAATGTATGCTCATGTTGGGATATTTTTGAGACTATTAAACATCTAGTGGAATATACACACTAGCATGTCCAAATTATATTCAAATTTGAGCATCTCCATCTACTCCACTTGGAACATCTTTATAATTCTTTTAGTTTAGCCATACTCCATATTTTGGAATGAATGTGTATAAATGCCATGATTATTTATTTTGTTTTCACAAGCTTAGACATGGCATTTAATGCTCATGCATGGGCCATGCAACAAGCCTCACCATTCCATTCTTTGGGTTTTACTTGGTTTTGGAGTGGATCTTCTCTTTTGAGCTCTCCTTCTCTCAACCCCTCACCATCTTGTGTTTTCCTCTCCTTGCCAAGTGCATCACAAGCTTCACCCCTCACCCATCTCCTTTTCACCTTTTTGCTTGACCTTGCTTTTGATCATGTTAAAAACCCTAAGCATCTCTCCCACTCTTCCTTCTAACCATCACCATGTGTCCAACGAACACATTCTCCCTCCTTCTTCTTTGACCTCATACTTGGTCATGTGTGGCCATATCAAACCCTTACCTAAACCCTACCCCTCATCTCCTTATCCACCACCCTTCTCCCTACCACCCCAACCGAGCCACATCACCCCTCCTAACCTAGCCTAGGCTAACACCCTCACCTTACCATCCCTCTCTAACCCGAGCCATCACCACCATCCCATGATCTACCTCATCTAACCCTCCTCCTAACCCTAGCTCCATGCCAAGCACACCTCTAGCTAAACCCCCCTCTCTCTCTCTCGCTCGCTGTAGAAGGGTCCCGCCCGAGCCAGGCCCCACCTGCTCCCCCCTGGCCTAGCTGCAGTCCCACCACGCCTCTGCCTGCCTGGCCTTCCACGTCGAGCACGTGAGGAGGAGGAGAAGGAAAGTGGCCGAAGCCACCTTTCCCTCCCCGAGCCCCATGTGGCCCATCTGTCCTCGGCCTTATCTTCCCTCTCCCTTGCCTGGCGTCTTCTAGATCCACCCGGCGCTGCCTTCCCCTCTTCTTTCCACCTACCGCCACCCTCTCTCTTACACCAACGGCCACCACCGTCGACATCCATCTCGTGCACCAGATCGAGGAGGCGGTCGAGGTGTCGAAGGTGTCGAGGAAGGCCACGGGATCCTCTGCATCGCCCCTGTGCTCTGCAATGAGGAGGAGAAGGCCGGTAGCTGCTGCACGTGCACAACACCGAGGCAAAACCCTAGATCCCCCGGCCTCTGCCTCACCGTCGCCCTGCTGCTCCCCGGCCCGATCTAACTGCACCGGCAACCTCGCGGTGAGCCACGCACCCTCCCGGACACCTCCCCTTTCCCCTTGGTCGCCTGTAATCGCCGGACCACACGTCGAGCACGCTCTGTGCGCCGGCGTGCACAAGCGTCTGCTTGTCGTCGTGCCGCGGAAGTTACTTCTAGCCGCACATCCGTACCCAGCAACAACCCCCACCCAGCCGTAGTGGCTTCCGCCCTCCGCGCGCGTGCCCTAGATCACCGGTTCGATCCCCCGCGCCGCGCCTAGTTCCGCGTCGTCAGTTTCGTCAGTCCAGTGCCAGGAAGAAAAACAGTAGCCCGTGCGCAGTTTGCAAATACCCCCTCCCCCCACCCACACACACACACACCTTTTTGTCTCAACCCGCGGTACACCAGACCCCACCTATCTTCGTCGCAGGGCTTTTTACAAAAAGGGACCCAGGTTTCCAGCCCCTCAACCCGCGGCCCTAGATCCCCCACTGGGCACCCCCCTGTTCCGCTCGCTGTCGCGTGGGCCTCTTTGGCGCCAGACCCACCGGTCAGTCCCTCTGGCTGGCTGGCACGCGGTGGCAAAAGACCTGGCGCGCGCAGTGGCGCCAGCTCAGCGAGGCCCACCTATCTGCGACTGTGGCTAGCTAAGGCGGAGTAGAAAAAGTCGGTCTGCTTTTCTGTTTTAATAAAATGTTTTCAGAAATGATTAAATATGAATTTAAAACTGTTTTTAAGAACTTTTGAATTATAATTCCAAATAATACAAATAATATATGTTTTTGAATCAGAAAAATGTGAGGAATTCAAATATGCCTTTCAAAATATCATTTGAGAAATTTAAATTTTCGAAAATTGTTTAAATGCAATAAAAATGCAGTTTCTTAATTAATTAATAACTTTAATCTACAACTCCGAATTCGACAAATAATATGTCTAAATCGATCAGCGCGACGAGCCCGTTCTAACTATGCAGTCCATGTTCTGAATTGAAGCATGCATCATGTCATTATTAAAAATCAGAATTGTTTATGGCAATAAAACTTGACCAAATAATTAATAAAATGTTTATTCTTGTACCCCACACCTCACCCATGCCATGCTACATTATTGCCATGTAAATTGTGCATCATTCATCATGGCATGCTTGTTTGCTTGTAGCATCTTAATTCATATGATTGTGCACTTTATTTATGTTGGCCCTTGTTTGTTTGGTTCTTCTTCGAATAGACTCCCAGCAAGAGAATTATCAGGAATCACAGGAGTTCTACCCAGACCCATCTCTCGCTTCAACTGAGCTGCCAGGCAAGCACTGCCACATGCTTGCATACATATAGTACCTATTGCCTCTATCTTATTCTTGCATCATTGAGTCGCGATTACATCAAATTGAATCCCAAGTACTGCATAGCCTTTACTTTTAAACCCCACCGAAGCTTGTTCCTCCATCCCATGAGCCACTACTATAGGAGTTGTTTGAGCCATGCGAGTCGTAGAACAGCATGTGTAGGGGATGTGAGTGTCTGATGGATAACGAGGTACCTAAACAACTTAACCTGAGTAGTAATGGGATAACTAATGAAAGAGGCACCGGTGGCCAATATCTGCTATTTGGTTTTTCATGCTCACGTGTGTCCTGTAGGACCCTGAGTACTTGATTCCTGTTCCTTGACTATTCGCACTATCCACATCCAGGAGGCCGTGGACCCCCTGAGCCAGAGCTTGATTCATTTCTATTGCTTGGGGCCACAAACTAGTTTGGGGTTTTATTTACTATCCTGTACTTATGCCATGTTTACTGTTTTATTTAAGATTGTGCATGGAGCATCTGTACTGTTTTGGATGCGGAGTGTTTTCACGGTATCGACAAGCCCAGTCACACTTTCGGGTTCCTAGTCATTTACAGCCATTGGCGCAAACCTTGGGTCCGTCTCGGAGCCGGCCAACTTCGTTGCGGGTAGCTTAATGGGGTGGCCCGCTGAAATATTTCTGAATCATGTGATCGCTTTGTCGTGAATGCCTCGTTAGGTTTTGATTTGGTTTTTCCGAGGTTGAACGAGTGTGTGTTGCTATTTGTGCACCCCTGCAGGGTAAATCTTTCTCAAAGCCGTGTCCGCGGTTAAAGACGACTTGGAGCACAGTTTCTCGATCATAGACAAGTATAACTAAAGTACCGCTTTTAATCTGACTAAATACCTGACTAGTAAATAGCGCAATACTCATGGAATGGTTAATAAAACTGCCAACGGAGGGGTTGTTCGTCCGCTTTCTCGTTCGTAAGCGAGAAGGAGGATGGATCTGTTAATTATACTGTTATAACTGTTGTTACTAATTAACGGACATCCGTCTATCATTGGTTAGGCGGATGGTTAGCGAGTATCTATAGACTTGTTAGTTATTATCTTTTGCTGCTATTGTGTCACCCCAGGTATATGTCCCCTTTAGAGGCATAAAGACTTGCTGAGTACCCCTAGGGTCTCACACGATAAATTGTTTGATTCAGATGAACAGGTGTATTCGCAAGATGGATACTGGGTGGAGGAGTCAGATGATGTTGGCAACGATCACTCGGTGTAGAGATTCCGGGGATGGGGATCCGCGAGATCTATGGGCGGGATGTGTTTATTATGTGGCATATTATGCCGATTTGATTCTTATCCGTACTCGGATCTTGTTTTACACTTCCGCCTGATACTCTGATGTTTGATTTATGAGGAGCTATCCTAAACTATTATCTCTATCTAGGATATTTGGATCTTGCCGTATGGCGTTGCAATATTTCTATTTCTTTTAGATGGAATGGCTCTGGGAACTATTGTATGGTGGCTTGCATACATACTCACTTGTGTATGTAGTTGATCCCGCCGCCTGCCGACTACACCGCTCGTTCTTGTCCCGATGTTCTGGAAGTGGTTAGGACGGCCGACAGGTCTACCTGTGAGTGGCCCCTGGGCCCCACCGTACTATTTTAACCACTTTCACTCATCCAGGCATGCAACTTAGAGCGTAATTCGCCGAGGTAGTTACAGGGTCCTTCTTCTCGGTATACGCCCACATGCCAGAAAGCTAGACTTGAAGTGGATGGACGCGGATCCGCAAAAAATATGCCAGGATCTGGAGACCCGACAATTCCTTGCCGACTTCGTGATGTAGTTTCGAAATTCGATCAATATAGGGCTGGATTTCAACCATTTCTTTGGCAGAAGGACGTTCATCCTAGGAGTCAAGTTTGCGGCAAGGCTTCTTAGGATCAAAGGGGGCTAAACCGAAAGACTGACCTTCGAGTGGTTGATCCTTGATATAAAACCACTTTGACTTCCAGCCTTGGACAGAGTCAGTGATCTTAAAGTCAAAGTAATCCACGTCGGAGTGAACAGAGAAAATGGCGCCACCAACGTCATGGACAATAGTATCGGTGGCATTACGACAAACATAAAAGAAGTAGTTCCACAGGCCCCAATGGTGATGGATCTCGAGAAAGCACTCATAGAGAGTGATGAAATAAGAAACATGAAGAATAGAGTTAGGCGTGAGCTGATACAGCTGCACGCCCTAAAAAAAAAGGAAGACCACGGAGAAATTCATGGACAGGAAGAGAAAGGCCGGGGAAGAGGAAGGAGAGGAACATTATTCTCCAGCCAGGCTCAGGGATGGGGGCAACTTCGTCTCTAGGAAGCTTGAAGGTACCCTCCGCTAGATGGCCGGAGTTCTGCGCCTCACGAAGATCACGCACCGAGCACTTGGTGGGAGCCCATCCGACGGCCCTCTTCCTAGTGGCCTTCACGGCAGCAGCAGAAGTCCTAGCTTTGTTTTTGCCCATGGCGGCGAAAGGGGAACATGAGCACAAGAGCATGAGTTCGCAAGGGGGAAAGAGCGCAAGGAAGAAGATGGAGCAGAGGGAGGTGAGGTAAAACACATCTCCTTTCCCTTATAAAGAGCAAATGCGTGAGGTCCGAACCGTTCGATGCAAAATCGAACCGACAGAAGATCACACGGTGGTGACACGTGTTACACGGATTCCGTAAAGGAAAAATCTAAAGAAGTTATGGCTGCGGTAAAAACAGAGGACATCGCGTGACGCCTCAATTTTCACGTGGAGAGGGGACGTGCAGTCAAAAATCTCCGTTGAATATGCTATCACGCGTCATCGTTACTGCTGCATGGCCCCATGTTCAACACGTCCAGTCAGGACATGTCTTCTGAAAATCAACAACATAAGAAACGTCATCACTGACGTCATAGCGGAGGCATTGCAGAAATTGCGGCTTGTTTTAAAAAATATGACCCGAAGAAATTAAAATTGGAGTCAAACTAAATTCCTCCAGGAGAAGATTTGAGACTACAATTGAATATACAATATTATGACTGTAGCCTTGGGGGCTACGCCTATCGGGAGCACCGGTCATGCACCCGACAAAAACTACAGAAGCATTGGTGCCATAAACCTAAGTTTTTGAGCCTATGTTCTGATACATATATCCAAACATAGCCTCGGGGGCTACTCCTATCAGGAGCGCTGACACGCACGTGATAAAGAAAGACAAAGGAAATATTCATCGACAGATACTCCTATCAGGAGCAGTTACAAAAATCAAAAAGTTCTTCGGGCGCTACAAATCAAAAAACTCTCGGATCGCACCCGACGCGATAAAAATCTGAATGCCATGTTCAGAAACATGAAGGTAAGACCCTAGGATTCGTTCTGTGTGGCCTTGTAATCGCACAAGAATGCGCTCTGGCAGATTCGTATCAACGATACAATGAAAAATCCCGACGGACGCGTTGGGTACCCGATAAAAATAGAAACTGGAATTCAGTATTCGATAAGACCTCAGTGGCTCGAACTGAATTACACCTATAGCAAATTCCGGATTCGAGCCTGGGGACTTGAAGTTGATGTAGGACAACCTTGTTTTTGCCCAGGAGCAATTAACTGATTCCCGATCCGTTGGAAGCATCAGACTCGTTGTACCAAAATCCCTACAAAAAATAAAATCAAGGAATAAAAATAAAAGAAAAGAAGGAAAAAAGAAACTTTGAGACTCAACCTAAAATTCTGGTTTAATTAGAGTCTCGGGGGCTACTGACATAGGTATGATTACTCGGATGACTATAATTCTCTACCCTATATTGGGTAAAAGGCTTACGATCCATAAAGATTTCAGACAACAGCCCAAGGAATCAACCGACAAAGGCTTTGATTGTATTAGGAAAGATACTATGAAACCGACATTGTTTTGGTATTGTAATTACGTGTGTATGAAACCTATCTGCATACAGTTTTGAGACCTAGCCTATTATATATAGGACGTGAGAAGCCCAAGCAAGGGTACAGAAATATAGAGGAAAACTTGTAATAGTGTGATTTCCTCAATATTCAAGCGAGTTTGACTTCATTGTTTTCCTAACATCCGACGAAATCCCCAACGTTCTCTTTTCTGCGAAACCCCAAGTCCATCACCATGGGCATTGCCGAGGTTACCCCTCGTCAGCAATGCACTGAATCATGTGAAACTAGAGAGGACATTCAGAGCAGATTATTTGCCACCATATACTCACAAACATAATCCAGTGCGACCTTGTGATGATACATGTGTAGGATATGGTCTGACAATGTGTTGCCCGGGGTGATGAAGGAGCTTGTGCCGGTGCCTGTGCTGGGGCTGGTGCTGGTGCAGGAGATGGTGCCACAAATTGTTGAGGCATTGGTGCAGGAGCCAGAAGGCCTAGAACCGGTGTCGGCGCCAGCAGCTTGATGCTAGATTCCTTCTTAGGGGTAGCTAAGCTGACTGCAGGGATGGTAGAGGCAGATGAGAAGTGTACAAGCAAAATGGTCTCTTATACAATAGTTACTCACAAGACAATGATCATAGGATATGATGTGTATACAAGCAAATTAAGTTACTACCTCCATTCTTTCTCCTTAGGTCAACAGGTGCCGGAGCAGGAACTAGGGCCAGTGTCGTTGGGGGTGCCACCAACTTGGTGTTGGTTACCTTCGAAGGGGTAGGTAATGGGACTGCAGGAGTGGTCAGAGAGGCATATGAGATGTGGACAAGCAAAATGATTTCTTATACAATAGTAATTCCTAGACAGAGATGAGAGTATACAAGTGAATTAAGTTACTATGTCTATTCTTTCTCCTACTGAGGTCAACAGGTGCCGTTGCAGGAACTAGGGCCGGTGTTGGTGCCGGTGCCAGTATCTTGATGCTGGCACCCTTCTGGGTGGTACATAAGGGGAAGCGGACTGCAGAAGTGGTCATGGTCATATGATGAGTAAAGACAATGGTGCAGAATAGTTAGTCGCAAGAAAATCATTAGAGGTTGTGATGAGTACATAATCAAATTAATTAGTACTACCTCTATTCTTGGTCCTTCGATCGACAGGTGTACGATGGCGTGCAAGTATCTGCCCAGGCTTGCTAAAATTGAATGATACCTCGTCCCCCTGCTTTAGACCATTCTCACGGACATACTTGGACCAACCTCGGCCACCCAAATAGGTGGTGGCCATCGTTTGGGAGACATCCACATCATATAGTTGCCGAATGCCTTTATGGCCCTCGCTATACAGAGTTAGAAACTTGTTGTTTCCTAACATCTTATTTATAATGGGGCGAGCAACACAAGGGATAGCCTTCATGAGAAAATTGATATAGAAGTAAGGAGACAACAAAAAAAGTGAGATACAAGATCTTACATCAAGTCGGTCTAAACCACTTGGAATCCATACCTGATACCATGGGTACCCTTTGCGAAGGGTGGCCATGCACCATTTTGCATCCCTCTGCCTTTGGAATGGCATACATGGGCCCCCTTTAAATCCACAAGCTTGACAACAGGAGGGTAGTAGAAAGGGTTGAGCAGCTGGTGTGTGGTACTGATTGAAATTAAGTGGAAAGGTTAAATTATGTAAAGAGCAAGTAAATCTAATAATATAAGACAAAACCATTTCCTATAAAGCAAACAAATTTTATTTTTGTGAACTTCTAATGAGCGTAAACATATAGTACTAGCTGATAACAATAATATGGGAAATCATAACATGTGCTTGTGGATTTCCAAATTATATCGACTTCTTAGAGAGGTCACTGCTCACCTGGGTACTGTGTTGGCGCTTCCTCGTTGTGTAGAGGATGTCCTCTTTTCGTGCGAGGATCAGAAATCTACTAGCCTCTACAACAGCCTCAGCATCCACAACAACACCTTCCATCTTCATAAATAGTAACAGAGCTCAACAGTTCAATACTATGAAAAGTTTGACCATGTTTTTAGAAAAAAATTATAATATGAATTATATATCATTGGATAAATCATGAAACATATGTTCACGTCGTATGTATATAATATCATAGATCTTGATAGTTTTTGACTTTTTTCAAAAGTTTGGTCAAACTTTCCGTCGCTTGACTTTTCAAAAAATATAGTATATGCCTAAGCCTTGGGACAGAGAGAGTACAGTACATAGTAGTCATATACTGACTGTGTGAGACAGTCTGACAGATCCAGATCTAGATTCACATAAATACAGTGCCAGAATTAATAAAATCACACATATGTTTCTGAACATCTGATAAGCATGCATGAAACCAATCGGGTAATACTTAAATCTTTCTGCACCATGGTAATAAGGGTATTAAGAACAAATACCTTTCTCTTTAAGTTAGGCTCTCCCATCTGGTCGGTGGCCTTGCGCTTGTTTGGTGACTAGTGGTACTGGTTGGATCCTGCGGCATGTGGGGGTACCATCCTGTTTGCCGCACCTGGAGCACCGCATGTTCGCTGGTATGTACCACCGTGCTATAGTAAATGAAGAAGAGATGGTGTCACAGAGGCTTCCACAAAAACAGGATACAGATGGAGACAACTTTTAACACAGGGATACATCCAGGTTGCAGCCAACCACTTTCAGAATTGGAAAGAATGGAAGAACGCAACGAATATACTGCTACATTACCTTTTTAGGCAACTTTTACGGGAACTGACGTGACCATACATGTCCGTAGAGGTCGTGCGCGCCACTAACCCATAGTTCTCCATACAGAATCTGACGCAAAATCCATTGCACATTATGAGTAGCAACTAAAGGTTACAGAAGTGAAGAACACCGAAATCGAACCCGACCAAATGCCCCAATCAGAATAGCGGTGACCATGCCCTGATCCGGTATCCATACAAAATCAGTACCACCCCCCCACCCCCATCCCTACCACCACCCCTACCCCACCCAAATGACCCAATCGATTAGAGAAGAGGAAAAATATCCTAATTAGGTGATTCTGAGGTGAGCAATAAGCAAGAACTCCACAATCAAAGCATACCGAATACTACTACTTCTAGTACTAATAGTACCCCCAATGTCCCAATCGGAAGCAAATTAAGAAAAGCCGTATTTCGAGGTGAGCAAATACACCCACCTATTTTAACAAGAACTCCCCAATCAGAGGTTGCACCAGTTCCAACAGTTGCTTGCTGAATGGGAGCTAGCTAGTGATGATTTCTTGTCTTGTCGTCGGTAGAAAGGCATGGGCAGGGGAGTAGTAGTACTAGTAGTAGTAGGGTTGGGCAGTACACTTTTTCTACAGTAAGTATTTTTAAGTGGCAATGGCGGGGAACATTTTGCCGGGATAGAATCCCGAATTTTTGACCCCAACTATCACGTGGTGGCCTAGAACTGTTTCGAGCGGGACCCATGTCAGGGGAGAGTTAAAGCAGGTCCCACATCAAGTGGGTGAGATAATTGACCGAGCCAACCTCATCTTTCCCTTGGTACCAGTACTAGTTCTCCCGGGTTCCTCTCCAAGGACAAAGAAAATCGCCACTCTTCAAATCAAATTGATCCCAACTTATTATCCTCTTGCTGATTCGTCTCACGGAGCAGTGGACAAGACGGCGGTAGTTGCAGCATAGGGCACCAGCGCTGGGCCTCAAAAACAGTTTAGGAACCGATAAAATGATAAGATCGGATTTCAGACTAGAAACACACACAAACACACATATACTTAGTATATGCTAATATACAGAATAGTTTCCAATTACACTTCTGCTAACAAAGGCCTAGGAATCATAATAAGGTATCTCTATATTACAGAACTACGATAGTAGCGAACCAATCATGGGATAGCTCTACACCCCAAGAGTTCTCCAGCTGGGCTAGTGGTCATGAGACTACCCAAACGACACCAAAAGTATACCCTGATGATCAGCAGCCCTGCATCAAATCCATCCAGAAGCAGTGAACCCGATCCACAACTTCAGGTAGAGGCTCATCAATGAACATGTCATCATCATTACCATCAAAGTCCTCTTTGGTCGTCTACTTCTGCGATTAGTAGATTAACAGATACGTTTATAGAGAAACATCAAAGACACACAACCTGAACATTTGTCGTTCTACAGATATACCTTGTCATATGGCATAGCGGTAGTAGCATATGAAACTTGTTTCATCCAGCTTGCGCTTTTTCTCTCCTTCCCCTTCTCCAAGTTGATCTAGATGCTCAGGAGCTGCCTCTGTCAGTTGATCTAGTTGATCAACATCCGCTTCCCCTACTTGATCTTGATGATAAAGATGTGCTTCCCACGGTTCATATGGAGGATCATATGGTTAACCATGAAATACCCATCTAACGTATGTGCTTAGCATCCCAAATGTAAAATTATGGTCTTCCACTATACTTTGAGGCAGCACCCTACGATTCGCACACAACCTATAGGGGCAATGTACTTTTGAGTTGTCACAATGAGCTCTAACAAATCCCATAAATCATAGAACATCAAGGATATGTTTAGCACTGCCTAATGGAGCAATCTCTATCCAAAATCTACCCATCTGTTTAATTATGACATACAAGGTTGGTTATTATTAAAATAAAAGAAGGAAACATATAGATGGAGTACAAAAACTATATATGCCTATGTGTTTCCGCAAACATATTGACAACAAAAATCGCCGAAGGTATTTAGGAACATAGATCCAGCGCAGAATAAACTATGACCATGCAAATTGAGGACATATTAAACTACATATTTGAAAGGGCAATAAAATGCCAACTAGATCGAGCTAGAGATAGAAGGACTACCGTGTGATCGACATGCCCACCGGTGCATCTCAAGAAGACTGACAGGTAGGGAAATCTTCTTCGCGCATGTTGGTGATGAGGAGTGGCCATAAGCGCGTTTGTTTTGTGGGGGAAGGGGTGAGGGCCTAGGTGGCGGATGGTGGAAGTTAATACACAATGCGAAGGGGTGCAGACGGATAACTTTGGAAATTCTGACCTACCCTACTTTGGGCACCAGCATATACATGGCCCACCTGCCAGTCACCATAGATCAAAATTCATCCAAAACTTGTCAAAATACAAGTTTATGTTTTACCATGGAAACTAAGGCACATAGCATTGCACTGTGCGAACGAATGGCTTTATGTCAAAAAGTTATTTAATTTCAGCATCTTCAGCTGGGAAGCTTGGAAGCTCATGAAAGTAGGACAGTATCCATCAAATTTGGAATCTCCTTTGTAAACATTGCTTGAAATGCCAAGATGCACAGATCTACCAAATATGGACAAGTTTGTAAGCTTGGTTGGCGAAGATGCTTCAATGTACGGATTATTACAAAACATGAAAAAGGTACAGAAACTATGGTTGTGACTTTGCTCCTCTTGTTTCAAAGCCTTGAATTAATGTTCATTAATTTCGGCAGATGTCTATAAACTCATTAAATGCTAGAAAGCATACATGCCTTTGGGTCTATCTGATGGGGACATCATCCCAAGTGAGAGTAGCGTACCTTAGAAGCTTCAACTTCAAAATTTCGGCAGAGTGCTGAAATATCCCGCCCACCCATTCAAACATCCCGCTCATCCAGTCCCAAAAATTATTTTATTGTACAAATTTAGCCTGGAAGCTTGAAAGGGCGTTATACATTGTGTGAAAAAAGGGGGCGGTGGAATTTTGAGCCATCATATTTGTAGTTGCTTGCTTCACAACAAAACACATTGTGGTTACTTGGATATTCGAAAACAAACTTCAAATTTGGAAGCAGACATATTGGTTAATTTGCAAAGATGCACCGATCTACCAAATACGGACACGTCAGCATAAACTATTTCCATGACCTTGGTCACCTTTTATTTTGGACGATGGTCATCTTCTTGAAAGCCTTAAATTGTTCGAAAATTTCAGCAAATGACTAGAAACTCGTTTAAGTGTTGGGAAGCAACTCTCACTGGCGTGTGGGCCTAGATGGTGACAGCACATTTGAGAGGCCCCATGCCGGAGTAGCATATGCTAGAAGCTTCGACCTCAAATTTTGGTATGGTGCCCAAACATCGCACCCATCCATTAAAATATCCCGCGCATCCATTCAAACATGCTTCACCTCTTTCTAGAATGCAAAATTCATCTTTTATCCCTGCTCTGGAAACAAGAATCTGAGGGAGCACTACAATAACAGAGAGATACGGATGGTAAATTTGCGTTCTCCCAAGTGCATCACCCCATCGACGTTTCCTAGCCCTTCTTCAATATTTACCTGCCCGCCCACTCCGACCTACACTGACTTCTTGGACCCACTATGCAAGTGACCCACATGTCAGTGAGCCAGAATTAAGGGAAGTAGAGATTCCCATCGCTTGTTGTTCAAAATTCGAACATTTTTCGCTAAACCGAGATAAAATCGTTAAAATCATCCAACCTGTCTTATACTATCATTCCACTATGTCAGAGTGAGAGCTCAAAAACAAAGCAAAAATTACGTTCATAGCTTTATAATCCAAAAATCAAAAGCCATAATTAGAGCCCAACCAAACAGCGCCTAAATCTTAAGGAACTCTTCCGGTTTCTCCCTCGTTTTAGTACTTGGGTACCTTAAATTTTATTTAACAAAAAATATGACCAAGCAGGATATCATCGACTTGTAGACCAATTATTGAGATACTTTCATTAAATTGCGGTAACACCATTCTATTCCACGAATATATATAACTATAAAGTTTGAACATATTATTGAGAATTCACGGAATCCTAAACCCCTAAACCCTAACCAAGTAGGTATGGTGCAACTACAGATCAAAAATTGAGATACTTTCATTAAATTGGGTAACACCATTCTATTCCACGAATATAAGCATAAAGCTTGAACATTATTGAAAATTCCCGAAAACCTAATCCCTAGCTAAACCCCTAAAACCCAAATAAACCCTAAACCCCTATACCCCAAAACCTGACCAAGCACGTAGCATGCACTTATAGATCAAAATTTGAGATCCTTTCGTTAAATTGGGTAACGCCATTCTATTTTATGAATATAACCATAAATCCTGAGCATTATCGAAAATTCCCTAAACCCTAAACCCTAAAATCCTCAGCCAAAAAACCCTAACCAAGCAGATATGTCATGCACTGACATATCAAAATGTGATATAATTTCATTAAATTAGGTAACGCCATTCTATTAGATGAATATAAGCATAAATCCTGAGCATTACCAAAAATTCTCTGAACCCTAAACCGGAAACAACCCATAAAACTAAATTATAAAACCCTAAACCCTCGACCCATAGACCCTAAGCAAGCAGGTACCGTGCACTTATATATCAAAAATTGAGATACTTTCATTAAATTGCGGTAACGCCATTCTATTCCATGAATATAAGCATAAATATTGAACATTATTTAAAATTCCTGAAACCATAAAATCTAAACACTAAACCCTAAATCCTTACCAAACACGTAGCATGCACTTATCGAACAAAAATTGATATATTTTCATTAAACTGGTAACTCCATTCTATTCGATGAATATAAGCATAAATCTTGAGCATTATCGACAATACCCTAAACCCTAAACAACCCCTAATAAAACCTAAACCTAAAACCCCAAACCCTCAACCCATAAACCCTAACCAATCAGGTATCATGCACTTATAGATCAAATTTTGAGATACTTTCAATGAGTTAGGTAACGCCATATTCTATTCTACGAGTATAAGTATAAAGCTTGAGTGTTGTTGAAAACTCGATAAACCCCCTAAACCCTATTCAATCCATAAAACCTAAATCATAAATCCCTAAAACCCTAAACCCTCGACCCATATAAACCCTAACCAAGAAGGTACTGTGGACTTATAGATCAAAATCTGAGATTCGATCTTTCATTAAATTGCGGTAACACCATTCTATTCCACGAATATAACAATAAAGTTTGAACATTATTGAATATGCCCTAAACCCTAAACCCTCAACCCCGCACATAGCATGCAATTATCGATCAAAATTGATATATTTTCATTAAACTGGTAACTCCATTCTATTCGATGAATATAAGCATAAATCTTGAGCATTATCGAAAATACACTAAACCCTAAAGAACCCCTAATAAAACCTAAACCTAAAACTACAAACCCTCAACCCATAAACCCTAAACAATCAGGTATCATGCACTTATAGATCAAATTTTGAGATACTTTCAATGAGTTAGGTAACGTCATATTCTATTCGACGAATATAAACATAAATCTTGAGTATTATTGAAAATTCGATAAACCCCTTAAACCATATTCAGTCCATAAAACCTAAACTGTAAAACCCTAAAACCCTAAACCCTCGACCCATATAAACCCTAACCAAGCAGGTACCATGGACTTATACATCAAAATCTGAGATTCGATCTTTCATTAAATTGCGGTAACGCCATTCTATTCCACGAATATAACAATAAAGTTTGAACATTATTGAAAATGCCCTAAACCCTAAAAACTAAAACCCTAAACCCTCAACCCTGCCTAAACGACATTGGCAAATGAGGTATCACATGCACTTGTAGATCAAAATTTTAGATAAACTTTCTCAAATTGTGCTAAGCCATTCAATTTCATGAATATAAGCATATATAAAGCACTTTGAACATTATCAAAAATTCCCCAAAAACCTAAACCCTAAACACCTAAACACCCTAAACCCTAAACCATCATCCCCTCAACCCCTTACCAAGCAGGTATGATGCACTTATAGATCAAAATCCGAGATACTTTCATTAAATTGAGATAACACCAGTCTATTCCACGAATATATATAAGCATATATATAAAAGCTTGAACATTATTATTGAAAATTCGTAAACCCTAAACCCTAAAACCCTAAACCCTAAATACCAACCTTAAAGTCCTAAGCCCTAAACCCTAAAATCCTAAATCATATACCATAAACCCTAAACCCCATGCTATATATATCTTGTGTGGAAACTAGGGCAATGGGATTTTGAGCCATACTTATTTGTAGTTTCTTCATGACAAAATCCATTGTAGTCGCTTGAAAAATTGAAAATAACTTCAAATTCATAAGCTTCCTTTGTAAATAATATTTTAAATGCCAATAATACGGTCCAATCTACCAAATACAAACATGTTGTTATAAACTATAGCAAAGATATGTCCATGACCTTGGTCACCTGGTTTGAAAGCCATGAAAATTCATACATGGTACGCCATGTATTGTATGACAAAATTAAAGCCATTATTATCGATTGGAGCTTTTAAAATAACTCCAAATATGGAAGCTCTTTTTCTAAACAATGTTGAAATACCAATATGCACCAATCTACCAAACATGGTTACATTATCATAAAGTATGGTAACACATATGGCCTTGACATTGGTCATCTAGATTTTAAAAGCCATGAATGTTCAAACATGGTACGCCATATTGTGAAACGAGTTATTCAAGAGTTATCAAATTTTATATATTTTCATGGAAATTAGCCAATGCACATAGTGAGACACCAATGGAGAAACGAATGGATGTATTTCGTTTTATATTTTGTTTCTTTATTTAAAAAACTGGCCCAAATTTGGTGTCATTACTATTCATATCAAAAAGCTGAAATCTTGCAAAACTCTCGGTGGTTCTCCAATATTTGACTAATTTGGTACCTTTAAACTATTTTTTAAAAGTCAAGAGCAAGCTATATCACACACTTTGTAGTTCGTAAATAGACATACTTACTTTCAATCGTCAAAAAGTTATTTAATTTTAGCATCTTCAGCTAGGAAGCTTGGAAACTCATGAAAGTAGGGCATTATCCATCAAATCTGGAATCTCCTCTGTAAACAATTGCTTGAAATACCAAGATGCACCAGTCTACAAATATGGACACATTTGTAAGCTTGGTTGGTGAAGATGCTTCAATGTGCAAAGTAGTACAAAACATGAAAAAGTTACATGAACAATGGCTGTGACCTTGCTCCTCTTGTTTGAAAGCCTTGAATTAATGTTCATTAATTTTGGTAGATGTCTATAAACTCATTAAATGCTGGAAAGCATACATGCCTATGGGTCTATCTGACGGGGACAACATCCCAAGTGGGAGTAGCGTACCTTAGAAGCTTCAACTTCAAAGTTTTGGTGGAGCACCGAAATATCCTGCCCACCCATTCAAACATCTCGCCCATCCATTCAAAGATCTAGCCCCCAAAATTATTTTATTGCAAAAATTTAGCCTAGAAGCTTGAAAGGGCGTTATACATTGTGTGAAAAAAGGGGCGGTGGCATTTTGAGCCATCATCTTTGTAGTTGCTTCGCAAAAAAACACATTGTTATTACTTGGAAATTCAAAACCAAACTTCAAATTCGGAAGCAGGCATATTGGTTGCTTTGCAAATATGCACCGATCTACCAAATACGAACATGTCATCATAAATTATTTCCATGACCTTGGTCACCTTTTTTTTGGACGATGGTCATCTTCTTGAAAGCCTTAAATTGTTCGAAAATTTCAGCAAATGCCAAGAAACTTCTTTAAATGCTGGGAAGCAACTCTCGCTGGCGTGTGGGCCTAGACGGTGACAGCGTGTCTGAGAGGCCCCACGCCGGAGTAGCGTATGCTAGAAGCTTCGACCTCAAAATTTGGTACGGCGCCCAAACATCGCACCCATCCATTAAAATATCCCACGCATCCATTCAAACATGCTCCATCGCTTTCTAGAATGCAAAATTCTTCTTCTATCCCTGCTCCAGAAACAAGAATCTGAGGAAGCACTACAATAACAGAGGGATATAGGTGGTAAATTTGCGTTCTCCCAAGTGCATCACCCCATCAATGTTTCCCAACCCTTCTTCAATATTTACCTGCCCACCCACTCCGACCTACACTAACTTTTTGGACCTACTATGTAGGTGACCCACATGTCAGTGAGCCAGAATTACGGGAACTAGAGATTCCCATCGCTTGTTGTTCAAAATTCGAATATTTTTCGCTAAACCGAGATAAAATTGTTAAAATCATCTAACCTGGCTTATACTATCATTCCACTATGTCAGAGTAAAAGCTAAAAGAAACAAAGCCAAAAACACGTTCGTAGCTTTATAAGCCAAAAATCAAAAGCCAGAATTAGAGCCCAACCAAACAGCGCCTAAATCTGAAGGAACTCTTTGTGTTTCTCCCTTGTGTTTGTACTTGGGTACCGTCAAATTTATTTAACAAAAAATATGACCAAGCAGGGTATCATCGACTTGTAGATCAATTTTTGAGATACTTTCATTAAATTGCGGTAACACCATTCTGTTCCATGAATATATATAACCATAAAGTTTGAAAATATTATTGAGAATTCACAGAATCCTAAACCATAAAATCTAAACCCCTAAACCCTGACGAAGCAGGTATCGTGCAACTATAGATCATAAATTGAGATACTTTCGTTAAATTGGGTGACACCATTCTATTCCATGAATATAAGCATAAAGCTTGAACATTATTGAAAATTCCCGAAAACATAAACCCCTAAAACCCAAATCCTAAACCCCTAAACCCTATAAACCTATAACCCTAAACCCTCACCAAGCGCGTAACATGCACTTCTAGATCAAAAATTAAGATAATTTCGTTAAATTGGGCAACGCCATTCTATTTGACGAATATAAGCATAAATCCCGAGTAATATCAAAAGTTCCCTAAACCCTAAACAACCCCTAAAACTTAAACCCTAAAGCCCTAAACCCTCAGCCATAAACCCTAACCAAGCAAGTGTCATGCACACATTGATCAAAATTTGAGATACTTCCATTAAATCAGCTAACACACATTTTGTTCTATGAGTATAAGCATAAATCTTGAGCATTATTGAAAATTCGCTAAACCCTAAACCCTAAACAACCCATAAAACTAAACCATAAAATCTATAACCCTAAGCCCTCGACCCATAAACCCTAACCAAAGTAGGTATCGTGCACTTATACATCAAAATTTGAGATACTTTCAATAAATTGATGTAATGCCATTCTATTCCACAAATATAAGCATAAAGCAACTTGAACATTATTGAAAATTCCTAAAACCCAAAACCCATAAAACCCGAAACCCTAAACCCTTACCAAGCACGTAGCATGCACTTATAGATCAAAATTTGATATACTTCCATTTAATTTCGTAACGCCATTTTATTCGACGAATATAAGCATAAATCTTGAGCATTATCAAAAATACCCTAAACCCTAAACCCTAAACCCCTAAAACCTAAACACTAAAACCCCAAACCCTCAACCCATAAACACTAACCAAGCAGGTATCATGCACTTATAAATCAAAATTTGAGATACTTTCAATAAATTAGGTAACGTCATTCTATTTGACGAATATAACAATAAAGCTTGAGGATTATTCTAAATTCGCTGAACTCTAAACCCTATACAACCATAAAACCTAAACTGTAAAACCCTAAAACCCAAAACCCACGACCCATAAATAGTAACCAAGCAGGTATCATGCACTTATAGATCAACATTTGTGATACTTTCATTAAAGCAGGTAACACCATTCTATTCGACGAATATAAGCATAAATCTTTGTGCATTATTGAAAAATCGCTAATCCCTAAACCCTAAACAACCCATAAAACCTAAACCATAAAACCCTAAATCATCGACCCATAAACCCTAAAACAAGCAGGTACCATGCACTTATAGATCAAATTTGAGATACTTCCGTTAAATTGCGGTAACGCCATTCTATTACATGAATGTAAGCATAAAGCTTGAAGATTATTGAAAATCAAAAACCCTTAACCGTAAACCCTAATAACCTCCTAACCCTAGAACCCTAACTTCCTAACCCTAGAACCCTAACCCTTACCAAGGAGGTATAATGCACTTATAGATCAAACTTTGAAGTACTTTTATTAATTGCGATAACTCCATTCTATTCCATGAATATAACCATATACATAAAGCTTGAACATTATTATTGAAAATTCCCTAAACCCTAAAACCTAAAAAATCATAAACCCTAAAACCCTGAACAACCCTGAACCCTAAATCATGAACCCTAAACCACTAAACCCTAACAGCCTAAACCCTAAAATCCTAAAACATAAACCATGAACCCTTAAACCCTCAACCCAAAATAAAACCCCAAACCCTAAACTTAACCCTAGGTTATATATACTTTGAGTGAAAACCAAGGCAGTGGGATTTTAAGCCATGTTTTGTAGTAGCTTCATGACTAAAGCCATTGTTGTTCCTTAGAAAATTGAAATAACTTCCAATTCAGAAGCTTCCTTTGTAAATAATATTTTAAATGCCAATAAACACCAACTAGCAAATATGGATAGGTTATTATAAACTATAGAAAAGATATGGCCATGACCTTGGTCATTTGGTTTGAAAGCCGTGCATATTCTTACATGGTACTCCATATATTGTGATACACTTTTTTCTCAGAAGTTATAAAATTTCAAGATTATATTTTTCCATGGAAATTAGCTAGTGCACATAGTGAGACACGAAGAGAGAAAATAATGGATGCGTTTCTTTTTATATTTTGTTTCTTTGTATTTTTTAAAAATGGCTGAAATTAGGTGTCATTACCATTCATATCAAAAAGTTGAATTTTGCGAAACTCTCGGTGGTTCTCCAATATTTGACTACTTGATATCTTTGAATTATTTTAAAAAGTCAAGTGCAAGGTATATCACACACTTTCTAGTTCGAAATTAGACATACTTACTTCAGATTGTCAAAAAGTCATTTTATTGCATAGATTTAGCTAGAAAGTTTGGAAATTCATGAAAGTTGGGCATTGTCCATCAAATCTAGAATCTTCTTTTGAAATGCCAAGATGTAGCTATCTACCAGATATGGGCACGCTATTATAAACTATAACAGAGATATGGCCGTGACCTTGGTCATCTTGTATGAAAGCCTTCAAAATCTATTGTTTATCAATTTTGGCAAATGTGTGGAAACTCATTTATCTGTTGGTAAGCATACTGTCGCTGGCGCGAGGGTCTAGACGGGGCCAACACGTGAGAGAGGCCGCGTCGGAGTAGCGTACGTGGGAAGCTTCAACCTCAAAATTTCTGCATGGCGCCGAAACATGCCACGCACATCTATTCAAATATCTTGCGCATCTATTCAAAAATCCCACCCTGCTTTTTGCAAATGCAAAATTCCTCTTCTATCCCTGCTCCGGAAACAAGCATTGTGGGAGTACATCAATAATAGAGGGGTATAGGTGGTAAAGGTGCGTCATCTCACCTATATTCCGCCCATCGCCTCTTCCCCGCCCACACCCCTCCAACCTCAACCTTCCTCCAGCTGATTCACTGCCGACCCTCTCTTCCACACTAGAGCTCTTCCACTATAGGCGCTCTTCACCGGAACTATTTCACCTACTCCCTCGGTGCACCGGATCTGCTTCGCCAACACCGTCATCTACCCTATAGGGGCCGCTTCACTGAATCATTCAGTGCTGACCCTGAAATGCTGAGCCGCCACCCCCGCCGTCCTCTGGCTTGTCCCAACCGTCCTCACCGCGCAGCGCTAATTTCTCTTGCCTGTTTTCTATATTTTTGGTACTCGTAAGCTACGAAATCGTTAGGATGTTGCTCAATATCCTGGATGCTATTGCCATTTCGTTTGCACCCATCATCTTGTAGGTCCTATCCACATCATTAGCTTCTCGCTTTTATTCCCTTTGTTACATTCTCATGTTATCGGTTTAATCCTCCAACACCAACTCATAGATTCTATTCTTTCTGAGCGCTCACACGGATCATGCAAACAGCTCATAGAGGATCCAACACTAACAATCTGACGCCCAGCGAGGCTAAATCGTGAGGTTTCCTTGTGTTACTTAGGCCAGTTTCTTGTCATGTTAATTAGTTGTATAACCTGCATGCCTAATAAGTTAATAAGTCATTCTACCTAAGAACTTGCCATGAAATTTGCATTTATGTTCAATTGTGAATATATGTGCGAATGCTTAATTCGAAAAATGTCCATCTAGTTTGGATGATATATCTAGTCATTTTTAATGCTACATGTTGGTGTTTTCACCTGCTTTCATCCTTCCAAACCAGCTATCTAGTTTGAAACATACATCTGGTAATTTTTAAAGCTATGTTATTGGTGTTTTTCAAGAGTTTTCATCCTTCCAAACCAACCAACTTGGTTTCAAATGTCATGTAGAGAAATGACAATGGAGTACAAGGACCAGAGTTCCAACTGCTCTGCTCAGATTCTTCTGGCAGATTTACTAGCAGTCACACCCGCTCGAGAAGGAGCTACTGTTAGCCTAAACGTACTACTGTAAGTTCATACTTACTTTAAATGATCTCTACTTTATATAATACTACTTGTTTTCCTTGTTGTTTTTTTAACCTCTTTCACCATATTTTAGTAGACTGCAGTTAAAACCCCACAGGAGTCCTTGGAAGGCAGGACTGGAAGTTGTGATCCCTCATCCTATTCATCCTCGCATTGCATTTCTGAAGAAAACAACTTACTTAATAGTCCAGCTAGAACAAATGTAGGTGATAAATATATAAATGTTGTATTGCATGTAGAATGAAAGAGTGTAGCTGCTCTTAGATCTGTAGCTGAAATATTGAAGAAGAGGGCGGATGATACATTGAAGCGAATCGCCATGTACCGATCTCTTATTGATGGTACTGACACGTCGTAATCTTTCAGAATTACAATCTTGTTGTATAACCTATTGTAACAAAATTTTATTGTTGTGTAATAAGTAGTTTTAATTTCTATGTGTTTATTAATTGATGTCTTGATATTCACCTGTTCTACGAAAAGTAGGCGCTAGCAAAAATGTTCGAAACAGTAACAGGTTGGAGCAGTAGCATGCCGAACGTTGAAACAACATGCACATGGATGGCCCAAAACGACCAGAACAGTAAAAGGCCAGAACAGTAGAAGGCCAGAACAGTAGAAGGCCAGAATAGTTAATGGCCAGTACAGTAAAAGGATAATACAATAAAAGGCCAGTACATTAAAATCATAGAACAGTAAAAGGCCATAGCAGTAAAAGGCCAGAACAATAAGAGGCCAGAACAGTAAAAGGCCAGAACAGTAAGAAGGCTGAGTAGAGAAAAGGCCGGAACAGTGAAAGGCTAGAACCGCGGAAGGTATCAACAGCAAAAGGCCAGTACGATGGCAGACCAGTATAGTAATAGGTTGAACAGTACCGGCTGAACGGGCAAAATCCCAAACACTAAAGGGCCTAAACAATAACGGGTCGAAATTCCTAAAAGGCTAGAATAGTAACAGGACTGAACAATAAAAGGGTAGATTGGAAACATGCTTGAATAGTGCCAGGCCGTATTTGTGCAGGCCTCAAGTGACAACACAGTGTTGGACCAACATGGGCCTTTTGTAGGCCGAAACAAAATCGGGCCTGAAAGTTCGTGGGCCACTGCTGGCTACATTTTTGGGCCCATTTCAAACATTGCAGGACAAAACAGTAATATGCCATCTTCTTATTGGGATCCCCTGATGGGCTGGCCCAGTTAGTATTTACCATGCCTTGGCTAGTCCTGGCTTCTGCCACAGTTTCTATGACCGTTAACGGTGGTAACCGGCCGCTAACAGCGGCTGCCACGTGTCAGTTTGCATGATGTTAGCCGTCAGCGCGGCTGGTGAACAGATCTACGATGGAACAAGTTTTCATGGCTAAAGGGTGTGATCCGCCACGGTCGAAAAAAACCGTGGTTAATTCATTTGTGACGGGGGTTTTACCACGAAGGCCATCCGTCGCGGAAGACTCTTTGGCCACGAAAAATGGGCCTTCAACCACGAAAATCGTCCGTTGTAAAAGCCAACTTTTCTTGTAGTGGACCTGGCTCAACCGTCAGGGTCTTGGGTACCAGACAAGTCCTTGGATTGAGGCAAGAGAGGGTACAATAATCATCATGTCATACAAACTAATACATGATCCCATCTATGATAAATAACATGCACAAACGCTACATGGCTAGGCCGAAGCCCTTAGCCTAAGAAGAATTACTCACACATAGAGATGAGATCCACAATCACAAACATTGTAATGAAAATCATAAGATTGATAGAAATAGTCTTACAATGTCACCAATCGAAGAAGAGATCTACTATTACAAGTGGTGGAATATGGCTATGGAGATGGAGAAGGGTTTTGAGATCTGGAGGCGGTTGATAATCTCTGGCAGGCGAGGTCGGAGGTGTCTGGTCGTCTGGGCTTGTTTTCTCGTCGTCCGAGGCTTCTTTATATAGGGTTCCCTTCACGAAAGTTGTTCTGTTTGATGTAACGGTTGCGGCGCCAACTATACGACCGGAGCTATATGGCTGGAATTTTTCTCTGGTCATATAGTTAGTTGTTAAAGTGTTTACCTCCGCTTCACGGCTCCTGGTTTCTTCTGGTTGTTGGAAATCTCATATATTTGACTTTAATGTAGTGATTCCAATCTTCAAACAACATTATCTGCGCAGGAAAAATATAAAAAGAAAGGATTGCATACCCCTTTGAATATTAGGCATTAGTGGCAGGGTTAGAGAGATATTTCATCAAAAATATAAATACTATCCAGTTTAAATGTGGACGTAGATGGCTCTATTTCAGAGCCATCAAGATCACATACATAAAATCACAAAACTCATAATATATAGAAAATCATATCACACGATTGTGATACACATATATAGTTAAGGTGTAAGTATTTCATTCAAATTTAGTTGACATACATCACTACAAAACTAACTAACTATTTCATGACAACTTAGAGTTTATGCACTTCCACAACCAAATAGCCCTCCTTTGTTTCAAAGTCGAAGGCACAAACATCTTGTTCTTTCAGCTCCTTCTAAATAGCACAGTCTACCCAATTTGATGTCAAAATGACAGCACCATCATTTCCACGCATCACACGAAATTCTCCGATGGTCTCATTGCCACCTTGATATTTGATCTTGTCTCTGTCTTCATGAATGTGAGGTATGAGAAATATGCTAGCAAAATGGCACCAAAAGGACTACATAGAAAGATATAGACTATTACTGGTTCTAGTAACATGAATAGTAGGAAAGAAAGAAACAATTACTGGTTGTGCAAAGTATTAACATCAATAGTAGGAAAGAGATAAACAATCACTGGTTGTGTAATTATTTGTGCTAAGTACTAACATCAATAGTAGGAAAGAGGTAAACAATCACTGGTTGTGGTAACATCAATAATAGGAAAGAAAGAAACAATTAGTGGTTGTGGTAACACCAATAGTAGGAAAGAAATAAAAAATTGCTGGTTCTTTTAAGTCCTAACATCAATAGCAAGAAAAAATAAAGAATTACTAGTTCTGTTCACTACTAAAATCCATAGAAGGAAAGAAATAAAAAATACTGGTTCTATTAAGTACTAACATCAATAGCAAGAAAGAGATAAAGAATTTCTGGTTGTGGTAAGAAAGCTACTATATTTCCTTTAGATATGTTGTCGTTGTTCATGGTGCCAATGTTGTAAGGGATCGTTGGCTTGTATCTTCTGATTATATGTCTCAGGTTCATCATCCTTGGTCTAGTCATGATGATAGAAGGGCCCAAACCTATAGCGTTTGTTGTACTTGTCTATGGACCGGGCATGTGATCCTAGAATAAAATTATATTATTGAACACCATGGCAAAACATATATAGCGTATGTGTACATGTTATTGAAGTTTGAATGGATGCTCACCACTTTACCTCGAATACAAACAGATATAAATGAAGACCTGGCATAGTGCTTCTGCATACTAGATATTCCTAACCTATAGAGTCCAATTTTCTTGGGATCTTCAGATAGAAATTACTAACATACAGATCCCATTTTAGATCAACGGGATTTTATAAGTTGAGACGAATTTCACACAAGAACAAGGTATCAGGGAGGACCGTTCGGTCAGGCGGTCGAGGTCGTCGGAGAGGTGCGCGCAACCACGATCGAGGGTGCCGAAAATAGAGTGGAATGCGGCAGCGCAGATAGAGTGGATAGAGTGGAATGCGGAGGCACAAATAGAAGATACTCCCAAGTGTTGTATTATTTACTACTGTAGCGACATAGATCTAGGGCTTGTCCTATGAGCCTAACTTTCCTAAAAGCCCAAAGGGCATAGTGGACTAATACGGTGGTTTTCTTCTTGTAAATACAAAACTACAAGAATCGATCAACGCACACATATATGTTCTGAAGTAACTTCCGAATAAGAAAAAACAAATTACATACGTACTACAAAGTGCATAATTAAACATGCCTACATGAGTTTATCAAAACAAAAGTACTTTCTAAATAGTTCGGAAAAAGCTAAACTTTATTCCTCGGAAACTTATTTGAATCCAATATGATCTAGTGAGGTCATAACCGGCCACAGACCAGGACTAACTGTGTTGCATATAGTCTTAATCGCCCTAAGTGATTTGTACTCTTCTTTCTCCTCGTCCTCCAAAGCGCCAAATGCCGGCAATCGATCATTGTTTCTTTCCTAGGTTAATCTCTCCAACATACGCTGCACCACATCTGAGTGCGCAGCTTGATCATACCACATAAGGTAGCAACACATCGGTTTGTTGTAGTTGCACCCAAGGAATCTGCGACCGGTGTGATTTACCCCAAATGCGACATGCCTGCGGGGAAGCCTCTCGCAGTAGCATGTGAGGGAGAAGTCATTTTCTATCACGACACCGTCGAATGTACTATTATAGATCCACTTCACTACTACGTTGTGAGAAAACCCCGAACTGAAGTTCGTGGGATCCAAGAACCAAAATGCGAGCAAAAACCCGTTATGATATTGATCGACAGAAAGAATGAACGAATAACTTACCAATCCTTCGCCGATCTCAGCGCTCATCGTCTCCTTCACGTCTCGATCACTTACTAGGGACCTCGCCTGAATCAACGCCGCCACTGCTGCTGCAAGATCGCCAAGGGAGGGTCGGGAGATGAATAAACCGTGGACCGTGTTTGCGCTATTTAGAACGAAAGGCTTGGACGTGGTGGTCCACACCAGTCAGTGACATGTGGTGGTCAAATCAAATCCACGGTGGGGGAAATACCTGCCACCGCTCACGTATCGTGTCATTATTAAGTGCCGCTCCATCTGGCCACGTGCCAGGGCACTAAAATGTGTCGGCGCCACGTCGCCCACGATGTATAATTGGCCGCCGCGACAAAATGGTGCCATCAATCCTCATCCGCCGCGTAACCAATTATTGCTGGTTCTTTTCGCCTGTGTCACCCAAAAATCCGCGGGGTATGGGGGTATTTTTGTAGTGGTCTTCGACAATCAATGGTAAAGTCAGATGCGGAGAATATCATGAAAGCAGGAACATGAGGCCAACGATGGTGATTTGAGTCTTTGTGGCGACAAGAAGTAGATGCGTGATTTGTTACTCGCAGCGACTGTTTGGGGGGGGGGAGGGGGAGACAACACAGGAGGAGTTCCCGGTCTTATCTTGTAGGGTGAAAATCCAGGGTCTGAACATAATTGTTTGTGCCTTGCAATGGCCTTGTCAAAGGCATTGTTTTGCGAGCGAGGACTTTCTCTAGGGTGAAAACCTATGATCTTTGATTATGCGACGAAGGCGCTTGTGCTTGAGACATTGCTATTGGAGTGATTGGACTACTGGTATTGTTCTGGTGGTGTCTATGTCGTTGCTTTGAAGAATCATTCTCTGTAGTGGGACTTTTCTTTTTTGTAATTTTTCTTCATTTTCCTGAAGTGTGTGCATCCGTAAGGCCGCTAGGACATGCATTGTTGCAGCGGCTGACTGAAATCGGTAACTCCGCAATATTAATATATAATCTTTTCCAAAAAAAGCTAATAGGTAAATAATTTTTGTGGCCGAACATGCATTAATAAAAGTAATGGTGTGTGGGGGAGATGACGAAATTCAGTATGCGTAAAATTGTATTGTATTTTCTATCCAACAACGACGATGACCTTGATGGTTACATGAGTTTCCTATGTTTTGCCGAAATATCCATTCATTCTGTTTCTACAAATTTCTTACACTCAGTATGTCCTTTATTTAGCAAAGGTCACGCTAGATTCTCTTGCTTATATCATGCAAGCGATCATGAATGGAAGGATCATGGATAGATATTTGGCATCCGCGGTCAGCGGGTGTGCACGGTTACTTGATGCAACCGGCTGATGATGATTGCACATGATATCTTCTACCGATCTACTTAGCGGTCTATTAGTAGACTAAGTGATGTTTACTCTTTGTAGCACTCTGCTCATTTTTTGGGTGGTTGATTTTACTATCGGCTCTCTCTGATACATGATTTGCAAGCTCTGGATTTCTAAATCTTAGTAATAAAATGTTGTGTTCATCTATTGACACAGAGACCACGATTTCACTCCTCATTTGGGAAAAAAAGCATCCAGTTTATATCTTTCGCTTACCATTTCTGGATTTGAAGATTATTTAGAACTGGAACATACTGAATTGAAGATCATTTCGTACGAGGCGACAGTTAGCAAATCGAAATTGTGATTTGAATTCGTGATCAGCGTGGTCTAGTCAACCAGAGAAGCGGAGACAAGGAACCAACTGCGTGGAGGCAAAGCTGTGCTGTCTGGTCCGTCCGGAAGGAATTTTCTATGCACTAAGCTGGCAGCTCACTCAACTCAGGTCGATCGATCGAAGCATATTTTCTCAATAACAAATTGCTACACGTTGAGACATCCGCTGAAGAATACACACACGTTCCAAAATTCATGGGATGCTGCTGCCGTTCATGTTTACTCCCTATATATAATCTTGGTTAAAATTAGAAAACGATTGTCTTTTAACTAATTCTTAGATGCTTTATATTTTGAAACGGGAGAACATACTTCCTCCTTCCCGGTTTAAAGGGCACATATTGGAAATAATACAATCTCAAAATCCTCCATCTCCTAAACACATAAGCATTTAATTTTAGAGGAGCGGCCAATCAAAGAATTAGTAATTAAGAGCCAAATTAGCCCCAATCAGAGAAAGCGTATGACCAAGAGATTTGTTGCATGTGCCCATTGAACCGGGATGGAGGAAATACTTTTTAAACCTGGCAATAAATAAAGGATATTTGCGATCCTATTGATACAGAGGTGGGGGATCTGTTCCCCTTTTTGAGACAAAATCTCCAATTTCTATCAGATGATTCTGCTATATTTATATTTCCTCTCACTAGTAGTTTTCGATCTACCCAGCTGAACTATTGGTCTTTTGAGTTAAACTTTTGTTACATGTCTCGTTTAGATTAAACATCAATAGTTTCCTTGGTCTATCAAAAGTTAATAAAAACATGACAGATTTTTTCATATACAAGTTATAGTTGGAGTCACTCTACTAGTTACATGTCGGTCAATTGTTTGGGCCACGTAGGTAGGCCATTCGAGAAGTTCGATCAAAGAGTATATCGCTGTCCTGTCGAGAGTCGAGAGTCGAGACTCGAGATGTCTTGTGACGACGATAGCTGAAAAATCAAATGATCTTTCTGACATGACAGACATATACCACTGAAAGTCCTCTATATATTCAACATTGATAGCTCAAGTTTCTAAAGCCAAAGCAAAACGCTATCTATAACGAACCTACACGTGCTTCAGGCCTCTGACCAAAACAAGCCAATCGCAACGTACCACTCCCCAGTTCTGCCATGGCTCGGGAGCTCAAGGTCCTCGGCGCGCTCGACGCCGCGAAGACGCAGTGGTACCATTTCACTGCGATCGTGATCGCCGGCATGGGCTTCTTCACCGACGCCTACGACCTCTTCTCCATCTCCCTCGTCACCAAGCTCCTCGGCCGCATCTACTACTTCGACCCGAGCTCCGCCACCCCGGGCTCCCTCCCGCCCAACGTCTCCGCCGCCGTCAACGGCGTCGCCTTCTGCGGCACCCTCACCGGCCAGCTCTTCTTCGGCTGGCTCGGCGACAAGATGGGCCGGAAGAAGGTCTACGGCATGACGCTCATGATCATGGTCCTCTGCTGCGTCGCGTCCGGCCTGTCTTTCGGGTCCAGCGCCAACGGTGTCATGGCCACGCTCTGCTTCTTCCGCTTCTGGCTCGGCTTCGGCATCGGCGGGGACTACCCGCTCTCGGCGACCATCATGTCCGAGTACGCCAACAAGCGCACCCGCGGCGCGTTCATCGCTGCCGTCTTCGCCATGCAAGGCTTCGGCAACCTCACGGGCGGCATCGTGGCCATCATCGTGTCGTCGGCGTTCAAGGCGCGGTTCGACGCGCCGGCGTACAGGGACGATCCCGCCGGCTCCACCGTGCCGCAGGCCGACTACGCGTGGCGGATCGTCCTCATGTTCGGCGCCGTCCCGGCGCTGCTCACCTACTACTGGCGCATGAAGATGCCGGAGACGGCGCGCTACACGGCGCTGGTCGCGAAGAACACCAAGCAGGCCACGTCCGACATGGCGAGGGTGCTCAACGTCGATCTCGCCGCGGAAGATCCGGAGGAAGATAAGCCCGGCCGCCGCGAGCAGTTCGGGCTCTTCTCCAAGGAGTTCGCGAGGCGCCATGGGCGGCACCTGCTGGGCACGACGGTGTGCTGGTTCGTGCTGGACATCGCCTTCTATTCGCAGAACCTGTTCCAGAAGGACATCTACACGGCGGTTGGGTGGCTGCCCAGGGCGGACACCATGAACGCGCTGCAGGAGATGTTCAAGATCTCGCGCGCTCAGACGCTGGTCGCTCTGTGCGGCACCATCCCGGGATACTGGTTCACGGTCTTCCTCATCGACGTCATCGGCCGTTTCGCGATCCAGCTCGGCGGCTTCTTCTTCATGACGGTGTTCATGCTCGGCCTGGCCGTGCCGTACCACCACTGGACGACGCCAGGGAACCAGGTTGGCTTCATCGTCATGTTCTCCTTCACCTTCTTCTTCGCCAACTTCGGGCCCAACTCCACCACCTTCATCGTGCCGGCGGAGATCTTCCCGGCGCGGCTGCGGTCGACGTGCCACGGCATCTCGGCGGCGGCCGGGAAGGCGGGCGCCATCGTGGGATCATTCGGGTTCCTGTACGCAGCGCAGAGCACGGACCCTGCCAAGACGGACGCAGGGTACCAGCCGGGCATCGGCGTCCGCAACTCCCTGTTCGTGCTTGCGGGGTGCAACGTGGTTGGGCTCCTCTTCACTTTCCTCGTGCCGGAGTCCAAGGGGAAGTCGCTGGAGGAGCTCTCTGGCGAGCACGAGGAAGATGATGAGCCGGAGATGTCTGCCGCAACAACCGAGCTCGGGATCACATCGCCGCCACCTGCTGCTGGATCCAAGTGATGGGAACACATTCCAAATGTCTGCATAAAATAATTGTTGGTTCTAGAGAAGAAGTTCGAGTTCAAGGAAAACCCATACTAGCTAGTGTTTATTTTCGTAACATATTCTGTCATAGAAATACTAGTACTGCAATGAAGAGCTAAACGCAATGACAGCATCAAACGTCCACAGGCACATCCACATCATGCATACATTAAGCTCCAGTTTCTCTCAGTACCAAATGATGAGTAAGAAGCATCCTATAGAATAAGGGAACTTACGGACACCAGGTGGCATCACTCAATTTTATGAGAGGCCAGCAGAAAGAAGCGTTGTCCGGGCAACCGGTGGGCCTTCATCCTGTCACCAGCTATTAAATATTCACTCTTTAAAAAAAAATGTCATTTTGACGCGGGCTTTGTTAGCAGCCTTTGTTGGTAAAATAACAGGCCTTGGGCCAATATATTTAAGTATTGAGGTGAAGGAAAATATACCAAAAAAATATTCTTTCGTTCTTTCTTTTTTGACAATTTTTTTTTCAAAGTATAGAGTATAATTGTGTTACACAACTCGTTTGGACAATTTTCTAGGAATTCAATTCCGCTTCCCTATCTCATGCAAACTCTTGTATTTTATCAGATTAGCAAGAGTGATCCCGTCCAAACTGGTGTAAGTTTCTCTCACATATGTTCGACTACATAAACCACACATTAATTTTATTATTAAATGTCGAAAAATGTTATCTTAAACAATTAAAATATTATATTTATAATTACAATGGGAGTATTTAATACATCGTTGGTACTAAATTCTTCTTTTTACCCCTCTGTCAAAAGGATGTTAGAAATTTGTCTAAATTTGCATGTATTTATACACTAAAACGCATCTAGATACATACAAATACAGACAAACCATCGACATCTTTTTTTTGGACGGAGGGAGTAGTTATCTAGAATATTAGAATTTAAAAATATAAGTTTAATTGAAAATTTGCTTTTACTGAAGTCCCGCTAGATTATCACTAACAACCAGTTGCCAATTCAAAACTAGTCGATGAAATGAAATGTGAACGAATATATTCACTAACCAGCTGTCTTATCATCATTTGGTAGAAGAAACGCATCCATTTTTTACCCCTTCCATTCATAACCTTGGCATTGGTATTATTATTCTGGTCTAGTTTCGATCCCTTCAAGGGCGCACCGCCGGGATAGCCAACGGCTGCTCACAATTTGGATGAACCTCATCATAGCTCTATTAGCTATGATTTTTTTTTAACGGGGGTAAAAGCTCTGCCTCATAGACTAATTAAGAAGAAAAGTGCCCAGTTTTTTTAGGACAAAAACCGGAAAAAACCTACAACAACAACACACCAACAACAGGGTTAAACCCACCCAAACACCAACATCACAGGGGCAACGCCCACACACACCGACCGCCAAACCTAAGAGAAGACCCACAGAGCCACACAAACAAACACACCAAACACGACGCTCCTACGCTGCATCCATCAAGCAACTTCAGATGCATTTCCTATAGCACCCCTCTTCTTGCTTGATTTCTCCTTTCCAAAGGCCGATCTTGGCCTAGCACCAACTCTCATGAACTTAACCTTACACCCAAACGAATTGTTGGATCTAGGATAGGCAACAACCAAGGTGGTGAGAAAATAACAAATCTCTCTGGCGACTATAGCTCCAACCACATGAGTCAACACTCTTGACTTAGCAACCCCATCACCTATGGGAGGTGACAAGACTGCCGGACTCAGGCAAGAGAGATACAACAGCGTCGACACCACCACCCTTCTCAAAGTCAAGTGCCTAATCATCAGCAAGCCCATGCCCTCACACTTAGATGCAGCCGACACAACAGGCTGCAAGGGCGGACCACGAGGAGAGACATAGCCGTGCTAATTTTGTTGGGCGGAACGATAGCCCTTTTCGGTGGCTTCAGTTGCATGTTATAGGACAAGGAAGATCCCCTTGTGTGGCATATTGCAGAGTTTGGTATGTATATGAGTGGTGTACTACACCATCTCGTATACGTTCCATATTACATCTAATACCCCCCCTTAACCGAAACCTGGGAGAGGTTGAGATTATGCTTAAACTCATCTAGTTTCTTATTACATAAAGTCTTGGTGAAACCATCCGCAATATGATCCTTGCTAGATATAAACCTGACATCAAGTTGCCTGGAAGCAACCCTTTATCGAACAAAGAAGAAGTCAATCTCAATATGCTTGGTTCGAGCATGAAAAACTGGATTAGCAGACAGGAAAGTAGCACCAAGATTGTCACGCCAGAGCCATGGTTTTTCCTTTAGTGAGATTCCAAGTTCACGAGCAAGTGCCTCAACCCAGATAAGTTCAGCAGTAGCATTAGCTATTTCTTTGTATTCTGCCTTTGTACTAGAACGGGAGACTGTAACCTGTTTCCTAGCACTTTAAGAAATAAGATTAGGACAAAAAAAATAGCAAAACCACCTCTAGACCGTCTATCATCAAGATCACCTGCCCAATCAGCATCAGAGTAGGCACTAAGAAGAGTGGAGGAGGACGGCTGAAAAGTGATTCCAACCTGTTTGGTGCCATTAATGTACCTTAAGATCCTTTTTACTATAGTCAAGTGAGTAGTTGTAGGAGCATGAAGATATTGATGGACTTTATTAATAGAGAACCATAAGTCTGGTCTTGTCAGAGTAAGATACTGAAGAGATCCAACATCCTGTACTAAGTGCTATCCTCAGGATCAAGGGGAGTACCCTCACTTAAAGACAACTTGTCATTTACTACAAGAGGTGTAGGACACGACGAGCAATGCTTCATACCCACACGCTGAATTATATCATTTGCATATTTTTCTCGATTCAACAAAATCCCATTGGGGTGCTTATGAACCTCAAGACCCAAGAAAAAATGTAGATCTCCAAGATCTTTGAGAGCAAAATCTGTACTAAGAGTATGTAGAAGTGCTAATATAGCAGAATCTGAGGAACTTGCCACAATAACGTCATCAACATATATAAGAAGAAACATAGTAATACCTTCCTTTTTGAACAGAAACAAGGAGTATCATCTTTTGATGGAGTGAAACCCATAGTGTGAAGCTTGGAACTCAGACGAGAATACCATGCTCTCGAGGCCTGTTTCAATCCATATAGAGCCTTATCAAGTTTGCAAATATAAGTTGGGGTAGCGGAAGACTAGAACCCTAGTGGTTGTTTTATATAAACCTCCTCTTCCAGAACACCATGTAAAAACGCATTCTTTACATCTAGCTGCCTTAAACTCCATCATTTTCATACTGCTATAAAGAGAACAAACCTGATAGTTGTAGCTTTGACAACAGTACTGAAAGTATCTTCATAGTCAATACCATACCATTGTTTGAAACCTTTTGCAACTAGCCTTGCCTTATATACCTGTCAATGCTGCCATCAACATGCTTTTTAATACGGTAAACCCACTTACAGTCAATAACATTCTTCTTGGAGCTTGGTGGTACAAGATGCCAAGTGTTGTTGGCAATAAGAGCATCATATTCCTCCTTCATGGCTTGCTTCCAATTTTATCAGAAAGAGCATCTTTAAATTTTATGGTTCTCCTGTAGACGTCAACAGAGCATACCTGACAGTGCCATCGGTATATTTTTTAGATTGTCTAATACCTTTTTGCAGACGTGTCTGAACACCAACAGTAGGAGGCGGTGCATGATCAGGCGGCGCAGAAGATCCGTGCTCCTGGCATTGGGTGAGAGAATATCCTCCACTAGCAGCGGAGAGTTGCTGCTGCTGGTACTGTCTGTGTCGCGGACAGGCGAGGAAGCGCGTGACGCGGGCGACGTGGCAGGTTCTCGCTGGCACGGAGTTGGCGAGGGGGACCAACACAGCTGGGTGGAATCTTCCCACGGCTACGCGGCAAGCACGGACTCGCTCGTGTGTGCCACAGGCGAAGATGAGGCGGGCGCTGACTCGTGCGTACGGGTGCCAGGCGAGGAAGGTGAGGGGGTGGTTGGCCCGTCCGCGTCAGGCAGCAGATCAGAGGCGGATTTGGGCGAAGAATCAGCCTCGGGATCGTCCCGGTCGGCCCCTGTAGCTGTGTCCTCTTCTGGTTCATCATTTGATGTGTTGTTTGCACTATTGTCAGCAGAATTTTGTACAGAATTTTTAGACACACTCGGCTCTGCGGTTTGATAGACCTGTAAAGGAGGAATAAGGGGGATAATTTGCAAATATATATCATTAGAAAGCACACCCCCATCTTGTGATACCATAGTGGGTGTGTCAGTTGGAAGAATAAGAATTTAGTCACGTAGGCGGCGACCAGCATTAGGATGTAACTCAGCAAAGGGAAAGATGTTCTCATCAAAAACAACATCGGGAGAAATATAGACACGACCAGTTGTAGTATCTAGACATTTTACTCCTTTGTGTCGAAAACTATAGCCAAGAAACACACATATTTTGGAGCGGAAAGAAAGCTTGTGTTTATTGTAAACACGTAGATTAGGCCAACATGCACAACCAAAAACACGAAGAGCCTCATAATTTGGCTTGACATGAAGAAATTTTTCTGTGGGAGACTCAAGATTATGAACTTTTGTGGGCAACAGATTTATAAGAAATGTAGTCGTGATAAAAGCATCATCCGAATACTTGAGAGGCATGGAGGCATTGGCAAGTAGAGAAAGCCCAACTTCGACAATATGACGGTGTTTGCGTTCGGAAGAACCATTTTGTTGACGAGCATGAGGATATGAGACATGATGAACAATGCCTACTCGTTGAAAAAACATATTCAATTTTGCATACTCACCATCCCAGTCAGTTTGCATGGTGAGAATATTTTGTACCAAACTGGCGTTCAACATATTGTTGGAAAGCAAGATAAACTTGATAAACATCTGAACGTTTCTTAAGCAAATAAATCCAAGTATACTTGCTAAAATCATCAATGAAGCTTACATAATATGCATGTTTGCATATAGAAAGAGGAGCTGGACCCTATACATCAGAGAATACTTGTTCCAAAGTAACTGTTGACACACTACTGGAAACATGGTAGGAAAGCTGGTGACTCTTGGCCTGTTGTCATGGATCACATATATATGGATTTATTTCTGGAGTGTATGACACATTATTCTTCCTAAGAACTTGCTGAACAATAAATGATGATAGATGCCCTAGACGATGATGCCACGTGGAGGATGAAGGCTTGATGGTAACAAGTGCGTGCTTGTAAGATGACCCCATGGAAACTGGAACAAGGGGATATAAACCACCTTCACAAGGACCTCTAAATAGGATTTGCTGCGTGGCCTTGTCCTTGATCAAGAAAAAGAAAGGGTGAATTTCAATATAGGCATTTTTGTCTAGAGTAATTCTATGCGTAGAAAGCAAACTCATGGTTGCATCAAGAACATGAAGAATATTTTTAAGTTTTAGAGAGCATTGAGGGGTGTGCAAAACTGAATAACCAATATTAACAATGTCCATACCTTGTCCACTAGCATTGTGAACCTAAGCACACCCATGGTAGGTCTCATGAATTTGAAGCTTGTTGAGCTGTCCTGTGGTGTGGTTGGTGGCCCCTGTGTCAATCACCTAGTTGGAGTCCACACCATAAGCACCCTTCGTGTCCTTGGGAGTGTCATCATCATCATCACCACCAAAACGCAACCAATAGTCCCCAGCTGCATGACCTCCCTTTTTGTAGATTTGACATATCATGCCATCCTTCCATGGCGTAGCAACACGGACCCGGTCCTTGCGCCCCCTTTGCGATGCCCCTGATTATTGGGCGAGGGGGATCCTAACACGCCGGCTGAGCAGGAGGGCACGCTGGTGGAGGAGGAGGGCGGTAGAACTGCTGAGGTGGGTGTATGTAATGTTGTGGAGGAGTTGGGAAGGGTACCAGTGGTGGTTGGTATGGCTTGGCAGGGGGCTGGTATGGGTTGTATGGTGGCTGATAAGGCTAGTACGACGGTTGATATGGAGGGTAGCTGTAACATCCCAAATCTTATAATCAAGGTTATCAAGTTCCTAATCACCCAATTTAGGGTTAACAAAAACTTTTATTAAGAAAATGAACATGAATGCATGTGTGTGTTGCATTAGTATACAATTGATTGAAAATGTCATGCTTGATTGTTTTAAATGTTGTGAAATGGTTTAAAGGTGAATGTCACATCATCTAGACCATTTACAAGCAAAATCAAAAGAGAAAGAAATCAAATAAGAATAAATAATGCAAATGGTCATTTTGACCATTTTAAACCACTAGGCCACTTTAGGTGTTCGTAGCGGAGAATTTCTAACAGAAGCAATTCTATTTCTTTTCACCCCTTTCTAGACCAAGTAAAGATGTATCAAGGCCCACTTTACAAACTTACAAAAACATCTAGCAAATCAATTTAAAGGACATTTGAAAATGGAATCCAATTCATATGTGAAGATCACACTTTTTCAAAAACCCACCAAATCAGTTCACCTTGACAATGCCAAGCAAACCTAGTCTCTCAAGCTTAAGTAAAGTTCACTCAAAAAGTTTGAATCAAAAATTCAAAAATAAATTTCATGTGGCCATTTCATCAAACACTTGGCAGATACAGAATAAACAATAGACTAGCTTCACTGTTTGGTACAGTGATCATCAACCATTTGGTCTCCAGTTTAACCCCCTGTCCCCTCTAAGCCTAACCCAGCCCTAGACCAGCTCCCCCTTCGCCGCTGGCATAGTGGAGCGCCGCCTGAAAGTGGTCATCACCGGCCGACCACGGCCAGCTCACACCAGACCACCCTGCGCCCAACCAGCATGTCCACTAGCGCCGTGGACCACACTAGCACCACCGCGCACCGCCTCGCTGCGCCGTGTCTAGAGCGCGCCAGTGCGCCGCACCTTGACCTTCCCTCGCGTGCACAGACCCGCCATGATCGCAGCACCCCGACAGACATCCCCATTCACCGCCGCGCGATTCGCCGCTGCCGCACGCTGCCGCAAGCACCTCTGCCTACACTTAGAGTGCTACCGTCGTACCGCAAGAACCGCTAGGGAGCACCACACCATCCTACGCCCTTACCCATGCCATTAGCTGCATATAGCGATGCCACCGTCGAGCTCACCGCCGCACCGCTCGGTCCCTTCCTCGATCTATAAAAGGAGGCCACCCCTGATGACCCACAAGTATAGGGGGTGTATCGCAGTATCTTCGATAAGTAAGAGTGTTGAACCCAACGAGGAGCAGAAGGTGTTGGCTAGTGGTATGGATCAGGAATTCTCTGCAAATACTTAGCAAACGGATTTTTAGTGTTTTTTGATATAGCAAGTAAATAAAGTACGAGTAAATAAAAGACAGTAGGAATAAATGCACCAAGTGGCCCAATCATTTATGCAGCAAAGGACAAGCCGGTTGTATTACTTAAGATGACCAAACATTCTCGAGGACACATGGGAAGACTATCAAGTGCTTTCGCTTCATATAGTTGATTAATCTTCTCTAGCTTGCTAAGTGTTGTGTGGGTGAACCTGTGCTAATGTACCGTCCCATCCAAGACTAATACATACTTGTGATTATACCCCTTGCAAACATCCATAAGTAAAAGAAATTAATTAAGGTAGAAACCTAACCACAACTTTAAACTCTAAGACCCTTACGTCCCTTGTGCAATGGTTTCCTAACGGGGGTTCAGGTTTTTGTCACTCCGGCAACCCATACGATTAGTAGCCAAATACACAATGCATTCCCCTAGGCCCATATAGGTGAAGTGTCATGTAGTCGACGTTCACATGAAACCACTAGAATAAGTACACCACAACTTAAATAACAATCTATTGAATCTTTCTCAACGCAACTCCACTACTAACAACAAGACTTCTCCCATGTCCTCAAGAACAAAACGAACTACTCACAAGACATCATATGGATCATGATCGGAGATGGAATAATGATGTATAACAATCTGAACATAAACAATAATTCAATGGTTCACTCAATAGCATCAACCACAAAGAGTAATCAACACCGGGAAAGTTTCCCCTATGAACTATGCAAGATTCAACGCAATTGATACAGCAATATGGAGATGGTGATAAGGGTGATGATGGTGATGATGGTGGTGATTATGATGATGATGATCCCGATGAAGTCCAGCTTGATGGTGGTGTTGATGGCGATGATCTCCCCTCTCCGGGAAGGAATTCCCCCCGCAGAAATCTGTCTGCCGGAGAGATCTTTCTCTCTCGGTGTTTTCTGCCTCGTAGAGGCGGCGAAATCTTTCTATGGTCGCTCCTCCAGTCTTAGGGTTTCGGGAGGATGATATACGCCAGAGGGGAGAGGCTGGAGTGGGTCAGGGTGGCCACACCACCTCCAGGCGCGGCCTAGGGCTGCCCGCGCCATGGGGTGGTGTGGGCCCCCTGTGGCCCATCTCCACTCCATCTTTTGACCTCCTTAGTCTTCTGGAAAAATAGGATTTTCCGGAAATTTTCCCAGATTTTCTGATCTTCGCGAATTTTGCCTCCAAACAGCAGCTTTTCCATCAGAATCCTGACTGCAGCGGTCCATGCTCCAAAAGTCATCAACCATGCAAAAACAGATGAAATAACATAAGTATCACCTCTCAATATGAAATATATCAATGAATAATAGTGAATTAAGACATAGAATAGTGATGCAAAATGGACGTATCACCCCTCGCCTCAATTCTACACACCGCTCCACTCCCCACTCACCACTGATCCTCCCTCACCCTTTCCCTGAGCAAGGCGAGCTCTCCCTCGCCGGAATTTGGCCGGAGCCCGCCGCTGCTGGAGGAGAAGGGTGCTGTCGATTGTGACCACCCCAAGCCTTGCCGTGATCATGCCTCGCCTCGCCGTCGTCTACCACATTGATGACCCACAAGTATAGGGGGTGTATCGCAGTATTTTCGATAAGTAAGAGTGTCGAACCTAACGAGGAGCAGAAGGTGCTGGCTAGTGGTATGAATCAAGAATTCTCTGCAAATACTTAACAAACGGATTTTTAGGGTTTTTCGATAAAGCAAGTAAAAAAGCACGAGTAAATAAAAGACAGTAGGAATAAATGGAGCAAGTGGCCCAATCCTTTATGCAGCAAAGGACAAGCCGATTGTATTACTTAAGATGACCAAACGTTCTCGAGGACACATGGGAACACTGTCAAGTGCTTTCGCTTCATATAGTTGATTAATCTTCTTTAGCTTGCTAAGTGCTGTGTGGGTGAACCTGTGCTAATGTACCGCCCCATCCAGGACTAATACATACTTGTGATTATACCCCTTGCAAACATCCGTAAGTACAAGAAAGTAATTAACGTAGAAACCTAACCATAACTTTAAACTCTAAGACCCTTACGTCCCTTATGCAATGGTTTCCTAACGGGGGTTCAGGTTTCTGTCACTCCGGAAACCCCTACGATTAGTAGCCAAATACACAATGCATTCCCCTAGGCCCATATAGGTGAAGTGTCATGTAGTCGACGTTCACATGACACCACTAGAAGAAGTGCACCACAACTTAAATAACAATCTATTGAATCTTTATCAATGCAACTCCACTACTAACAACAAGACTTCTCCCATGTCCTCAAGAACAAAACGAACTACTCACAAGACATCATTTGGATCATGATCGGAGATGGAATAATGATGTGTAACAATCTGAACATAAACAATAATTCAATGGTTCACTCAATAGCATCAACTACAAAGAGTAATCAACACCAGGAAAGTTTCCCCTATGAACTATGCAAGATTCAATGCAATTGATACAGCAATATGGAGATGGTGATGAGGGTGATGATGGTGATGATGGTGGTGATTATGATGATGATGATCCCGATGAAGTCCAGCTTGATGGTGGTGTTGATGGCGATGATCTCCCCTCTCCGGGAAAGAATTCCCCCCGTAGAAATCTGTCTGCCGGAGAGATCTTTCTCTCTCGGTGTTTTCGCCCCGCAGAGGCGGCGGAATCTTTTATGTGGTCGCTCCTCTAGTCTTAGGGTTTCAGGAGGATGATATACGCCAGAGGGGAGAGGCTGGAGTGGGCCAGGGTGGCCACACCACCTCCAGACACGGCCTAGGGCTGCCCGCGCCATGGGGTGGTGTGGGCCCCCTATGGCCCATCTCCACTCCATCTTCTGGCCTCCTTAGTCTTCTGGAAAAATAGGATTTTCCGGATATTTTCCCGGATTTTCTGATCTTCGCGAATTTTGCCTCCAAACAGCACCTTTTCCATCAGAATCCTGACTGCAGCGGTCCATGCTCCAAAAGTCATCAACCATGCAAAAACAGATGAAATAACATAAGTATCACCTCTCAATCTGAAATATATCAATGAATAATAGTGAATTAAGACATAGAATAGTGATGCAAAATGGACGTATCACCCACCGCCTCAATTCTACACACCGCTCCACTCCCCACTCACCACTGATCCTCCCTCACCCTTTCCCTGAGCAAGGCGAGCTCTCCCTCGCCGGAATTTGGCCGGAGCCCGCCGCTGCTGGAGGAGAAGGGTGCTGTCGATTGTGACCACCCCAAGCCTTGCCGTGATCGCGCCTCGCCTCGCCGTTGTCTACCACATTGATGACCCACAAGTATAGGGGGTGTATCGCAGTATTTTCGATAAGTAAGAGTGTCGAACCCAACGAGGAGTAGAAGGTGCTGGCTAGTGGTATGAATCAAGAATTCTCTGCAAATACTTAGGAAACGGATTTTTAGGTTTTTTTTGATAAAGAAAGTAAACAAAGCACGAGTAAATAAAAGACAGCAGGAATAAATGGAGCAAGTGGCCCAATCCTTTATGCAGCAAAGGACAAGCCGGTTGTATTACTTAAGATGACCAAACGTTCTCGAGGACACATGGGAACACTGTCAAGTGCTTTCGCTTCATATAGTTGATTAATCTTCTTTAGCTTGCTAAGTGCTGTGTGGGTGAACCTGTGCTAATGTACCGCCCCATCCAGGACTAATACATACTTGTGATTATACCCCTTGCAAACATCCGTAAGTACAAGAAAGTAATTAACGTAGAAACCTAACCACAACTTTAAACTCTAAGACCCTTACGTCCCTTGTGCAATGGTTTCCTAACGGGGGTTCAGATTTCTGTCACTCCGGAAACCCCTACGATTAGTAGCCAAATACACAATGCATTCCCCTAGGCCCATATAGGTGAAGTGTCATGTAGTTGACGTTCACATGACACCACTAGAAGAAGTACACCACAACTTAAATAACAATCTATTGAATCTTTCTCAACGCAACTCCACTACTAACAATAAGACTTCTCCCATGTCCTCAAGAACAAAACGAACTACTCACAAGACATCATATGGATCATGATCAGAGATGGAATAATGATGTATAAAAATCTGAACATAAACAATAATTCAATGGTTCACTCAATAGCATCAACTACAAAGAGTAATCAACACCGGGAAGGTTTCCCCTATGAACTATGCAAGATTCAACGCAATTGTCACAGAAATATGGAGATGGTGATGAGGGTGCTGATGGTGATGATGGTGGTGGTGATGATGATGATCCCGATGAAGTCCAGCTTGATGGTGGTATTGATGGTGATGATCTCCCCTCTCCGGGAAGGAATTCCCCCGGCAGAAATCTGTCTGCCGAAGAGATCTTTCTCTCTCGGTGTTTTCCGCCCCGCAGAGGTGGCGGAATCTTTCTGTGGTCGCTCCTCCAGTCTTAGGGTTTCAGGAGGATGATATACGCTAGAGGGGAGAGGCTGGAGTGATCCAGGGTGGCCACACCACCTCCAGACGCGGCCTAGGGTTACCCGCGCCATGGGGTGGTGTGGGCCCCCTGTGGCCCATCTCCACTCCATCTTCTGGCCTCCGTAGTCTTCGTGAAAAATAGGGTTTTCCGTATATTTTCCCGGATTTTCTGATCTTCATGAATTTTGCCTCCAAACACCACCTTTTCCATCAGAATCCTGACTGCAGCGGTCCATGCTCCAAAAGTCATCAACAATGCAAAAACGGATGAAATAACATAAGTATCACCTCTCAATATGAAATATATGAATGAATAATAGTGAATTAAGACATAGAATAGTGATGCAAATGAACGTATCAACTCCCCCCAAGCTTCGATTTCGCTTGTCCCCAAGCGAAACTGAGCTCAATAAACATGGCCTCAGGTTTATGGAGTGAAGAGTCGATAAAAGAATATGGACAAGAAGCATCACATTCATCAAATACACAGATCATAATAGAAGACAACTCACTATTATATAACTCAACTTGCAATGAGTAAAGGAAACACAATAAAGATACATAAAGTAAATCATAATTGGTAATGGCAAACTTAGCTCTTGGTCGAAGAATAGTTGATAATTTGCTGGAGTTCACAAATAGCTGGTTTTCAATGATAGCTTTCAAAGTAGTAAACATCAAGATAAGAGCAATGTGCAAAATAAGGAACATAAGAAACATGATTGAATAAATCATCATATGAATGAATAAAACACAACAACTCAAAATACTTGCTGAGGTAGAAGGGAATAGGTTTACTGACTCAACTACAAAGTAAAAGAAAGGGCCCTTCAAAGAGGGAAGCATGGATTGCAAGTCTCATAAAGAGCTCCCAAAAATTATGATACTTACTAGCTTTCAACTCTCATTACCCCTATCATAGGCATCTTTAGGTGATTAAGGTTAAAGTGACACAACTAAGAGGATATGCTTGACAAGTTATAAGTTGAAATCTCATGCCCCTTACTGATGAGTATCGATCCTCATGCTACTCAACTTCAGTCACGAGCAAGCTCTTGTCATTGTAAATACATGCGTATCATTGAGAACCGCCAACGGGGTACCCCTTGCACATGACACATGAGCTATCCCATAATCAAAATGACAAGGCAAGCAGACAGTGAGCATCTCAGCGATCTTTTTATTTGCTATTTGCATAGGTTTTTATTGAGGATGCTTCATAGAATGCTCACTATAGTTATGCTGCAAGTTTCCACCATGATTAGGCATGGCTTAGGCTAGCGGCCCAGGCGTTTCTCTAACACACATATAAACTCCATGATCTTACAAGTTCCACTTTTAGTTCACACCGCCGGGATCCATAAGCAAAAGAACATGATATCAACTAGGTACAAAGTACCAAATGAAGTGTTGAAAGCGGTCCCCATGATACATGGTTCGGCCAACTTCAACTCATAAAGCACAAGCATATACGCAACAAAGAAGGACCCAATGGTTCAAGTTTATTAAATGCAAGAAAGTAAAGTGTGCCATGAAGTTCGTGAGAGCTTTAATCACTAATTTTCGCATAACAAGTTTAATTTGGGAGGTAGATAAAACAAGAATTTACTTGGAATAGCAATAATGCTACTAGGTAGGTATGGTGGACACAAATGGCAAAGGTTTTGGTTTAAAGGAGGTGGATGCACGAGAAGAATACCCTCTCAGTACAGGTTTTTGGCTAGCAAGGTTGGGTAGCAAGTATAAGAGTTGAAGGAAACAACCAAACATACAAGTGATAAAGACAAACATGCAATCTTCCTTGGAAGCGCAAAAGATCTTAACTAGAGAATACTAAACTTATTAGCAAATCAAGAAAGAAAGATGATGAAATTATTTTGCTTTAGAGGTACTTTTATCTTTTCTTTCAACTCTCAAAAATAGTGTTGCTACTGACCGAGCCAGGTTTGCCAAAACCAACTAAATTAACTCAATGATCCCAAAGTGATACCAATACTAACAACAAGATCAATCATATAACCACGAATTGAAAACTAATATAAGCTATGCAAAAGAGTGGATGATAGAACTTCTCATTAATATTCCATAACGGAAACTCACACCAAGGGATACATATCTAACGAGATAGGGGACACTTCCATAATGCAAACCATACTATATAATAACTCCTATATTCATGATATGACTCTACTAATAAGGTAAAAAGATAGAAGATAGTGATATGATGCTGCGGCACTCCCCCAAGCTTGGAACAAACCAAGGGGATGCCAAACCTGATGACGAATTACTCCTTTGGGGGTGGTGGTATCCTCTCATCTTTGTCCGTCTTCCAAGGTAAAGGCTTCCCATCAACAAAGGACATCGTGGTTTCCAACATCCTGAAACTTGCAGCAGCACTTATGAGTTTAAATCTAGCCTCATACTCACAGTTTTGATTTTGAACGTCATAGAACTGTGCTTGAAGTTCGTTAGTTGTTTGGCGGAGTGAGAGGACTTTGTCTTTGAGTTCAGCAGTCTCCTTTTGGTGCTCGGTGATGAGTTTGGAACAAATCTTATGGATGATATCCACTTCGCGCTCCGCCATCTTCTTGTACCTAAAGACTTCTTGTTCCAATGCTTCCATCCTGTCCTCCAGACTTCCTTCACCTTTAGGGCCTTGAACCTCTTTAATCCGAACCTCCCCACCTTCGAGCAATAACTCCTTGGGATGAATCTTCAATTCTCTCATGTATGGGTTGATGATATCTTCCAAGGAATCTCCCTTAACTGATCTAGTGGAAGACACTGAGGCTACAAATCTGAGATTTTACCTGGCAGAAACAGTTCGAAACAAAAACACGACGAAAACACGATATACGGACCTCGGGGGATCCGGGGGGTTATATATTACAAAGTTTCATATCAAAAGGAAGGTACTGGGTGAAAACGAGTCGGAGGCGGAGTCTAGGGTGGCCTCGCCACCTGGTGGCGCGGCCAGGGGTGGGCCCGTGCCACAGGGTGGTGTGGGCTACCCCGGCTCCGGTTCCGTCCCTTTTTCGCTTCGTAGCTTTCCTTATTGACTGAAAACTGCAAAAATATAGTTGGATTGTATTTTCGCGGAACTTTTCTTACCAGAACTGTTACCTAGTTGGAAACGGACTCTGCAGGTCTCTGAATTTGGTCCTCGATGAATTTCTCTGGAGTTATAACTTGAAAGGCATCAACATCTTCATTGTAAGAATCTCCAGCAATATAGTGTTTGAGTCGCTGTCCATTCACTACTTGTGTAGTATTATCTTTTAGAGAAGAAATTTTTATTGCTCCTGAACGGTATACTTCTTCAATGATGAAAGGTCCTTCCCATTTTGATAGTAGCTTACCTGCAAAAAACCTGAGACGAGACCTATACAATAGAACTTTCTCACCAAAATGAAATTCTCTCTTAAGTATTCGCTTGTCATGCCATCTTTTAACTTTTTCCTTAAGGAGCCTAGCATTCTCATAGGCTTCACTCCTCCATTCATCTAAGGAACTTAAGTCAAATAATCTTTTCTCACCAGCGAGCTTACAATCTCTATTTAGTTCTTTCACTGCGCAGTAAGCTTTGTGTTCTAATTCTAAGGGTAGGTGGCAAGCTTTCCCATAAACCATTTTATAAGGAGACATTCCCATAGGATTTTTGTAAGCAGTTCTATAAGTCCATAAAGCATCATTCAACTTCTTAGCCCAGTTTTTTCTAGACCTATTGACAGTCTTTTGCAAGATAGATTTAATTTCTCTATTTGATAGCTCTACTTGCCCGCTAGTTTGGGGGTGATAAGCTGAAGCAATTCTATGATTAACATCATATTTAGCAAGGGTCTTCCTAAAACCACCATGAATGAAATGAGAACCCCCATCAGTCATGAGATACCTAGGCACTCCAAACCTAGGAAAGATAACATCCTTAAGCATTTTTTAGAGAGGTTTCCCCGTCAGCACTTTTTGTAGGAATGGCTTCTACCCACTTAGTAACATAATCAACATCAACAAGAATGTGAGTGTAGCCTTTCGAGGGAGGGAAATGACCCATAAAGTCAAATCCCCAGCAATCAAAAGGTTCAATAACTAGAGAGTAGTTCATAGGCATTTCATTGCGTCTAGAAATATTACCAACACGCTGACATTCATCACAAGATAAAACAAATTTCCTTGCATCTTTAAAAAGGGTAGGCTAGTAGAAACCTGATTGTAGCACCTTTTGTGCAGTTCTATCTCCTGAATGATGTCCTCCATAAGCACTACCATGACATTTACGCAATATCTCCTTTTGTTCATATTCTGGAACACATCTTCGCATAATACCATCCACTCCTTCTTTGTACAAGTGTGGGCATCCCAAAAATAATGCCTCAAATCATAGAAGAACTTCCTTCTTTGCTAAGCTGTAAAAGTTGGAGGCAACTAGTTGGAGACATTAAAGTTAGCATAATAAGCGTACCAAGGGCTACCTCGCGAGCTCACCCCTACTGTAGCTAACTGTTCATTTGGGAAACTATCATTAACAGGCATAGGGTCAAAAGAGATGTTTTCCAAACGAGATAAATTATCAGCTATAGGGTTTTCATCACCCTTCCTATCTACTATATGTAGATCAAACTCTTGTAAAAGCAGCACCCATCTAATAAGCCTAGGCTTAGCGTCCTTCTTTGTCATAAGATATTTAATAGCAGCATGATCAGTATGAATGGTGACTTTTGAGTCTACAATATAGGGCCTAAACTTATCACAAGCAAAAACAATAGCTAGAAATTCCTTTTCAGTATTAGCATAATTCCTTTGAGCAGTGTCTAGAGTCTTACTAGCATAATGGATAACGTTTAAGTTTTTATCAATACGTTGCCCAAGGACAGCACCTACAGCAAAATCACTAGCATCACACATTTTTTCAAAGGGTAAACTCCAATCAGGTGGTTGAACAATAGGGGCTGTAGTTAAAGCCTTCTTAAGAGTTTCAAAAGCTTCCTTACAATCATCATCAAAAACGAAGGGTACATCTTTTTGAAGAAGATTAGTAAGGGGTTTTGATATACTAGAAAAATCTTTAATAAACCTTCTATAGAAACCCGCATGACCAAGGATACTACAAATACCTTTGATGTCTCTTGGGCATGGCATCTTCTCAATTGCCTCAACCTTAGCTCTATCAACTTCTATGCCTCTTTCAGAAACTTTATGCCCAAGAACAATCCCTTCATTAACCATGAAGTGGCATTTCTCCGAATTAAGAACAAGATTAGTTTCTTCACATCTCTGCAAAACTTTATCAAGGTTGTGCAGACAATTATCAAAAGAAGTTCCATAGACAGAAAAGTCATCCATGAACACTTCTACAATTTCCTCACAAAAACCATGAAAGATAGCAGACATGCACCTTTGGAAAGTAGCGGGAGCATTACATAAACCAAAAGGCATACGTCTATAAGCATAAGTTCCATAAGGGCAAGTAAAAGTAGTTTTTTCTTGATCTTGTTGTTTAACAGCAATTTGAGAGAAACCAGAATAACCATCAAGAAAACAAAAATGGGTCTTTTTAGACAACCTTTCCAACATTTGATCAATAAAAGGAAGCGGGTAATGATCTTTCTTAGTGACTTTATTGACCTTTCTAAAATCAATGCACATCCTATAGCCTACTACTATTCTTTGAGGAATAAGCTCATCATTATCATTAGGGACAACGGTAATACCTCCCTTTTTAGGAACACAATGAACAGGACTAACCCATTCACTATCAGCAATACGGTAAATAATACCAGCATCAAGGAGCTTCAATACCTCATTCCTTACCACTTCCTTCATCTTAGGATTTAAACGTCGTTGGTGTTCCACTACTGGCTTCGCATCTGGTTCTATATTGATAGAATGCTGGCATATAGTGGGTGAAATCCCTTTTAAATCATCCAGAGTATAGCCCATAGCTCCTCAGTGTTTCTTCAAACCCTCCAACAGCCTTTTTTCTTCCTTTCTTGAAAGTTTAGAGCTAATAATAACAGGATATATCTTTTTATCATTAATATAAGCATATTTAAGATCATTACGGAGAGGTTTTAGATAGAAGACCGGGTCCTTTTTAGGTGGCAAAGTGGTACCCAAGTCTTCTACAGGCAAGTCATGCTTAAGCAACCTGGGTTGACGACGGAGGATCTCGTCAATCTCATTCCTTTCTTCCATGAAGATCTCACTTTCGCGATCTTCCATAAATTGCTGCAAAGCATTGTCAGGAGCAAGAGAGATAGAAGCAAGTTGTTCAACTCTAAAATCCTCATTATGGGTTTCCTCTTCGCAAGGTTCTTTAGTAAATTTCGAAAAATTAAACTCATAAGATTCCCCATCAAACTTAGTCAAGATTTTCTCCCTCTTGCAATCAATAATAGCTCCACAAGTACTCAAGAAAGGTCTACCAAAAATGATAGGATAAGTTTTACTAGCAGCTGAACCAAGTACTAGAAAATTAGCAGGATACTTGATGTTGCCACAAAGGGCTTCCACGTCTCGTACGATACCAATTGGAGAGATGGTCTCTCTATTAGCAAGGTGAATAACCACATCAATTTCTTCCAACTCGCAGGGACTAATTTCATGCATAATTTCTCTGTAAAGCTCATAAGGAATAGCACTGGAACTTGCACCAATATCACATAAACCATAATAGCAACGATCACCAATTCTAACAGAAAGCACAAGAACACTAGCCTTTTTAGTTCTACTAGGATGTGAAACAATATTAGAAGCATCCTCACAGAAGACTATGTGCCCATCTTCTACGCTTTTAGTGACAAGGTCTTTCACAATTGCTACAATAGGTTCAATGTGTATTTGTTCATCAGGTTTTACAGTTCTCTTTTCACTTTTAGTGATTACATTAGTTCTCATAGAATGATCCTTTACCTTATCTGGGAAGGGAATCTTCTCGATATAAGGTTCAGGTAAGATATGATCAATAATGCAACACTCAGTGCTCCCAATAGGAACACAGTCAACAATATCTTTATAAGGTGCATGGTACTTATTCCATCCCCTTTTTGGAATTTCAATATAAGAAGCAAAAGCTCTAAAGAAATTCGTAATAACTTGCAAATCAAGACCATAAGCATTACTAATATTTTGAAAGTCATCAGTTCTCATAAAAGATTCAATGCATTCATAATCATAATTTATACCTGACCTTCTACCTTTGTCATTCTCCCAAGCTTCAACATTGTCTTGAATAAGGTCTAGAAGGTCCCATTTAGCTTCTTCTTCCATGCGAGTGAATGATCCAGCACAAGAAGCATCCAATAAATCCTTGTCATGTAGAGGGAGCCTTGCATAAAAGTTGTTGATAATAATATTGTTGGGGAGCTCATGAATGGGATATTTGAGCATTAATAACTTCAATCTCTCCCAAGCTTGAGCTGTACTCTCTCCATCAAGAGGCCAAAAGTTGTATATTTGATTCCGATATTTATGAATCTCACTAGGAGGATAAAACTTTGAATAAAAGAGAGGCACTATTTCCTCCCATTCCAGAGCTTGACCATTCTTCAGCAGCTTATACCATTCCTCAGCTCTTCCTTTCAGTGATAATGAAAATAACTTCTTCTTAACTTGATCTGTAGTAATACCTGCACACTTGAACAACCCGCATAATTCGTGTATAAAGAGTAAATGATCACCGGGATGGACAGTTCCATCCCCAACATAGTAGTTATCCATAACACGATCAATAATTCTTGTAGGTATTTTGAAAACATCTTTCTCAGCAGGTGGTGGCTTATCTACTACCTTAGCAGTGGTAGTAGCATTACAAATAAGAAACTCAGCGAAGTATCCATAACAAAAATAAAGAAACTAGCAGAAGCAAACAATACTCACAGTAGCAGTTTCCTTTACAAGTTCCACTCTCCAATAGCGCTTCACTCCCCGGCAATGGCGCCAGAAAATAGTATTGATGACCCACAAGTATAGGGGGTGTATCGCAGTATCTTCGATAAGTAAGAGTGTCGAACCCAACGAGGAGCAGAAGGTGCTGGCTAGTGGTATGGATCAGGAATTCTCTGCAAATACTTAGCAAACGGATTTTTAGGGTTTTTTGATATAGAAAGTAAATAAAGTACGAGTAAATAAAAGACAATAGGAATAAATGCAGCAAGTGGCCCAATCCTTTATGCAGCAAAGGACAAGCCGGTTGTATTACTTAAGATGACCAAACGTTCTCGAGGACACATGGGAAGACTGTCAAGTGCTTTCGCTTCATATAGTTGATTAATCTTCTTTAGCTTGCTAAGTGTTGTGTGGGTGAACCTGTGCTAATGTACCGCCCCATCCAAGTCTAATACATACTTGTGATTATACCCCTTGCAAACATCCATAAGTAAAAGAAAGTAATTAAGGTAGAAACCTAACCACAGCTTTAAACTCTAAGACCCTTACGTCCCTTGTGCAAAGGTTTCCTAATGGGGGTTCAGGTTTCTGTCACTCCGGCAACCCCTACGATTAGTAGCCAAATACACAATGCATTCCCCTAGGCCCATATAGGTGAAGTGTCATGTAGTCGACATTCACATGGCACCACTAGAAGAAGTACACCACAACTTAAATAACAATCTATTGAATCTTTCTCAACGCAACTCCACTACTAACAACAAGACTTCTCCCTGTCCTCAAGAACACAACGAACTACTCACAAGACATCATATGGATCATGATCGGAGATGGAATAATGATGTATAACAATCTGAACATAAACAATAATTCAATGGTTCACTCAATAGCATCAACTACAAAGAGTAATCAACACCGGGAAAGTTTCCCCTATGAACTATGCAAGATTCAACGCAATTGATACAGCAATATGGAGATGGTGATGAGGGTGATGATGGTGATGATGGTAGTGATTATGATGATGATGATCCCGATGAAGTCCAGCTTGATGGTGGTGTTGATGGCGATGATCTCCCCTCTCCGGGAAGGAATTCCCCCCGCAGAAATCTGTCTGCCGGAGAGATCTTTCTCTCTCGGTGTTTTCCGCCTCGTAGAGGCGGCGAAATCTTTCTATGGTTGCTCCTCCAGTCTTAGGGTTTCGGGAGGATGATATACGCCAGAGGGGAGAGGCTGGAGTGGGCCAGGGTGGCCACACCACCTCCAGGCGTGGCCTAGGGCTGCACGCGCCATGGGTGGTGTGGGCCCCTGTGGCCCATCTCCACTCCATCTTCTGACCTCCTTAGTCTTCCGGAAAAATAGGATTTTCCGGAAATTTTCCTGGATTTTCTGATCTTCGCGAATTTTGCCTCCAAATAGCACCTTTTCCATCAGAATCCTGACTGCAGCGGTCCATGCTCCAAAAGTCATCAACCATGCAAAAACAGATGAAATAACATAAGTATCACCTCTCAATATGAAATATATCAATGAATAATAGTGAATTAAGACATAGAATAGTGATGCAAAATGGACGTATCACCCCCCGCCTCAATTCTACACACCGCTCCACTCCCCACTCACCACTGATCCTCCCTCACCCTTTCCCTGAGCAAGGCGAGCTCTCCCTCGCCGGAATTTGGCCGGAGCCCGCCGCTGCTGGAGGAGAAGGGTGCTGTCGATTGTGACCACCCCAAGCCTTGCCGTGATCGCGCCTCGCCTCGCCGTTGTCTACCACATTGATGACCCACAAGTATAGGGGGTGTATCGCAGTATTTTCGATAAGTAAGAGTGTCAAACCCAACGAGGAGCAGAAGGTGCTGGCTAGTGGTATGAATCAAGAATTCTCTGCAAATACTTAGCAAACGGATTTTTAGGTTTTTTTGATAAAGCAAGTAAACAAAGCACGAGTAAATAAAAGACAGTAGGAATAAATGCAGCAAGTGGCCCAATCCTTTATGCAGCAAAGGACAAGCCGGTTGTATTACTTAAGATGACCAAACGTTCTCGAGGACACATGGGAACACTGTCAAGTGCTTTCGCTTCATATAGTTGATTAATCTTCTTTAGCTTGCTAAGTGTTGTGTGGGTGAACCTGTGCTAATGTACCGCCCCATCCAAGACTAATACATACTTGTGATTATACCCCTTGCAAACATCCATAAGTAAAAGAAAGTAATTACGGTAGAAACCTAACCACAGCTTTAAACTCTAAGACCCTTACATCCCTTGTGCAATGGTTTCCTAACGGGGTTCAGGTTTCTGTCACTCCGGCAACCCCTACGATTAGTAGCCAAATACACAATGCATTCCCCTAGGCCCATATAGGTGAAGTTTCATGTAGTCGACGTTCACATGACACCACTAGAAGAAGTACACCACAACTTAAATAACAATCTATTGAATCTTTCTCAACGCAACTCCACTACTAACAACAAGACTTCTCCCCTGTCCTCAAGAACACAACGAACTACTCACAAGACATCATATGGATCATGATCGGAGATGGAATAATGACGTATAACAATCTGAACATAAACAATAATTCAATGGTTCACTCAATAGCATCAACTACGAAGAGTAATCAACACCGGGAAAGTTTCCCCTATGAACTAATGCAAGATTCAACTCTATTGTTACAACAATATGGAGATGGTAATGAGGGTGCTGATGGTGGTGATGATGATGATGATCCCGATGAAGTCCAGCTTGATGATGGTGTTGATGGCGACGATCTTCCCTCTCCGGGAAGGAATTCCCTCGGCGGAAATCTGTCTGCCGGAGAGATCTTTCTCTCTCGGTGTTTTCCGCCCCGCAAAGGCGGCAAAATCTTTCTGTGGTCACTCCCCGAGTCTTAGGGTTTCGGGAGGATGATATATGCCAGAGGGGAGAGGCTGGAGTGGGCCAGGATGGCCACACCACCTGCTGGCGTGGCCTAGGGCTGCCCGCGCCAGGGGGTGGTGTGGGCCCCCTGTGGCCCATCTCCACTCCGTCTTCTGGCATCCTTAGTCTTCTAGAAAAATAGGATTTTTCGTATATTTCCCGAATTTTCTGATCTTTGCGAATTTTGCCTCCAAACAGCACCTTTTCCATCAGAATCCTGACTGCAGCGGTCCATGCTCCGAAAGTCATCAACCATGCAAAAAACAGATGAAATGACATAAGTATCACCCCTCAATACAAAATATATCAATGAATAATAGTGAATTAAGACATAGAATAGTGATGCAAAATGGACGTATCACACGTCGTTTGCGCTCGTCGTCGAGCCTAGCTGGAGCCCAGGTGAGCCTCGCCAGATCCCCACCGCCGTGTTAGGTTTAGCTCGTCGCCGGAGCTGTTCTTTGTCGACGACGACCCTCAGCTGTTGGATTAGATTTAGATCGTAGGGCTCTGGTTGAAACCGTTTCGTTTAGTTAGTCTCTCTGACTAGTGGACCCCTGCTGTTCAGTCGTGCGCTGCGCTGTGCAGTTGGGCCGGCCCATTTAACGTTCCCGCTCAGGCCTGGAAATTCAAATATTGTTTTTCCATTTAGCTTTAAACTAGTTTCTATCTACATATTCAAAAATCAATCCAGAGAGTTTCACCAAACCAAATTGCATGATTCAAATTTTGCTAGAAAGGTAACTAAAATATCTATCGAAGCCCGTTGGATTTAAATCAATTGGAGTTAGAGATCACCTATACCAAAAATAACAAGACAAAGACTTTTGTAACTTCAAACATTTTTCAAAAATCAACCATAATAGCTTTTGAGTTGATTCCAACTCTCAAAAATCACATTTGATGATACCTTTCGGAATATGTAAAAATATCTAGGATTACATGCAGTGACATTGGACTAGTACCAAAAGAATGCTATTAGGGCATTTCTAATCCCTTTAAATCTATTAAATAATAATCTTAAACTTTATAAAATGTGATCAACCCTTTTAAATCACATTCCCATGTATTAGAATATGTGGTGATGACATCTGTCCACATGATCCCATATTTTACTTGGAGAATATTAAATCTTAATTAAATTTAATGAGTAGAAATTACTTTTCTCAAATAAACTAAATAAAACTAGTTCTTTATTTCATGTGATGATTGTGATGATACTTGATCATCAAGTGTGTGCCTTAGTGTGCTAAATAGACCTAGTTAAGTATTGTTTGGTGATTGTGTATCCCGTATTCATTTATAAACGATAGTACCGACCAAGTCTACGAGGAGGAGGAGTTCTACCCTAAAGAAGACGAAGAAAACTTCAATCACTGCACCAATCAAGGCAAGCTAGAACTAAACAAGTTAACACTTGCCCCTTGATAACTTAAGCAAATGCATTAGGCATGCCTTGGTTATATACTTTTGATTATACCAATTCCAAGTTTTACTTGCAAGCTTTACTTTTTGCTTTACCAAAGTTTCTTTACTTTTAGTAATGCTTTGTGAGATTTTGGAAAGTAGTATAGATAGCATAAAGAGTATAAAACTAGGCCTATACTAGATGTCATTCTATGGCATGAGATTGAGATTAGCATCCCTCATTAGTGAGCACTCTTAACCTTAGTGGCTAGTGTTAAGCATAAAACTTGATCACTTTGGATGGGAATACTTGGTGAAAATGCTTATGAAAACCTTGGAATGATGAGTCATTCTATTGAGATGTTTTGACATGTGTTGAGAAACACAAATGGATTTGATGATGAAAATGTTGAGGCATGAGCCTTTGCCCTTTTTAAAAACTGATGGTTGGGTTCGGATGCGATTCCATTCCAAATTTTACCGTACAACCACAATACCTAAATTTGGTAAGGCTTACCCGGAAGTTTATATGCATTAGTATGGGTTCCCTCGCGGGAGAGGTTTGAGCTGAGGCTACCTCTTGATGATGTCCACCTATGCAGTGCCCAAGATGGCAGATGGCTATGGCTAGGAGGCCAAGCTCATAGGAGAGGTGCTTATACTAGAGTGTGTAAAGGAAAGGTTATGATTGATTATCCACATACTAAGTATGATGATTCAGGGTTATCCCTAACGGATGTATCGAATTTTGTGGGGAAAGTGTACTACCTCTGCAGAGTGTTAAACTATTCGAATAGCCGCGTCCGTGATCATGGACAGTTGGAGTGGCCATACTGTTCCGTCGTTAGATGTTTTCAAAATAACTTGTGAAGTGATCTGTGATTTTGACTTGATCACAACAGGGTTGTGACTATGAAAACTAAGTTCGCACTTAGGTTGCGTGTTATAGCACAAGGAAGATCCCCTTTCCGTGGCTTCGGTTGCGTGTTATAGGACAAGGAAGAGGCCCTTGCGTGGCATATTACAGAGTTTGGTACGTATACGAGTGGTGTACTACACCATCTCGTATACGTTCCATATTACATCTAATAAGCTGAAGAGTTGCTCTTCCTCAACCACAAATGACTTTTACTTAGACGAGTCAAGTGCAACTGAATCTTGCGCTTTGGCGAGCCCATACTATCAGAAGGGCATGTCATCGTCAGCTCCAAAGAAACACCACCATGCGCCAACAACAACTTGAGAGCTGCCACCTTCTCATGAAGGGGGCGAGTCGCCTCCTTGATACGGATGTCGACCATCTGAAAGAGATCCATGCGCATCAAGGTGACCTCTGACTGAAAGAGAGCCCAAGGTGGCGTTGACCTTGAACCGCTCGCAATACCTAGGAGGCGGCACCGCTACAATCGCTGACGAGTGGCCCAGGTTCTCAGCCCAACTCCGCGGAGACAAGAGACGGCGAGGCTGAGAAGAAGGAGTGCAGCTCCGCTGGCATGGAGCATGAGCGGCCAGAGAACGAGCGGGAGTGACCTCCTCGTTTCCAAGAGCGACAGGAAAACGAGCACGACAGAAACGCTCCCGATGGCCAGGACGACGACAACGGATGTCTCTAAAGGGCTCACGGCAAGTGCTGACCTGGTGGTCACGCTCGAGGCACCGGAAGCATCTCCCCTGAGCCCAACGCTTGAAGGCGAGACTACACTCGAGACCTTCCTTTCGAAGCAAAGACGAAGGCTCGCGGTCGGGACGGCCACACCGATCACCCTGCATCCATCCCTCCTCAACACCATCAGCGGAAGCTGCAGAACATGCCATATTCACCGCACTGCGCATCTAGAGAAGTCATACTTAAACATGAATTTTCTGATCCTAGTATCACGTGTTCTTATATTAGTAACAAGGGTGAAAAAAATATTAGTAAATTTCTAAAAAAAATGAAAACCATCAAGATGTAAAACATACACTAATTTGCTAGGAAAATATGGTAGTGACTGCGTTGAGATTTTTTTTATAAAATTAAGTTTTTTGGTGGACTAAATTATGTAATTGTTAAAGAAGGTTTTACAAAATTGTATTATTTTACCAATACTTGGACTGTTCATGTCCATTCTCTGCGTTACCATAACCGACTATGAATATTTTGGGGTTGTGATAACATCTTATATTATATTATGAGACGGAGGGAGTACATTACATTTATGCACATTGTGATATGATTTTCACCTAGTTTTAGATACCACGATCCACAAGCATCTACTCCCTTCGTTTTAAAATATAAGATCTTTTAATTTTTTTCTAAAATGCATGTATCTAGACGCCTTTAGCGTGTAGCTTCAGAGTAAAATAAGTGAATCTACACATCAAAACACGTCTAGATACATGTGCTTTAGAAAAAAAGCTAAAATATCTTATATATATTTTGAAATCGGAGGGAGTATTTGCTACTTCTTGTGTTCATTTCAAAACCTACAAATCTTTAGTCAGAAAACATAGGTTTTGGGAATGATTAAATATACTTTCATGAAATCCAAATTCTCAATTTACACATGTGTAACAAATACACATTATTCAAGAGAATCAATGCAACCTATACACACCCATGGCGATGTACAGTGAGAACCTTTATAAAAGGAAATCAGATCTAGACTGATCAAATCACAAGGTTATAACTAATTAAATAGACAAGGCGTGTATCCCCTGAGCTGCCTCTTTATCAACTAGGGGCTGACTTTCTTCCCTCTCCCCAGTGATCTCCTCGAGGGACTTCCCTTTGGTCTCCGGCAAGAGGAGTGTGAACGCAATGCCGACAAGATTGCATCCCACAAGGACAAACAATAGGGCCTTGAAGTGGCGGTCCGTGAAGGAGAAGGCGAGCACGCCGATGATTGCACCGACCTTCCCAACCGCACCAGATATGCCATGGCAGGTCGAGCGGAGCCGGGCCGGGAATATCTCCGCCGGTAGGATGAACGTCGTCGTGTTGGGCCCGAAGTTTGCAAAGAAGAAGGTGAAGCCATACATGATGACGAACCAAGCTCTGTTCTTGCGTTCATGCCATTGGTCAAACGGGATGGCGAGGCAGAGTGTAAAGACCGTCATCATGGTGAAGCCAAGAAGCTGGATCTTGATGCGCCCAATGCGGTCGATGAAGGCGACGGCGAAGAAGTACCCTGGCAGCGTGCCACCTAGCGCAACCGCCGTGTGCAATCCAGTGGCATGGATCATGCGCTTCACCTGGTTGCCGGGTTCGTCGGGACTAGGGAGCACCCCGACGAAGGTGAAAATGTCCTTCATGAACAGGTTGAGCGAGTAGAAGGTGACGTCTAGGACGAACCAGCAGACGGTGGTGCCGAGGAGGTGGAGGCCGTGTCGGCGGCGGAACTCCAGGGAGAAGAGGCCATACTGGTCATCCTCGTTTCCGACTAGCTCGTCGTCTATTGTAGCCTCTTCTTCGGGCGCGATGTGCATGTCGAGCACCTGAGCCATGTCCGACGTGGCCTTCTTGGTGTTCAAGGCCACGAGGGCAGTGTATCGTGCCGTTTCTGGCATCTTCATGCGCCAGTAGTAGGTGAGCAGTGCTGGAACGGCGCCGAGCATAAGGACGATGCGCCAGACATAGTCTATGTCGTCGGGGGATGCTTTCTCGAAGGCCTTTGATGCGATCATGCCAACGATCCCAGCAGCAAGGTTACCAAAACCCTAAAAGAAAGCATTTGAAGCAAATTAATCAAATTTTTGTGTCAATTGGACGGGGGAGTAACGTTGTGTCCGTGATAGAGAAGTCTGACGGCATGATCGATAAACACTTAGACTGTCATATATTTGGAGATAGAGGTCCACCACAATCAATCAAGTTAATTAAAAAATCAAAAAAAAAGGGCTGGCGTACATACTTGCATAGCGAAGACCGCGGCGATGAATGCGCCACGCGTCTTCTTATTGGCATACTCAGACATGATGGTGGCGGAGAGGGGGTAGTCGCCGCCGATGCTGACACCAAGCCAGAAGCGGAAGAAGCAGAGGACGGTCACCACGCTCTTACCGGTACGCCTGCTGAAGGAGAAGCCGGAGGCGAGGGAGCAGACGACCATGAGGATGAGCGTGTAGCCATAGATGCGCTTCCGGCCCATCTTGTCGCCGAGCCAGCCGAAGACGAGCTGCCCGGGGACGGTGCCGCAGAGGGCGATGACATTGATGGCCGCCGAGACCCCGCGAGGGGCCTGGCTGCCTCTGTACTGGTAGTACCTGTGGCCGATGACGTCGACGACGAGGGAGATGGAGAAGAGGTCGTAGGCGTCGGTGAAGAAGCCCATGCCGGAGATGGCGATCGCGGTGAAGTGGTACCACTGCGTCCTTGCGACGTCGAGGGCTTGCAGCACCCTCGGCTGCTGGTTGCCAGCCATGGTGGTGAAGTGACTGCTGATGGTTCCTCTGCTCGCTCACCACCGATTGAGCTAGCTGCCTTTCCTCCCTTGATATTGAATCCTTGATTCCTTGAGACTAGGTCCGCACGGTTGCTTTCAGACAGTTAAATATTACTATGGTCTTTGGTATCATATTGTTTGTTCTCTCAAGGTAGTTCAGTGTCCTCTCCTGAGAGGCAAATGTGGCACTGCCAATTTGCCTATTTGTTTATATTTTTCTCAGAAAAATATCGAGTACCAGTATGATTTAAGAATGCATGCATATTTTTTAATCCATCCATGCATCTAAAGGAAATATCCAACAAATACTTTGTGGTAGCAAGGGTTTGCAATTTTGGTACCAACATTATTTTGGTTGCCACCAAAATTTTGGGATTTCCAAAAATCATTTGGAATTATTTGTTGATTTTTAATAGTTAACACCACTAATTATCATGTTTACATGTTTAACAACATGTGCACAAATTCACTCTCTCCTTCGTCTTGTCCTCTCAAACCTAACTTGCAGTTTTAAAATCATGCAACTTTTATATTTTGGACAATTCACGACTAGGTGACTTCACGGTGTGTTGTCTATCGCTCCATCACCCTGCGTTCGTGGAGAGGTGGTGGGGGGGGGGGGGGGGGGGGGGGCGGGGGAGGTGAACTGTGCACGGGCGGCTCTACAGCACACGATATGGCGGTGGTTATGGTCTCTCTCTTCGGTCACGTGGATGGCAAGGAGTAGATGGTGATGGTTCCCGGTGTTGGCGGCACTTTGGCTTGGGTAGCTCCCGGACAGAACGAAGGTTTTCCGGGGGCAAAATTTCAGCGCCAACGGAGGCGATGCCTACGTCCGTTGTAATCCTCTTGAGGACGCTGCTCTGAGTATCTTTCTCCGTGCTAGGTCCGGGTGAAAACTCTTGACCGTCATTATTTTGACCGCAACGACGCAGTGCGTCGTTACCCTTGAGGGCATCGTCATGGAGTTCCGGTTCAACTCGGTCTCATTTCGATATTTTTGGTGACAAGTTTTGATTTTCCATGTTTTCTTTAGATTATCTTGATTTGTTTTATAAAGGGTCTCCCACCACCTTATATCGGTTCGACTGTTGTGGGAGAAAAAACATGTTTTTATCCAAACTTCTCCGACGAAGCTGGCCCGAAATTTGCCAAGTCGTCGTCATGTACGAGTCTTGGGCGGCAGGAACGAACGACTTCAAAATCTTTGAATTCACCCACGAAATTATTGATGTGTCTGGTGAATAAAGTAGGGCATGTATGACGCGGCATGATGGGAGACTAAACGCGTCTCCGAGAATATCCTCTGAATCAGATGCAGATTCCTTGGACATACTAAGACTGATATAAAGAATGTCGTTGTCTCGTTGACTGCACGTAGTCACGCACGCACTAGAGGATAAGGAGACGAGGTTGAATATTTCAGAACTTTATACGTACCTGTAGTGCTGAATTGAGTTATTCCTGGGAGGCGCTGCGATCCTACGACAAGCTAGAGGAAACGAGGTCAGGGAGCTCATTTGTTAACATGGAGTATACTACATGTGGAGGATTTTTGTGATGCTTATAACAGGAGTGTGGCTAAACCAGATACCCCGGTGGCTTATCTCACCATTTAATTCGATCCTGCTAAACACAGTTTATTCGCATCCATCTTCTCGGGCAGACCAATTCAATGGCAAGAACAACATTGGTCAAGTTTTTGGAGCCCAAAGAGAATTTATTTATGACACCTTGTTATCATCTTTGAATTTTTTTTGTTGCTTCTATGAGGCGCGTTGCGGGGCTTATCCAACAATGCCCCTAGTCAAAGGGCCTAAAATAGTTTTTGGAGCCCCATACTAAATAACACATTGCAACACAGATTCTGTTCAATCCTCTTTCATGGCTAGGCTCCTAAGAAACCAAATCCTCAAGAAGTAGAGCCCCTCTACCAAAGCTCCTACTTCCAGTGGTTGACGTGGTGAATATTTAAAAGCATTATCGGCGTTCCCATGTGTGTGCCTACAAGCTTGCGGCCGTTTATGGTTAGTCATCTCCACGCACATTGCGTCGCTGCCTCTCCTCTGCCCCTACATCACAGCCACTTCGCCGTCTCCTCCCGACCTTTGATAATGCACACAACAAAAGACATCTCCTTGATGAAACTAAAGCTTAAAACTAAAAAGATAAATAAAATTAAAAGTACACAATTAATGTTAAAAAAAATCAATATAGTATGCCTTATCAGAACATAAGTGAAACAATCCGTGGAGTTATGGTTGACAACACATGGAATCGATACCACAAAGTGAATCACCCTGCCCATCGATGTGGATATTTTAGTCTAGAGACTATCACAAACCGAATTATTGTGGAAAAAGGGAAAATGATCAAGTGAGAAGAAGGTAAGATCGATATGGAAGGTGAAAGATGTTCCCGTGTAGCTACTATCCAGGAACCAAAGTTTTCGCATCAAAGATATGGGGATTAAGACAAAGTAATGGTGGAGATATACATGAAGATGAACCAACATCAATGTATCAGTTTAGATTATCATGGATGTGGCATCTATATATGTTCTCCAAACATAAAGCTTCAACATGGATGTTGTGTATAATTACGAGACAAATGGCTGAATCCTCGAAAAAAACAAGACAAATGGATGTTGTGTATAACATAAAGCTTCAAAAAGATCAAATGGGCTAAATTTGGCAAAAGAGTTCTTGATGAACTGTGTCAAACACGCATAATTTGAGGGCTACGAGTGACAAAATTCACAAAAGCACCTCATAGATGGGTATTATTCTCCAGTATGTACCATCATGAAGAAAAGATTTGATGAGAAAGAAAAGTATCACGTGGGATTAAGCTTAGATAGAAAGAGAGAGAAAGAAACATAAATAAAGGTGAGATAAGCATGTCGGGTGAAACCCAATTAAAGCCCTTAACTGGTATTATGCAGGTTTTAACATTTCCACCAAACTACGCATAATAACAATCCATGTGGGCCCACTAGGCACAACGTGAATGTCGCAACATACAAACGATGCCGGTGGAATTGTCACAACTAGTTACAACCCAATAGTTTACAATGAAAACCACAAGAAATATATCTAGCACCAAAAAAGCAACGATCAGTAGAGCAGAGAGCTATAGCAAGTCAACCAGCAAACTATCCACTCAGTAGTGTAGTTGTTGTAGCACATATCTCTGTAATAAAAGCCTCTATATCGAAGGCAGTTGTACCATAAGCCCGAAGATATTGTGAGGAAATTTCTTATAAACCCTTCGGTGGTTTCTCGAGGAAAACCGTATGTAAGCTATATTGAAAAGATGAAGTAGTTTTGTTTTTCCCTTGGTTTTTTAGCATGTTTATATGGGGTGAATTCGTATACTAGGGATCCTATAGGAGAAATCTCCGCGTGTAGTGCTCTATCAAGCCATGTGTATGGCGTCAGGACGAGAACCTTATCCGTAGAGAAGTGTTCCTTTCTAATGGAACTACTTGAAAAACCATAAGAAATTAATCCATATAAATTTGACTAAAATCATATAAGGAAGGAAACTTAGCTACTCCTAAAGCAACATAGCGAAAAATATGTTGAGTAACAAGTAGGACTTTTACACCACTACGCACACCCTCGCTCGTCTATTTGGCCTGATCAGTACCTAAAAGATTCTGCAAAATATACCTAATATATATTATTAATTTATTAAATATCTAATTCAATGCTAATATAACCATAAATATTAATATTTTTTAATCTCACCAATTTAGTTCAAATATATTTGTATGGTAAAATTTTCGTGCATAGTTAGTACCAAAGCTAGTGTTTAATAATTGATAGGTCAAAGTATCAAAATTTAGAAGTCATCATAGGTAAAGTAATAAAAACTAAAAAATATTACCGGAAAGTGCATAAAATACCTATGAAAAGCATATTTGGCATACTACTCATAGCAAGCTAAATATAGTTGTTGATTTGATATATAATGTTTTAACATATTGGGGGAAAGACAAGCCAATTTAGATCAAAAATTTGATAGTTTATTTAAACAATACTAGCGCATTGCAGAAAATTATTCTGGTGTAAATAATAAAATTTATATAGCATTACATAGGCTAGAAGTGAAAGGAATATGCCCGAGAGGCAATAATAAAGTGGTTATTATCTTATTCCATGTTTATGATAAATGTTTATTTTTCATGCTATAATTGTGTTAATAGGAAACATTAATACATGTGTAATTTATAAGTAGAAAAGGTTTCTAGTAATGTCTCTCTTAATACTAGTGTGTTGATTATCAAATAATCATGGTTTCCTGATTACGAATATTGGATATTGTTGATAGCAGGGTCATATCATTGGAGAATGATATGATGAACAGTCACCCACAGTAGATGTAGCAATACGATTATGTTCTCAAGTTTATATTGCTATCACATTCGGGATGAGTGCATATTTGCATCATGTTTTACATTATTATTTTGCATTGTAGATGTAGGATGTTGGTATTTTACGGCGCTCGCGCGAACATTTTATATCTGTTTTCACCAGGATTAGGATAGACGATGGATCCAATGGATATAATTCTTGAAGCAGTTGTACTGAGGAGAAAAGGAGTCAAAAACAACGTAAATCACTTATTTGGGACATACTAATAATACCAGAAGAAAACTAGAAGCGAACAAGGGAGGCAAAGAGTTCAACGACTAACTATATGACCAAAGCAAATTTTCCGGCCGTATAGCTCCGGCCGTATAGTTGGTGCCTCCTCCGCCTCCTCAAATAGTTTCACCCCGTGCAATTGGTTCAGAGAGACGACATACAGAACACCCAGAAATCGCCGAAATCTCACCTCCGGAAGGCATCTAGAGGGGGAACTAATCCACCAAGGATCCATCTTCGCCCTGCGTAGATCCGTGAGGCTAATGCATCGATGTTCATCATCCACCGCAGCATCACCACCATCTCCATCCATCTCCATCCATCCCATCTATATCTTGTCTAGATCTTGTTATAATTTCCATACTCGTTGTGGATTTATACAAGTACTATTCATCTATGATATATTCCATTGTTATTGCCATGATGTTGATTGCCTCTATGTCTGAGTAGATCATTAGTTCTTGGGGAGATGGATAAACCCTAGTATGAGATTGAAATAAGATAAATTCTATTATGATATTCATCTCTGTGACCATGTGTTAGATTTTCTACATCTTGATGTTGAGAGAAGTCGACCTCTCAATATTTTCCTCTCATGGGGACTTGATGGAGGAAACTACTTGTTGGTAGACGGAGGTGTGCTAGCACTTACAGTGACTATAAAGCTGTTGGCACCCCTTACATATCAACTTGGAAAACCGAAGAAACTCATGGAATACTATCCGTGCCATGGGATACGTCCTATGGGATTACGTCCCTTAATAGCGCAGTAATTCGATTGATGTCGATTGCTGACTGCTGTGGTTATGAGGATGATGTGAGCAGCGGTTGCTGCATATTCGTCCAAATACGAAGTTCCTCCCACACATACATAGCTAAGAATATTCATGATGATAATCTTTATCTTAGCTCCTTATAATGCTAGTGGTGTATTCGCTACTCGCTGAGAACGTTTTTACCTTACTGCAGTTCGAATCTCTCTTACATATGCTTATTTTCTGTATTCAGTTATTTTACTTTATTTTTGCTCTTATACCTAAAACACAAAAACACATTTTTACACAATACTCTCATTTTATCTTGTCACTTAGAACTTTATCTAGCATTTCTATTGTAATATTTATTTCAAGAATCATTAGACTTGAGACTCCTGCTCCCTATGGGATTGATATCTTTATTTCGAAACTAGCTACAAACGATATGTGCACTTGCAGTCATCAAGCTAATTTCTGACGCCGTTGCCAGGGAGCTAAGCGTTGTAGGTATTTTAGTTTTTGCTTATTTATTGTTGTCTTGCTAAATTTTGTTTTGAGTTACAGGTTTCTACCACCATGATGGAGTTTGAGCATATGACTAGTGCTAGCCCACTCAACTACTTTTGGAAGCCCTATGATATTTATAAAAGAGACAACTCCAATGAGAAAACAAGGGGGTTTGAAATAAATCCTCTACTACTTGGTATTCTATATAAGAAGCAATTTACTAGAGATGAAGAAGATACTGATCCATATGAGCATATTGCATGTTTCAAAGATATATGTGGCACTTTTCTATTGACGCGATATACCACTGATGAGGTAAGGGTTAAACTTTTTAGTCAGACTTTGACTAGTACAGCTCTCTCATGGTATAGATCTCTACCACCTGAAGCCACTACTACTTGGGATAATCTACCCTGTGAATTTCTTGCAAAATATTATCCATTATCAATTTTTTTGGAATCAGGCGTCTTATAATGAATTGGAAGAATCATTCTAATGAAGTAATAGTAAGAGCTTATATTAGATTTAAAGATTTGCTATGTCTATGTCCTCATCATGATTTGCCTGAATGGTATTTACTACATACATTTTATGGTGGTTTAATTGAACCTAATAAAATTGAACTAGACTCTTTCGCAGAAGGAGCCTTTATGAATCTTCCTATACCTAAAGCTTGGGCTTTACTTAATAGAATTCGCGATCATAAAGTTTCATGGAATTTTGGTCTAGGAAGTAAAGGAGGCGTCGAAATAGAACATGATTGTATTGATGACTATAATAAAAAGGTCATGTTAAAGAATTATCTAAAGAACTTTACTTGGATTCAGATCTTGTGTTGCACGTTGTTAAAGCTTTTACAGAACATATCAAAGCTCCAAAGGAGGGTCCGGTCAAGTATGATCCACCACCCGAACCTAAGAACAAAAGAGAAGATAAAGCAGCACTGGCCTCCCTAGAACCAATATGAAATGCCTCTCCCTAACACTGCACAAAAGCATATTCTTGAATATGAACAGGTCAAAGTAGTACAGGAGAAGAAGGAAGAGGAAAGCATGCCAGAAGTCGTGGAACATCTAGAAGAAACCAAAGATGAAGAGGTAACCAAGGAAGCAATTACAGCTATGTTATCACATTGTAACATAGTTGAACTTGACGAAGATACTTCCATATTGGTTGAAGGTAAAACAAAGGTAAAATATGTGGGTAAGCCTATCTTTCCCTGCATATTTAAAGAAACCTCGCATTACAGTTTATGTGATCTTGGCACCGAAGTTAATATTATATCTTATGACTTCTACTTAGAAATAAAAGAAGAAATATAACCGGCTACAATTGAAAATAGTGATATGACAATTATGTTAGCCAATAAAAATCTGAGAATTCCAATGGGAGTAGTTGAAGATGCAACTGTCACAATTGGCAATAAAAACTTTCCTATCGATTTTGTAGTTGTTGATATGCCAGCTGACACTCTTTGCCTAATTATATTTGGAAGAAACTTTTTGTGTGACATAGGTTCCTATGTTAATTTCAAGAAGGAGATTGTGTCTCTTAAGCTTGGGGGAACGGAAAATAAATTCCACTTTTCCAAATTTAAAGACAGACCTCCACAGATACAAGAAGAAGAGGAAGAGAGAACTATTGAGGAAATGGCGACTCTTTTCTTTAGTAATCAAGAAGAAGAAATAAATGAAGATCCAAGTTATGAAGAAATAGTTATGGATGACAAGTCCCTGGAAGAACTAGAAGATGAATTCGATTCACTTCCCATTATGGGACCTCCAACCGATGAGGCTTTTGAAGATCCAGAAAAGAGAGGGGTCGAGGAACTACCACCCCCAGAGTTGAAGACTCTACCAGAAAACCTTAAATACATGTTTTTAGATGATACAAATAAATTTCCTGTTATTATTAGTGCTAAACTTTTAGGAGAAGAAGAAGAAGAACTCATGAAGATACTTAAGGAGCATCACAAGGCTTTTGGGTACTCAATGGATGACCTGAAGGGCATCAGTCCCATGATAGCCGTCCATCGAATATTCATGGAAGAAGGTGGTAAACCAGTTGCAGAATTTAATAGAAGATTGAAGCCTTAAATGAAAGAAGTGGTAAGAAAAGAAATTGTACGCCTACTGGACGCAGGTATAATCTGTCCTGTTAAAGAAAGTGAATGGGTAAGTCCTATTCATTGTGTCCCTAAGAAGGGCGGTTTTACTGTTGTTCCTAATGAAAACAATGAATTGATACCTACTAGAACTTTTGTTGGGCATAGGATGTGCATAGACTTCAGGAAATTAAATAAAGAGACTAGGAAAGATCACTATCCATTACCGTTCATAGATCAAACTTTAGAAAGCTTAGCAAACCACACTCATTTTTGCTATTTGGACGGATACTCTGGTTTTTCTCAAATAGCTGTTCATCCTGATGACCAACTTAAAACAACTTTCATTAGTCCTTATGGTTTACATGCTTATCGACGTATGCCTTTTGGTTTATGTAATGCTCTAGCTACTTTTCAAAGATGCATGACTGCTATTTTTGTGGATTTTATAGAACATATAATGGAAGTATTTATGGATGAATTTTCTATCTATGGAACTTCGTTTACTAGTTGCTTAGATAATATCAAAAGAGTTTTGCAGCACTGTGAAGAAGCTAATCTTGTTCTAAACTGGGAGAAATGCCATTTTATGGTCAAAGAAGGTATAGTCCTTGAACACAAGGTATCAGGTAAGGGAACTGAAGTTGATAGAGATAAGGTTGAGGAAATATAGTGAATGCCACAACCTAGGGATATTAAAGGTATAATAAGTTTCCTTGGTCATGTGGGTTTTTATAGAAGGTTCATTAGAAATTTCTCTGGAATGTCTAAACCTTTGACTAACCTCCTGCAAATAGGAGTAAAATTTAATTTTGATGATAAGTGTCTTGAAGCCTTTGATAAACTCAAAAATGCTTTATCTAGTGATCCCATCTTTAAACCACCTACCTGGGATACAACCTTTGACTTAATTTGTGAAGCTAGTGATGATGTTGTAGGAGTAACTATGGGACAACATATTGGTTTTAGATTAATATTATACATCATGCTAGTAGAACTCTTAATGGTGCTCAAAAGAATTACCCTAAGGAAGAAAATAAACTTTTTGCTGTATTTTTCTCTTGTGATAAATTTCGTTCCTATTTAGTTGATGCAAAGGTAAGAGTTCACACGGATCGTGATGGCTTAAAAGAACTCCTTGAGAGGAAAGACCATAAGCCAAGACTGGTCCATTGGATTCTTTAACTTCAAGAATATGAGTTGCAGATCATGCAGAGTCAAGAAATAAAGATGTTAGATGCAGTATCCTTGTTTGCTCAGCAAGATACTAATCTTGTTGAGAGGAACTTTAGTCCTGGTGATTTTCGTTTACGAGAATTATTCAATGAACTAAGGTTAATTCCTTCGAGAGATAAGAAGTGTTTGTTGTTGGAGGAGATATTTACTCCCAAATAAACAAATGGTAAATGCAAGGTAAGTGTTCTTACCCAAATAAGTGACTTGCTTTCACAATTTTTCCTTTTGAAAATTCTTCCTTTGAATTCTTTGTGTTTTTCTGAAGTTTTAGAGTGTTTTACCAACTATACAAGCGGAACTATACGACCGGAGAGGAAGCTCCCGTCGTATAGTTGGTCGTTAAACTCTCTGTATCGTCTTTGTGAAATTGTTTTTGATATCTGAGCCTATACGGTCGCAACTATACGACCGGAGCCAAAATTCCGGCCGTATAGTTGGTCGTTAAACTCTCAGATAGTTTTGCTTTTTGGTGTCTATATCTATACGGTCGCAACTATACGACCGGAGCCAAAATTCCGGTCGTATAGTTGGTCGTTAAACTCTCAGACACTTTTTGTTCATCCTTTCGTTTATTGCACCCAAAAAAAACATAACGTTATTGTCGGTTCCGAGTCGTGATTTAATCCACCTAGAATCGAGATATTTGGAAATATCTGCACGGAACCAACTATACGGCTGGAGCTATACGAGCCACGCCCATATAGTTGGTCATTACGAGGCAGGACACTTCCAAATCCGTGATTTCTTTCCCTGTTTCGCTAAGATTCTTTTCTTGGACAACAATTTGGTGTTTCTCGCTAGTTTTACCGACCTCTGACCCCCCTTATATACTGCCATTGTCTCTCTCTCTAATCGTAATCTCTAGAAACCAATCTACCTCGTATTCACACGTGAGGGCTCTCTCTCAAGGGATAGAAGCCAAGAAGAAAGGCTCCTATGGAGATCGGGAGCAATAGCGAGGAAGGCAAGGAGACCAAGGCAATCCCTATAGAGTTCCTCGACGCTGACCATGGGTGTCAGAAGAGGGATTTGAAGGCTCTGGAGCTGAAGATTAAAGAGTTGGACAAGGAGAAGCCAGGAACACCCAAGCACCTTCGATTGCTACGACTTTATCTTGATAAACTCGATGAAGATATCAAGCGGACAACCGAAGAAGGTTTTTCTATGAGTCTTAAGGCGCTACAAACACTTCAGGATAACAACGAGTTCATTAAAGAACAAGTGAAGGTGCTGGAGAGGAACAATCTTTTCTACAAGCTACGTATTAAAAAATTAGAAGCTGTCAATCAATCCCTCCGCCTCAGGCTGGCCCGTGAGGAGAAGATACCACGTGCCATGGCTCCACAGTGATCTACAACAATCATGGTACCAAATAATTGCAAGGGATTATTTGATCCCGCCTGGCTTGATTCCAAGCTTGGGGAGATCTTTAAGACCCTGTAATCTACCCTATAAGTTCTTGGTATTACTATTTTTGCATTAGTTCAAACTAGCAATAAAGTTTGCATCATTAGAATTCCCTTCAGGAATAGTCGATCCGTTTTATGAAATTCCGAGTTTATTATTATATATGGAGCAATATTGATTTTTTTTTGCTTTATTGATATATGAATGGCTTGAGTATAATTTTACTTGCACTTGTTGATAGCAATAGGAGTCTTCCACACCATTGGTATTAATGGAACACCTAAAGATAATTTGGTCAATATGTTGTAAGTCTACGGTTTGATTTACAAAGAAAATTATCTATTCAGTTAAGATGAAAAAGAAACATTGCACAAAGGCGAATGAAAGTGCTATCAATAGAAGAGTGAGAAAAAGTCGATGTAGAATCTTCAAGTCATAAGAATGCTTCATATACAATTATAATTTGATAATTGAGATTGTTAAACTTTGAATTCCAACATGAAGTGGAATGTATGGCTAGCTTCTTTGCATAGCACTTAAACAAAAGTGTGAGCATATATATTCGAAATAAAAGAAAAGACAGAAGAAAAAGGGCGAGTGCGCAAAGAGCAAGTAGGCATATACCACTATATTGTAGTATGGCAAAGAGACACTTTTGAGATTTTGAATCCCAAGTGAATACGTCGATCCTAAAAACACTTGGGACTACCTCGCTAACTCATTCGGTTGAACCGGATACTTTTACATTATGTTGAGATTCATATTTTATGAACTATTGATCACTAAGGTGTGGAAGCCTGCTAATACTATTCAGATGGTTTGAGTAAGGTACTATTCATGAACTTATTCCCATATATCGTATATGATAAACACATGCTGCAACTGCCTCATTTATTTTATCGACTAAGCTTCATGAATATGAGGATCATATCCATTAAGCTAAATTTGCTCAGGACGAGCAAGAGTCTAAGCTTGGGGAAGTAGATGAGTGCATATTTGCATCATGTTTTACATTATTATTTTGCATTGTAGATGTAGGATCTTGGTATTTTACGGTGCTCGCATGCACATTTTATGTCTGTTTTCACCAGGATCAGGACAGACGATGGGTCCAATGGATATAATTCTTGGAGCAATTGTACTGAGGAGAAAAGGAGTAAAAAACAACGTGAATCACTTATTTGGGAAATATTAATAATACCAGAAGAAAACTAGAAGCGAACAAGGGAGGTAAAGAGTTCAAGGACTAACTATACGACCGGAGAAAATTTTCCAGCCGTATAGCTCCGGCCGTATAGTTGGCGCTGTTGGGCCACGTAGAGATAAACAAAACTTTTTCCCTACGCGGTGATCCCAAGATCCAGCTCAGGTAGAAGGCCACGAGGATTACCACTAGACACGCAGTTGCAGAATTGATGAAGCACGTCGCTTGATGCAGTGCAGTCCTCGCGATCCGTTCTGGTTCCACGATCCAAGATCCGTTCTTTCTTCACGATCGTTGAAGTGCAGAACATACACCACCTCCGCCGGTATCCACACGTACGAGGAGGAGCGCCGGCGATGGACTGCTAGGTCTAGTACGGTGGCGACAGGACGGACTGGGGCTAGGGTTTCCAACACATGGAGTGACCTAACCTTGTGCTCTAAGCACCTGCGCCCCAGCTTATATAGGGAGTGAAAGTGGGCTCCACTCACTTGTGGCCCATTCACTAAAAAGGCCTATATTAGCCACTTCAAGTCTCACTTGCTGACTAAGTCCATGTCTCTATTTGGGTCCAACCCAAATAGGTTTCCTGTTTGGGTCTAACCCAAACTTGCTCCCGCTCTTAAGTGTGTGACCCGACAGGCTCATGGTAACCCGGAAACGATTCCGAGTCTCACTCGTGATCGATCAGTTGGTAGCGGCTCCTAGCAGAACATGCGAACTCCCAAGTACCAATAAGTCATGACGACATACCTTCCAATGCGACTTTCGTCTGAGTCCCTTTTGCCTCACGATATACCTTGTCGGACTATAGGTGAATGATCGTCATCCCTTAAATAGCCCGACTCTCTTTTTCGATCCGAGATAAGTGATTCATCCGACTAACTCTTAGTCGGCTGCCTCGGTTAACACTTAACCGTGACGCGCATGGCCATGCTTTCCGAATCATATCTTCCGAGAGGGCCTAGAGAATATCTCTCCAGATGGAGGGGAAAAATCCCGTCTTGGTTATTCACATCACGCAGCTTGATTCTCAGTCGACCCGAACTCCGCCTTTATAACTGCCCAGTGACGGAACAACGTTTGACAGAACCTAAGTCGGAGATCCTCAACTCGGATTGTGCAATAACCTCAGGTCTAAGGATTACATTGATTGAGACATGCAAATGACGACTTGTTCGTTGCATGTCAATATGGTTCAGTCCGACTCGCTAAACTCTTTAGCCGAATCCGTGTAAGTCGGAATAGCATCTCCATGCACATGACAAGTGGAACCTAGTCATCTGCCGACTTTCACATTGGTCTAAGTTGTGTGTCTGGCACAACCTCAATGACCAAGGACAATTAGTATGAACAACATGAATATGTAGTTCCACAATCAAATCACATATTCAATGATACATATCAGCAGTTCGTACATGGACCATAACCTTATGAATACACAGGAATATCATCATACATGATTGCCTCTAGGGCATATTCCCAATAGGCGCCACCTCCGCCTCCTCAAATAGTTTCACCCCGTGCAACTAGTTCGGAGAGACGACATACAGAACACCCATAAATCACTGAAACCTCACCTCCGAAAGGCATCTAGAGGGGGAACTCATCCACCAAGGATCCATCTTCGCCCTGTGCAGATCCGGGAGGTTAAGGCATCGATGTTCATCATCCATCGTAGCATCACCACCATCTCCATCCATCCCATCTACATCTTGTCTAGATCTTGTTGTAATTTCCGTACTTGTTGTGGATTTATACAAGTACTATTCATCTATGATAGATTTCATTGTTATTGCCATGATGTTGATTGCCTCCATGTCTGAGTAGATCATTAGTTCTTGGGGAGATGGAGAAACCCTAGTATGAGATTGAAATAATATAAAGTCTATTATGATATTCATCGCTGTAACCATGTGTTAGATTTTCTACATCCATATGTTGAGAGAAGTCGACCTCTCAATATTTTCCTCTCATGGGGACTTGATGGAGGAAAATACTTGTTGGTAGACGGAGGTGTGCTAGCAGTTACAATGACTATAAAGCTATTGGCACCCCTTATGTATCAATTTGGGAAACCGAGGAAACTCACGGAACACTATCCATGCCATGGGATATGTCCTATGGGATTACGTCCCTTAATAGCGCAGTAATTCGATTGATGTCGATTGCTGACTGCTGTGGTTATGAGGATGATGTGAGCAGTAGTTGCCGCCCATTCGTCCAAATACGGAGTTCCTCCCACACATACATAGTTAAGAATGTTCATGATGAAAATCTTTATCTTAGCTCCTTATAATGCTAGTGGTGTATCCGCTAGTCCCTAAGAACGCTTTTCCCTTACTGCAGTTCCAATCTCTCTTACATACGCGATACTTATTTTCTGTATTCAGTTATTTTACTTTACTTTATTGTTGCTCTCATACCTAAAACCCCAAAACACCTTTTTACACAATACTCGCATTTTATCTTGTCACTTAGAACTTTATCTAGCATTTCTATTGTAATATTTATTTCAAAAATCATTAGACTTTAGACTCCTTCTCCCTGTGGGATCGATATCTTTATTTCGAAACTAGCTACAAACGATGTGTGCACTTGCAGTCATCAATTCGTAGTAACTCAATGTCCTTAGACCATGAGATTACGTCAATCACTTTCATCGGTAAGGTACTTTGATTCCATCAAACGTCACGCCGTAACAAGGGTATTATAAAGGTATCTTCGGTTACTTGGAAAGTGTTAGTTGAGGCTCGTGGATCAAGAGTGGGATTTTTCTATCCTGATGACGGACAAATATACTCAGAGCCCTCCCGGTGATATCACATTAACATAGCTTGCAAGCAAGTGATAATGATCAGTAAGAATGTTATATCACGGGAATGATAAAAGATTACTTGTCAGTAACGGGATTGAACTAGGTATGGATGATACCAAATGATCAGATCCTGGACAAGTAAAATATCGCGAGAAAAAAGGAATAGGTTACTACGAATAAAGATTCACGCGATCAATAGTTTATCGCTTGAGCTGGTAGGACTTATTATGGATCTCCGGGTCCTACTAATGATTATTGGTCAAAGAGTGTCTCGATCATTTCCACTCGGTTCGTGAGCCTGTAGGGAGACACACTTAAGGGTAGTCGACGCATTTGAGTGGATAGGGTACGCCGGAGAAAATACTGGATAGCGTAGGGATTGTTCTAATAAAAACTATCGGAATAGTTTCGGTGTATTGGAATATTGTGAAGGGGTCAAATGTTAACGTGTTCATTAAATTGAGTTGCATTAAACCAAGTGAATTAAAGTGCTTTAATGGAAATACCTTTGATTTTTTAGTATAAATTAAATGGAAGATGGTGGAGCTATATTGATGTGAGTGGAGTGTCCACCCACATAATTGGGGGAGAGGTGGGGGCAGCATCATGGCTATGCGCCATTCCCATTGGGCTGCCCCCTCACCTATACAAAGCCCCTCCTCCTCCTCTCATCTCACACCATTCCATTCATTCTTCCTTCTCTCATATGCCCTTTGGTTGGCATATTCTTCACCTTGCTAGCTTGTCCACTATCACGAGTATGGTGCTTAGGAGAAGCCCTGCTCAAGATATTCTCCACCACCATGTAGTAGTGTTGGCGGAGTTCACGAGGATCCCCTACTTCCGCTGCCAAGCTGGAGCGAGGGATGGAAGTCGTCAGCACACCGTATGTGTGACAGATTACGGAGGCGCTGCACATGTGTTATTGTCATCGCATCCTTGAGGACGGTCGTGTACACTCTACAACAGCCACGTCTGTTTGCGGGAACGTTATCCCATGTTATGGTCTTTGAGGGTGAGCCATCAGAAACCGTTACATGTATCTCCTAGATATGGTCTTGGTGGTTGCAACCATAGGAATTTGTTTGTTTTCCATGCAATGAACCACATCAAGAAGAAGCAAAATCAAGATAGTTTATAGTTTGTAAGAATAAGATTAAATTAAAGAAGAAGTGTTATTTATTGGAAAAGGTATAGAGATTGTATAAAGAAAATAATGACTTGTTGTCTAGCAATGAAACAAGACAAGATATTTTTGAAGTCAAAAAGTTAGTCCAAGAGGTAAAAACTTTGATCCTCTCATAATTTTCATGTCCCAATATAACCAAGCACTAAACAAAGTAGCTAAATATTTAACACCTCTTATCGTGTTCTTATATCACCATTCTCTAAAGGAAGACTCTAAAATAATAATAAGGCAGAATAACACAATCATCTAGTTATTAATTAATATTTTAGGAATGCTGAATAGTTTACAAAAGTAACAAAGGAATTATGTTACTATGGACCTTATTTTAAGGTCCCTTTGTTTTGGTGCAAATGGGTCAAGCTGATAGGAGGCAGGGTTGAGGTAGACAAGAAATATGTAATGACAAAATTGGATCTCAACAATCTTGCCTATAGAGACGAACCATTCGTCCTAGCCAATGATGTGGCTCAGATTTTCTATGATAAGGACATGTCTATCAAACCGAGAAAAAGGAAAGATAAGAAAAATAATACAACATACGATAAGCCAAAGCGCCACATAGTTCTTTCAGGGAAAAGAAACATCGTGGGAGTGAAGGAGAAGAGACACATGTCAGAAGATTATAATAAGTTTCATGAAATTCCTCCATTCACAGTGAACACTGACCCAAGCATCCCGTTAAGTAAGGAAGATGCTCCATGGTTATGGACTAGAAGAAAACCCCAACACTAGATGTGTGGATGTTGGTGATGTATAGTAATGTGTTAAACCTTTATTTTTAGTGATTTTCTTATATGGATATGAACTGTCTTGAGGTAGTATTGCAACTTGATGTGGCCAACACCCAAGAAATTTATAAATATTAAAAATTAGTCATAATCATGTCTAGCCCTATAGTACACAACTTTAGGGTCACCTTCGGAATCATCATCGTCGTTGCTAGTAGCACACGGCTGGATCCTCATCCCTTCCCCGGCTTGTGAACGGGGGAATGGGGGGAGGTGCACCTGCGACTCCGGCCTTGGATTCACGACGCGCGGGGGAGGGGGCTCCCGGATGACAAGGCCGCTACGCCCTCGGCCTTCACGGCTGCCACCATTATTGTGGCTCTGCTGCTCGTGAACGTGAGGGTACCATGGGTGAGGATGATCTCCCATGGCGATGTAGCGCATCACGTCGGTGATAGACCTCTTCGCCCACCATAGGCGGAAGCCGGCTTCGTTGTGGTTCACTGGGGGCGAGCCGTCACCCTCGTACTTGGCAAGCTCCCTTTCCCAATGGTTAGCAAAAAAGGCATTCCAAGTGCCGTAGTTGTCGGGATCCCAATGGGGATCCATCGGCTGCTCCGGCATGAGCTCGAGGTAGAAGTGGTTTGTGACGGCCACCTGGCAGGAAGAACCTTGAGCCACAGGAGGGACATGAACCCCTCTAGCGCTCATCATCCAGCCGGTACCCCGACAAGCATGGGTAGCTGGAGGCGCACATCACCTCTATCTCCTCGAGGGTCAGAAATGCCCAGTAAGCGGTGTCCATTGTTGTGAGAGAGGAAGGTGTGGATGGCCACGGTGGTCGGCCTAGATATAGAGGGAAATGGCGGGAAAGCATGGCGAGAAGCGGGGGGGATAATGGGAAAGAATGGCTTGAGAGCTCTAAGAATGGCGAGAAATATCTTTAGTCCCGGTTAGTGGCTCCAAGCAGGACTAAAGGCCCCCAAAATATCTTTAGTCCCAGTTACTAGTTTTAGTATGAAATATTATATTTCTAATGGGTAGATTACTTTTTGTGAATATTTTGGTATATTATATGTATTTTTCTATTTTTTAAATAATAAAATATGTTTTCCAAGACTTATACTAAATAGAATATTTGTTAAACAATAAATTATTTCATTTAAGTTGTATAACAGAGTATGATAATAGATTTAAATTATAGATCTTCTTTTTCAGAAATTTTGATATATAACACATAATTTTTTGAAAATTATACATCATTTTCATTTTGGCACCAAAAAACATTTAGCCCCGGTTAGGTATTTAGGTTTAGGATTTAGCTTAGTTTAGGTTTTGGTTCGTGTTGATGGATTTAGGTTTACTTTAGTTAGTGACCTCACCGGATTTAGTTTAGGTTTAGTTTAGTTAGTGTTTAGGGATTTAGTTTCTGTCATCGTCGTATTTCGGAGATATGTGTATTTGTCATCGATGATCCTTTAAAATAATAGATAAATTGACAAATTAAAGTGGGAATATTAGTATACGATTATCTTCTTAATTTGATTACATGGTTTGGAGTATAGTGATTCGCCCATCATTCTATAGTGTGCTGAGGTTTTATGATTTAGTTTAGGGCCTAGGTTTAGGTTATGATTTAGTATAGGGGTTTAATTTAGTGATTATGTTATATGATTGTTTATGTTATGATCTAGTTTTGCCCATCCCGCATCCTCGTCGTCGACTCAGCGGCAACGACGGAGTACTGGGCTCCGCCGAGGATGTCCGAGCCTACGCTCCCTCGGGCTGGCACTAGGAGGTGCTACATGATGACCCACAAGTATAGGGGGTGTATCGTAGTATTTTTGAGGGAAGTGAAACCCAATTTATTGATTCGACATAAGGGGAGCCAAAGAATATTTATAAGCCTTAACAACTGAGTTGTCAATTCAGCTGCACCTGGAAACAATCTTGCTCACAACAGTTTATCAGTAGGAACCGTTTTGTAGTTGCAATAGCAGTAGTAAAAGTAAAGACAGTAGTAACGATTCAGTTAAATAGTAGGATTAAAGCGCGATAGGCATATGGATGGATGGACGGGCATTGCATGGACACGACAATTCATATAGCAATCAAGACATAGGGCATTTGCAGATAAATAAGGTAAAGCATCTAAATACTAAATAATCATAGGCATATGTTCCATATATAGTCATACGTGCTCGCAATGAGAACTTGCACAACATCTTTTGTCCTGCCAGCCCGTTTGCAGCGGGGCCTCAAGGGAACTACTGGCAATTAAGGTGCTCCTTTTAATAGAGCACCTGAGGAAAGCATTAACACTCCGTGAACACATGTGATCCTCACATCAAAGCCATTCCCTCCGGGTATCCCGATTATTGTCACTTCGGGGCCTTTGGTTCCGGACAACAATATGTGTATACAACTTGTAGGTAAGATCACAAACAATACAATCATCATGAATCAATAACATGTTCAGATCTGAAATCATGGCACTCGGGCCCTAGTGACAAGCATTAAGCATAACAAGTTGCAACAAAGTCAAAAAGCACTAATAATAGATAGTAGGCACCATCCCCTAACAATCTGATGCCATTACATGAACGATCTCATCCAATCCCTACCATCCCCATAGCCTACAGCGGAGGATTAATCACTGATGGATGGGGTAATCATGGATGGTCGATGGAGAAGCGATGGTGATGATGATGGCGATGATCTCCTCCAATTACCTGTCCCGGCAGGGTGCCAAAATGGAGTTTCTGGTTTTGATTTGCGGAATCTGGTGGTGGCAGCATAGCGGAACTCTTTCTAGAAAAATGTCGAACCCCCTTGGTTTTTAGGTCAAGAGGCAACTTATAGGCGAAGAGGGAGGTCGAGGGGGTGACCGAGGCAGTCACACCACCCCCTCGTGGCCCTCCTCCGTCTCGTCTTCTGGCTCCGTGAATCTTCTGGTGAAATAGGATTTTTGGCATATTTTCCGGGATTTTTCCTAATAGTTGATTTTCTGCACAAAAAACTAGACACCAAGGTAATTCTGTTGAAAACAACGTTAGTCCGTGTTAGTTGCATCCAAATCACACAAGTTTAGAGGAGAAACAATAGCAAAAGTGTTCGGGAAAGAAGATAAGATTTGGATGTATCAGCTCCCCCAAGCTTAGCTTATTGCTTGTCCTCAAGCAATTCAGTTGAAAACTGAGTGCGATAAAAGAAACTTTCACAAACACATTTGCTTGATATGATGTATATATTCTCAGCATATGATCAAGTACTTAGACAACTCATAATAAGGAGTATGCAAATAAGGTCACTCAATAGTCATTGCAAGCTATGAAGAGATTCCAACTCAAAAATAGTAAGTATCATGAAATATAAACATAAGCAAGATTACAATGCTCATAAAAAGGTATGATAGATGTCAACACCCGGATTTTTAATCCTAGATGCCTATTATGTCATCCATCGCAATCCCAGGATTACCATTTTTTGCGAGACATAACAAATTGGATATCATAGTACATCATCCATTACAAACCATACATAAGGTCTTACACAAATAAGGATCTCATGATCCAGTCTTAATACAAAAAACAGCGGAATAAAAGATAAGCGTAGCGGTGGGGTCCATCTTCAGGGGCATTGTCAATGCTGACGAAGGAAGATAGTCCTAGTTATCAGAGCCGTCCTGCTGGCCATCATCTTGGTAGTCTCCTTCATCTGGCCATGAGAATAGCCAGGGACAAAAGCCATGAGTACTCTTTAAGTACTCGCAAACTACCACTAACAAGTAGTATGATTCCAAAGTAAAGTGCTAACTCTAAGTTTAACTAATAAGTTAAGTTTGAAACCTAAGATGAGTTCAGAAGCAAAGAAAGATAAAATAAAGTTCTAGAATCACTTAAGTTGGGAAGCTATTGTCATAAACACAACTCTGTTGTGTTCAAGTCAAGATTCATCATTCCTTTCATAAGTTAATTTGAAAACATCTGACAACGAAACAGTATGGCCATTCCAACTGTCCATAATCGCGGACGCGGCTATTCGAATAGTTTGACACTATGTAGAGGTGGTACACTTTCACCAGAAGATTTGATACATCTGTCAGGGATAACCCTGAATCATCATACTTAGTATGCAGACAATCAAACATAACCTTTCCTTTACACACCCTAGTATAAGCACCTCTCCTATGAGTATGGCCTCCCAACCATGACCATCTGTCATCTTGGGCACTACATAGGTGGACAACATTGAGAGGTAGCCTCAGCTCAGACCTCTCCGTGAGGGAACTAATACTAATGCATATAAACTTCTGGCTAAGCCTTACCCAATTTAGGTAATGTGGTTGTACGATAAATTTGGAATGGTATCGCATCCGAATCCAACCATCAGTTTTATAAAAGGGTTAAGGCTCATGCCTCAACATTTTCACCATCATAAACTATTTGTGTTTCTCAACACATGTCAAAACATCTCAATAGAATGACTCATCATTCCAAGGTTTTCATAATTCATTTTCACCAAGTATTCCCATCTAGAGTGACTCAAGTTTTTATCTACTCTAAACTACTAAGTTAAGAGTGTTCACTAAGGTGGAAATGATGGGATCAATCTCATGCCATAGAATGACATCGAAGGTTTATCTAAATAGGCCAAGTTTTATACTCTTTATGCTACCTTCAAAACAAGTAAAGGACTTTGGTAAAGTAAAGGAAGTAAAGCTTGGAAAATAATACTTGGGGTAAGTAATAGTCAAAGTGGTATAATCAAAGCATGCCTAAAGCATCTTTGCTTGGGTTATCTAGATTGCAAAGGTTAGCTTGCATTGTTAATGGGGGCTTGCAAGTACAACTTGCAAGGGTTAACTTGGATAGTGCTATCTTGCCTTGGTTGGTGCAGTGGTTGAAGTTTTCTTCTTCTTCTTCTTCTTCTTCTTGGTAGAACTCCTCCTCCTCGAAAGCTTGGTCGGTACTATCGTCTATAAATACATACGGAGTACACAATCACCAAACAATACTTAACTAGTCTAATTAGCACTATAAGGCACACATTTGATGATCTATTATCATCACCAGTTTTATTCAATAGTTTCATTCTTTTTATTTTAGAAAAGTAATTTCTACTCATTGAAAAATTAACTAAGACTTAATATTCACCACTTAAAATATGGTATCATGTGGACACATGTCGTCACCACATAGTCTAACATGTGGGAATGTGATTTAAGGGTTGGATCACAATTACTTTGGTTTAAGTTCATTATTTAATGATTTAAAGTGACTAGAAATGCCTATATAGCATTATTTTGGTACTAGTCCAAATTCACTGCATGTAAACCTTAATATTATTACATATTCAGATAGATATGGTTAAATGTGATTTTCGAGAGTTGGAATCAACTCCAAAGCTATCATGGTTGATTTTATAAAAATGTTGCAAGGTGCAAATGCTTCTGTCTTATTATTTTTACTAGGAGGGCTCTCTAACTCTAATTGAATTAAATCCAACGGGCTTGGGTAGATCTTTTCAGTAGCTTTCTAAAAAAATTGGAATCACTCCATTTGGATTTGTAAATCTCTCTGAATTGAATTTCGAACTAGGGGATAGAACTAGGTTTAAACTAAAATAGAAAAAACCTAATCAAACTAAATGGGTCACGCGGGAAAACTAACGGACAGGGCCAGTGACACTACGTGGCGCGGGGCACAGCTGACAGGGGGTCCATCAGCCAGAGGCTCATTACACGCGAAGCGATACGGGGCGATGTGGGCCGTTAGATTAGAACTAGGATCTACGACTGGGGTTCGTCGTCGACGACGGATAGGTCACCGACGAGGTCTAACCCTAGCGGCTCGGTGGGGGTGCTCAGGGGGCGTACCAGGGCTCCAACCATGACGGCGAGGCGGGCAAACGAACTGGTAGACGACAGCGAGCTCAGGGGTGGTCGAGGCAGCTCTGGGGGTGGTCGCAATCGACAGGGCCCTTCTCCTCCAGAGGCAGCCAGCTCCGGTGCAATTCCGGCCAACGGCTGCTCGCCTTGCTCCGGGGAGAAGTGGGGAATGCTCAGTGGGGTGAGGGGAGGTGTGTGGTGTGCAGAGAATGGCTAGGGAAGGCCTCTGTTTATATGACGACGATGCGACCGAGAGGCATGGGCGGGCGGCTCTAGCAAGGGCTGCACAGCGTGCTAGCGGCGTGGCTCGAGGTCGGGGATGGTGGCTGGTCTCCTGGCAGTGCTCTACGAATTGAATGCGGGCCTAGGGACGGTGGTATGCGGTTGGGTGGTGCGCACGCTCTGGGCGGCAAAGGCGGCGGTTTCAACGGCAAGCGGTGGCTATGGTGCGTTGGGCGGCGAACGGGCATGTCTGGCGTGTTCCTGGGGTCGTGGCGGAGTGGTGGACGCAGGCTGCGGTTGAGGGGCGGCGTGTACACGCGTGTCGGTTGCGGCGCTCTGGCGCGTGCTCGGCATGGTGTAGACATGCTGGGCGCGGCGCATTGGCGGTGGTCCATGCTTTGGCTTGGCTCGGGGAGGGGACAGACGGTGGCGGTGAGGTGTGAGCTTGCTCGTAGACATGCTAAGAGGGAGGGGGACGATCTGCTACGGCGATGGCATGATCGGCCAGCAAGCATGTGCTTGGCTTGGCATGGCCATGCTGCTAGGGGGGTAGGGGATGGGTGCTTAGTCTCTGGTTGGATCAAGAGGGGACAAAGGGATTAAATGGAGATCATTTGGGGGCAAAACCCTGTGCAAAACAGTGAGCTAAGATTAGAGTTAGATTCTTGCCTGCCAATTGTTTGTGGAAATGGCCGCAAGAAATAAACTTTTGAATTTTGAAAAGATTTTTGGTGGGTGTGTTAGAATTAAGATTGAGACTCTATGGGTGCTTCGGTTTTGAAAATTGAGCTTGTTTGCGTGGTTTTTGAAATAGGGTGATCTTGAGACATACACTAGATTCAATTTTCAATTGCCATTTAAATATAGTGTTTGAAAGTTTTTGGCAGATCACAAAGTGGGCCTTGGTACATCATTATGTGTACTAGCAAGGGGTGCAAAGATCCACATTTGTCTCTGTTAGGTTTTGAGTTCTAGGAATAGCCAAAATAGGCATGGTAGTTAATTTGGCACAAATGACCATTCTCTTCTTTTATTCATTTTGATTTGTTTTTCTTTGGGATTTGTTTGGGAATGATCTGGATGATGATTATTTCACCTAAGAATCATTTTACAAGCAATGGATCACTTAAACAAGGCAATTCAAATCAACTCCTATTTTCAATGCACACACATATGAATGCTTTAATAATTTTAATTGGAAAAGTTTTTGTTAACCCTAATTTTGATGATTTGGATCTTAATAACCTTGAATTAAAGTTTTGGGATGTTACAAACCTTCCCTCCTTAAAAAATCTGGTCCTGGGATTTACAAAGAAAAACTAGGAACTAAAGAGATCTGGGAACTCTATCCTAATGTAATCTTCTCGCTCCCAAGTGGCTTCCTCCTCGGTATGGTTGCTCCACTGAATCTTGAGAAACTTGATACTCCTGGTCTTGGTGGTTCTGTAAGCTTCCTCTAAGATACGGATGGGCACTTCTCGATATGTCAGGTCATTGTTGATCTCCACAGCTCTGTGATCGATGTTCTTGAAAACTTCAGTCTTCTCTTACACTTCCAGGCATTTGCGAAGTAACGAGATATGGAACACATTGTGGATGGCTGACATCTCTTCAGGTAGTTCTAGTTGATACGATACTTCTCCTCGGCGGTTCAGAATCTTGAAAGGCCCGATATATCTGGGGGCTAACTTTCCTTTCAGACTAAAGCGTTGGGTTCCTTTCAATGGTGAAACCTTGAGATATACAAAATCTCCGACATTGAAAGTCAGGTCTCTCCTTCTCTTGTCAGCATAACTCTTTTGTCTGGATTGGGCGGTCTTGAGGTGCTCACGCACTTTGTGAACCTTCTCTTCGGCTTCTCGGAGAATGTTGGGTCCAAAGATCTGAGTCTCTCCTACTTGCGACCAATTTAAAGGGGTACGACACTTCCTTGCGTATAGGAACTCAAATGGTGCCATCTGCAAACTAGCTTGATAACTGTTGTTATAGGAGAATTCTGCGAAAGGCAGGCAGTCTTCCCATTTTGATCCGTACTCCAACACACAAGCTATTAACATATCTTCTAGGATTTGGTGGACTCTCTCAGTCTGTCCATCAGTTTGCGGGTGATAAGCGGTGCTGAAATTCAACTTGGTTGCCAATACTTCGTGGACTTTATGCCAAAATCTTGAGGTAAACTGGGTTCCTCGATCTGATACTATGGTCTTGGGAGTTCCATGCAGACTAACAATCCTAGCAATATACAGTTCTGCTAGCTTCGAACTCTGGTAGGTTGTCTTGACAGGGATAAAGTGAGCTACCATGGACAGTCTATCAACTATGACCTAGATTGAGTCATTTCCCCTACTGGAAGTAGGCAAACTGGTGATAAAGTCCATTCCAACCGAATCCCATTTCCATTATGGAATCTGCAGTGGTTGCAACAGTCCTGTAGGTCTCTGATGCTCTACTTTGACTCTTTGACAGATGTCACACTTAGCGATGTAGCTTCCGATTTCTCTCTTCATCTTGTGCCACCAAAATTGCTCTTTCAAATCCTGATACATCTTCGTTCCTCCGAGGTGGATAGAATAGAGAGTATCATGAGCTTCCTGCATGATAACTTGCTTCAGCTCCGAATCTGCTGGCACACAGATACGTCCTTTGTACCACAGCACTCCTTCTTCGTCTTCAGTGAATCTAGGTACCTTTCCTGTACCAATACGATGTTTGATTCCATCGATACTTTCATTCCCTTTTTGGGCTTCCTTGATTTGGCGAATCAAAGTGGGTTGATGTTCAATGCTAGCTAAGAATCCTTTGCTCACTAATTCAGTTCTGAACTGCTCCAACTCTTCATACAAACTTGGCTGCTTCTCCTTGATCATGGTGTTAAGCCTGCACGACAATCTGCTAAGAGCATCCGCTACCACATTGGCTTTGCCGAGGTGATAGTGAATGTCAAGGTCATAATCATTGATTAACTCTATCCATCTCCTTTGCCTCATATTCAGCTCCTTCTGAGTGAAAATATACTTCAAGCTCTTGTGATCTGAGTAAATCTCATAGTGATTACCCATCAGATAATGACGCCATGTCTTTAATGCCAACACTACGACTGCTAATTCAAGATCACGGGTCGGATAGTTCTGCTCATGGTGCTTCAGTTGTCGAGACAGATAAGCGATGACTTTGCCTTCTTTCATCAATACACATCCGAGACCAATCTTGGATGCATCACAATATACATCAAACGGCTTCTTGATGTTTGGCATGATCAATATTGGGGCTGATATCAAATCTCTTCTTCAGCTCCAGAAAACTAGCTTCAGATTTGTCTGTCCATTCAAATTTCTTGTCCTTCTTCAACAATTGGGTCATGGGTCTGGCGATGCTCGAGAATCCTTCTACGAACTTGCGATAGTATCCCGCTAATCCGAGAAATGCACGGACTTGGGTTTGAGTGGTTGGGGCTTCCCATTCTTCAACATCTTTGATCTTGGCGGGATCAACAGAGACTCCTCCGGTAGACACAATATGTCCTTGGAATCCTACTTCTTTCAGCCAAAACTCACACTTGCTGAACTTGGCATACAACCGATGCTCCCTTAGGGTTTCTAGGATGATTCTCAGATGTTGCTCATGCTCGTCTTCTGACTTGGAGTAGATAAGGATGTCGTCGATAAACACAACTACAAACTTATCTAGGAAATTCATAAAGATCTTATTCATGAGATTCATGAAATAAGCAGGGGCATTGGTTAATCCAAAAGACATAACCGTATACTCGTATAAACCATAGCGAGTAGTAAAGGTAGTCTTTGGAATATCCGTTGCACGAATCTTAAGTTGGTGATAACCAGTCCTAAGATCAATCTTTGCGAATACCTGAGCTCCAGTAAACTGATCAAATAGATGCTCTATCTTTGGCAAGGGGTACTTGTTCTTGATGGTGACGTCATTCAACTTTCTGTAATCTGTGCACAAACGATTGCCTCCATCTTTCTTGTCGACGAATAACACTGGTGATCTCCATGGCGATGCGCTTGGTTGAATCAAGCCTTTTTCTAACATGGCATCCAACTGCTTCTTCAGTTCCACTAACTCCGAGGGGTTCATGCTATAGGGTCTCTAGGCTATGGGTCCGGTTCCAGGGATTAGTTCGATAATGAACTCAATATCCCTATCCGGGGGCATACCTAGCAATTCATCTAGGAATACGTCGGGGTATTCACAGACTACTCTGACTTGGTCTTTGGTGGGCAGGGCTAGACTCTTGTTGCACTTGAATTGACGGGGTAAGGTTTCAGAGATATGCTCTACGGTGACTCCAGACCTACTGGTCATGGTGATGGCTTTCTTAGCACAGTCTATCAGTCCTTTATGCCTTGACATCCAGTCCATACCTAGTACTACTTCCAATCCTTTGGTTCCAAGTACAATTAGGTTGGCATAAAAATCTATTCCATGTATTCTGATAGGCACAACTTTGCAAATTTTCTAGCTTTGGTTGTTGAACCGGGGATTTGAACTATCATGACATGCTTCAAGTTCGTTGGGTGAATCTTACTAGTGCATGCAAATTCTTCGGTGATAAATGAATGCGATGCTCCAGAATCAAACAACATCCTTGCTAAAACTGAGTTGACAGAAAACATACCCAGCACTACATCTGGCGCTTCTTGGGCTTCTTCGGCATTCATGTGGAAGAGACGACCGTTGTGGTTATGAGGGTTCCCTGGGGAAAACCTTCTTCCTGGTTGAACACGACGCTGCTATTGAGCTGGGGCATTCACATTGGCAGTGGCGGCAGTCTTCTTGGGACACTCATTGGAATAGTGACCCTTCACTCCACACTCGAAACAAGTGATCTGGGACTTGTCTTTTGCTGCGACAGGCACAACATTGCTGCCAGTTTTGGGTGCAGTGTTGTTGTTGTTGCTCTTGGGAGGTGCACGGTTGAAGTTGTTGGCATTGCCGGAGTTGTGATTTTTTTCTCCCGACTTCACATTGCCTCTGCTACGGTTGGGGTAGCTTGGGCGAGACACTGGGGGTCGATTGTTCCTTCGTGCATATCCTGGTGAGGCGTTGGGACGGTACTTCTGGTCACTGCTGGATCCAGATTGATGCATCATACGATGCTTGCGGTTGTCGTTTGCCTGGTTAATCTTCCCTTCCATCTAAATGGTAGAGTCGACTAACTCTTCGAGGTCCTGGAAGCGGATGTTGGCGAGGACAGTCTGCATCTCATCATGCAGTCTGTTCAGGAATCTCTCCTTCTTCTTGGCCTCTGTGTTGATCTCATCAGATGCATACCTTGCAAGAGACAAGAACCTGTCATGGTACTCCACCACAGTCATTCTTCCTTCAGTTCACGAAATTCATCCCTCATTCGGGTGACTAAACCTTGCGGCACGTGGGTGCAACTGAACTTGATTTTGAATGCTTCCCATGTCATCACTTGACCATGGTTCATGTTGCGGATACTAGTCCACCAAGCTCTTACATCTCCCGCCAGATAGTGTGTGGTGAAGAGAACTTTCTCATTGTCATCAACTCCTGCAACTTCTAAGTTGTTTTCCATTGTCTACAACCAGTCATCAGCATCTAATGGGTTTTCAGCTTGGTTAAAGATTGGGGGATTGGTATTCTGAAAGTTTTTGAGTTTGGATCCATGGTGATCCTGGTTTCCATGTCCTTGGTTGTTTTGGGCCATCTGGGCTATCTGCTGCAATGTTGCTAAGTTGGCTTGGCGCTTTGCCCTGCTTGCTTCACGGTCTGCAACTAACATCTGCATAATCTGCAACATTGGGTCTTGCGATGAGCTGCTCCCTCCTTGGTTTCCACCAGTCATCTAAAGATTGAGGTAGATAAGGGGGTAAGAGGGAAAGTTCGAAGGTTCATGGTTTGGGTTTCAAAGCTAAAACTTTGAGTTTGACTCAGGTTTTGCAACTAATTCCATTTCATTCATGCAAACAGCACATGATACAAACACACACCACAACAATCAAAGGAAAACAGATGGTTTGAAGAACCATTCTGCAAGCTACGATATAGTGGGACCAATATATCTCATGCTACGACAGTGCTCTAGTGCATCTACTCATCGTCGATGAAGTCGGAGTCCTCATCGTCAGTGTAGAAGTCCACGGCATCCTCCTCCAGAAAGTCGTCATCATTGATGAGGTAAGAATCCATGTCTCCCTAGATGTCTTCACCCTCCTCTTCTTCCTCCCTGGCTGCAAGCTGAGCTTCCTGCTCCTTTAAAGTATTCTCGAGGTTGGCCACCTTCTTCCGAAGACGGGCGATGGTGCGATCCTTCTTCTCGCGCTGGCGGCGAAGGGACTGACGGTCCTTGACAAGCAGTGAGAAAGTCTGGGCCTTCTGTTAGGCGATGGCACGGTTCTGGTTGGCTAACTCCCTAGCATTGTCCAGCTCCTTCTGACGATCGTACAACAGGAAGTCGAGGTTCTCCACTTGGCGCTTCAGTGCTGGATGACTTGGCATCTCCATCGGCATTCCCATGAAGTCATGCCTTGCATAGTGAGAAAAACGGGTTCCTTGGATCTGGTTGACACTGAGGGCACATAGACGTCCGAGAGATTCATGCATTGCCCTGGCTAATCCATCTAGCTAGTTGTTCTCCCTCACTGAGAACTGGATTCTCCCAGAAGTGGGTGCTTCGATGCTTCCTCTAAGATCAGCGGTGACTAGCCACTTCAAATCTCCTCCTGGGGGTCCTGGAAGTTGAGCTCCAAGAAACTCCGGATGTGGGCATCCCAGTAACTCCGATAGTGAATCCAGATCCCTCTCGAAGATCAGCTGACCTCCGTTTCCCAACTGGTAGAACTTGCTGAACTGAGTCTCCATCTACAAGAATTAAGGATGAGGAAATTAGTGAAGTGATCAAGTGTTTCAAATTTTAAGTAGTAATGTAAGAAATTTGAGGACATGAATTTTTGAGAATGAATGAATTCCCAAGGATAAGAGAGGAAATAGTTTTTCATAAATACTCACTTTGGTTTCGAAACTAAGTTTTTGTTTTGGACGTCCATTCTAACTAGGGTCTCCTATGGTCAGGATGGCTCTGATACCAACTTGTCAACACCCGGATTTTTAATCCCAGATGCCTGTTATGTCATCCATCGCAATCCCAGGATTACCATTTTTGCGAGACATAACAGATTGGATATCACAGTACATCATCCATTACAAACCATACATAAGGTCTTACACAAATAAGGATCTCATGATCCAGTCTTAATACAACAAGCAGCGGAATAAAATATAAGCGTAATAGTGGGGTCCATCTTCAGGGGCACAGGCAATGCTGACGAAGGCAGATAGTCCTAGTTATCATAGTCGTCCTGCTGGCCATCATCTTGGTAGTCTCCTTCATAGTCTGGCCATGAGAATACCTAGGGACAAAAGCCATGAGTAATCTTTAAGTACTCGCAAACTACCACTAACAAGTAGTATGATTGCAAAGTAAAGTGCTAACTCTAAGTTTAACTAATAAGTTAAGTTTGAAACCTAAGATGAGTTCAGAAGCAAAGAAAGATAAAATAAAGTTCTAGAATCACTTAAGTTGGGAAGCTATTGTCATAAATACAACTCTGTTGTGTTCAAGTCAAGATTCATCATTCCTTTCATAAGTTAATTTGAAAACATCTGACAACAAAACAGTATGGCCATTCCAACTGTCCATAACCGTGGACGCGGCTATTCGAATAGTTTGACACTCTGCAGAGGTGGTACACTTTCACCACAAGATTCGATACATCTATCAGGGATAACCCTGAATCATCATACTTAGTATGCAGATAATCAAACATAACCTTTCCTTTACACACCCTAGTATAAGCACCTCTCCTATGAGTATGGCCTCCCAACCATGACCATCTGTCATCTTGGGCACTGCATAGGTGGACAACATCGAGAGGTAGCCTCAGCTCAGACCTCTCCCGCAAGGCAACTAATACTAATGCATATAAACTTCTGGCTAAGCCTTACCCAATTTAGGTAATGTGGTTGTACGGTAAATTTGGAATGGTATCGCATCCGAATCCAACCATCAGTTTTATAAAAGGGTTTAGGCTCATGCCTCAACATTTTCACCATCATAAACCATTTGTGTTTCCCAATACATGTCAAAACATCTCAATAGAATGACTCATCATTCCAAGGTTTTCATAATTCATTTTCACCAAGCATTCCCATCTAGAGTGACTCAAGTTTTTATCTACTCTAAACTACTAAGTTAAGAGTGTTCACTAAGGTGGAAATGATGGGATCAATCTCATGCCATAGAATGACATCGAAGGTTTATCTAAATAGGCCAAGTTTTATACTCTTTATGCTACCTTCAAAACAAGTAAAGGACTTTGGTAAAGTAAAGGAAGTAAAGCTTGGAAAATAATACTTGGGGTAAGTAATAGTCAAAGTGGTATAACTAAAGCATGCCTAAAGCATCTTTGCTTGGGTTATCTAGATTGCAAGGGTTAGCTTGCATTGTTAATGGGGGCTTGCAAGTACAACTTGCAAGGGTTAACTTGGATAGTGCTAGCTTGCCTTGGTTGGTGAAGTGGTTGAAGTTTTCTTCTTCTTCTTCTTGGTAGAACTCCTCCTCCTCGAAAGCTTGGTCGGTACTATCGTCTATAAATACATACGAAGTACACAATCACCAAACAATACTTAACTAGTCTAATTAGCACTATAAGGCACACATTTGATTATCTATTATCATCACTAGCATCACCAGTTTTATTCAATAGTTTCATTCTTTTTATTTTAGAAAAGTAATTTCTACTCATTGAAAAATTAACTAAGACTTAATATTCACCATTTAAAATATGGGATCATGTGGACAAATGTGATTTTTGAGAGTTGGAATGAACTCCAAAGCTATCATGGTTGATTTTATAAAAATGTTGCAAGGTGCAAATTCTTCTGTCTTATTATTTTTACTAGGAGGGCTCTCTAACCCTAATTGAATTAAATCCAACGGGCTTGGGTAGATCTTTTCTATAGCTTTCTAACAAAATTGGAATCACTCCATTTGGATTTGTAAATCTCTCCGAATTGAATTTCAAACTAGGGGGCATAACTAGGTTTAAACTAAAATAGAAAAAACCTAATTCAAACTAAATGGGTCACGCGGGAAAACTAACGGGCCAGCCCAGTGACACTACGCGGCGTGGGGCACAACTGACAGGGGGGTCCACCAGTTAGAGGCTCATTTCACGTGAAGCGGTACGGGGCGACGCGGGCCATTAGATTAGAACTAGGATCTACGGCTGGGGTTCGTCGTCGACGACGGACAGGTCGCCGACGAGGTCTAACCCTAGCGGCTCGGTGGGTGTGCTCAGGGGGCGTACCAGGGCTCTAGCGATGATGGGGAGGTGGGCAAACGAACTGGTAGATGACGGCGAGCTCAGGGGTGGTCGAGGTAGCTCCGGGGGTGGTCGCAATCGATGGGGCCCTTCTCCTCTAGAGGTGGCCAGCTCCGGAGCAATTTCAGCCAACGGCTGCTCGCCTTGCTCCGGGGAGAAGTGGGGAAGGCTTAGTGGGTTGAGGGGAGGTGTGTGCTGTGCAGAGAATGGCTGGGGAAGGCCTCTGTTTATAGGACGACGATGCGACCGAGAGGCATGGGCGGGCGGCTCCGGCGAGGGCTGCAGAGTGTGCTAGCGGTGTGGATCGAGGTCGGGGACGGTGGCTGGTCTCCTGGCGGTGCTCTACGAATTGAATGCGGGCCTAGGGACGGTGGTATGCAGTTGGGCGATGCGCACGCTCTAGGCGGCAGAGGCGGCGGTTTCAACGGAAAGCGGTGGCTATGGTGCGTTGGGCGGCGAACGGGCATGTCTGGCGTGTTCCTGGGGTCGTGGCGGAGTGGTGGACGCAGGCTGCGGTTGAGGGGCGGCGTGTACACGCGTGTCGGTTGCGGCGCTCTGGCGCGTGCTCGGCATGGTGTAGACACGCTGGGCGCGGCGCATTGGCGGTGGTCCATGCTCTGGCTTGGCTCGGGGAGGGGACAGAGGGTGGCGGTGAGGTGTGAGCTTGCTCGTAGACATGGTGAGAGGGAGGGGGACGGTCTGCTACGACGATGGCATGATCGGCCGACAAGCATGTGCTCGGCTTGGCATGGCCATGCTGCTAGGGGTAGGGGATGGGTGCTTAGTCTCTGGTTGGATCAAGAGGGGACAAAGGGATTAAATGGAGATCATTTGGGGGCAAAACCCAGTGGAAAACAGTGAGCTAAGATTAGAGTTAGATTCTTCCCTGCCAAGTGTTTATGGAAATGGCCGCAAGAAATAAACTTTTGAATTTTGGAAAGATTTTTGGTGGTTGTGCTAGTATTAAGCTTGAGACTTTGTGGGTGCTTGGGTTTTGAAAATTGAGCTTGTTTGAGTGGTTTTTGAAATAGGGTGATCTTGAGACATACACTAGATTCAGTTTTCAATTGCCATTTAAATATAGTGTTTGAAAGTTTTTGGTAGATCACAAAGTGGGCCTTGGTACATCATTATGTGTACTAGCAAGGGGTGCAAAGATACACATTTGTCTCTGTTAGGTTTTGAGTTCTAGGAATAGCCAAAGTAGGCATGGTAGTTAATTTGGCACAAATGACCATTCTCTTCTTTTATTCATTTTGATTTGTTTTTCTTTGGGATTTGTTTGGGAATGATCTAGATGATGTTTATTTCACCTAAGAATCATTTTACAAGCAATGGATCACTTAAACAAGGAAATTCAAATCAACTCCTATTTTAAATGCACACATATGAATGCTTTAATAATTTTAATTGGAAAAGTTTTTGTTAACCCTAATTTTGATGATTTGGATCTTAATAACCTTGGATTAAAGTTTTGGGATGTTACAATTGAGTGGTATCTTGCTTTCCTTTGATTGTAGAGCACACATAGATGCATATGCACCTCTAAAGTTCAAGTGAAGACTAGAAGTAAAGATATCAAAGATACAAGCATCAAAGTCATGACACAATTAACCAAGTTTTGAGACAAGCACATTACACTAAGAATGACAACTATGCTCTGACTAAAGTGCTCATAGAATATGTGGTGAGTCAACAAGGAAGTGAAAAGGTTTTGAAAAGTTTGAAATGCTTCCAAATGCTGAAAGTATGGTACTCATTAGCTTTGAGCTCTCATTGCCCCTATCATAAGCATCTTTAAATGGTTAAGGTGAAAGTGAGGTCCAATACGAGTTATATGCTTGATAGACCATAAACAAGAAATCTCATGTCCCTTGAGTACGAGGGACGCTCCTCATGCTACTCAACTTTAGTTACCGGTAAGTTCTTGTCATAGTAAATTGATGTACTCGACGTTCGACGTAGAGCTCGTTGGGAACCCCAAGAGGAAGGTACGATGAGCACAACATCAAGTTTTCCCACAGTTATGAAACCAAGGTTTAATCGAACCAGTAGGAGCAAGGAAACACCCCAAAGGTGTTACTAGCTGAGCTTTGGCAGGGCGCACTACCGGTGCTAGTAGCAACGTGGAGACCTGCACAACACAACCACAGAACTTTGTCCCCAACTTGCGATGAGGTTGTCAATCTCACCGTGTTTTGCGGAAAACAAACGATTAAACGTATCGAATGGAAAGAAGTAAAAGTTTGCAGAAAGATTGTAGATTGTATGTAAAGACAAAGACCGGGATCCATAGTTCATTAGAGGTGGCTCTCCTTCAGATAGATAACATGCTGGGTGAACAAATTACAACGGGGCAATTGACAAACACCGAGAAAGCAATACATGCATATACTAATCATCTTGACTCCTTTGAGACTTGATTGGGCATTACAACATAATACATAGACCGCCATCCAACTACATCTATGACTAATAATGCACCTTCAGGTTATCATCCGAACCCCCTCCAGTATTAAGTTGCAAGCAACAGATTATTGCTTTACGAACTACGTGTAAAGTAAACAATACGATTGTTCTATGAACAAAGGATTGTTGTTTTCTCCCTAGTAGCAACAGCACATCTAGTACCTTAGAGATTTCTGTCACTTCCCCAGATTACCAGAGGCATTAACCCACTATCGAGCATAAATACTAACTCTTGGAGTTGCTAGCATCTACTTGGCCAAGATAGCTACTAACAACGGAAAGCATGCAAGATCTCAAATGACAAAGACATGATAGAATCAATAATCAATCTGAAATAGCATCTCAATATCCATCGGATCCCCGCAAACACAACATGTAGAATTACAAATAGATGATCTTGATCATGAACGGAGCTCACAAGATCTAAACATGAAAGCACAAAGGAGGAGAACCATCCATCAGCTACTACATGGATCTGTAGTCCAAGGATGAACTACTCACGCATCACACCAGAGGCTTGTGTGGTGATGAAGAAGGCCTCCAGGGTGAATTCCTCTCTCTGGCAGGGTGCCGGGAAGAGCTTCAGATCCCTCCCGATCTAGGGCTGGAAATGACGGGTTGATCGGGTACTTAGGGTTTACGTCCCGAGGGCATCTTATAGTTGGAAGGGAGGCCGAGGGGGTGCCGGGAGCGGCCACACCACCCCTGGCGCGGGCCAGGCCTGGCCACGTGGCCAGGTGGTGTGGTGGCTCCCTGGCCCTTCTCCGTCTCGTATTCTAGCACTTGACCACTTCCGGAAAAATAGGCACTTTGGCTTTGGTCCCGTCCAATTCCGAGAATATTCATTTTCTGACTTTCCTGGAACCAAAAACAGCAGAAAACAGGCAGCTGGCATTGTGGCTCTTGTTAATAGGTTATTCCAAGAAATCATATGAAAAGGACTCCAAAGTTGGATCAAAACACAAGAAAGTGGATAAAACCAAGCACGTAACATCAAAAATTATAGATACATTTGCAATGTATCAACATCCCCAAGCTTAACTCCTGCTCGTCCTCGAGTAGGTAAGTGATAAAAAGAAAGAATAATTTTTGAGGTGACATGCACCATCAAAGACTTGATCAAAGTATTTGCAAAACATTCAAAACTGGGATCATAATAATTCAATCATAGCATGAAAGACAAAGTTCTAGCAATAAGCAAAGAAACTATGATGCAACATGAAAAGGCACAAACAAAAGATTCATGAATGGCAATGCTTTGCAAGACGTTTGTTTGTTTCACACAAAGAAAACATAGCATAGTAATATTCAGCTTGTCCCTCAATAGAGTAGAAAATATAAATGCATAGGACACCTTCAAAGTTCATAAGAGTGACTAGATACAATAGTTTAAAACAAGCAATAACAAGTTATGCATCAATCAACTAGTCTTGGGACAATGCACATAGAACTAAGAATGGCCACTATGCTCTCAAAGAAGGTGCATAAAGATAGAAGGTGGAGACTCAATATAATGGTGGAAGAAAGGCCTTTTGTAAAAGGAAGTAGGGATTCAAGTCTCATAAAGAGCTTCCAAAAATTATGGTACTTGTAGTTTTTAGCTCTCATTGCCCCTATCATAAGCATCTTGAAGTGGTTAAGGTTAAAGTGACACAACTAAGAGGATATGCTTGACAAGTTATAAACTGAAATCTCATGCCCCTGACTTACGAAGACCGATCCTCATGCTACTCAACTTTAGTCACGAGTAAGCTCTTGTCATTATAAGTATATGTGTATCATTAAGAACCGCCAACGGGGGTACCCCTTGCACATGATACGGGAGCTTTCCCATAATCAAAATGACAAGGCAAGCAGACAATGAGCATCTCAGCGATCTTTTTATTTGCTATTTGCATAGGTTTTTATTGAGGATGGTTCATAGAGTGCTCATTATGGTGATGTTGCAAGTTTCCACCATGATTAGGCATGGCTTAGGCTAGCGGCCCAGGCGTTTCTCTAACACACATACAAACTCCATGATCTTACAAGTTCCACTTTTATTTCACACCGCCGGGATCCATAAGCAAAAGAACATCATATCAACGGGGTACAAAGTACAAGTGCAATGTTGAAAGCGTTCCCCATGAAACATGGTTCTGCTAATTTCAACTTATAAAGCGCAAGCATATACGCAACAAAGAAGGACCCAATGGTTCAAGTTTATTAGAGGCAAAAAAGTAAAGTGTGCCATCAAGTTCGTGAGAGCTTTAATCACTAGTTTTGTCATAACAAGTGGAATGTACACAAAAGAATGAATATACTTGGAATAGCATAAGCTAGTAGGTAGGTATGGTGGACTCTTTGGAATAACTTGGTTTAGGGAGTTGGATGCATGAGTGGAACTCATACTTTGTTGTGGAGGCTAGCAAAAGACTAGGAACGACAAACTAAGAGAGCAATAATGGCCATAATCATGCAGAGCGACAAATCATCATTGATCAAAGAATAAAGTGATACTACAAGTTGAAAACTAAAGGATCATAAAGGCTATGGAGACTTTGGATAGTCATAACATGGTGTGACCATGCGCGAAGTCAACCCAAATAAAGCATCAAAGGAGAATAGCACTATACTATGCTTTAATATGCTAAAACAACGCATGATTCATCCAAGGCACATTAAGCAATCCCAATTGTTTATAACAAGTCATGTTACAAGAAATAATACTAAGCATAAAGCCAAAACAATATCAAGCATGGCATGACAAAGCGTAGGCCACAGTCAAAAACAAGCTCTTTTTACCACATAAGTATGAACGTTCCTACTCTTTTCCAAACCAAACCAAACTATTTGCAAACCAATTTATGAAAGAGGGGGTCCAACCAATTTATTTAGAAAACTAAGCAAACCAAGCAAACTAAAAGCCAAAATGAAAACGAAAAAGAAGACGCTCCAAGAAAAACACAACTGTGCATGAAACAATAAAAATGAAGCGTTTGGAAGAAACCTGGGATTTTTATTGATGAAGAATTGGATGCCTTGGGCATCCCCAAGCTTTGACGCTTGTACTTCTTGGACATTTCTTGGGGTGACACGTGTGGCATCCCCAATCTGGAGATTTAGTCCATCCTTCATCTCATTACTCATTCCTTCCATACACCTGAATTTTTTTCCTTCATACAAAACTTCACACAATCTCATTAGCAACATTAGTGCACTCAGGATAAATAAGTCTGAAGGTTCAGTTCTAACACCAAATAAACTTCCATTAGAACACTAGATACTGTAGCACTTCCTTCAAAAATCTCAATTCCCCAAAAGAACTCAAGAAGGAACCAACAAGAAGCAAATGCAGAAAATGGCAGAAATCTGTCAAAACAGACCAACAGGAAACGACGAATTTTTTCGAAGACCTTCTGTTGCTAAAATAAAAAAGTGTTGAACTAACGAAAGTTATATACCAACCTGGGGCAGAAGCACAAAAAATCACAGATCAATCCGACATACAGAGCTCTCTCACTAATTTTTACGGTGAAGCACAAAAATCTGTTTCGGGACAGCAACTTTCCCAATCATTACTTCACTCTCATTAGAGGTTACTCTTGGCACAAAAAGGAAATAAAAAGGACAAGGAGAGGTTATTAAAGAGGTAATAACTTCCAAGACTCATCTGAAACTTTTGAGTTATCTCCCAATAAGTACTTTTCTTTAACGCCTTTAAGTTAGGCATAAGAAGCAAAGAAAGAATCAAGTGTTCTCAAATGAAGAAGCATTAAGATCAATACCAGAAATATTTTCAACAAGGCAAGGTATATCATCCAAGTAAGTTCTAGAGGATCCTTTCTCAATGCTCTTGGGTTCACTATTCTCATCAAAAGGGTTTGCAAGAACAATCCAATCAAGATTCTTTTCTATGGCATCATGTATTGCTACTAGTTTAAAGGGTATTGGTATCTTAGGTTCCTCCCCATTTGGTTCGGTTTTGTTCATCTTTTCTCGTGTACCAACAACATCTACACATGATCCTAGCATATTTAAACGTTCAAAAACTTTTCTAGCTTCCTTGGCAACATCATAGAACTCCTTAAACAAAGTTTCTAGAATAAAATCCCTCTTTTCAGGATCCTCAATTTCTTTAAGCTTAAGAAACATTACTTGCATTAAGGGGTTGAGGTTAACAAACCTAGCTTCTAACATGTGAATTCAAGAAGCTGCAGCAATCTCATAATTTGGAGCAAGTTCTACAAGGGATCTATCCTTAGTATCTTCATGTTTGCTAACATGATTAAAGAATTCTTCAATATTATCTTTCCCAATTATGGAACCACTACCAATTGAAAGGTCTTTCAAGGGGAATGTAGGGATCAACATGGTGAGCTAAGGAAGAGGTGACAACTAAAGGAGACTTAATTTTTTTATGTTTTTGATAAAGAAAGCAAACTAGCAAAACTATTTTTTTTGTTTTTAATAAAGAAACAAGCAAACAAAGCAAAAAAGAAAACTAAGCAAAACAAAAACAACAAAGTAAAGAGATTGGTTATGAGGGACTCCCTTTGTGAAGATGTCCTTGACTCCCCAGAAACGGCGCCAGAAAATCTTGATGTACTCGACGTTCGACGTAGAGCTCGTTGGGAGCCCCAAGAGGAAGGTACGATGAGCACATCAACAAGTTTTCCCTCAGTTATGAAACCAAGGTTTTATCAAACCAATAGGAGCAAGGAAACACCCCAAAGGTGTTACTAGCTAAGCTTTGGCAGGGCGCACTACCGGTGCTAGTAGCAACGTGGAGACCTGCACAACACAACCACATAACTTTGTCCCCAACTTGCGATGAGGTTGTCAATCTCACCGTGTTTTGCGGAAAACAAAGGATAAAACGTATCGAATGGAAAGAAGTAAAAGTTTGCAGAAAGTAAACACAAAGCAGTAAAAGATTGTAGATTGTATGTAAAAAGAAAGACCAGGATCCATAGTTCACTAGAGGTGGCTCTCCTTAAGATAGATAACATGTTGGGTGAACAAATTACAGCGGGGCAATTGACAAACACCGAGAAAGCAATACATGCATATACTAATCATCTTGACTCCTTTGAGACTTGATTGGGCATTACAACATAATACATAGACCGCCATCCAACTGCATCTATGACTAATAATCCACCTTCAGGTTATCATCCGAACCCCCTCCAGTATTAAGTTGCAAGCAACAGATTATTGCTTTACGAACTGCGTGTAAAGTAAACTATACGATTGTTCTATGAACAAAGGATTGTTGTTTTCTCCCTAGTAGCAACAGCACATCTAGTACCTTAGAGATTTCTGTCACTTCCCCAGATTACCAGATGCATTAACCCACTATCGAGCATAAATACTAACTCTTGGAGTTGCTAGCATCTACTTGGCCAAGATAGCTACTAACAACGAAAAGCATGCAAGATCTCAAATAACAACATGATAGAATCAATAATCAATCTGAAATAGCATCTCAATATCCATCGGATCCCTGCAAACACAACATGCAGAATTACAAATAGATGATCTTGATCATGAACGGAGCTCACAAGATCTAAACATGAAAGCACAAAGGAGGAGAACCAGCCATCTAGCTACTAAATGGATCCGTAGTCCAAGGATGAACTACTCACGCATCACACCGGAGGCTTGCATGGTGATGAAGAAGGCCTCCAGGGTGAATGCCCCTCTCCGGCAGGGTGCCGGGAAGAGCTTCAGATTCCTCCTGATCTAGGGATGGAGATGACGGCGGCTATAGACTCTTTCGTGGATTTTTGATCGGGTACTTAGGGTTTACGTCCCGAGGGTATCTTATAGTCGGAAGGGGAGGCCAAGGGGGTGCCGAGAGCGGCCACACACCCCCCTGGCGTGGGCCAGGTGGTGTGGTGGCTCCCTGGCCCTTCTCCATCTCGTATTCTGGCACTTGATCACTTCCAGAAAAATAGGCACTTTGGCTTTGGTCCCGTCCAATTCCGAGAATATTCATTTTCTGACTTTCCTGGAACCAAAAATAGCAGAAAACAGGTAGGTGACACTGCGGCTCTTGTTAATAGGTTAGTCCAATAAATCATATGAAAAGTACTCCAAAGTTGGATCAAAACACAAGAAAGTGGATAAAACCAAGCATGGAACATCAAAAATTATAGATACATTTGCAATGTATCATAAATACATGCGTATCACGAAGAACCGCCTACGGGGTACCCCTTGCCCCATGATACGGAAGAATCCCCATATCAAGATGACAAGGCAAGCAGACAATAAGCATCTCGGCATCTTCTTATTTACCATGGGAAAATGGTGCTTTTTTCTCTCTTTCCTATTTTCTCATCTATTTTTATTTTTCTCAATAACTATCTCTCTCTCTTTTTATAAGAAGAATGCTTCATAGATTGCTCATTATGGTTACACTGTAGTTTTCCACCATGATTAGGCATGGATTAGACCAGCCGCCCAGGCGTTTCTCTAACACACATACATAACTCCATGGACTTACAAGCTCCCCTTTTATTTCACACCGACGACATATGTAAACAAAAGAGCATGATATCAACTGGGTATATATTTACAGGTGTTGAAAGCGTTCCCCGTGACAACACGGTTCTGCTAATCCCCAGCCTGTAATTTGCAAGCATATAACTTTCATGGACAGTCACAATAGTTCAGGTTTATTAAATGCAATAAGTAAAGTGTGCCATCATGTTCGTGAGAGCTTTACTAACTAACTTTCTCATAACACGCAAACATTTTGTTCAGAAGAAAACAAGGCATACTGAATATGCACGGAAAAGAAAATGATGCTAATAGGTAGGTATGGTGGACACTTTTGGCAATATTGGTTTTGGGAAGTTGGAAACACGAGTAGAACTCATACTCAGTGCAAATGAAGGCTAGCAATAGTAAGGGAGCGACAAACGAGAGAGCAATAACTGTCATAATCATGCTTGCAACAAAACAAGACTAATTATGGCATGAAAGTGATTCAAGAACCCTGAGGCAAAATAATTCATCGAGGCTTAACTGATTGTTCCAGTCATATGCATGCGTGAGCACGTGCCAAGTCAATTCAAGTGAAACATTTAGAGGAGGATACCACAGTGTCATACCAAGTTATGAATAGGACAATGCAAGCGAACATTCATATGACATGCTACATACTATTAGCAAGCTAGAGCTAAGCATAAGAAAGCAAGAACTACTAAGCAGCCATAAATAACATACACCTTACATGAATGGACTAAACATGCCCACAATGATGAGTATATGTACAAAAATGAAAACAAATAGAGTCCGTTACCAGCCTCTTACCACACCTCAAGTTGTCATTAATCCTCATTATTGCCCTTCACTTGTGTGGCTTGAATTATAACATGAAACAAAACTCCACTAAGGACTGCTGAACCCTGTGACGAACTTCACAAAACCAAAGAAGAACAGAAAATATTTTTGGTGTTTTTGATTTTTAAAGGCAACAAAGAACAGGAAGAACAGGCAAAGCACAATATTTTTGGGTTTTTTGAATGGTCCAAACAAATCAAAAAGGAAGAAGCAAACCAAGGCAAAAAAGACAAAGAAGCAAACAAAGAGAAACAACAAAAATATTTTTGGTATTTTTGTGTTTTAGAAAGCAAAAAGTAAAGAAAGAACGAAAACTAAAAATAGAACAAATCATGGATATACAAAGTACCGACTAAACATGATATGTAGATGAGTGTGATGTCAGTGTACCTCCCCCAAGCTTAGGGTTTTGGCCTAAGTGGGTATCAATCCCAGGCTGGCCAAGATGGAGCGCCTCTGTAGTACAGCGAAGAGGTGCCCTCGTCCTGATACGAGCTCGAGGACACCCCAACATAGTGCGCAGAATAGTCGTAAGAGGGCACATCCCCCTCGTGCTGCCCGTGGAAACCAAGCAAGTAGAGCTGCTCGTCCACCTCCTCCTAAGAACGCGACCACAACCTCCTGTAAATACTGAACAAAGTGGATTGTGGCAAAGGAATTTCCCTCTCGTCTCCGTCATTAAACAACATCCTATATACTAAACCCTCCGTACTAGAGTCTGCAGTGACGAAGTGATGCGTTTTCATAGCAGCAAGCTCAAGCCTTTGTGGTGTCAACACAGTGTCATTAGGATCCACAAAAAGTTCTAAAGCAGCAACCATGCGTGAGGCAATAATGCCCCCATAAATAGGTCCTCTAGCAGCTAGGCGGCGAGCAATGAGAGAACCAAGATTATACTTGGTATCATTATTTAAGTGCAGTAGCGAGGATGGCCAAATGATAATTACAAATATTACTAGTGTTCTCCCTACCAAGAATGCTAGTGGAAAGATATAAGCAAAATATCTAAGAGCTGGGAGTTGAATGTTCCTTATCTTCCCGCGCTGAGCTACGTGGTCATCGTCATTCGCCACACTTCGGTAGAGCTCCAGCAAATCAGCGGGTCGACCTTGGATCTTCTTCACTGTCCCAGTCATGCCTATGCCTATAATGCTGCAAAATCTTTCCAGTGACATGGTAATAGGCAGATTATAGATTCTGAACAAAACAGTTGACTGATAAGGGGTGTTAGTGAAAACGGAACTCTCAACGAAAGTTTTGGTGAGCACGGCATATTGCTCACTCTCATATTCCATGTAAGTGGTCAGACCAACCCTCTGAACCAGTAGTATGAAATCATTGAGGATCCCTGCAGCTTGCAAAAAGGTAAAACAAGGGAAGGTAGATGGGTGAGCATATCCCTCATCTCCTTCATTGCCAAAGCGTGGTGCAATAAGATCTTCATTATATGATGGTCTAAACTGAGAGGCTGATCTTGAAGGCCTTGCCCTCCTGGATGTCTCCCTCTCGAATATTTCTCCAAAAGTGTGGTTGTTCATCTTTGATATTCTGAAATTTAAACATCCATCATACAAGTGATTGCGAAGTTATTACATAATGAAAGGAACTACTTATAGGGACTTGTAAGATGCCTAAACATGCATCAAAACAATTTCTCTAAGCATTGAACAAGCTTACAAGCTCTCATAACCTGTCACCTACAATAGCAAAATACTCAAGGTATAATCCACTAAACACAAATCTACTTGGACAAACGGAGGAGTCACGTACCAGAGAACAAATGCTCCAAATTTCAGCAGCAAAGATGGGCTGATCAAGGAGATCGAAAAATCGCGAGCAAGAACAACAAGAACGTGAGTTTGAGAAATGAACTGATGTTTTCTCAGGAGAGATAAGGAAGTGGCAACTGAGAGAGTGAGTGGAGGGCCAGGGGTGGCCCATAGCATGGCCAGGCGTGCCCCTGGGGTGGCCACACCACCAGGTGCTGTGCCTGCCTGGTGGGCCCCCTGATACTCTCCAGGCACTACTCTGCCCCTTTTTCAGGTAAAAATTTAATATGAATTTTCTGGAATTTTTCGAGACACTTTATTTTTGAGCAATTTTCAGGTATTGATGAATGATTTTCTGAGAGAAATATGGCTTTCGAAAGATGCAAAAACAAAACAAAGCTAAAACTTCAGAAGTTCTAAGACACTCTAATAAGAAAGCAACTAACAACAGAAAAGTAAACTAAGTGAAAGCAAAAACTAAAATGGATAAAATAAAAGTAAGCAAAGATACTCACGGTGAAAACATTGTTTTGTTCATTAAAATCTCTTTGTTAACAAGGTTTATCAGGTCTTGTTACCAAAATAATTTTATATGAAACAAAACTTTGCATTCCACTAATGATTATGTTACCTCAACCTTGATAGCAATGGTCCCAATCATAATAGTTACATATTTTTCTCGTGGTATGGGACAATATATTTCTCCAACTTGGATGCCCTCAACATGTTCAATTGAATTTAAACCATAATTCCTATCAATCTTCTTGGGGAAATAGATAGTATGCTCCTTGTCATTAACATTAAAAGTCACCTTTCCCTGATTAAAATTAATAACAGCTCCTACAGTATTAAGAAAAGGTCTCCCAAGAATAATAGACATATTATCATCTTCAGGCATTTCAAGCACAACAAAGTTAGTTAATATCAAGCAATTATGAGCAACTTGAATAGGTACATCCTCACATATACCAACCTGAATAGTAGTAGATTTATCAGCCATTTGCAAAGACATATCGGTTGGTATTAGTTTTTCCAATTGAAGTCTCTTGTAGAGAGAAAAAGGCATAACACTAACTCCTTCTCCCAATCACACAAAGCAGTTCTAACATAACTATTTTTAATAGAGCATGGAATAGTTGGAATCCCTGGGTCTCCAAGTTTCTTTGGAACCTTACCATTAAAGGAATAATTGGCAAGCAAAGTAGAAATTTCTTCATTAGGGGTCTTTCTTTTATTAGAGACAATATCCTTCATATACTTTGAATAAGGAGGCAATTTAATAGCATCAGTCAAAGGAATTTGCAGAAATAAAGGTTTCATCCACTCACAAAACTTGTTATAGTGTTCATCTTCCTTTGACTTGTGTTTCTTATCAGGGAAAGGCATAGGTTTGTTGACCCAAAGATCTCTTTCACTACCATGTTTCTTAGCAACAAAATCCTCTTTAGTGTATTTTGTATTTTTAGTGTGCCTTTCAGGTTCTTCTTCAATTTTTTGTTTATCAGGAGCATCATTTTCTTCACTACCACTTTTAGTTTCAGCATCAGAGACAGATATACTATTAGGATCTTTAGCAGGTTCAGAAGACTCTACAATAGTTTTCTTAGGAGAAGTACCACTATTTTCAATTTGTTGAGAATCCTGCTCATTTCTTTTAGGATTCCCCTCAGGATATAGAGGATCCTAGGTGGTAGCACCACTTCTAGTTCTTATTTCATAAGCATGTTTTTGCTTAGAAGCATTAACTAGCAAATCTTTTTGTACCTTAATAAGCTGATCAATTTGAGCTTGAACCATTTGGAAATGTTTAAAAAGCATTTTAACATCATTAGACGTTCTTTCCACAATATCTTTGAACTCAATAATATCTCTAGAGTTTTCCATTAAATGATTTTGCACCCTTCTATTAAAATTATCTTGCTTAACAATAAAAACATGAAATTCTTCTAAGCATTGATCAGGAGGTTTAGAGTAAGGAATATCACCTTTATCAAAATGTTGGAGAGAGTGTACCTCAATAGTGGATGAGTGGGAGATTGGCTTACATAATTCTTCTATAGGAGGTAAATTCTTGACATCTGCAGCGTTAATTCCCTTCTCCTTAAGACATTTCTTAGCTTCCTTCATCACTTCATCATTTAGTTCAATAACTCACCTCTTCTTTGGTGTTGGTGTTGGCTTAGGCACAGTTAACTCAGGTGTAGTTGTCTCAGGTGTAGTTGGCTCAAATGAAGTCCAATCTTCATAATTCTTGCTTATTTTAGCCATTAATTCCTCAGCTTCTTTGGGGGTTCTCTTCCTGAAAACACAATCAGCACAACTATGCAGGTATGTCCTAGATTCTTAAGTTAGTCCATTATAATATATATCAAGAAGCTCATTTTTAGGTAATGGACATCCAGCCTGTGCATTAATAAAAGCACAAAACCTTGCCTATCATTCAGGCAATATCTCTTTTTCTCCTTGTTTAAAATCAAAAGTTCCTGCAGAATGGCATGTCTAGCACTAGGAGGGAAATATTTCTGAAGGAAGGTACTAATCAAGCAATCATGGCTATCAATAGATCCAGGAGGTAAATTATTAAACCAAGTTTTATCTTCTCCTTTCAGTGAAAAAGGGAAAATTTTAGCAACAAAGTAGGTGCGCATCCTAATATCATCAGAAAATAAACCACTCATGGTAGAAAGCTTAGTCATATGTGTTGCATCACTTTCATTCTTAGTTCCACAAAAAGTTTCTTTCTCAACAATGGTTATGTAAGATAAATCAAGAGAGAAATCATAATTCTTATCTTTAATGTTTATGGGAGATGTAGCAAACTTAGCATTAGGAGATAATTTAGGTCTAACAATATGTTTCTCAAGAAGACTCTTAATAGCATTTTTATCATGAGTGTTTTGACATTCTTTAATAAATTCATCAGTCATCTCTATATAACTGTCTTCAATATCTCAGCTCTCTCTAGACTCAGGTGAACTGACAGATGTAGTAGTACCTTCATGAGGAGTTTCAGTATTTCCAGCTATAGTTCTAGCAATCGTAGCATCTAGGAAAGGACCTAATGAACCACTCTTATCAAGCACAGTAGAAGCAACATCATAAGTATTAGAAGTTTCAGATTCAGCAGTAGTAGCAGTATGTGTAGCATGTGTATGTGGTGGTGTAAGGAGCTTACTCATAACAGATGGTGAATCAAGAGCACCATAGGAGTTCAGAACCGTACCTCTCCTTGTAGTGTATGGTAAAATAGGGACCTTGCCATCACGAGCCTTACCCATGATGAATGGAGGGCAGCGAACAATAGTGATTCCAAGTGAACTTGATAAATAAAGCTATGCTCCCTGGCAACGGTGCCAGAAAATAGTCTTGATGACCCACAAGTATAGGGGGTGTATCGCAGTGTTTTCGAGGTAAGTGAAACCCAATTTATTGATTCGACATAAGGGGAGCCAAAGAGTATTTATAAGCCTTAACAACTGAGTTGTCAATTCAGCTCCACCTGGAAACAATCTTGCTCATAGCAGTTTATCAGTAGCAACAGTTTTGTAGTAGCAATAAAAAAGTAATAGCAGTAGTAAAAGTAAAGATAGTAGTAACAATTGCAGTAAACAGTAGGATTAAAGCATATGGATGGATGGGCGTTGCATGGACAAGAAAATTCATATAGCAATCAAGACATAGGGCATTTGTAGATAAATAAGGTAAAGCATCTAAGTACTAAATAATCATAGGCATGTGTTCCATATATAGTCATACGTGCTCGCAATGAGAACTTGCACAATATCTTTTGTCCTGCCAGCCCGTTTGCAGCGAGGCCTCAAGGGAACTACTGGCAATTAAGCTGCTCCTTTTAATAGAGCACCTGAGGAAAGCATTAACACTCCGTGAACACATGTGATCCTCACATCAAAGCCATTCCCTCCGGGTATCCCGATTATTGTCACTTCGGGGCCTTTGGTTCCGGACAACAATTTTTGTCTACAATTTGCAGGTAAGATCACAAACAATACTATCATCATGAATCAATAACATGTTTAGATCTGAAATCATGGCACTCGGGCCCTAGTGACAAGCATTAAGCATAACAAGTTGCAACAAACTCAAAAAGCACTAATAATAGATACTAGGCACCATGCCCTAACAATCTGGTGCCATTACATGAACGATCTCATCCAATCCCTACCGTCCCCATAGCCTATAGTGGGGGATTACTCACTCATGGATGGGGGAATCATGGATGGTCGATGGAGAAGCAATGGTGATTATGATGGCGATGATTCCTCCAATTCCCCGTCCCGCCAGGGTGCCAGAACAGACTTTCTGGTTCTAATTTGCAGAATCTGGTGGTGGCGGCGTAGCGGAACTCTTTCTGGAAAAACGTCGAACCCCCCTTGGTTTTTAGGTCAAGAGGCAACTTACAGGCGAAGAGGGGGGACGAGGGGGTGACCGAGGTGGCCACACCACCCCCAGGCGCGTCCTGGCCTGGCCCACACGGCCAGGTGGTGTGGGCCCCTTATGGCCCTCCTCCGTCTCGTCTTCTGGCTCCGTGAATCTTCTCGTGAAATAGGATTTTTGGCATATTTTCCGGTATTTTTCCTGATAGTTGATTTTATGCACAAAAACTAGATACCAAGGTAATTCTGCTGAAAACAGCGTCACTCCGTGTTAGTTGTATCCAAATCACACAAGTTTAGAGGAGAAATAATATCAAAAGTGTTCGGGAAAGTAGATACGTTTTGGACGTATCACTACCTGTCGGGACACGTAGCTTGGTGAACAATTCGGGTATCATCGTCCACCCGAATCTTCTTTGGTGGCGGTCGCGTGGTCCTCTAGCGATGCAGAGGGAGCCGCCCCCCGAGGAGGTCGTACAGAGGCGTGTCAGGGAGGAGGACGAGCACATCCACCGATATATGGATATTTTGGGGGTCAGGTTCTCCAATACCTAGCAGGTTCTTCAGGGATGTTACATGAGTTATTCTCCAGTGATGGGTCCTTCTCTTTGGGTGTTCACCTCCCGCGTCTCAGGACCTGGTAGTCGACGTCTAGTTTGATATGAGCGAGATGTATTATTGTACTTTATCTTATATTTTTGTACTTTATCTTATATTATTGTTCCATTATTTGGATTATCCGAGATGTATTATATTATTTCATTATTAGTACTTAATCTTTCTACTGTATCCGATTCGTCGCAATTGTAATATGTTTTTACTTGATGCAAAATTATTTAACTTTCTTCTGTATTAGTTAAGCTATTGACGGTAGAGATAATGAAGAGGTGGTGCTCGACATGATAGATGAGGGTACTAGAGGTTGTTATTACGATAGAGCAGACGGTGGTGGAAATGATGGCTCCTAGAATTTAGTTTTGTCTGGAGGAGACGATGGTGGAGACGATAGTGGAGACCATAGTGGAGACGCCGGTGGAGACCATGGTGGAGACCATGGTGGAGATGATGGTGGAGACACCTTAATAACAAAGTCCGGTGAGGTATATAAAGCCTCCGTTGATCACTACTAGATGCATTAATTGATTCATATATATATATACTAATGAATGTTTCTTCTCTTAGACCTCCACATCGGGCCAATCATCTGCAAAAAACAAGGCCCGACCAATAAGTTGGCCGTTGATGTCTGTTTCACAATTGACCTAGTCTCTGAGCTAGGTCAACCGGTGGAGCCCATAGAGAGCATAAATGCATTTCTACATCAATGTGGTGTGATTGTTAGGGACACCATCCCGATCACCACTCAGGAGTGGAATAAGCCAGGAAAGAAAAGGGATCTAGCTGGAGCTAGTTTTGTCGATGACAGAGCCAAAGATTGTCTTTGGAATTCTCCGATGACACATTTCACCCTACCAGCCTTGTCGATAGATGAGCTCACACAGAATATGAGGTTGAAAGTCAAGAAGTAGGCTCTTCAGAAGATGGGCATACAATTCACGGACTGGAAGAAAAGATTATACCAAAACTATGTGAAGGAGAAAAAACTCCTGAATTCACTGGCACACTAGAGAAGCAGCGGGATAACTGTGCCACATTTGTGGAATACAAGCAATCAGAATAAGCTAAGGCAAGGTCAGCAAATAATAAGCTAAATTCTTCCAAAAAGAAATATTACCATCATATGGGGACAGGTGGCTACAGGAGTGCCATGCCTAAGTGGGATAAAACTAAGGCCGACCTGGCGGCTAAAGGGGTCACTCCAGCTACAAGTGGTTGGCCCATGAGGTCAAGAAACTGGATACTTGGGCGGGGGATTGTATGACCTAGAAACAAGGGAGATTGTTGCAAACGAAGAAATTGTTGAACCCAAGGATGCACTTATTAATGTGATAAAAGAGGTTCAAGAGGGAAAGTTCATTCCCGACAGAGAGAACGATAAGCTGAAAAAGGCCCTCGGGAATCCTGAAAAAGTTGGACGAACACGAGGCTTTGGACCTTCTTTTCCATGGGTTATTGGGTTTCCCGAGGACATTGACACTTATAGAAGCCAGTCGATAAAAACAAAGCGGCAGCAAGCAGAGGAGGCACAACGGTTGGCGAAGGTTGAAGCCATGTTGCAGCTGAAGCAAGACCAGATTAATGTACTTAGAGGACTGGCCTGACAGCAAGATCCTGCACTCGACAGTGCGACCAGCCCATCTCAGCTAAAAAGCAGCGTAGCTTCCACGAAGGTCTAGGCTAATGATGCAACGATGGATGTCTACCCCGTGGATGTAATCAAGGATAAGACTAGTTTTGAGATGCATGGTGAACTGAAGAACATATCCATGAAGGTGCCGATCGGCTTTGCTTTACCTTCTGCACCGGGAGCCACCTACCACTGCAATCTGATTCTAGCTGGCTATGCTCGTGTCGGTGTGGATGAAGTTCAACCATTATTTCAGTCACTACAGCTTGACATACCTGGAGGTCAAGGGGAGACGACACTAGGAGAAGTCACGAGTGGCTACATTCTTTGGAAAAAGGAATACATCTAATTTCCAGGTTTGGTGCCAAGGCTACCATCTCCACTAAGAAGCAATCGATCACCTCCAATGCAAGCATCACCTCTAAGGCCACTGTCTCCTCCGAGTTCACTGTCTCCTCCCAGTAGAAGTCCACCACCTCCAAGTCCACCCCTACTCGAGAAGGACCATAGCGCGAGTCCATCTCGATCTATGGCGCCTCAGCCTCCTCCACCCACTTAGGGCCAAAAGTGGAAGATTACCACCTCGATGGATAACCGACACGGATAGCGACAGTTATCGCCCCTCCCAAAAGTACCGCCGGATCCTACCAAGAGGCCTTACGACATGAGTCCTGAGGAAAACAAGGCGGTCGTAGATGCCAAAGTGAGTGCCTTTAAAAAAAAAGAAGCAACCCGAGCCAAAGGTCCCAATAAATCCGGAAGTCAAGGAGCACTTTAGGAGATTTCTAACGCATCCATCCCAAGCTCAGATAAATGCGCCAGATAACAATACACGATGTCTTGTGAAGACAGTGAATTCGAAAAAGAAGAGATCAAGTGATAGAGGAAGCATTAAAAAAGAGGTTCCCTAGCTAGGAGAACAAGAAAAACAATCGATCCCCCGCTCAAGGTGTTACCCGAACATCAACTATATGGGGGGAACCTTTGGATATGCAAACAACTATTACATTGGCCTAGCAATGTAATATGTCTCTTGATGGCATACTTGGCAGTGTTCACCACGGCTCCTATAGAACGAAAATATGTCCACGGGAAACCTATGGTCAGTTATGAGAGGCTTCAGGATCTTCCAACAAAAATGCGACAATTGCATGAATGGTATATGAAAGCCGCAAAAAAGGGGGAGAATGGATTATAGCAAAAGTTAGAGAGGAGAATTACTTCATTAAAGATGAGGTCCATGTTGAACTTTTGGAAATCTTTCAGTTATTCAATCAAAGGGACCTCGACAAATCTATCCTCACTTGCTATTGTCTGTAAGTGATTAATTTATTTATGTAATTAAGTATCTAGCTAAGTGCATTGAATTCATTGCGGGTAATTATCCTCACTATATTCTTTTGTACGCTATGATGCAGAATGAAGATTCTCGAATGTAAAAAAGGGATAATCATTGACCCAAATTGAGTTAATGAAGCTATGCTAAAGATGAATCCCGTGGACATGGGGCGTAACTTGCTCCAGTTTCTCAAGAAGCAGCATTTATCTAAGGAAATACTATTTCCTTACCACTTCGGGTGAGAGTGTTTCTGTCTTGTACATATTAACTTTTGCTTACTCGATGTTAAGTGTAAATGATGAGTTACTGACATATATAAAGCTTGCGCAGATTTCACTGGATTCTTATAAGCATTTCATTGACTCGGAAAGAGTTCAAATCATGGACTCATTACAAAAGGACATGGAAGAGTACCGCATCATGATTGATATCCTCAACAAGTAAGTTCAATCATTATCGCACTATATCGGTCTCTTTCGTTCAATTTTTGAGATATCAAGTAATTATTAATGCATTCATTCATTTTATTTGTCGTGCAGTGTTTGGACACGGTTCAAGGTTGTGTTCCGCGGTCAATGGAATCAGCAACTGAGTTTTAAACCGATCCCGGTAAGTATTACGAGCTAGGTATGCGCATCTTTTTAATTATAGTTTGAATACAATTATCATGCATGCTTGATTATTATTTGATTTAATCCTATTCTAGAAAGTGCGCGACGCAGCCACAGGGGAATAATCTATGTGGATACTACGTTTGCGAGTTCATTCACAATTCGACTAGTGAGCAGAATTTGAAGTTTCTTCAAGTACGTAAACAATATATTCACAATTTATTTTTATTATCATAATTTTTGTTGAGTTCCATTCATATTTTTTGTGATGATTGATATATTCATATTGATTTCCTTCTTTTTAGTTGGAAGCGATTCGGGAAAAGGTCCTACCACAGGACCGCCTACTAGCAATTCAAGAGGAATTGGTAGGATCTTTGGTTGACGAGGTCATAGACCCATGCAGTACCTAAAGCATCCATGTAATGATCTACATGTAATCAAATAGACGAACTTTGGACCCGGTTGGGACTCGTATACCAAATTATATATATATATATATATATATATATATATATATATATATATATATATATATGTATGCTCGTAAGAGAAATTATATTATGTATTCATCAACGTGTACAAGTACTATGTAGTAGCATCGTGTATATATACGAAAACTTGTTTGAAATGAAAACATAGAATGAAAAATAATTGAAAACAAAATGAAAAGGAAAACACAAAATCCTAAAACCCCATCTCCTGCCACGGCAGCCAGATGGCCCAAAATATTGTCGCGGCAGGGACACTTTAGTCCCGGTTCGTGTTACGAACCGGGGCTAAATGTCCTCCAGCCCAGTGCATGACGCGGGGCCACGTGGTGGACCTCTAGTTCCGGTTCGTAACAGAACTAGGACTAAAGGTCGGACGTCTAGTCCCGATTTGTCAGTCCCGGTTTGGCAACCGGCACTAAAGGCCCTTATGAACCGGGACTAGAGGCCTGTTTTCTACTACTGTGTGGATATGTTTGCTCAATTGGATAGATAGCGGTTTAGAGACCCTATTGGAAGATTGTCAATTTGCACGAACGATTACATCAAAGTCCTAACACTAGTGGAGAACAGGCCTTTAGTCTCGGCCCGTCAGAGCCTTTAGTCCCGGTTGTGGTACCAGGACTGGAGAGGCGGGACTAAAGGCCCACCCACTAGTCCTGGCCTGCTTACCAGCCGGGACCAAAGGGCATCCACGTGGCCGCCCCTGCGTGTGCTAGGTACCCTCCATTAGTCCTGGTTACTATTACAAACCAGGACTAATGGTACTCTACCGCGGTAGAATTCATTGTGTTTACATTTATTTCTTTTTCATTTCAAAATAGATTTCTATGCTACCACATACCATACACGTTACCGGGACTAGAACATACAAATATATACATGATAGTTACATGGAGAACCATTAGGATCGAGCATACACAAATATATACATGATAGTTACATGGAGACATCACAGTTATCGAGACTAGAGCCCATCTATTCAATTACACGGTCAGGGGATCATCGGTAGCGCCTATTCGTGCTAAATTCTTCGGCGTCATCTATCATCTCGTTCATCAAGAATCCTGCCAGTTCTTCAGCAATTCCTAGTACGCGTTGCTCTGGTAGGATCTGATCTCGCATTCTATCGAACTATATAAGAAAAGCAGATTAATATATTAATACCAATCATGATAAAAAAGTGACGGTAATAAAAATAATTTTGTGAATGTATTTCTTACATCGACTTTATCATTTTAGTGCTCAGTGGTAAACGCGTGAATGAGCTCGCAAACGTAGAATCCACATAGATTCGTCCTGGGTGGTTGCCTAGCGCACATTATGAGAATAGAATTCAATCAAAATAATATGCTAGCATCATAATTGTATTGAAACTATAGAAGTAAAGAGATGTGTGTACTACTTACCGAGACCGGCTTAAACGTCAGCTTCTCACTAAAGTGACCCGTAACCGCACTCTTGAACTAGTTCCAAACCCTGCCAGTAAAGAAAATGAATGAGTTATTTATTACGTGATATCTCGGGAAATCAAGGAAAGATACCGATGTAGCGAAAATTACCTCTGGAGCGTGTCCTGCATGTCCCTAAACTATTCCAAGGGTCTTTTTAAGGGGTCCATGACTTCTACTCTTCCCTTTTCTAGTTGAATGTTTAGCAGAATCCAGTAGAAACTGCACACGTTTATATATACATCAGTAACTCATCAATAACACTTAAATTGAGTAAGTCAAAGTGAATGTGTACACCAGAGTAAGACCCTCACTAGAAATTGTAAGGAAACAGTATGTGGTCACAGAAATTTTGCTCCGTTAGAAACCTTAGAAGGTTTTCCTCCGTCTCCTCGGGTTTATTCGTTAGCATCTTTATACGTATTTTATCTCGGTTAATGAACCCAACACTAAAAAGTGACCTTCTTTTACATTCATGGATCTTCATTCTCCATAATAATAGAGTACAAAAAGATATAATGAGGATAATTACATGCAATAAACTGAATAATTGAAAATTTGAACAACTTATATGTAGACAATGAATTCAACAACTTACAGACAATAGCAACACATGATAGATTTGTCGAGGGCGTCGAAAGCATATATCTGGAAGAGTTCTGGAAACTCAACATGGACCTCTTCTTCTCGGAAGTAGTAGTCATGTGGTACTTTTGCCACGATCATTATTCTCTCATCCTTTGCGGATTTCAAGTACCAGTTATGTAAACTCCGCATTTGTGTTGGCAGTTGTTGCAACCTCTCTTGGGTGACCAACGGCATCCCTGGGACATATTGAGGGACTACATCAGCCTTGGGTAACTTGTCGTCCTGCGAACCTAGCAATTCCTCGACAGTCACATTCATAGCAGCCGCAAGGTTCGCAGCTTCTTCCATATCCTACTGGGGAATGTCATAGGATGCCACCCTGAGGGGTGTGATTGATTTTTTGGCCTGTTTCCCGAGCTGGGGGACATCCTTTCTTTTCCCGGTTGTACTTTGACTTGATGATTTTCTACCGCTTGCACTTTTACTTGATTTGCTCTTCTTCACTTTGTTTTGAAGCGTGCGTAGATAGTCATCTGGCTTATGGTGCAAGTCATATTGCAATTTTGTTTTCAGAAAAGCAAGTGCATACACTTTTTGCTTCTCGGTGTATACCAGGGCAGGCTCAGGTTTCTTCTTTTGAAGCTGCGCAACACATTCGGCCTTTGCGATTGCTGTGTTTTCCTCTTCAGTACGATCGTAAGGTCTGATGGGAAGATTCTTATGAGGTACTCTTGGGAGGTGCGACATTTGTTGTTTTTGGCTGCTGTGTCGTTTAGTACTCATCGACGGAGCATGCTTCCGCTTATTGTCCTTAGCGGGCGGTGAAGACGGCTGACCCTGCGGCGGAGATCGAGATGGACTCGGGATGTGGTGGTCGTGGTCATGTTGTGGGCTTCTTGGAGGTGATGGAGGTGAAGGTGACACGCGATGACTCAGAGGCAGTGTTGTCCTTGGCGCTGAGCCTGGAAGCTTGATGTTGTTCCTGTCCTATAGAATGATATCACCCAATAATTCTCCGAGTGTCCTCTCACCTTCAGGTCCAGGAATGTCAAGCTCCATTGAGTCTCACCGTGTTGCGATTTCATCCACCCCGACTTTAGCATAGCTAGCTGAAATCTCACGGCCATGCCAGCGTGCGTCAGGTGGACAAGGTAAAGCACATCCGACCGCCACCTTGATGGATATGTTCTTCACCTTCTGATGGAGCTCACAAGACGTCTGCTCCTTGATTCCATCCACGGGGTAGCCGAGACCACCATCGTTAGACGGGACCTCTGATTCAGCCACGCTACTTCTCCGCTGAGATGGGACGGCGGTAATATTGAGTGCAGGATCTTGCAGGTGCGCTACTCCTCGAAGTTCGTCAATCTGTTGATGAATTCGAAGTGTTCCTAGCAACTCGTTGAACCTGTCTCCATCCTCCTCCTGCCATCGCCTCTTTGCTCTCTCTCGGCCCCTATTACTATCTCTGTCTTTTGGAAACCCCATCTCCCATGTATAACTAGGGCCAAGGCCTCGTAGTCGTCCTCTGTGTTCTTTATTCCCGAGGGCCTTTGTCAGCAAGTGATTCTCTCTATCGGGACAAGACTTTGTTGTCCCCTCTTTAATTTCCTTCACCACTCTCTGCCATGTCTCCCGGGGTATCCTAATCCTGTCACTTCAAAGAAGGTCCCTGTATATTCGTCATACTCACTCCCATGCCCAAGGAACCAATTTCTTGCCCTCAAATCCCATTCTTCGCGTACTGGTTCTGGAGTGATCCCTTTAGCGAGCAGCTCATTCTCTTTAGCGTTCCACTTTGGCATGGCAGTCGCGTAACCCCTGGCCCCAGGTGATGGTGATATTTCTTCTTCGTGGCATTTAACTTATTTTTTTTCAAACTTTTCCTTAGCAGCTTCTGACTCCTTGTACTTCACAAATGCATCCCAGTTAGCTTGCTGCTTCGTTAGATAGGCTTCGAATTTAGGAGGAGTCTTCTTCTGCTACTTTTGCCATAATGATTTCTTCCAGTTCTTGAATAGTTCGGCCATCTTCGTAAGAGTCCACTTCTTGACTTTCTTCCTTAATGCAGTTGTGTCGGCATCATCCTCAAATTCTGGTAGGGTAATATGTGGCATGTGGTCATTCACAAGACCCTCTTTGTACCTCTGGGCAACAAACTCACTCTCTCCCGCCCCTTTTGTCCTATTCCACTCTCGAATGGTGACCGGGATGCGATCCCTAACCATAACTCCGCATTGTTGTACAAATACACTTTTAGCCTTTTCGGGTTCCAATGGTTCACCCCATGGTGATACCCGCGTAATTGGATAATGCGTAGATGCGTATAACTTTTTGGCCGGGCCTCGTTTGGAATGTTTTTGGCTCGATGTGGAGGCCTAAGAGAAGAAACATTTTTCAATTTATATATATACAACTTAATTAATGCATCTACTCATCACCGGACTTCATATATATACCTCGCCAGACTTAGTTAAGGGTCCACCGGAGGTGTCAGCTTCTCCATCATCGGAGCCGTCGGCTTCTCCATCATCGGATCCGTTGTCTTCTCCCTGGTCATTTTGGTCGACCTCCTCACCCTCACCGGAGGGGTTCAGATACATCGACGGAGATTCGGGTGGATGAACATGGGGGGCGCCGTTGATCATATTCTTGAGAATTTCTTCTTGTTCTAGGTCTCTGCGGATTGGACTAGGTGGATACATAGTTTTCTGCAAAAATGCACACAATATAAAATAATAATATGTACACCTAATTGTCTACAATAAAACTAAACAATATCACCACCACTCTAACCCTAAGTCCAGGGGCCCGCGAGCACCACCCTAACCCTAACCCTAAGTCTCGTCGCCCGTGAGTACCACCACCCTAACCCTAAGTCCGGTTGGCCCGGAAGCACCACCACCCTAACCCTATTACCAGGGGGCTCGCGAGCACCACCACCCTAACCTTTAGTCCGGTCACCTGTGAGCACCACCACCCTAACCCTATCTCCGGGGGTCCGCGAGCACCACCACCCTAACCCTAATTCCGGGCGGCCCGCAAGCACCACCACTCTAACCCTAAGTCCGGGGGCCCGCAAGCACTACCACCCTAACCCTAAGTCTGGGAGCCCGCGAGCACCACCAACCTAACCCAATCTCAAGGGTCCACGAGGACCAGCACCCTAACCCTAAGTCCGGGCGGCCTGCGAGCACCACCAATCTAACCATAAGTCCAGGGGCCTGCGAGCACCACCACCCTAACCCTAAGTTCGGGCGGCCCGCGAGAACCACCACCCTAACCCTAAGTCCGGGCGGCCAGCGAGCACCACCACGCTAACCCTATGTCCAGGGGCCCGCGAGCACCACCACCCTAACCCTATCTCCGGGGGTCCATGAGCACCACCACCCTAACCCTAAGTCCGGGTTGCCCGTGAGCACCACCACCCTAACCCTATCTCCGGGGGTCCGTGAGCACCACCACCCTAACCCTAAGTCCGGGCTGCCCGCGAGCACCACCACTCTGTATATATACAATATACTATATCTATATACTATATCTATTATATTACAATATTCTATATCTAAAAGATACAAGAAATAAAAAAACATATATATATACTATATCTATTATATTACTATACACCAACATATATATACTATATCTATATATTAGTAATAATTATTAACATATATATACTATATCTATATATTAGTAATAATTATTAACATATAAAAAAAGATACATGAAATAAAAAAACATATATACAATATAATTTATCTATATTCTCTATTACTATACACAAACATATATATATACTAGTAATAATTATTAACAATATAAAAAAGATACAAGATGAAATTAAAAAAAAGTGGCCGGGCCGGGGGGTGCCGCTTGGGCTCGTCATAGCCGGCGGGGACGGAGAGAGGCAGCACGGCCGGGTGGCGCCGCCCGGGCTCGCCGGGGCCAGGGACGGAGGAGGCGCGGCGCGCGGCGGGGGGGACGGACTTACCTCCGGCGGGGCGGACGTGCGTGCCGTCTAGAGAGGCGACGGCGCAGCGGGGCGACTGCGCGGACGGCCGAAGGCGGCAAGGCGGTCCAAATTTTGGCAGCCTGCCGGCATCGATGTCGTCGTCCTCGCATGCGTCCTGTTGTAGAGTGTGGAGATGGAGATTGGGGGAGCGAAGTGGCACGTATTTAAGTGGATGAACCTTTGGTCCTGGCTCGTGGCTCGCCACGGGAGTAAAGGCTTTTCGGCACCGCCCACGGGGTGCACGCCAACAGCACCCTTTAGTCCTGGGCCATGCCACAACCCGGGACTAAAGGCCCCTTTTTTAAATTTTTGACTACAACCTCTGTTTCCCTCCTTATTGCATACTATGTTATTAAATAAACTACTATATATCAATATTATTAAATCTGATAAAGTTTACCATATTTTAGGGTTTAGGGTTTCGGGTTTAGGGTTTACGGTTTTGGGTTTAGGGTTTAGGGTTTCGGGTTTAGGGTTTTGGGTTTAGAGTTTTGGGTTTCGGGCTTAGGTTTTAGGGTTTCGGGTTTAGGTTTTAGGGTTAGGGTTTCAGGTATACGGTTTAGAGTTTTGGGTTAAGGGGTTAGGGTTTTGGGTTTAAGTATTATATTTTGGGGGCCTTTAATCCTGGTCCCCTCCGCTTGCCGCCATATTTTCCCCCTTTTCCGCTAGTTTCCTCCGCTTACCGCCATATTTTCCCGCCTTTACCGCCAGTTCCCTCCGCTTCCCGCCATATTTTCCCGCCTTGTCCCTCTATATCTAGGCCGACCACCATGGCCATCCACACATCCACATCTTCCCCTCTCACAACAATGGACACCGCATACTAGGCCATTCTAATCCTCGAGGAGACTGAGGCGTTGTGGGCCTTGAGCTACCCATGCCCGCCAAGCTACTGACTGCCCGCCGACCGGATGCTGAGCGCTGGAGGAGTTCCTGTCCCTCCTGTGCCTCAAGGTTCCGCCTGCCAGGCGGCCATCACGAACCACTTCTACCTCGATCTCACGCCTGAGCAGCGGATGGATCCAACAACTATGACACCTGGAATGCCTTCTTCGCTAACCAGTAGGAAAGGGAGCTCGCCAGGTACGAGGGTGACGGCCCGCCCCTATTGAACCACAACAAGGTTGGTCGCCGCCTATGGTGGGCAAACCGGACTATCGTTGGTGTGATGCGCTACATCGCCCAGGGAGATCATCCTCGCCTGCGGTGCCCGCACTTTGATCCTCCATAGAGCCACAAGAAGGGTAGGGATGGTGAAGGTCACGGACTACGTGGCGTCGTCATCCAGGAGCCCCTTCCCGTGCGCGTCGTGAATCCAAGGACGGAGTGGAAGGTACCCCTCGAATATGCCATGGCTAGGCTTAGGATCTAGCTGCTTGCGCCTAGCGACAACAATGACGACGATGATGACGAAGACGAAGACGAAGACAACCCTGAAGTTGTGTACTATAGTGCTAGATATGAGTATGACTAAAGGGGGCCTCGAGTCCCGATTTCTTAGTCCCAGTTTTTTAATAATAATAATTGTCTTGAGTGTTAGTCCCGGTTTGTGGCTAGACCGACGAGACTAAAGGGGGACTTTAGTCCCGATTCCGTAGTCCCAGTTAGAAACCGGGACTAATGGACTATTTCCTACTAGTGTTGGTCTCTCTACAACTTTCCCAAACTATGAATATGTTGTTCTATTCTTGTGCCGAGGAGCTAACTAATTTCACATATTAGGGAGTGCCTCTATGGCCAGCTTTAGAGAGATGCATGAGGACTGGATCCTTAGGCATCTCCTTGAAGCTGGCCATAGTGTGTTGTCCCTGCTCTTTCACACCATCTTGTTTGCAGTTTATAACTTCAAAGAGATGCCTATTTATAGATTAAAACAACACAACATAGTGTCGACACTCACGACATAATGTCGAAACTCACCCCTTAAGTCCCGGTTGGTTTCTTCCACCGGGATTAAAGATGTTGGAAATACCAACCGGGGATAAACATATTTCCCGTATGTTTTCCCGCCATGTTTTCCGTCCATGTTTTCCTGCCATGTTTTCACGCCACGTTTTCCCGCCATGTTTTCACGCCATATGTTTTCCCGCCATGTATTCCTGCCCTTTCCCTCTATATATAGGTCGACGACCGTCATGAACATCACACATCCACACATTCCCTACCAAACATCCACACATTTCCCGCCGCCTACTTTAGGATGCCCCCGCGTGTTCGTCCACGACTCGACCACAACGACGGCAGAGTACTGGGCTCTATCGGGCATGTCCGAGACTGGGCTCCGCCGGGCTGGCACTAGGAGGTGCTACCTTCCGGGACGCGTATGCTGGTGAGGAATCTGGGTCCCGTCGTCGACTTGGAGCTTCTTGATGGGTTCGTAGCATGGAAAACAAAAAATTTCTACCGCAAGAACGAACAAAACCCAGATCTAATCTAGATAAAAAGCCAAGATCTAATCTATTAGACATGAGCAACGAGATAGATAGGAACTAACCCTCGTAGATCCGAAAGCGTTAACGAGATTAGATCTCGTGGTTGATGTAGTCGATCACTTGCCGATCTCAAGATCGTGTGGACGATCCTTCCGGCGTTGCGTTCCAGCAGCGCTTCCGCAGTCGGTCAAGTGGACGATCCTTCCGGCGCCGCGTTTCGGTAGCGCTTCCGTAGTCGGTCACACGTGCGGAGTCGAAGCAGACCTTCCTCTCCTTGTTCTAGCGAGCAGCGGAGGTAGTAGATCTTCTCCACGGAATCCCAGCAGCACGACGGCGTGGTGGTGGTGGTGGAGTAGAGAATTCTGCAGGGCTTCGCCTATGCCTGTGCAGAAGAAAGGAGGAGGAGAGAGGCGGCAGAGATTGGGAGTTATGGAGCAGGGGTGGAGGGGGCGCCCCTGCCCCTCTATTTAAAGGGGGTGAGGCGCCATGGGGAGGGGTAGGACTCCCCTCCCTCTAGGGCCGGCGGATTGGGGAGGGGGGAGGAGTCCTCCTCCCCCACGACTCCTAGTCTTGACCCACCAGGACTCCTTGATCCCTTCCTTGGTTTTCAAGCAAACTCCAAGAAACCTTCCAGAACCTTCCGGAACATTCCGAAACCTTCTAGAACCCTCATACAAATACTCCGGAACATTTCCTAACTCAGAAAATGATCCCCAATATATGAATCTTATTCTCCGGACCATTCCGGATCTCCTCGTGATGTCCCGAATCCAATCCGAGACTCCGAACAACCTTCGGTCTCCAACGCACATTCCATATCTACTTAAAACAACTTCGAACCTTAAGTGTGTCACCCTACGGTTCGTGAATATGTAGACATGACATAGACACATCTCCTATCAATAACCATCAGCGGGACCTGGAGATCCATAATGGCTCCCACATACTCAACGATGACTTCATGATCGATTGAACCATTTACATGCGAAACCAATTCCCTTTGTCACGCGATACTGTACTTATCCGAGGTTTTATCGTCAGCATCTCCATACCTAGTTCTACCTCGTTACTGATAAGTACTCTTTTACTCGTTCCGTGATATGTCATCTCTTGTGACCCAGTCACATGCTTGCAAGCTAACTAGATGACATTCCACCGAGAGGGCCCAGAGCATATCTATCTGTCATATGGATGGACAAATCCCAATCTTGGTACATGCGCTTCAACACATACTTTCAGAATACCCAATGACACCTTTATGACCATCCAGTTACGAAGCGGTGTTTGATGTCATCAAAGTACCCATCCGGTGATGGTGATTAACACAACCTCATGGTCGAAGGATTAGGTTACTATGCATTTAAAAGCTTACAGCAATACGAACTTAATGACTTGATCTTATGCTACGCTTACTATGGGTGTGCGTCCATCACATCATTCTCCTAATGATATAACCTTGTTATTAATCACATCCTTATGTCCATGATCAGGAAACCATGATCATCAATTAATCAACAAGCTAGTTCAACAAGAGGCTTACTAGGGACTCTCTTATGTTTACAAAACACACATGTATTAGTATTTCTTAATAATACAATTATAGCATGGGATGTAAACATTCATCATAAACACAAAGATATAATAATAACCACTTTTATTATTGCCTCTTGGGCATATATCCAATAGTCTCCCACTTGCACTAGAGTCAATAATCAAGATTACATGGTAATATACCTAACACCCATGGCGTTCTGGTGTTGGTCATGCTTTGCCCTAGGGAGAGGTTTAGTCAACGGATCCGCCACATTCAGATCAGTGTGTACTTTGCTAATCTTTATGTCACCATCTCGGACATACTCGCGAATAGCGTGGAAACGTAGCTTGATGTGCTTCAGCTTGCTATGTGACCTTGGCTCCTGTGCATTAGCTATGGCACCTGTGTTCTCACAGTAGATGGCCATCGGGTCCAACGCACTGGGAACCACGCCAAGTTCAGTAATGAATTCCTTCATCCAAACGGCTTCTTGTGCAGCCTCCGAAGCAGCTATGTATTCCGATTCAGTTGAAGATTTCGCCACAACGCTTTGCTTCGCACTCCTCCAGCTCACTTCAGCACCATTCAAAATAAATACGTATCATGACTGTGACTTCGAGTCATCCGGATCGGTGTTCCAACTAGCATCGGTGTAACCGTTTACAACAAGCTGTTCATCACCTCCATAAGAAAGAACCATATCCTTAGTCCTATTTAGGTACTTTAGGATATTCTTGACCGCTGTCCAGTGCTCCATTCCAGGATCACTTTGATATCTGCTAGTCAAACTAACAGCATGTGCTATATCCAGTCTTGTACACAGCATGGCATACATGATAGAACCTATGGCTGAGGCATAGGGAATATTATTCATTTTCTCTCTATCTTCTACCGTAGCTGGACTTTGAGTTTTACTCAAGGTCTTACCTGACAACATGGGCACGAACCCTTTCTTGCTATCTTCCATTCTAAACTTTTTTAGAACTTTGTCCAAGTATGTACTTTGTGAAAGCGCTATTAGGCGTCTTGATCTATCCCTATAAATCTTGATGCCTAGAATATATGCCGCTTCGCCAAGATCCTTCATTGAAAAACTATTATTCAAATAGGTTTTGACGCTATTAAGAAGTTCTATATCATTCTCAATCAATAATATGTCATCTACATATAGTACTAGGAATGCTACAGAGCTCCCACTCACTTTCTTGTAAATACAAGCTTCTCCATAAGTTTGTATAAATCCAAAGTTTTTGATTACTTTATCAAAACGTTGATTCCAACTCCGGGATGCTTGCTTCAGTCCATAAATGGAGCGCTGAAGCTTGCATACCTTGTCAGCATCTTTAGGATCGACAAAACCCTTGGGTTGTACCATATACAACTCTTCCTCAATGTCACCATTAAGGAACGCTGTTTTGACATCCATCTGCCAAATCTCATAATCAAAATATGCAGCAATTGCTAACAAAATCCTCACAGACTTTAGCTTCGCTACTGGTGAGAAAGTCTCATCATAGTCAACTCCTTGAATTTGTCGGAACCCTTTCGCGACAAGTCGAGCTTTATAGACGGTAACATTACCATCAGCATCTGTTTTTCTTTTGAAAATCCATTTGTTCTCGATAGCCTTACGGTCATCCGGTAAGTCCACCAAAGTCCACACTTGGTTTTCGTACATGGATCCTATTTCGGATTTCATGGCTTCTAGCCATTTGTCGGAATCTGGGCTCACCATAGGTTCTTCATACGTCGCAGGGTCATCAGCATTGTCCACCAACATGACGTTCAAGGCAGAGTCATACCAATCAGGAGTGGTACGAACCCTTGTTGACCTGCGAGGTTCAGCAGTAACTTCATTTGAAGTTTCATGATCATTATCATTAGCTTCCTCTCCAATTGGTGTAGGCGGCACAAAAACATCTTCCGGTGCTGCGCTACTCTCAAATCCGAGAGAAGGTTCAATAACCTCATTGAGTTCTACTTTCCCTCCAGTCACCTCTTTCGAGAGAAACTCCTTCTCAAGAAAGGATCCATTCTTGGCAACGAAAACTTTGCCTTCGGATCTATGATAGAAGGTATACCCAATTGTTTCTTTAGGGTATCCTATGAAGACGCATTTCTCCACTTTGGGTTCTAGCTTATCAGGTTGTAACTTCTTTACATATGCCTCGCAACCCTAAACTTTAAGGAACGACAACTTAGGTTTCTTACCAAACCACAATTCGTACGGTGTCGTTTCAATGGATTTAGATGGTGCCCTATTTAAAGTGAATGCGGCTGTCTCTAATGCATAGCCCCAAAATGATAACGGTAAATCTGTAAGAGACATCATAGACCGAACCATATCTAAGAGAGTTCGATTACGATGTTCGGACACACCATTACGCTGTGGTGTTCCCGGCGGTGTCAACTGTGAAAGTATTCCACATTTCTTTAAATGCATGCCAAACTCATAACTTAGATATTCACCTCCTGGGTCAAAACGCAGAAACTTAATCTTCTTGTTACGATGTTTTTCCACTTCACTTTGAAATTCCTTAAACTTCTCGAAAGTTTTGGACTTATGTTTCATAAAGTAGACATACCCATATCTACTCAAGTCATCCGTGAAAGTGAGAACATAACGATATCCACCACGCGATGCTACACTCATTGGTCCGCACACATCGGTATGTATTATTTCCAATAAGTCTGTAGCTCGCTCCATTGTACCAGAGAATGGAGTCTTAGTCATTTTTCCCATTAGACATGCTTCGCATCTTTCAAGTGATTCAAAATCAAGTGATTCAAGAAGTCCATCAGAATGGAGTTTCTTCATACGCTTCACTCCAATGTGACCAAGACGATAGTGCCACATGTATGTAGAATTATCATTCAATTTTATTCGTTTAGCATCTATGTTGTGAACATGTGTATCACTACTATCGAGATTCAGTAAGAATAAACCATTCATCTTAGGTGCATTACCATAAAAGATATTACTCATATAAATCGAACAACCTTTATTCTCTGACTTAAAAGAGTAACCATCTCACAATAAACAGGATCCAGATATAATGTTCATGCTTAACGCAGGCACCAAATAACAATTATTTAAATTTAAAACTAATCCCGAAGGTAGATGTAGAGGGAGCGTGCCGACGGCGATCACATCAACCTTGGATCCATTTCCAACACGCATCGTCACCTCGTCTCTTGCCAGTCTTCGTTTATTCCGCAGCTCCTGTTTCGAGTTACAGATATGAGCAACCGAACCAGTATCAAATGCCCATGCACTACTACGATTACTAGTGAGATACACATCTATAACACATATATCAAGTATACCTTTCTTCTTGATGTTGCTGTTCTTCAGATCCGCCAGGTACTTGGGGCAGTTACGCTTCCAGTGACCAGCACCCTTGCAGTAGAAGCACTCAGTTTCAGGCTTAGGACCAGCCTTGGGCTTCTTAGCAGGTGCGGCAGCTTTCTTGCCGTCCTTCTTGAAGTTGCCCTTGTTCTTAGGTTTGCCCCGTCTCTTGAAATTGGTGGTCTTATTGACCATCAACACTTGGTGCTCCTTCTTGATCTCCACTTCAGCAGTTTTTAGCATGGACGACAGTTCAGGCAATGTCTTGTTCATGCAGTGCATGTTGTAGTTCATCACAAAGTTCTTGTAACTTGGTGGCAGTGATTGAAGGAGACGGTGAATCCCCAATTCATTAGGAATCGATATTCCCAACTCTTGGAGCTTCTTTGCGTACCCAGACATGGTGAGCACGTGCTCGCTAACGGAGCTTCCCTCTTCCATCTTACAGTTAAAGAACTTTTTGGAGGCCTCATAGCTCTCCATGGCCGCGCGAGTCTCAAAAATTAGCCTGGGCTCCTTAATGATCTTGAATGGTTCATGGTGCTCAAAACGCTTCTGGAGCTCTGCTTCTAAACCGTACAGGATGGCACACTGAACTGTGGAGTAATGATTTTTCCGAGTGGCGTAAACATTCTTTACGTCATCGGTGGCATCATCTGCAGGTGGGTCACCTAGCGGTGCTTCGAGAACATAGGTCAACTGACCAGCCCTGAGGACGATCTTCAGTCCACGGAACCAGTCCGTGAAATTGCTTCCATTGTTCTTAAGCTTTTCTTTCTCTAGGAACGCATTGAAATTGATGGAGGGGGTCGCCATAATCTACAACAATTTGCAAGTAGTTTAGACTAAGTTTATGACAAATTGAGTTCAAATTTAATTCTTAAACTAACTAGGTGAACTCCCACTCAAAACAACATCCCTCACATTGTCTTAGTGATTACACGAACCAAGTCCACTACACCAAGTCCGATCTTCACGAGAGAAGATGTAGTTTCATCGGCGAACAATCTTCATGTTCATCATATCATTTATATGACTCATGCTCTACCTTTCGGTATTCCGTGTTCCGAGACCATGTCTGTACATGCTAGGCTCGTCAAGATAACCTTAGTTTCCGCATGTGCAAATCTGGCTTGCACCCGTTGTATGCACACGTAGAATCTATCACATCCGATCATCACGAGATGTTTCGAAATGACGAGTCTTAGCAACGGTGCCAACTAAGGGTGAACACTTTATTACTTGATATTTAGTGAGAGGGATCATCTTATAATGCTACCGTCGCGATCTAAGCAATACAAGATGCATAAAGGATTAACATCACAGGCAATTCATAATTAGTGTGATATGATATGGCCTTTTCTTCTTGCGCCTTTGATCTCCATCTCCAAAGCACGAACATGATCTCCATCATCAGCCACGTCAAGGTCAGTGGCGCCGCTTCATGGTTGTCCATCATCACCAGCAACTATTACAACTACTTGGAATAAAGCTATTACAAGATGAATAGACACGCAGGTCTTAACAGAATTAAAGACAACCATTAGGCTCCTGCCGGTTGCCATATTACAACAAGGATCATTGCATACAACAAATACAATCACAATCACATGATGGCCATATCACATCACAAAACCCCTGCAAAAACAAGTTAGACGCCTCTAATTTTCTTTGCATGTTTTACGTGGTTTGGGGCTTTCGCATAAGACCGATCTTACCTACGAACAAGGACCACAACGTTGATACAAGTGTTGTCAGATGCTCATTGTAAAGTGAATCTTAACTATGGTGGGAGAGACAGACACCCGCAAAGCCACTTGTGCAAAGCAAGTTGCACGTCAAGCGTGGAGCAAGTCTCATGTGCGATGACATGTAATGTTAGCCCGAGCCGCTTCATCCCACCATGCCGCAAGATGCAAAGTACACGCTAAGATACCGACAACAAAAGCATCAACGCCCACAAAAACATTGTGTTCTACTCGTGCAACAGATCTACGCATAGATATGGCTCTGATACAACTGATGGGTTCGTATCATGGAAAACAAAAAAATTCTACCGCAAGAACGAACAAAACCAGATCTAATCTAGATAAAAGCCAAGATCTAATCTATTAGACATGAGCAACGAGATAGATAGGAACTAACCCTCGTAGATCCGAAAGTGTTAACGAGATTAGATATTGTGGTTGATGTAGTCGATCACTTGCCGATCTCAAGATCGTGTGGACGATCCTTCCGGCGTCGCGTTCCAGCAGCGCTTCCGCAGTCGGTCAAGTGGACGATCCTTCCGGCGCCACGTTTCGGCAGCGCTTCCGCAGTCGGTCACACGTGCGGAGTCGAAGCAGACCTTCCTCTCCTCGTTCCAGCGAGCAGCGGAGGTAGTAGATCTTCTCCACGGAATCCCAGCAGCACGACGACGTGGTGGTGGTGGTGGAGTAGAGAATTCTGCAGGGCTTCGCCTATGCCTGTGCAGAAGAAAGGAGGAGGAGAGAGGCGGCAGAGATTGGGAGTTATGGAGCAGGGGTGGAGGGTGCGCCCCTGCCCCTCTATTTAAAGCGGGTGAGGCGCCATGGCGAGGGGGAGTCCTTGTAGGACTCCCCTCCCTCTAGGGCCGGCGGATTGGGGAGGGGGGGAGGAGTCCTCCTCCCCCATGACTCCTACTCTTGACCCACCAGGACTCCTTGATCCCTTCCTTGGTTTTCAAGCAAACTCCAAGAAACCTTCTAGAACCTTCCGGAACATTCTGAAACCTTCTAGAACCCTCATACAAATACTCCAGAACATTTCCTAACTCAGAAAATGATCCCCAATATATGAATCTTATTCTCCAGACCATTCTGGATCTCCTCGTGATGTCCCGAATCCAATCCGAGACTCCGAACAACCTTCGGTCTCCAATGCACATTCCATATCTACTTAAAACAACTTCGAACCTTAAGTGTGTCACCCTACGGTTCGTGAATATGTAGACATGACAGAGACACATCTCCTATCAATAACCATCAGCGGGACCTAGAGATCCATAATGGCTCCCACATACTCAACGATGACTTCGTGATCGATTGAACCATTTACATACGAAACCAATTCCCTTTGTCACGTGATACTATACTTATCCGAGCTTTGATCGTCAGCATCTCCATACCTAGTTCTACCTCGTTACTGATAAGTACTCTTTTACTCGTTCCGTGATATGTCATCTCTTGTGACCCAGTCACATGCTTGCAAGCTAACTAGATGACATTCCACCGAGAGGGCCCAGAGCATATCTATCCGTCATATAGATGGACAAATCCCAATCTTGGTCCATGCGCTTCAACACATACTTTCAAAATACCCAATGACACCTTTATGACCACCCAGTTACGAAGCGGTGTTTGATGTCATCAAAGTACCCATCCGGTGATGGTGATTAACACAACCTCATGGTCGAAGGATTAGGTTACTATGCATTTAAAAGCTTACAGCAATACGAACTTAATGACTTGATCTTATGCTACGCTTACTATGGGTGTGTGTCCATCACATCATTCTCCTAATGATATAACCTTGTTATTAATCACATCCTTATGTCCATGATCAGGAAACCATGATCATCAATTAATCAACAAGCTAGTTCAACAAGAGGCTTACTAGGGACTCTCTTATGTTTACAAAACACACATGTATTAGTGTTTCCTAATAATACAATTATAGCATGGGATGTAAACATTCATCATAAACACAAAGATATAATAATAACCACTTTTATTATTACCTCTTGGGCATATCTCCAACACTTCTTTGGTGGCGGTCGCATGGTCCAGGAGCGGTGCAGAGGGAGCCGGCCCCTGAGGATGTGGCATAGAGGCATATCAGGGAGGAGGACGAGCACGTCTGCCGCTATATGTATATGTTGGAGGTCAGGTTTTCCAATAACTGGCAGCATCTTCATGGACCTCAATGAGCTATGCTCCTGTGATGGTTCCTTCTCTTTGGGTGACCACCTCCCGCGTCTCAGAACCCGGTCGTCGACGTCCAGTTTGATTGGGTCAATACATTACATAGATTTATGTCTCAAATAAAAGGTTTAATACATTACATAGATTTATGTCTCAAATAAAAGGTTTAATACATTATTACACATCACCAACATCTAGCGTTGTGGTTTTCTTCTGCATCATAGCCATGGAGAATCTTCATCATTTAATAGGATGCTTGGGTCAGTTTTCACTTTGAATGGCGGAATTTCATGAAACTTATTGTAATCTTTTTACATGTCTTTCTTGTCATCCACTCCCACGATGTTTCTTTTCCCTAAAAGAACTATGTGGCACTTTGGCTCATCGTATTCTATATTCTTTTGCTTATCTTTCCTTTTTCTCGGTTTGGTAGACATGTCCTTCACATAGAAAACCTGAGCCACATCGTTGGCTAGGACGAATGGTTTATCCATGTACGCAAGATTGTTGAGATCCGTTGTTGTCATGTCGTACTTTTGGTCTACATGTACCCCGCCTCCTGTCAGCTTGACCCATTTCCACCAAAACAAAGGGACCTTAAAAGTAGGTCCATAGTCAAGTTCTCATATCTCCTCTATGTACCCATAATATGTGTCCTTCTGCCCATTGTCATCTGTTGCATCAAAGAGGACACCACTGTTTTGGTTGGTGCTCTTTTTATCTTGGTCAATCACGTAAAATGTATTCCCATTTATCTCATACCCTTGGAAAGTACATATAGTCGAAGATGGTAACCTGGCCAACGAGTACTGTCGTGGAAATGGCCACGGCAGTCGCTGCCACTGGCAGTGATTGATTGTTTCATGAGGAAGAGTTGGCGGCCATCTGCGGTGCGAGATGGGGGTGGATGCACATGGGTTTACCTAGGTTCGCCCCCCTAGAGGGTAAAGACCTAATCCTGCTAGATTAGATTATTGGAGAGCGAGTTATAGGGGTGGCAAGCTCGGCGTCTAAGCAGCGAGTCGCTTGAGGGGTGTATGATGGAACATGAGTCCTTAGGATACCCTAGGGAGGTTTATATATGAGGCACCTCGCTAGGGTTTACAAGCTACCACCGAACAAGATAAGGATTCGGAGGTTTTAACCTAATCCGACTGGCCTTCTGTTACGCTTTTGGGCCTCCAGTCTCTAGTCGCCGGGCTTCTCCTTCCATCGTAGTCTAGTCGCCGTCCTCCAGGCACACTCACAGGCCCTTCGGCCCAATCGGAACGTCCTGCTGGGCATATCCCCATCAGTAGTACCCGAGGCCATCGTTGATGCAGGCGCAGGTGTCCCTTTGGTGTTCGGAGCAGGCGAGCCCAATTTGGGCGTCTAGTCGAGTCGGTGATGGACTCCATCAGAACCAAGGAGAATTTCCCCATGTTTCCATTCGCCACCCCAATGAATGTTACTACTGCCAAGTCGTCGTTTTGGCAAGTGAAAAGGCTAGTGGGTAGCAGGTGAAATGAAGGAGTTGGACCGTCAAATCTGGTCAAACTATCCGTTGGATTTTCCAACGGTAACTTCAGCGCAATTACCGTGAGTAACGGCTATCCCGATTTTGGCGGGTGGCGTTCCCATATAAGGGGAGTGATGATTCAGCTCTGCAGATCTTCTCCGCATTCTTCATTCTTCCTCATTCATTCTTCCTGTCTCCAATCTCCCTGGCTTCATCCTTCCGACTCGTCTTTTCCACACCGTGCGACTCCACATCCAACCCGATGGCGCCTCCCAAAGGCTCATGGGGAAAGTCCAAGTGCACCACAGCCCAGCTCAAGTCCTTCGAGGATGCCGGAGTCCTCTGCAAGGGGAGCTAGCGGGTTCCCCCCTCCTCTGAGACCGAGCCGAAGCCACGACCCGGCAAATTCATCTGCTTCCCCAGCCATCTTTAGAGGGGTCTGGGATTTCCCACTTCACTCTTCTTCCGCCGCTTCTGCGCGTATTACGCGATCAAGCTATCGGATCTCGGTCCGCAGAGCATTGAGCATCTGGCGATCTTCGTCGCCTTCTGCGAATGCTATCTCGGCTGCATACCGTATTTCCCGCTGTGGTTGGAGCTCTTCCACGGCCGCATCAGGCGCAAGGTGTCCGGTGGCTTAATGTTGGCCACAGGTGGTGTCACATTCCAATTGAAGCCGAAGGCCAATTTTGTGAAGCTCCTCCTGCCGAAGAAGGCCGCCAGCGAGTGGAAGAAGAGCTGGTTCTACGTAAAAGAATCCACTCCCTCTGGCGAGGTGGCACTTCCCGAGTTCGTCGCCGAGAGGAGCGTGTTGGGTCTGCAGCATAGAAAACAAAAAATTTCCTACGATGAGAACTATACGCCAAGATCTATCTACTAGATACAGAGCAACGGGTGGACATACATCCATGGAGAACTTACCCTCGAAGACAACGAGTTTTGTTAACGAGTAGGAAATCATGGTTGATGTAGTCGTACGCTTGCCGATCTCAAGATCGTGTGGAAGTCCGAGCGCCGCAAATCAGCAGCGCATCCGTCCTCGCACACACGTTCAAGCCACCGGACAACCTCCACCTCCTCGCTCCAGCGAATCAGCGGAAGCAACAACTCCTTCCAGACGCAAGGCCACCGGGAACATGTATCTCGCTAATCCGAGACCATGGGGGAATATCTAGAGGGGGAGAGAGATCCTTCACGAGGAGGTGTGAGGATGAAGGAGGGAATGCGTGGCCTTTTATAGGAGGAGGGGGTGCCCCCTCTCTCCATGGCCGGCGCATGGGGGGGTGACCCCTCACCTCCCCCATTCATGTGGTGGTAACCCCTCCACATTAAAATACCCCTTCACATTCTCTTTTAAAGTCTCCACTTTAAATGCATTAAATTTCTCCAAATTTAATGCTCTCTCATTTAATAAAACTCTTTTATTTATTTTATTCAGAATTTTGTTAATTACTTTAATTAACAAACATTCACATAAAACCCCTTGCAACATTTCAATATCACATGTAGAACCACTTTCTGCAATTTCACCCGAAACAATTCCGGTTTCTATCGAAACATTTCCTGTGCTTTGCAAACCTTTTGTCTGGAACATATGTGCTCCTAAATGGTGTCCGGCAACCCTTAAGTGTGTCACCCTACGGTTCGCGAATAATGCAGACATGATTGAGACTCCTCTCAGATCAATAATCAGAAGCGGGACCTGGAGATCCATACTGACTCCTGCACATTCAATGATGACTTCTGTGATCGTGAGAACCTTTAACGTCAGCAATTTAATCCCTTTGTCTCATGATATAATACATGTCCGAGATTCGATCATCGGTATCCAAATACCTAGTTTGATCTCGTTACCGACATGCACTCTTTTCTCGTTCCCGTGATATAACATTCTAGTGATCACATCACTTGCTTGCAAGCTATCTTAATGTGATATCACCGAGAGGGACCAGAGTATATCTATCCGTCATCTGGATTGACAAATTCCACTCTTGATCCATGAGCCTCAACATAACACCTTCGTAGTACTAAACCCATCTTTATAGTCACCCTATTACGGTGTGACGTTTGATGTTATCAAGATACTCTTCCGGTGTTAGCAATTAACATGATCTCATGGTCTAATGACTAAGACTACTTTGTATGATGTTATAGCAATATAAACATAATGACTTGATCGTAATGCTATACTTCAGATGAATGTTCATCACATCATTTCACAAATGCTGTGACCTTGTTATTAACAACATCCAATGTCCATGATCAGGAAACTTTGATCATCTTGTTAATCAAGAAGCTATTCTATTAGAGAGGCATAACTAGGAACCCTTTTTGTTTATTAAACACACATGTATTGATGTTTCCTATCAATACAATTATAGCATGCAAAATAAACATCTATCATATACAAGAAATATATAATAACAACTTTATTATTGCCTCTCAGGGCATATTTCCTTCAGTCTCGCACTTGCACTAGAGACAATAATCTAGTTTACACAGTGATAAATCTAACACCCATGGAGTTCTAGTGTTGATCATGTTTTGCCCTAGGGAGTACTTTAGTCAACGGATCTGCTACATTTATGTCCGTGTGCACTTTACAAATCTTTATATCTCCATCCTTGACATGCTCGCGGATGGAGTGAAACCGGCGCTTAATATGTTTGGAATTCTTGTGAGACCTTGGTTCCTTTGCGTTGGCTATGGCTCCATTCTTGTCACAATAGATCACCATCGGGTCCAACGCACTGGGAACCACACGCAGTTCTGTAATGAACTCTTTCATCCAAACTGCCTCCTGCGCTACTTCTGAAGCAGCAACATATTCTGCCTCCGTCGTTGATCCAGCCACCACAGGTTGTTTCGAACTCCTCCAACTAACTGCTGCTCCGTTCAAGAGTAGCATCGACATAACACTTAGCGACTAGCTCTTCTTCACCTCTGTATATAAGAAACATATCCTTAGTTCTTCTCAAGTACTTGAGGATGTTCTTTACCGCTATCCAGTGTTCCGAACCTGGATCAGATTGGTACCTACTAGTCAAACTAATAGCATGTGCCACATCCGGTCTTGTACATAGCATGGCATACATAATAGAGCCTATGGCCGAGGCATAGGGGATCTTATCCATCATCTCTCTTTCTTCCGCCGTAGCTGGACTTTGTGTCTTACTCAATGTCTTGCCTTGCAACATAGGTAAGAACCCCTTCTTACTTTCGTCCATATTAAACTTCTTTAAGATCGTATCAAGGTATGTACTCTGCGATAGCCCAATTAGGCATCTTGATCTATCTCTATAGATTTTAATAACTAATATATATGAAGCTTCACCAAGGTCCTTCATCGAAAATTTGCTGTTTAGATAACTTTTAACACTGTTTAAAAGATCTATATCATTTCCAATCAATAATTTGTCATCCACATATAATATCAGAAATGCCACATTGCTCCCACTCACTTTCTTGTAAATACAAGCCTCTCCATAAGTTTGGACAAATCCAAATTCTTTGATCACCTCATGAAAGCGGAGATTCCAACTCCGTGATGCTTGCTTCAGTCCATAGATGGATCACTGAAGTTTGCACACCTTATTATCATCCTTAGGATTGACAAAACCCTTTGGTTGTATCATATACAACTCTTCTTCAATATTACCATTGAGGAACGCAATTTTGACATCCATCTGCCATATTTCATAATCTAAATATGTAGCAATTGATAATCCTAACCGACTTAAGCATCGCTACGGGAGAGAGTGTCTCATCGTAGTCAACTCCTTGAATTTGTCGAAACCCCTTTGCGACAAGTCGAGCCTTATAGATGGTTACATTACCATCAGCATCAGTTTTTCTTTTGAAAATCCATTTTTTCTCAACGGCCTTTCGATCGTGAGGTAAGTCGACCAAGGACCAAACCTGGTTTTTGTACATGGATTCCATCTCGGATTTCATGGCTTCTAGCCATTTGTTGGAATCAGGGCTCATCATCGCTTCTTCATATGTCGCAGGGTCATCTATTTCATCAATCATGAAATTCATAACAGGATTGCTGTACAGTTCAGGAGCTGCACGTGTCCTGCTTGACCTGCGAGGTTCGGTAGTGTCCTCTTTTGGAGTTTCATGATCAATATCATTAGCTCTCTCTTCATTAGGTGAAGTCAACTCTGAAACAACTTCTGGTGCTGCGCTACTCGCCATTTCATGAAGATAAGGTTCAATAACCTCTTCGAGTTCTACCTTTCGACTACTCACACCTTTCGCGAGAAACTCCTTCTCAAGAAAGGATCCATTCTTGGCAACAAAGACCTTGCCCTCGGATCTGTGATAGAAGGTATACCCAATCGTTTCCTTAGGGTATCCTATGAAGACGCATTTTTCCGCTTTGGGTTCGAGTTTATCCGGTTGAACTTTCTTCACATAAACATCACATCCCCAAACTTTAAGAAATGACAGCTTAGGTTTGTTTCCAAACCATAATTCATACGGTGTCTTTTCAATGGATTTAGATGGTGCCCTATTTAAAGTGAATGTAGCGGTTTCCAGTGCGTAACCCCAAAATGACAGTGGCAAGTCAGTCAGAGACATCATAGATCGAACCATATCCAATAAAGTACGATTACGACGTTCTGACACACCATTACGTTGTGGTGTTCCAGCAGGCGTGAGTTGTGAAACTATTCCACACTCCTTCATGTGTGTGCTAAACTCGTAACTAAGATACTCTCCTCCACGGTCAAACCGTAGAAATTTGATCTTTCTATTACGATGATTTTCCACTTCATTCTAAAATTCTTTGAACTTTTCAAAAGTTTCAGACTTGTGTTTCATCAAATAGATATACCCGTATCTACTCAAATCATCTGTGAAAGTAAAAAAATAACGATATCCACCTCGTGCCGACACACTCATTGGTCCACACACATCAGTATGTATGATTTCCAATAAATCTGTCGCCCGTTCCATTGAACCGGAAAACGACGTTCTAGTCATCTTGCCCATAAGGCATGGCTCACATGTATCAAATGATTCAAAATCAAGTGATTCCAAAAGTCCATCAGAATGGAGTTTCTTCATGTGTTTAACGCCAATATGACCTAGACGGCAGTGCCACATATATGCAGATATATCATTATCAAGTTTAATCCTTTTAGCATCAACATTATGAATATGCGTAATACTACTATCGAGATCCAATAGAAATAAACCATTCAACACAGGTGCATGAATATAAAAGATATTATTCATATAAATCGAACAACCATTGTTTTCAGATTTAAACGAATAACCACTTTGCATCAAACATGATCCGGATACAATGTTCATGCTCAGTGCAGGCACCAAATAACAATTATTCAGGTTTATAACTAATCCCGACGGCATATGGAGAGGTAGCGTTCCGACGGCGATCACATCAACTCTTGATCCATTGCCGACACGCATCGTGACCTCATCCCTTGCTAGTTGTCGCTTGTCCCGCAGCCCTTGAACCGAGTTACATATATTAGCAACCGATCCCGTATCAAATACCCAGGTGCTACTGCGAGTACTAGTCAAGTACACATCAATAACATGTATATCACATATACCTTTGTTTGCCTTGCCGGCCTTTTTGTCTGCCAAATACTTGGGGCAGTTGCGCTTCCAATGGCCAGTCCCCTTGCAATAGTAGCACTTGGTGTCAGACTTAGGGCTAGCTCAGGGTTTCTTTTCAGGCGCGGCAACAGATTTTCCGCCCTTCTTTCCCTTCTGCTTGCCTTTCTTGTCCTTCTTGAAACCGGTGGTCTTATTGATCATCAACACTTGATGTTCTTTCCTAATCTCCACTTCTGTAGTCTTAAGCATTGACAGAAGCTCGGGAAGAGACTTCTTCATGCCCTGCATATTATAGTTCATCACGAAGCTCTTGTAGCTAGGTGGTAGAGATTGGAGAACACGATGTATGCCTAAGTCAATAGGAATCGTTATTCCCAAGGACACAAGCTTATCGGCGTACCCAGACATTTTGAGTACGTGCTCACTAATGGAGCTGTTCTCTTCCATCATGCAGCTAAAGAACTTTTCAGAAGCATTATAACTCTCTACGGCAGCATGGGTATCGAAAATCATTTTCAATTCTCCCATGGTATCAAAGGCATTGCCATTTTCGAAACGTTTTCGAAGTTCTGGTTCTAGCCCATACAGTATGCCGCAATGAACTAAGTTGTGGTCCTCCTGACGAGTTATGTAGACGTTCTTTTCCTTGTCAGGGGCATCAGGAGCTGGTGGGGGGCCTAGCGGCGCCTCTAGCACATATTGCTTTTGTGCAGCAGTGAGGAGAATCCTCAAATTCATAGCCCAGTTGGTGAAGTTGCTACCATTCGCAGCAAGCTTCTCTTTCTCCATGAACACATTGAAATTAAAAGTAGGTGGTGCCATCTACAACAGAATTTGTAAAATATATTTATACTAAGTTTATGATAGATTGAGTTCAACTAATCCAAATTACTAATGAACTCCCACTCAAAAACGACATCCCTCGTGTCCTTTTGGTGATTACATGAACCAAATCCACTACACCAAGTCCGATCATCACGTGAGTCGGTGTAGCTTCAAAGGCGAGTATCTATATAGGCATCATATCAACTATATGACTCATGCTTAACCTTTCGGTCCGTGTTCCGAGGCCATGTCTGTACATGCTAGGCTCGTCAAGTAAGAACCTTAGTATTCGCATGTGTAAAACTGTCTTACACCCGTTGTATGAAAGCGTAGAGTCGAGAACACCCGATCATCACGTGATGCCTCAAAACACGATCCACAAAACGGTGCATACTTAAGGAAGAACACATTTTATCTTGATATCTAAATGAGGGATCATCTTATAATGCTACCAAAAGCGCCAAACTAGCAATATAAGATGCTAACATCTAATGTGTGAAGTGAGGTGATATGGTCCATGCATTTGATCTCTATCATTTGCATCGTGGTATGATCTCTATCATTCCTTTGTGTGTAAGGCCAAGGTCTATGGAACTTACACGTTAAGTGAGTTGTAAGAGTATCTATCATACATCTACTTACAACAATACCATATCAAGACACTAGCCCAGCAACGATCTAAACTAGATGCCTCTAATTTATCAATTGCAAGTTTTACGTGGCTTAGGGCTTTCAGAGATAGAACCGGTCTTACCTACGAACATGAACCACAACGAGGATAACCAAGTTATTAGCAACTCGTTGTAAATCAGATATTGACTATAGTAGGAGAGACAGACACCCACCAGCCACTTATGCAAAACAAGTTGCATGTCAGTCGTGGAACCGGTCTCATGTACGATGACATGTAAAGTTGGTCCGGGCCGCTTCATCCCACTATGCCACCAATATCCAAAGTACATAGAAGATGCAATAACATGATCATCATCGCCCACATATAAACATATGTGTACTACCCGTGCAAAGCACCTACGCATAGATCAGGCTCTGATACCACTGTTGGGTCCGCAGCATAGAAAACAAAAAAATTCCTATGATGAGAACTATACGCCAAGATCTATCTACTAGATACAGAGCAACGAGTGGACATACATCCATGGAGAACTTACCCTCGAAGACAACGATTTTTGTTAACGAGTAGGAACTCGTGGTTGATGTAGTCGTACGCTTGCCGATCTCAAGATCGTGTGGAAGTCCGAGCGCCGCAAATCAGCAGCGCATCCGTTCTCGCACACACGTTCAAGCCACCGGACAACCTCCACCTCCTCGCTCCAGCGAATCAGCGGAAGCAGCAACTCCTTCCATACACAAGGCAACCGGGAACATGTATCTCGCTAATCCGAGACCATGGGGGAATATCTAGAGGGGGAGAGAGATCCTTCACAAGGAGGTGTGAGGATGAAGGAGGGAATGGGTGGCCTTTTGTAGGAGGAGGTGGGGTGCCCCCTCTCTCCATGGCCGGAGCATGGGGGGTGACCCCTCACCTCCCCCATTCATGTGGTGGTAACCCCTCCACATTAAAATGCCCCTTCACATTCTCTTTTAAAGTCTCCACTTTAAATCCATTAAATTTCTCCAAATTTAATGCTCTCTCATTTAATAAAACTCTTTTATTTATTTTATTCAGAATTTTGTTAATTACTTTAATTAACAAACATTCACATAAAACCCCTTGCAACATTTCAATATCACATGCAGAACCACTTCCTGCAATTTCACCCGAAACAATTCCGGTTTCTATCGAAACAATTCCTGTTTCTATCGAAACATTTCCTGCGCTTTGCAAACCTTTTGTCTGGAACATATGTGCTCCTAAATGGTGTCCGGCAACCCTTAAGTGTGTCACCCTATGATTCGCAAATAATGTAGACATGATTGAGACTCCTCCCAGATCAATAATCAGAAGCGGGACCTGGAGATCCATACTGACTCCTGCACATTCAACGATGAGTTCTGTGATCGTGAGAACCTTTAACGTCGGCAATTTAATCCCTTTGTCTCATGATATAATACATGTCCGAGATTCGATCATCGGTATCCAAATACCTAGTTTGATCTCGTTACCGACATGCACTCTTTTCTCGTTCCCGTGATATAACATTCTAGTGATCACATCACTTGCTTGCAAGCTATCTTAATGTGATATCACCGAGAGGGCCCAGAGTATATCTATCCATCATCTGGATTGACAAATTCCACTCTTGATCCATGAGCCTCAACATAACACCTTCGTAGTACTGAACCCATCTTTATAGTCACCCTGTTACGGTGTGACGTTTGATGTTATCAAGATACTCTTCCGGTGTTAGCAATTAACATGATCTCTTGGTCTAAGGACTAAGACTACTTTGTATGATGTTATAGCAATATAAACATAATGACTTGATCGTAATGCTATAGTTTGGATGAATGTTCATCACATCATTTCACAAATGTTGTGACCTTGTTATTAACAACATCCAATGTCCATGATTAAGAAACTTTGATCATCTTGTTAATCAACAAGCTAGTCTATTAGAGAGGCATAACTAGGAACCCTTTTTGTTTATTAAACACACATGTATTGATGTTTCCTATCAATACAATTATAGCATGCAAAATAAACATTTATCGTATACAAGAAATATATAATAACAACTTTATTATTGCCTCTCAGGGCATATTTCCTTCAGAGCGAGCTTTGCCGGTTGGCACCGAAGAAGCTTTTCGAAGACCAGCGGATGGCCGTCGCGGAAATGATGGACCGGATCCAGAAGCTGAAGGACCAAGGGTTGATTCCGATCAACCTCTACAACTGCTGGCTCGGGTGGCGTCTGGTTCCGCTGGCGGCTCGGCCGCATTGGATGTATGAATACAGCGGGAAGCACGACCCCTCCCGAACCAGCAAGGAGTCATGGGAGGCCGAGGACTACATTGTCGCCCTGAAAAAGATCACTGATGCAGAGTTCACCAGCGTGGCCGTCGGGCTTGCCCCATACACTCCTGTAAAGAATGAAGCCCCCACAGTAAATTTTCTTCCCAGTCGCTATGTCCGTACCTCAGTTCTCAGTCGCCGCGTTTGGTGTTTTACTCGTGGTGGTTCTCAGCTTTTTTAGGTGCTGGAGGGCTGGCTCCCTCCACTCAATGAAGAGGTTCCCCAGGAACTGGAGGAACACTCCGCGGGACACTCTTCCGACAGTGATGGGGAGGAGGAGGAGGTTCCTCCCCCAGCGCTTGTGGCTCGCAAGACCCGTATGCAGAAATTACATGAGTTCGAGGCGAGCCGCAGCCTGGACGAACATGACGGAGGCAACGACGTCGCGTAGGAGCACACGTCTCGGCGTACTGCTACGCCATCGAAGCCCGCACGCAAGCCCAAGTCACCAGCAAATAGGCCAACATCACCATCCAAATCGGCGGTGGTGTTCGAATCGGATGACGACTTCGATGATGAAGGTTCCCCCGAAGTCTCACACAAGGCCCCAAAGGATGCGATTCCGACAAAGGGGTTGGAGGGCGAGGACACCGAGGTAGTGGTAGAGGTTCCCCTGGCGGCGATTGCGCCGACGGTCTCGGGGGTTCCAAGCCAAGAAGCGGCTGAGGCGCTGACGTCCAAGTCGCCGCAGCCGTCAAGGGCAGCCGCTTCGGAGCCGGAGATCCCGGCGACTGCGGCTTCATCGTCGAGGAAGCCCGCGGTGTCGTGGGCTTCAGACGTATTCGAGAGGGGGCTGACTCGCAAGCTGGGTCCCGAGTTGTACAAGCCTGCCCACATCAGCACCGGGCTTCGCGTCCTCTAGGTCGCTAAGTGAGTATTGGTTCTTCATCCTGATTCTCCTTGCTATTTTTGTATTGTTGTTATATTGATTGTGGGAACTCGTGCAGGTCGGGGGCCAAGAAGATTGGCCGTCCTTTGGTGGCTAAGATTCCACCGGCCGCCCCCACGGGAGAGAGTGACCTCCCCAAGAAGAGAAAGGCCGCCGGAGATGTGGTGACCGCGGGAGGCACGAAGAAGCAGAAGGGGGCGCCGACGACGTCGCAGCCAAGGACGGTGCTGCGGAGCCCGATGTTGTGTCAGTCACCGAAGAAGTGGTGGCGACGCGATCGGAACCAGTCTTGGCTATGTCCATGCCAAAAGCGCTGGCTCCGACAACTAGTGCCCCCGCCAGAGCATCGGCGACGTTCCCGCGCTTCATGGCTAGGGGGTTTCCAGGCGTGGCAGACACCCAGTCTTCGCAGAGTCCAGAGATCGTGGATGCGGACATTGGGTCCCGTCGTGGGCGCACCTCCTTCACGATCCCTTCGACTGACGCCGGAGAACTTCACAGGATGCTCGGCACCGCTATTCAGGTATGTCTATTCCCCGAGTTCCTAGTCGCTGAATTCTAGCGGCTAGGAACTGAACTTCTTTCTCCTCTCCAGTCCCCGAATTCCTAGTCGCTGAATTTCAGCGGCTAGGAATTGAGCTTTTGTTTTGTCAAATGCTGAGATGTGTTGTTTGTTTGCAGGGATTGCAAAGGGAGTCGACCGATCGGCAGGCCGCGAGAGAGCGCTTGGAGCGTGATCTGCACGAAGCAAAAGAGGCGAACCAGCGGCTTCAGGAAACTATTGGTGAGTATCTGTTTTTCTTTCTTTTCCTCTGTCAGGTGTGAACTAGTGGTGTGCAGCATGCTGATGGCTTCTCTTTCAGATGGTTTCCTGGCTGCGATTTCCAAGGCCCGTGAAGGGTATGTTCCAGTCGCCGAGCTGGACGCGATGAATGGACGAATAGCCTCCCTGGTCCAAGACTTGGAGGAGGCGAAAGCGGCCTCAGTTTCTTCGGAGGAGCGAGCGAAGGCTGCCGTTGCTACAGCTGAGGAAGAATGCAAAGCCACGGATTCCATCATCGTGGGGCTGCACAATGAGCAAACCGCCTTGGAGAAGCATGTCACGGAGAACTGCCGCAAACTCCTTGGTGAGTCTCTATCTTTGCCTGACCCGTTTGTTGAGTCCCTGATTGGGGAGTTTCATAGTTTCACTGACGCCTTATTTTGCAGCTGTGATAGGCCAAAGCGATCCGGTGGTGTAGACCTACAATGCTTCGTAGTGCGTGACTGCCGTGGTGAACGCGGCCACGGCTTCGGCTTTGTGCGTCCAAGAGGCTCTTCAAGGCATGTCTCCCACCAAAGTTATTCCTGGGGGGCTTACGGAGGTGTGGCGCTATCTAGAGGAGGTTCCTGCCGTCGTGGAGTGGATGGCGCGCTCAGCGTTCAGGCGCGGGGCCACCACAACGTTGAGCTTAGGTATCGCTCACTTCCCCGACGACTTCGACCTTGATGACGTGACGAGTGGCTACCCGTCGGCGACCGGCACGGTGGAGATGTCAGAGGTGCTGAAGCTGACCGCGAAGGCCGCCCCGTACACCGATCAGGTCTTGGCTATGGGGGATCTGGTGCCGTACCAGGAGACGGTGCTGGCGCCTGGCAACCCCGAGCCGGAGCATCGTGATATGAAGTCGGAGCAGCCATTCCGGTCATCATTGTCGAAGTCGCTGACAATGTACCCGACGAACCCGTGGAAGCCTTTTGTTCGTGTCAAGGGGGGTGGTGCTGCTTCTTCATCAGGGCCTGTGGAATAAACAATGAAATTGTGCAATATGTGATGTATGCCAAGTGGCGAATGTTGTAATGTATTTTGCAATGTATGCCAAGGGGAGTCAATCGACTTGTATTGCGACTAGGATTGTGTGGTGTGTTTGTTTTTGGTTGAGCGAGTCGCCGAGCGCGTCCGCTATTTAATGGGGTATAACTCGATTGTATGCTTTTGTGTATTGTTTTGGTTGTGAACTGTTTTATCTCTCGCGTCTTCTGAGTGGCGAGTCCCCGAGCACGAGTAGGACTAATTTGTAGGTGGGTCCCCGAGCGTGGTGCTCGACCATATTGATCATGTTCCTATTGTAGGTTGTGAATGCGTTGTTTGTAACGCATTTCCTCCCCTGGCCCGGAGAGCCAATCGCTTGGCGAGTCCAAGGCAGCTCTTTTACTTGGTGTGTTCCCGAGCCGTGTGGTGGTTCCCGTTTTGTGGAGTCCCCATGCGTGGTACTTAACCGTTCGAGTCGCTTTGCACAAGGATGGGAGGCATAGGTCGCTGTGAGAAGCGTGTACCGGTTGTCTTGGCCCGGTCGGCCAGTCGGGCTAGGCGACTCCAATGGCGGTTCCGGGTTGGAGTTTTTGTGGACGATCCAAGGCCCGAATATTTCCGATGCCCTTGTGTCGCACTACTTAGCCGTGCCGGTCACTCGACCATAGGTTGACTTCCGTAAGTAGCGTCTTTCTAATATGTACGAGTACGAGTGGCACAAGAATATGGCGAGTGGGCACAATTTGTGCGATCCGGATGAATTTCATTATATATGCCAGCGGAGTACAATGTGAGGTTCTAAGTATAGAACTTTCTGAGGAGGTTTACATTCCATGGCCTCCCGACCTCGAGCTGGCCGTCACCCCGTATGTCGATGAGATAGTAGGCGTCATTTCCAAGGACTCGGCCTATGGAGAATGGCCTGTCCCATGGGAGGAGAGTTTGTGCATGCCTTTTTTGTCTTGGACTAGTCGTAGGACCAGGTCACCTTCCTGGAAGGTGCGAGTTCGCACTCGTTGGCTGTGGTAGCGGCGGAGTCCTTGCTGGTATATGGTGGTGCGGGAGCGAGCCAGGTCGCGTGCCTCGTCGAGTTGATCGATGCTATCTTGGCGGGCAACCTCGTTGGTCGCCTCGACGTAGTTGGCGACTCGAGGTGAGTCGTGCTCCAGATCAGTTGGCATTACGGCCTCGGCGCCATACACAATGAAGAAGGGCGTGAACCCGGTGGAGCGATTGACAGAGGTGCGGATCCCCCATATCAGAGAGGGGAGCTCATCGACCCAGCATCCTGGGGTCCGCTCGAGGGGCACCTGGAGTCGCGGCTTGAGCCCGTGGAGGACGCTCTGGTTGGTGCGTTCTGCTTGGCCATTTGACTTCGGGTGGGCGACTGATGCGAGGTCGAGTCGTATGCCATGTTCTTCACAAAATTCCGCCATGGCCCCCTTGTCGAAGTTGGTGCCGTTGTCTTTTATGATGTTGTGCGGGTAGCTGTACCGGTAGATGATCTCGCGTAAGAACTTGGTGGCCGTCTTGCCATCACACTTTTTATTGGATTGGCCTCGACCCATTTGGTGAACTTGTCAACTGCGACCATGAGGTGAGTGAAGCCAGACGGAGCCTTCTTGAATGGGCCTACCATGTCCATCCCCCATATGGCGAATGGCCACGTGATGGGGATGGTCTTGAGTGCCGAGCCAGGGAGGTGCGTCTGGTGGGCGTACTTTTGGCACCTGACGCATCGTTGGACGATGTTGGTGGCGTCGGCGTGTGCAGTGAGCCAGTAGAAACCGTGTCGCATGGCCTTGGCGACTAGCGACTTGGCACCGGCGTGATGGCCGTAGTCGCCGGCGTGAATGTCCTGCAGGATCTTGCGGCCTTCTTCTGGCTGTACGCTGCGCTGGAACACGCCGGTCATGCTGCGTCTGTGGAGCTCGCCGTTGATGATGACGAAGGATTTCCAGCGGCGCACGATCATTCGCGCCTCCGTCTCATTGCTTGGTAGGATCTTGTGCTCCAAGAAGGCGACGTATGGTGCTGTCCATTCGCTAGGTTCCACAACCATGGCGACTAATGCCGGTTCTGGTTGCAGTGGTATCCCGACGTCAATCTCTTTTGGTGGGCTGACCGACGGCTTGTGGATGATGTCGAGGAAGACGCCTACTGGTGGCGCTTGTCTGGTCGATCCGATGCGGGAAAGGGCGTCTGCCTCCTCGTTTTTGCGCCTGTCGATCCACTCGACGGAGTAGCCGTCGAAGTGTCCTCCCAACTGGTCGACAGCTTGGCGGTACGCGATCATTGTTGGGGAGACGGCGTCGCACGTCCCGGCGACTTGGCCGGCGACTAGGTCGGAGTCGCCATAACATCATAGGCGGTTGACGTTCATCTCCTTGGCAGCTCTCATGCCGTGAAGGAGGGCCTCGTATTCTGCCATGTTGTTGGTACGGGGCTTGAAGTTGAGGTGGAGCACGTAACGGAGCTTGTCTCCTTTGGGAGAGGTCAGTATGACCCCAACCCCTGCACCTTCGGTGTTCTTGGAGCCGTCAAAATGGAGCGACCAGTAGTGGAGGTACAGGAGCTTTTCTGGCTGTTGTGCTTCTTCCCAATCTACAAGGAAATCATCCAGGGCTTGTGACTTGATCGCTTTGCGGGGCTTGTATTTGATGTTGTGGACGCGATTTTGACGGCCCACTTGGCGACTCGCCAGGTCGCCTCGCGATTGCGTATGATTTCTAGTAGGGGCGCGGAGGAGACCACCATGATTGGGTGCTCCTGGAAGTAGTGTGGGAGTCGCCGATGTGCTCGGAATACCACGTACACCAGTTTTTTGTATTGCGGGTAGCGTTGTCGTGAGTCCGTTAGGACTTCGCTGATGTAGTAGACAGGGTGATGTATGAGGCGCTCCTTTCCCTCTTCCGGTCATTCGACGACCATCACGATGCTGACGACTCGAGTAGAGGCCACGACGTAGACGAGCATTGGCTCTTTGTCGAGTGGAGCAGCGAGTAGTGGGGCCGCAAGTAGCACTTCTTTGAGTGCTTTGAGTGCGTCGTCGGCCTCCGCGTCCCATTGGAACGTGGGGTTCTTGCGCATCAGGCGGTAGAGGGGCATTGCCTTCTCACCTAGTCGGGGGATGAAGCGACTGAGGGCCGTGACTCGCCCTGCCAACTTCTGGACGTCGCACAGGCACTCGGGTTTTCCGAGTCGCGCGATGGTGTCGATTTTGGTGGGGTTGGCTTTGATGCCTCGCTTGGAGACTACATATCCCAGGAGTTGTCCGGTGGGGACGCCGAAGGTGCATTTTCTGGTTTTCAGCTTGATGTTGTACCTCTGCAGGTTTGTGAAGGTTTCGGCTAGGTCGGCGAGCAGGTCATCCTGGCGGGTGGATTTTACCACCATGTCGTCAATGTAGACGTGAATGTTGCGGCCAATTTGGATTGCTAGGCACTCCTACATGCATCTCTAGTATGTGGCGCCTGTGTTCTGGAGGCCAAACGTCATGGCCGTGTAGCAGAAGGCATCGAATGGCGTAATGAACGTCGTCTTCTCCTCGTCCTCGACTACCATCTTGATCTGGTTATAACCAGAGTAAGCGTCAAGGAAGCACAGCGACTCCGATCCCGTGGTCAAGTCGATGATCTGATCGATGTGTGGTAGGACGAACTCCTCCTTCGAGCAGGCGCTGTTGAGGTTGGTGTAGTCGATACACATTATCCATGTGTTGTTCTGTTTTAGAACCAGGACTGGGTTTTCCAGCCACTTGGAGTATTTGATTGGCCAGATGAAGCCTGCGGCTAGCAAGCACTGAACTTCTTCGGCGATTGCTCGATGGCGCTCTTCATTGAAGGGCCGTAGCGACTGGTTACTGGTCGCACTTTGGGGTCGGTGTTGAGTTTGTGCTCAGCGGGTTCCCTCGGACACCTGGCATGTCAGATGGCTTCCATGCGAATATGTCGCGGTTCTCACGGAGGAACCTGATGAGCGCGCTTTCCTATGCGGGGCTCATGTGCATCCTGATGGTGATCGTCTGGCTGGAGTCGCCTGGGACGAGCTCGACGGTGTGGGTGTGCGTGGTCGCCTTGAACGTGGAGTTCGCTGCCGTTGGTTTCTTCAGGATGGTGGGGTCGTCCTTGTTGATGTTGCCCGCGTATTTCACGAGCTCCTCCACGTGGTCGGTTTTCGTGGCGATGACGGCGTCGGCGAGCTCGGCGCCTTTGTCCTCGCATTCCGCGGCCATGTCGGGGTCACCGTGGATGGTGATGATGCCACTTGGCCTGGGGAGCTTCATCATGTTGTAGGCGTAGTGCGGGGTCGCCATGAACTTTTCGAATGCCTGGCGACCTAGGACATAGTGGTAGGGGCTATGGAAGTTCACCAGCTCGAATAAGATCCTCTCCGTGTGGTAGTTTGCCGGAGTGCCGAAGGAGACTGCCAGCGTCACTTTCCCGATCGAGTATGCCTTTCGACCCGGGATGATACCGTGGAAGGTCGTTAGGGTTGGCTCAATGGCTGTTTCTGGGAGCTGTAGCCTCTTGAGCGTGTCCAGATACAGGATGTTGATGGAACTCCCACCGTCCATCAGTGTCTTGGGCAGCCAGTAGTCGGCCACCTTGGTGACTACCAGGGCGACTCGCCTTGGGTATTCGATCCTTGGCGTATGGTCCTGGCGACTCCAGGTGATGCTCTGCTCTGACCAGTTGAGGAAACGAGGGATGTCGACTTGTGTAACCGCGTTGACGGCAACCGTACGGGCGAGCACCTTCTTCTCGCGCTTGGTGCCGAGTCTGGTGAAGGTGTGTAGCGAGCCGACGGCGGTGCCGAAGCCGCCGCCTTTCCCATTTTCCCGAGGTGGGTTGTTATTGGGGTCCTCCCTTGCTCGTATCGCCTTCTCAATCTCTTTGAGAGAGTGGCAATCAGCGGTGGTGTGAGTGGCGGGTTTTCCCTCCCTGCTATGGTAGATGCAGGGCTGATTGAACCGTGTCTGGGTGGATGCCGGAGGCGTTGATCCACAATTCTTGCCATCTTTGGATCCAGCAGCGAGTCGACTCGCGTTGTCCCTGGATGCATCGCTCTAGATCCTCTATGGTGGTGGCGCGGGTGTAGGAGCCCTCGAAGTGCCTGACGAAGGCATCCCACATTTCTTCCCAGGAATCGATGCTGTCGGTGGGGAGCGTGTTGATCCATTGCCGGGTCGCACCCTCCATCATCAGGGGGAGGTAGCGAGCGGCGAGCAGGTTGGTGTGGCCTGCAATTCCCATTGTCATGAGGTATGTGTCCAGCCAGACAGCGGGATCGTACGTCGGGTCGTATTTTTCGATCTCCTTGGGGGCCTTGAAGTTGGCGGGGTGTTTTTTCCCCACGGATCATGGGCCCGAAGCATTGCGGCCCGACTCGACTGAGCGAGCCTCTTGGTTCTGGGTCGCCACGGTTGGTGAGGGTGTGCCTCAGGTTGTTGGGCTGGCGCGACCACCATGCCTGGTTGTTGATGATGTTGGTCCGGGCATCGAGGGGCTGCCCGTTGGCGGCGACCGTGTTATTCGCCGGTCGCGGCTCGTTGGTGGACAGCGCGGGATTAGCGGCCCGTGGTTGGTTCGCTAGGTGCTACAGTGGTGGGCAAATTAATGCGTTGACCACGATGGGGTAGCCGCTTGATGCCGCCCTGGTTGCTGATGAGCAGGAGTACATCCGCCCCCACGGGTCGACTCCCGCAGCTTGTTGCTCGACGGCCCTAACGAGTAGGACCTTGGCGTACTGGATATGTAGTGCGCCGTCGCCTTGGACGTCGAGGTTGGCGATCGCGGCGTCGGCCGCGACGACGTTGTCCATCGGGGTGGAGTATAATGGTAGCCCGTTGGCGTCGCGGGCTTGAGGCGAGATGATGATCCATGGTGGTCCGGGTGGGGCGCGCGGCCCAAGGGTCGTGGAGGGGCTCTGGTTGCCGGTGCACCAGGTGGTGGTCTCGCGGGGTTGCTTCCGCCTGGCAGCGCGTTCTCACAGTATTCACGCTCGGAGGCGCGTGCGGGGTCGCTTTTGTTGTTGAAGTTCAGGACGCGGCCCTGGACGTTGGAGTTCAGGCGGGTCCTGATGCGGCGCTGGTGATAGAGCGATAGCTCCCGCGCCATTTCCCGTTCGAGGCGGTATTTCTCGCGCTCGGCGAGTTCGTTGCGTTGCGCCTCCGCGAGCCACATGCGGCTTCCTCCACCTCCGTGGCCGTCGCAGTTGGCAGGATCGGCGTGGCAAACGGATCTAGCGGGGCGACCGTGCTACCCGCCATGTAGATCGCGTTGAAGCGATTGGATGTTGCGCGAAAATCCTCGGGGGACTCCGAGCCGGAATCGGAGTCGAAGATCCCCAGGATGGAGGAGTCCTCGAAGTCCTCGGGGTTGGAGACTCGCGTGATGGAGTCCTCCCGTGATGCGGCGGTGATGGATCCGTCGACCGAGGCAGGGGTTGCGGAGTCGGCGTCGTCGTTTAGGGCATCGTCGTTGGTGGCGGCGTTAGTCTTGGCCGCGTCGCTGGCGGCCGAGTCGTACTCGGTGACGAGGCTCCTGATGGAGCGGACCTGCTCCTCCGAGAGCAGATCGCGGTGTGGCGGCGATCCGCCGACGATCACCGTTGCGGCTAGGTCGACCGCGCCGGTGAAGCCGACGAAGAGGATGATGGAGCCGACCGGCATCACCGCGCCGTGAGTGACCGGGCATGACGCCGGGATGTAGCTGCTGGGCAGGATCTGTAAGATCCCGCCGATGGCGATCATGCGACCCGTGGCGAGCGACCGATCCATCGTCGAGTAGGGTCTCGCGGCAGAACTCGGGCCAATCCCGCTATGCCCCACGGTGGGCGCCACTGTCGTGGAAATGGCCACGGCAGTCGCTGCCACTGGCAGCGATTGATTGTTTTGTGAGGAAGAGTTGGCGGCCATCTGCGGTGTGAGATGGGGGCGGATGCACATGGGTTTACCCAGGTTCGGCCCCCCGGAGGGTAAAGACCTACTCCTGCTAGATTAGATTATTGGAGAGCGAGTTACAGGGGTGGCGAGCTCGGCGTCTAAGCAGCGAGTCGCTTGAGGGGGTGTATGATGGAACGTGAGTCCTTAGGATACCCTAGGGAGGTTTATATATGAGGCACCTCGCTAGGGTTTACAAGGTACCACCGAACAAGGTAAGGATTCGGAGGTTTTGACCTAATCCAACTGGGCTTCTATTTGTTGGAGATATGCCCAAGAGGCAATAATAAAAGTGGTTATTATTATATCTTTATGTTTATGATAAATGTTTACATCCCATGCTATAATTGTATTAAACGGAAACATTAATACTTGTGTGTTTTGTAAACATAAAAGAGTCCCTAGTAAGCCTCTTGTTAAACTAGCTTGTTGATTAATGGATGATCATGGTTTCTTGATCATGGACATTGGATGTCGTTAATAACAAGATCATATCATTAGGAGAATGATGTGATGGACAAACACTCATAGTAAGCATAGCATAAGATCAAGTCATTAAGTTCGTTTGGTATAAGCTTTAAAATACATAGTAACCTAATCCTTCGACCATGAGGTTATGTTAATCACCATCACCGGATGGATACTTTGATGACATCAAACACCGCTTCGTAACTGGGTGGTCATAAAGGTGTCATTGGGTATTCTGAAAGTATGTGTTGAAGCGCATGAACCAAGATTGGGATTTGTCCATCCATATGACGGATAGATATGCTCTGGGCCCTCTCGGTGGAATGTCATCTAATTAGCTTGCAAGCATGTGACTAGGTCACAAGGGATGACATATCACGGAACGAGTAAAGAGTACTTATCAGTGACGAGGTAGAACTAGGTATAGAGATACCGACGATCAAACCTCGGGTAAGTAAAGTATCGCATGACAAAGGGAATTGGTTTCGTATGTTAATGGTTCTGTCGATCACGAAGTCATCGTTGAGTATGTGGGAGCCATTATGGATCTCCAGGTCCCGCTGATGGTTATTGATAGGAGATGTGTCTCTGTCATGTCTACATATTCACGAATCGTAGGGTGACACACTTAAGGTTCGAAGTTGTTTTAAGTAGATATGGAATGTGCGTTGGAGACCGAATGTTGTTCGGAGTCTCGGATTGGATCCGGAACATCACGAGGAGATCAGGAATGTCCGGAGAATAAGATTCATATATTGGGGATCATTTTCTGAGTTAGGAAATGTTCCGGAGTATTTGTATGAGGTTCTAGAAGGTTTCAGAATGTTCCGGAAGGTTGTGGAAGATTTCTTGGAGTTTGCTTGAAAACCAAGAAAGGATCAAGGAGTCCTTGTGGGGTAAGACAAGGATTCGTGGGGGGGGGGAGGACTCCTCCCCCCACCTCCCAATCCGCTGGCCATAGGAGGGAGGGGAGTCCTACAGGGACTCCCCCTCCCATGGCGCCTTCCCCCTTTAAATAGAGGGGTAGGGGCGCCCCCTCTAGGCCCTCCACTACAACACCCAATCTCCGCCGCCTCTCTCCTCCTCCTTTCTTCTGCACAGGCATAGGCGAAGCCCTGCAGAATTCTCTATTCCACCACCACCACGCCGTCGTGCTGCTGGGATTCCGTGGAGAAGATCTACTACCTCCGCTGCTCGCTGGAACAAGGAGAGGAAGGTCTGCTTCGACTCCGCACGTGTGACCGACTGCTGAAGCGCTGCCTAAACGCGGCGCCGGAAGGATCGTCCACTTGACCGACTACGGAAGCGCTGCCGGAACGCGACGCCGGAAGGATCATCCACACGATCTTGAGATCGGCAAGTGATCGACTACATCAGCCACGAGATCCAATCTCGTTAACGCTTTCGGGTCTACAAGGGTTAGTACCGATCTATCTCATTGCACATGTCTAATAGATTAGATCTTGGCTTTTATCTAGATTAGATCTGGGTTTTGTTCGTTCTTGCGGTAGAAATTTTTTGTTTTCCATGCTACGAACCCATCAGTGGTATCAGAGCCGTATCTATGCGTAGATCTGTTGCACGAGTAGAACACAATGTTTTTGTGGGCGTTGATGTTTTTGTTGTCGGTGTCTTCGCGTGTACTTTGCATCTTGCGACATGATGGGATGAAGCGGCTCGGGCTAACATTACATGTCATCGCACATGAGACTTGCTCCACGCTTGACGTGCAACTTGCTTTGCACAAGTGGCTTTGCGGGTGTCTGTCTCTCCCACCATAGTTAAGATTCAATTTACAATGAGCATCTGACAACACTTGTATCAACGTTGTGGTTCTTGTTCGTAGGTAAGATCGGTCTTATGCGAAATCCCCAAACCACGTAAAACATGCAAAGAAAATTAGAGGCGTCTAACTTGTTTTTGCAGGGGTTTTGTGATGTGATATGGCCATCATGTGATTATGATTATATTTGATGTATGCAATGATCCTTGTTGTAATATGGCAACCGGCAGGAGCCTAATGGTTGTCTTTTAATTCTGTTAAGACCTGCGTGTCTATTCATCTTGTAATAGCTTTATTCCAAGTAGTTGTAATAGTTACTAGTGATGATGGACAACCATGAAGCGGCGCCACTGACCTTGACGCAATGCTGGTGATGATGGAGATCATGTTCGTGCTTTGGAGATGGAGATCAAAGGCGCAAGAAGAAAGGGCCATATCATATCACACTTATTATGAATTGCCTGTGATGTCAATCCTTTATGCATCTTGTATTGCTTAGATCGCGACGGTAGCATTATAAGATGATCCCTGTCACTAAATATCAAGTAATAAAGTGTTCATCCTTAGTTGGCACCGTTGCTAAGACTCGTCGTTTCGAAGCATCTCGTGATGATCGGGTGTGATAGACTAAGGTTGCAAGCCATATTTGCACATGCAGAAACTAAGGTTAACCTTGACGAGCCTAGCATGTACAGACATGGTCTCGGAACACGGAATACCGAAAGGTAAAGCATGAGTCATATGGATGATGTGATGAACATGTTGATTGTTCGCCTTTAAAGCTACATCATCTCACGTGATGATTGGACTTGGTGTAGTGGATTTGGTTCATGTAATCACTAAAACAACTCGAGGGATGTTGTTTTGAGTGGGAGTTCATTTGTAATTTGGATTAGTCGAACTCAATTTATCATAAACACAATCAAAGTGAATTTGCATAGTTTGTTGTAGTCATTGGCATCCGTTCACCACCTTACGCTTAGTTATAGTTGAGATAGTGGAACTATAGAAATTCTGGATATTTACTTTACGAACTGGTATCGTATTGTTTTGAATGTCAATTTAAAGTTTATAAGTCCTATTGCAAACTTTTAGCAAACTCCGTTTACTCTGTGAAGTTTAATAAATAGTATTAAATCAAGAGTAACAATTCCAGTGTTAGTATCTAATGTATCATGTTTACCTCCATGATTCTTGATACTCAAAAGATTATTTTTAATATCAAGTTTATCTAAGAGCTGAAAGCAATGTTTCAGAAACCATCATATGTGAAAGGTATTGCGATATCTTAAACAATGTGTTGGTTACAACATGATAGAGTATAGGTCCTCATATTTGATGAGAATTTGTGAAGGGTGGAGACGCTAGTCGTCCTAATCCTCCAAAAGGTTTTGAAAAAGAAACATTATACTCGCAATTCACCTTTATAAGCTATAGCAGCTTGATCATGAAAGTTGTCATGATAAGGATGAATAGAAGATGTAAGTAAAATGTTTACTACACTAAAAGATTACTAAAGAATGGAATTTTGAAAGAATGCCAAACATTTGATAAAGGTGATCCACTTCAAAGTGCAAGTCCAAAGGTATTGGTATTTGACTATACACACTTTGTACTATGTGTCATGTGAATGACACCACTATTGATGTTGATAGATTCTTTTAAAAAGAAAAGGAATTGCTAAAAGAGAATCTATAAAATATTTGGTAGAAAAGAAAAGATGGAGATGTCCAACTTAGGTATATAGAAGATACATGTTATGGTTGTATTCCTTGGTTGTTAAACAATGTGGTTCTGTGGTATTGGATACCGAATTGGTTGGTATGAAGTGTCATACAGGACAACACAATTCATGAACTGCAATGGCCTAAGTAACTAGCAAGAGAATATGTGATGATGTTCATCGAAAACAAACAAAGGGTTGTTGTGTTGCTCGTTAACATCAAAGCTTGCCTTCAAGATTTGTTTCAATAATTGTTATTTTGATCAGGTATTATGACGACAAAAGGTTGTTCAAATAATTACCGTATTCCATAATAGATGGATGATATACAAGTCTGGTTGGAGAAATAACGACCATAAGACTAATGCTAAAATGTCGCAAGACAAATGATTGAAAGATCACTTGCAAAGTGACATCGCCGTTTAAATTATATTGAAAGGATATATGAAGAAACTCCATGTTGATGGATTTTTGGAGTCTTTGATTTGGATCAAATGACGCTTGTGATACTTTCCTGGAGATAATTAAAACTCCGTTCGTAGGCCAAAAGAGGAACGGACAACTAACTGATTGGAATTTGTACATTTGATGTATATAGTCAATTATGTGTAGTCGTGGGCGATGGATTTCAACTTCATATGCTTTCTCCGAAGATTTGAGTGAGTATATGTATATACTTACTCAATAAGGAAGAAGTATGAAACATTTGAAAAATGTTCAAAGACTTTCAAGATGAAGTGGAAAATCATTGTAACAAGAAAATAAAAGATTTTATGATTGGATCATAAAGAAAGATGTTTGAGTTACAAGTTTAGCAAAACACCTAAGATTTGAGGAATTGTTCCATGGATTTGCATTTCCGAAAACACCATAGGAGTATGGAGTGTTCAAGATATGTAATGAAACCTTGTTTGACATGGTAAGATCAAAGGTGTCATTTATAAAACTGCCATTATATATTAAAGATTAAAGCTTTAGTGACTACCGCTTTTACACTGAAAAGAGCTCCATCGTGATCCGTTGAAATGTCACCATATAGGCCATGGTTTGGGATAAAACCCGAATTGTCTTTTCTTAAATTTTGGTATGTTATGCATAAGTAAAATGTTTACAAACCAAAGTCAGATAAGCACGTCTTTGTAGGTTATCCCAAAGAATTTGTTGGGAATTTCTCCATAACACCGAGGACAAAAGAGTTTGTTACTTGGAACGTCAAGTTTCTTGGGAAGGAATTTTTCGTGAAAAGTTAAGTGGGAGGACAATAGAAATTTAATAAGGTTGTTGAACCTTAGCTATATGTGCTAACTAGCGTAGCGCCGGAAAGTGTCCCGGTGACGGCCACAATGCTCATGGCTCTCGTGATTACAAAAAGTGTGATCTCGGAGATTAGAGTTCCTATAGAACCGTGTGGGTCGGTAAGAATCAAATGGTAAGATTTGATAAAGCAAGTCGTTATTGTTTTGCCAATGATGAACCGACTACATGCAAAGAAGCGATGATGGGCCCTGACTCCATAAAATGACTAGAAGTCATGGAATCCGTGATAGCATCCATACACGAGAAATCAAGTTTCTGAACTTTGAAGACTCTCCGGAAAGGCGTGAAGCCTATCGGTCGTGTTTGGATCTATAAAGAAATAGACATGGATGTTTCAAATCTATGAAATAGTCGACATGTCGGAAAGAGTTTACGACAATGTTCAAGGAATTGACTATGATAAGATTTGATCTTTCATAGCGATATTTAATCTGGACGGATTAATGTAGCAACCACTACATATATTTTGGTATATGGTAGTTGAACAAACAAAACAAGTTCTTCTAATAGAATGGTTACCTAGGACGTGTACATGACACGATCCAAAGGGTTTTGTTAATTCAAAGCATGCTAAAAGAGTATGCAAAACTTCAATGGTTGAAGTGAGCATCGCGGAGTTGGAATCTTCAGAGACGATGAAGATGCTTGCATTTTTGCAAGAAATTAAGTGGGAGCGCTAAGACATATTTATAATACATTATGTGAAAGACATATTGTTGATTAGAAATGATGTATCTTTTATTTGACACAGGTTAAGAATTTCATTTCGATGAAAGACTTAGGCATAACCCAAGAATTAGGCATCAATGTCTATATAAATAGATTGAGGCGCTAATATGGTTTTGCCAAATGTACATAGATGAGATGTTGAATGAGTTCAATATGGAAATAACAAGAAAGGTTCTTGACGCACGGAAAGGACTAAATCAAGATTCAAGTGTGTTGACACGAGATTCAAGTGTTTTGACACTTGGTGAAATCACAAGAATATTTTGATCAATCATTCTTTGAGATGTACACATCCAGATATGTCCTATGCTCTAAATGTTATGAGCATATACCAGAATGATTCATAAGATAATCATTGGACAATAGTAAAGATATTCTTATGAGCTTTGGAAGAACTAAGAATATATCATGTATAAGTGACAAATAGTTAAAGGTAGTTCATTGTAAAGTGTTACATTGATACTAGTTTTGTCACAAGATACAAATTAAATTTATCTTAATTTAGACTATGGGTGGCAGAATATAATGGAAAGGATGTTCCATGATGGATTTGGATGAGTTCCAAAGTTGAGATATTGTGACGGATACTACAACAAAAGGCTAAGTATATAACTGCTATAGTAGCAGCAAAGGAGGGCATTTGTGTTAAGTAGTTTGTTATCAAACTAGGTGTGGTTCAAAGTGGGATAATACTATGAAGATATATTGTGTGACGATAATATCAACATATTTTGAGCCGAAGGAACTAAAGGTCTCACCAAAGGACCAAATTTATACAATGCCATCTCATTGGAGAATGAGTAATGCGTAGAGACGCAAGGACATGCAAATACACACGGACCTGGAAGTGTCAGATCCGAAGATTATATTTACCACTAGCAATAGTGTCTATACAACACCAGAAAGCCATAGGTGTTGAATGCACAAGTTTTTAACTAGATTATTGACTCTAGTGCAAGTGGGAGACTGTTGGAGATATGCCCAAGAGGCAATAATAAAAGTGGTTATTATTATATCTTTATGTTTATGATAAATGTTTACATCCCATGCTATAATTGTATTAAACGGAAACATTAATACTTGTGTGTTTTGTAAACATAAAAGAGTCCCTAGTAAGCCTCTTGTTAAACTAGCTTGTTGATTAATGGATGATCATGGTTTCTTGATCATGGACATTGGATGTCGTTAATAACAAGATCATATCATTAGGAGAATGATGTGATGGACAAACACCCGTAGTAAGCATAGCATAAGATCAAGTCATTAAGTTCATTTGCTATAAGCTTTAAAATACATAGTAACCTAATCCTTCGACCATGAGGTTATGTTAATCACCATCACCGGATGGATACTTTGATGACATCAAACACCGCTTCGTAACTGGGTGGTCATAAAGGTGTCATTGGGTATTCTGAAAGTATGTGTTGAAGCGCATGAACCAAGATTGGGATTTGTCCATCCATATGATGGATAGATATGCTCTGGGCCCTCTCAGTGGAATGTCATCTAGTTAGCTTGCAAGCATGTGACTAGGTCACAAGGGATGACATATCACGGAACGAGTAAAGAGTAGTTATCAGTGACGAGGTAGAACTAGGTATAGAGATACCGACGATCAAACCTCGGATAAGTAAAGTATCGCGTGACAAAGGGAATTGGTTTCGTATGTTAATGGTTCTGTCGATCACGAAGTCATCGTTGAGTATGTGGGAGCCATTATGGATCTCCAGGTCCCGCTGATGGTTATTGATAGGAGATGTGTCTCTGTCATGTCTACATATTCACGAACCGTAGGGTGACACACTTAAGGTTCGAAGTTGTTTTAAGTAGATATGGAATGTGCGTTGGAGACCGAATGTTGTTCGGAGTCTCGGAATGGATCCGGGACATCACGAGGAGATCCGGAATTATCCGGAGAATAAGATTCATATATTGGGGATCATTTTCTGAGTTAGGAAATGTTCCGGAGTATTTGTATGAGGTTTCTATAAGGTTTCGGAATGTTCCGGAAGGTTCTGGAAGATTTCTTGGAGTTTGCTTGAAAACCAAGAAAGGATCAAGGAGTCCTTGTGGGGTAAGACAAGGATTCGTGGGAGGGAGGACTCCTCCCCCCACCTCCCAGTCCGCCGGCCATAGGAAGGAGGGGAGTCCTACAAGGACTCCCCCTCCCATGGCGCCTTCCCCCTTTAAATAGAGGGGTAGGGGCGCCCCCTCTAGGCCCTCCACTACAACACCAAATCTCCGCCGCCTCTCTCCTCCTCCTTTCTTCTGCACAGGCATAGGCGAAGCCCTGCAGAATTCTCTACTCCACCACCACCACCACGCCGTCGTGCTGCTGGGATTCCATGGAGAAGATCTACTACCTCCGCTGCTCGCTGGAACGAGGAGAGGAAGGTCTCCTTCGACTCCGCACGTGTGACCAACTGCGGAAGCGCTGCCGAAACGCGGCGCCGGAAGGATCGTCCACTTGACCGACTGCGGAAGCGCTGCCGGAACGCGACGCCGGAAGGATCGTCCACACGATCTTGAGATCGGCAAGTGATCGACTACATCAACCACGAGATCTAATCTCGTTAATGCTTTCGGGTCTACAAGGGTTAGTACCGATCTATCTCGTTGCACATGTCTAATAGATTAGATCTTGGCTTTTATCTAGATTAGATCTGGGTTTTGTTCGTTCTTGCGGTAGAATTTTTTTGTTTTCCATGCTACGAACCCATCACTATTATGCTTCTGGGCCTCCAGTCTCCAGTTGCCGGACTTCTCCTTCCGTCGTAGTCTAGTCACCGTCCTCCAGGCGCACTCACAGGCCCTTCGACCCAATCGGAACGTCCTGCTGGGCATACCCCCTTTGGCATATCCCCATCAAGTACAACTGATCTCCAATAGTGGTATTATTCATGAGATGTGTCTGCAACCAACTGCCGAAATTCTTGTTGTGTTCCCCTTTAATCAAGAAGTCAGGCTTCCCCGGGTTTTCGGTGTGTAGAATATTCTTGTTTTTCTCGATATACGGAGCCACCATAGTGGAATTGTGTAGAACTGTGTAGTATGCTTGAGTGAAAGAAGGCCCGTCCCTAGATACCATTGATTTCCTTCCTAGTGTGCCTTTTCCAGTCAGCCTCCCCTTATACCGAGATTCAGGAACACCAATCGGCTTAAGGTCAGGAAGAAAGTCAACACAAAACTCAATGACCTCCTCTATTCCATAGCCCTTGGAGATGCTTCCTTCTGGCCTAGCATGGTTATGAACATATTTCTTTAAGACTCTCATGAACCTCTCGAAGGGGAACATATTGTATAGAAACATAGGACCGAGAATTCTAATCTCTTCGACTAGGTGAACTAGGAGGTGCGTCATAATATTGAAGAAGGATGGCGGGAACAACAACTCGAAGCTGACCAGACATTGGACCACATCAATTTGTAACCCTGGTAAACTTTCTTGATCGATTACCTTCTGAGAAATTGCATTGAGGAATGCACATACCTTCACAATGGCTAGTCGAACATTTTCTGGTAGAATTCCCCTCAATGCACCCGAAAGCAATTGCGTCATAAGCACATGGCAGTCATGATAGTTTAGGTTTTGAAATTTTTCTCTTTCATATTTACTATTCCCTTTATATTCGACGAGAAGGTAGACAGGACCTTGATACTGAAAAGGACTTGAAAAGGACTATTCCCTTTATATCGTAGCTGGCAAGCCCTTGAAACTTCCCTGGATGCTTGTCGTCTCGTCATTTATGATGTTGCTGGTCCTCCCGTGCTGCCTAGGTATCTTTTGACTTCCCATACAAGCCCAGGAAGCCTATAATATTAATGCAAAGATTCTTTGTCAGGTGCATCACGTTGATTGCAGAGCGGACCTCATGCACTTTCCAATAGGGTAGCTCCTAAAATATATATTTCTTCTTCCACATGGGTGCGTGTCCGTCGGCGTCTTTTGGAACAGGTTGTCCTCCAGGACCCTTTCCAAAGATTACATCCAAATCCTTGACCATACAAAATACATCAGCACCAGTACGGGGGACAGGCTTCGCCCGGGTTTCTCCCTTGCCATTGAAATGCTTGGCTTTCTTCCTTAACGGATGACTTGGCGGAAGAAAACAACGATTGTACGGGTACACATTCTTCCTACATTTATCTAGATATATACTTTTAGTCTCATCTAAACAGTGCGTGTATGCATTGTATCCTTTATTCGTCTGTCCTGTTATGTTACTAAGAGCAGGCCAATCATTGATGGTTACGAACAGCAACGCTTGTAGATCAAATTCCTGCTATTTATGCTCATCCCACACACATACACCTGGTTTGGCCCACAACTGTAAAAGTTCATCAACTAATGGCCTTAGGTACACATCAATATCGTTGTCGGGTTGCTTCGGACCTTGGATGAGCACTGGCATCATAATGAACTTCCGCTTCATGCACAACCAAGGAGGAAGGTTGTAGATACATAGAGTCACAGGCCAGGTGTTGTGATTGCAGTTCTGCTCCCCAAAAGGATTCATGCCAACGGTGCTTATACCAAACCATAAGTTCCTTGCATCACCAGCAAAGTCCAGGAAGTCCCTCTCGATTTTTCTCCACTGCCGACCATTAGCAGGGTGCCTCAACTTCCCGTATTTCTTACGCTCTTCCATGTGCCATCGCAACAACTTGGCATGCTCTTTATTTCTGAACAAACGTTTCAACCGTGGTATTATAGGAGCATACCACATCACCTTGGCAGGAACCCTCTTCCTGGGTTGCTCTCCCTCAACATCGCCAGGGTCATCTTTTCTGATCTTATACCGCAATGCATTGCAGACCGAGCATTTATCCATATTCTCGTACTTCTCACCGCGGTAGAGGATCCAGTCATTAGGGCATGCATGTATCTTCTGCACGTCTAATCCTAGAGGGCAGACAACCTTCTTTGCTTCATACGTACTAGAGGGAAATTCGTTATTTCTTGGAAGCAGCTTCTTCATTGTTACCAGCAACTTTTCAAATCCCTAGTCAGTCACACCGGTCTCTGCCTTCCACTTCAGCAATTCTAGTGTGCTACCCAGCTTCTTCTGGCCATCTCCACAAGTTGGGTACAATAATTTGTTGTGGTCCTGTAACATCTTCTCGAATTGCAACCTCTCCTTTTCTATGTCCTAGTCTCGCTTTGCATCAGAAATGACCCGACCAAGATCATCAGCGGGCTCATCTGGTTCCCGTTCTTCTTCATTATCTTCCATTGTGGTATCATCATATTCAGGGAACATAGATCGGTAGTTGTCATCACCGTTCTCTTGTTCATCGCCGTCTTCCATCATAACCCCTCTTTCTCCGTGCTTGATCCAAACATTATAGCTGGACATGAAGCCAGACCGAATCAGGTGGCTCTGAATGACTCTTGAAGAAGTGTGAGCCTGCTCATTCCGACATACAACACATGGACAACACATAAAACCATCCCGCAGCTTGTTCGCCTCGGCCACAAGGCGAAAAGGACGCATGCCTTCTCTGTAAGCGTCAGAGCGTCGGTCACCGTACATCTATGGATGACTCATCTGCATCATACAACCATATATATCAAACGCAATCACGATGATAAAATTACTATCGTGCAGTCTAAATGAGAAAATACTTGCTAACCTTTTAGGACACCTAGAAACAAAGATGAGAAAACTTAAGTGTGGCTCTGGCACCTCATATTATGTTTTGTCTTATGTGAACTCAAGTGGCATCGCACTAACAGGCATTTCACCAAACACCTCTAGTGCATATGAAGAAAAACAATTAGCACAAAGTTATACCCACCTCACATAGGAAAAACAGGAGAGAGTGGAGGGCTGAGTTCATTATATATAGGGCCAGACTATTAGTCCCGGTTTGAGACACAAACTGAGACTAATGGTTCTGCCAGGACCACACGGGCGTGCCTAGACCCATTAGTCCCGGTTTGTATCTCAAACCGGGACTAATGGTCCCTTATGGGCCGGGACAAAGGACTTCAGCGTCCTCGGGTCATCAGGTTCGGACCATTAGTCCCGGCCCCAGCCACGGCCGGGACTAGTGGCCCGAACCAAAGGCCCATTTTCTACTAGTGTAAGTATGGATCAGATGGTAACAAAATGGAGAAACGCAAGACAAGACATCAATATTGATTATTTTTACAATGTGGTCACCTTCTATACTGCTATAGACTCCATTACACCAATTTTTACCAACACTTTAATGAGCTATATTTAGAGTTGTTTCATCAGTTCTCTTGTCATGACTCAACAAACACACGTAATTAAGATTGTTCGTCTTAGAGAGATTTACCATGATCTTTTTGAGCATGAGCATATACAAGTTAAGCTTGAGCTATTCATCATTCTTAAATGGAGAATTGAACATTTTAGAGATTATCTTGGTATTTAAAAGGGATATCATGTTTCAGTTGGCTTATCGCCTTATTGAGCTGATTTGTTGTACTGATGACGACGAGGAAAACTATTGAAATGGTTTTCTTGACAACAAATATAATCCAGACCGAGTTGGGTAACAAAATGTTTGTTATGGCTTCTTGATGACTTGATGACGCACTACATTGACTGGGGATATTAAAATTCATGATTGAAAAAAGTACAGAATATTTTCTTTTTAAAGTAGATATTTGTCATTTCCTAGGACTTCCATTAAAACTTCACTGATACTATGTTTTTTAGGTCTTGCATATATTCAAGTATTTTTTTGTTTCTGTCGTACTGCTAAGTGATTGTGTTAGAATCATGTTTGCTATTTTGACTCTGCATCATTTTTTCAGTTCGCCCTACAGCAGATTCTTTTTGTCCTTCGTCACCGACCACATGTGTAGATATCATGCAAGTGCATAGCAGCATCTAGAATGTATATATGCTCATCATGATGAGATTCAGGATCGTCATCAAAGTGCAATCTGAATAGAGTGGGTTCAGGTGTACTAACCAAGGCATACACTATGGCACACATGCAGCATCCTAAGAGTTTCCTTAAATACCTTTTTTATAGCTTGTGCTGAACTCAGCTTCGGGATTCATGTTGCTCCGGATATTCGTCATGTAAAACACACAAAGTAAGATCCTATCTAACATTGGACGGTTATGCCGAAGATGGAGACATATCGGTCACGCTCATCTCACGGTCCTTTCGTCCTATGGCACATAACAAGATATTCCTCGTAGTTTCCTTCGAGAACTCGATCGCATCACCTAGGGTAATATATATGATGCACCTAGCTAGGATTAAATTTCGCAGCAACAACAACAACCACCGACGCATAATATCCCTAGGTTTTTCACCAGTCCGACAAAATGTCATGGCGGCAGCCGACACAGGCACTAATGGCCCGGAAGCAGCTCAGGGTGCTCCACGCCCTGGACATGGCCACCACGCAGTTGTACCACTTCACGGCCATCGTGATCGCCGGCATGGGCTTCTTCACTGACGCCTACGACCTCTTCTCCATCTCCCTCGTCACCGACCTCCTCGGCCGTATCTACTACGATGACGGCGTGCTCCCCGTCCCCGTCTCGGCCGCCATTAACGGCGTTGCCCTCTACGGCACGGTACTGGGGCAGCTTTTCTTCGGCTGGCTTGGCGACAAGGTTGGCCGGCGGCACATCTATGGCGTCACCCTGAAGCTCATGGTCGTCTGCTCGCTAGCCTCTGGCCTCTCCTTCCACCGCTCGCGTGCTAGCATCGTTACCACGCTTTGTTTCTTCCGTTTCTGGCTCGGCTTCGGCATCGGCGGTGACTACCCACTCTCGGCGACCATCATGTCGGAGTACGCAAACAAGAAGACTCGTGGTGCCTTCATCGCCGCCGTCTTCGCCATGCAGGTGTAAATCGTACGTACATACATTTGTGTCAGCTAGCTAATTTACTCTCTGTGCATATCGTGCTGGACACACCCGCCACTTTTCGTCAAATTAAAATACCTCTGAAAATAGCCAGCTATTGCATTATATTTAGCGGAGACATTTGCACGAGCTAAAAAAGGCAATGGCGCAACTATAGTCGGCTACTCTATTTAGCATGTTTTTCAAAAAAGGAGGAAGTTTTGCCAAATGAATGGAAAAAAGTATGACTCAATAATATGATTTGAGTTAGAAAAAGCTATCGACATGTAAGATTAATGATACTTATTTGGTATTGTAAATATAGTACCGGTTTTTCCTGAAACAGATTGGGCAAAACTAGTTAAGTTTGACTTTCAGAAAAATAAATACAGGTTGAAGTAGTAAGAAGGAAGTAAAGAATAACACAAAAATGTTAGTGGTTCTGACTTGTGGATTAACTGCGCTGAACATGCATGCAGGGTTTGGGAAATTTGGCTGCTGAAATAGTGGCCATAATCATCTCACAGCTGTTCAAGAAATATGCGCCGGGGTATGAAAACGACCCTCACTGGCACGCCGATTACGTGTGGCGCATCATTCTGATGTTAGGTGCCGTCCCTGCGATCCTGACGTACTACTGGCGCATGAGGATGCCCGAGACGGCGCGCTTCACGGCGCTCATCTCCAAGAACATCAAACAAGCCGCCTCAGACATGACCTTGGTCCTTCACATCGACATCGCCGCCGAAAACGGAGAGGCGGATGCGTTGGTCAGGGAGCACGAGTTTGGTTTCTTCACCATGGAGTTCCTCCGTCTCCATGGCCTCAACCTCGTCAGCACCACCGTTTGTTGGTTTGTGCTTGACCTCTCATTTTACCAGCTCAACCTGTTCATGAAGGACATCTTTGCCAGCATTGGCTGGATCGCCAGCGGGACCACGATGACTCCACTTGAACAAACATACAAGATCGCACGAACGCAAGCTCTCATCACCATTGTCGGCACGGTACCGGGCTTCTTATTTGCCATCAACTTCATGGACAAGCTCGGCCGGATCAAGATGCAGCTTATAGGGTTCACCTTGATGAGTGTCTTTATGCTTAGCATTGCTATCCCGCAAGTGGTATCTACAAGTATATGGTCTTCTGACGATGGGCACATCTACTTCGCTGCCATATACTCGGCCATAATGCTCTTCACAAACTTCGGCCCCAACTCGACCACCTTCATCCTCCCGGCAGAAATCTTCCCAGCACGTATGCGGTCGACGTGCCACGGCATCGCCGGTGCTGGTGGAAAGGGTGGTGCAATAGTTGGTGTGTTTTGGTTCCTGTATGCCAAAAGATCTCTACCAACTAGATTCTTCATGCTAGTTGGTGGCAACATGGTTGGTCTGGTATTCACACTCATCCTACCAGAAACAAAGAAGAGGTCCCTTGAAGAGGTCACTGGAGAAAGAGGAAATGATGAGGATCAGAGTGGATTTTCTCTCGTTCGAACGCCTCTTTTTACTATCTAGTACAAAGAATAAAGCATGTGGCCTTTGGATGTAAGACATTAGAAAATCATATAGCTTATTATCACATATGATTTCATCATGAGGTGAAAGATTCTGCATATGCACATAGTTGTTTTCTCTTATAATTTTTTTTCATCTAGAACACCTCATATTGGTATTTAAGTTGTGGCACATGCCCTATATATGCAGTGACACAATACACCGCTGCATGTTGTAGTGTACAAGTTGTTCGCATAACAATCATGAAACACGTTTCGTAAATATTACACCCCTCAAAGGTGGTACAACAGAACCACTGGGTCAAAAAAATTATTTATTCATTGGTAGCAAACGGAGAAATACAAAATTCGAGATCCTCATCGATCCATTGAGGATTAACAAATAAAAGCAAATTCAAAAGAACTAGCGTGCAAGACAATAACACTACTAATCTTGGTACCTACAGAACGTTGTGACTTTATTTAGTATAGATCTAGGTTGCTCGGCTCGACTATCCTATTGTGCGATATTAATTTTCTATACCTACATCTTTGTCTTCATTTTGAAACTCTATGCCAAAATCTACACCTTCAATGCCTCCGGAGAGATCGGGTTTCTCGTAGTAGACATCCCCTTCTTTAAGTTCTTCTGATGTATATTCATCGATCTTCTTGGAACCTAATCAAGGGTTTAAGGACGTATGGTTTAGTACGAGCGAACTCCCTAAGTTATATAGGTGGTTGTTTGATATACTATCTACAACCGTGGATGAGAATCATGGGATCTTGCAAGTTTTCGTAATTGATTTTTAGAAAAGGTAATTTTACTTTAGAAAAACTATGTCCGTGAGTCTCCACGGGATGTTAGAACTTCAGGGAGTCCATCCTATTGTGTTTGCAGTTCTTTCCCAGAATATAGAGTAACATGTCATGTTTTATACACTCTCGGGAGGTATGTTACTTTTTCCACAAATAATCTTAAGCCCGAGTGCATAATAGGGTATGACTTCCCGTTCAAACCTCCTTGGTTCAAGACTCAGTTAAATATCCAAGTCAATTGATGTCCTTTGCCATGAACTCGCAGTCCACCCTTTGTAATGAGTTTGGGTCACGGAATCTATGCTCGGTTACCATCCCATTCGGTACGCGTAAATCATCACTACAACAGTGGATGAGGATGTTATGAGCTCTCACCCGCTGAGTTCCACTCTGGTCCACATTCTGAGTTAGTGTACGAGGACATATGAAAGTAAAAAAGGTACATGTGACTTTCATGTCCCATTCCAAGATCTATGGTTAGCACGTTTTTATACGATCCAAGAATTACTGACTTCACTTGTTATTAGATCCTAGGTTAGTTTTCCTGGTACAATGGAATCTTCACCCACATGATCTCCCATCATGTATTTCAACCATAATTGCAATGTCCACCATTTCATCATTCATTTTATTCTTAAAACAGAATTTTGTTTTTGAATGCAAGTGATTATACTTTTGAAAAGTCCTTTTGGAAAATATTCCAATGGACATGGAAGATTGAATGTGCAAAGTCTATGTATTTATTGAACTTGCGTGGTAATTTTGAATTATTGCAATTCTAGTGTTCCATGGTACCCTGGATCTAGGGTTTCAAAAATAGCATCATTGTCTACTAAGGACAATGTTTAAATATCCAAATGTATGCTATTATGCATAGGTGTGAAATGATTTATTTAAGTTGGTTGAATTCCCCCTTAAGTGATTTATTCTTTTTTGAAGTTAAAGTGCAAATGTGTTTTACTTTAAAATTTAAATATTAATTTCACTTTAAAATTTTCATATATTTTCAAGAAATTAGATTGTATAATTTCAAATGTTATTTTTCAATTGGAATAGGTACACATATATTTTTAGGAATATTAACTGTATGTAAAGCATTTTTAGAGAATTTTACATATTTTAAAGGTATTTCTTTAATTAATTTTAAAAGTATATTCACACATAATTTTTAATAATTCCGTAAAATATGGATTTAAATCCTTATATTTTCCCCATTTGGAACTATTTATGTTATTTTATAAAAATATGTTTTATCCTTAATTAAAAAATCATTCAACTCATACCAGTTTCAAAAATCCGTCAAAATATTTTTTGGATTCTTTACTTAAGTTACTACTTGTAGATATTTTTGTGAATTTTTATGTGCGATCTATAACTATTTAGAAATTTTTATACATTTTGGAAATTAGAAAAATGACATTGGCTCAGTAATCAGTCCAATCACTTAAGTGACTGGACCAAACCGGTCCAACCGAACCGGACCACTAACCCTCAGGCGGCTATCGTCTGTCTCTCTCACACACACGCTCATGATCCCCCTCTAGAGACTACGTCGACGCCATGTCACCCCTAGCGATTCCGGTCGGTTCCATCCGCTTCCGCCGCCACGCTCATACCTAAACACATGCCTCCTCCTGGTCTACCATCCTATCCCACTGGATTTAGCCCTCGAGTTTTTTCCTAGCGGTGCCACACCCTAACACTAACTAGGGGTTCATCCATGGCAACGCCACCGTGCTCTGGGTGCTTCTCCGATGGTCCCCTTGGCTCTAGAATGCGTATTGAGACAGCTTGGCCTTCGACATAGACTGACATAGGTGAGATTCCCCTTAGGAAAACTCCTTCTGTCGCCATCATCGCGGTGCTCGGTCACCACTTCTACTCATTCAGTGTGAGCTCGGATATCTCTTTCTAACGTTAAGTGTTCCCCTTACTCTCTCTCAGTCTTACTTCCTAATTTCTATTGCTTGCTAATCTAGTCATAGTTTTCCCTATTTCCAAGGTTTCTAGTCACTAATGATTCAAGTTCTTTGTGTTCTAGGATTCATAGGTGTTTCTTCTAAATTATGCTAATGGCTAGCATCTCATATTAAGTCTTAGGTCCGGATTACTAGTATTGGTTACTTGTTTAAGTTACTACCTTGTTTTCTCTATGATTAAAGTTGTTAACTTGTTATTAGTGCTCTCTTGGGTTTTAGCATAGTGAACTTGGTTGTGATACTGATAGTGTCATCTATTAGTGTTTATTCCTATTCACTTTGAATTGTTGTACAAGAAGGGGCTATCATATTGTTCTGTGGTGTGCTTACTCTTAGCATGATCATTGTGTGCTTTGGCAATAATCCTTCTTGTCTTATCTATTCATTGTATTAGATGTTCCCATCATGTGAACGTTCTCACTAATAGTGTTCATAGTTGTATTCTGATGATATTAATGATGCCTTACTTATGTATGCATACTTTTTCTCTGGCTACAATCTCCATGGGTAGAATCCTTTAGATTTTTCCCCTATTGGGGATTGTAGCTAGATGAAAAGTATGTTTATTCATTTAATGTATTATCTTAGATTCCTTTTTGGTGTCAATTATATGGTTCTTATTATGGGTCATGCCCTATGTGCAAATCTATGTTCATCACTTGTGATGCCTCTTAACTAGTGGACATAGATGGTGATCATATTTTGTTCTTGTGATTGCCTCCTGGCAATACGATCATAGTGAACTATGATCTACAGGTGCAAAGGAACAAGATTACTACTATATTTCCCTCCCTTGGATTCAGATGATCCTAACTACTATTATTCCTACTTTTCGTTCCCATCTATGTTAAGGTTTCAGTCTAAAATTGTAGTGTTCCTAGTGACCTTGTTGAAGATCTGCAGTTGCTCCTTACTACCTTTTCCAAGTCCTTGTTGTTCTTCCTTTGATCTTGATTACCTTCCTTCACTCTCTCACTCTCAGATCTATCTCTAACGTGTGAGTGTGTTTATTTTGTCTAAGCGAGAACAGTGAGTTGTGAGCTATGCAGCCTGGGATCGAAGCTATTTATACTATCATGGGATTATTGTGGTGCTGACACCACTGCCATGTAGTTTGGTGAATGTGTTTCTTGGTCATTGATGACCCACAAGTATAGGGGGTGTATCGCAGTATTTTCGATAAGTAAGAGTGTCAAACCCAAGGAGGAGCAGAAGGTGCTGGCTAGTGGTATGGATCAGGAATTCTCTGCAAATACTTAGCAAACGGATTTTTAGGGGTTTTCGATAAAGCAAGTAAACAAAGTACGAGTAAATAAAAGACAGTGGAAATAAATGCAGCAAGTGGCCCAATCCTTTATGCAGCAAAGGACAAGCCGGTTGTATTTCTATAGATGACCAAACGTTCTCGAGGACACATGGGAAGACTGTCAAGTGCTTTCGCTTCATATAGTCGATTAATCTTCTTTAGCTTGCTAAGTGTTGTGTGGGTGAACCTATGCTAATGTACCGCCCCATCCAAGACTAAATACATACTTGTGATTATACCCCTTGCAAACATCTGTAAGTACAAGAAAGTAATTAAGGTAGAAACCTAACCACACTTTAAACTCTAAGACCCTTACGTCCCTTGTGCAATGGTTTCCTAACGGGGGTTCAGGTTTCTGTCACTCCGGCAACCCCTACGATTAGTAGCCAAATACACAATGCATTCCCCTAGGCCCATATAGGTGAAGTGTTATGTAGTCGACGTTCACATGACACCACTAGAAGAAGTACACCACAACTTAAATAACAATCTATTGAATCTTTCTCAACGCAACTCCACTACTAACAACAAGACTTCTCCCATGTCCTCAAGAACAAAACGAACTACTCACAAGACATCATATGGATCATGATCAGAGATGGAATAATGATGTATAACAATCTGAACATAAACAATAATTCAATGGTTCACTGAATAGCATCAACTACAAAGAGTAATCAACACCGGGAAAGTTTCCCCTATGAAGTATGCAAGATTCAACTCAATTGTTACAGCAATATGGAGATGGTGATGAGGGTGGTGATGGTGATGATGGTGTTGATGATGAGGATGATGATCCCGATGAAGTCCAACTTGATGGTGGTGTTGATGGCGACGATCTCCCCTCTTCGGGAAGGAATTCCCCCGGCAGAAATCTGTCTGCCAGAGAGATCTTTCTCGCTCGGTGTTTTCCGCCCCGCAGAGGCGGCGGAATCTTTCTGTGGTCGCTCCCCGAGTCTTAGGGTTTCGTGGGGATGATATACGCAAGAGGAGAGAGGCTGGAGTGGGCCAGGGCGGCCACACCACTCCCAGGCGCGGCCTAGGCCTGCCCGCGCCATGGGGTGGTGTGGGCCCCCTGTGGCCCACCTCCACTCCATCTTCTGGCATCCTGAGTCTTCTGGAAAAATAGAATTTTCCATATAGTTTCCCGGATTTTTTCTGATCTTCCTGAATTTTGCCTCCAAACAGCACCTTTTCTATCAGAATCCTGGCTGCAGCGGTCCATGCTCCAAAAGTCATCAACCATGCAAAAACATATGAAATAACATAAGTATCACCTCTCAATACGAACTATATCAATGAATAATAGTGAATTAAGATATAGAATAGTGATGCAAAATGGACGTATCAACTCCCCCCAAGCTTAGACTTCGCTTGTCCCCAAGCAAAACTGAGCTCAATAAACTTGACCTCAGGTTTATGGAGTGAAGAGTCGATAAAAGAATACGGACAAGAAGCATCACATTCATCAAATACATAGATCATAATAGAAGACAACTCACTATTATATAACTCAACTTGCCATGAGTAAAGGAAACACAATAAAGATACATAAAGTAAATCATAATTGGTAATGGCAAACTTAGCTCTTGGTCGAAGAATAGTTGATAAATTGCTGGAGTTTACAAATAGCTGGTTTTTCAATGAAAGCTTTCAAAGTAGTAAACATCAAGATAAGAGCAATGTGCAAAACAAGGAACAAAAGAAACATGAATGCAAAAATCATCATATGAATGAAACACATATTCTCAAAATACTTGCTGAGATAGAAGGGAATAGGTTTACTAACTAAACTATAAAGTAAAAGAAAGGCCCTTCAAAGAGGGAAGCAGGGATTGCAAGTCTCATAAAGAGCTCCCAAAAATCATGATACTTACTAGCTTTCAGCTCTCATTACCCCTATCATAGGAATCTTTAGGTGATTAAGGTGAAAGTGAGGTCCAATCTGAGTAATATGCTTGACAGACTATAAAATGAAAATCCCAAGTCCCTTGAGTACGAGGGCCGCTCCTCATGCTACTCAACTTTAGTTACAGGTAAGTTCTTGTCATCGTAAGTATGTGCGTATCATTAAGAACCGCCAACGGGGTACCCCTTGCCCGATGATACGGAAGAATCCCCATATCAAAATGACAAGGCAAGCAGACAATGAGTATCTCAGCAATCTTCTTATTTACCATGGGAAAATGGTGCTTTTTTCTCTCTTTCCTCTTTTCATAATATCTCTCTTTTTTTTTCTTTTTCTCAATAGCTATCTCTCTCTTTTTTATACGAAGAATGCTTCATAGATATCATTATGGTTACGCTGCAGGTTTCCACCATGTCAGCATAGATTAGACCAGCGGCCCAGGTGTTTCTCTAACACACATACATAACTCCATGGACTTACAAGCTCCCCTTTTATTTCACACCGACGACATCCGCAAACAAAAGAGCAAGGTATCAACTGGGTATATATTTACAAGTGTTGAAAGCGTTCCCCATGACAGCACGGTTATGCTAATCCCCAGCCTATAATTTGCAAGCATATAACTTTCATGGAGAGTTCACAATGGTTCAGGTTTATTAAGTGCGGAAAATAAAGTGTGCCATCAAGTTCGTGAGAGCTTTAATCACTAATTTTTCACATAACAAGTTTAATTTGGGAGGTAGAAAAAACAAGAATTTACTTGGAATAGCAATAATGCTACTAGGTAGGTATGGTGGACACAAATGGCAAAGGTTTTGGTTTAAAGGAGGTGGATGCACGAGAAGAATACTTTCTCAGTACAGGTTTTTGGCTAGCAAGGCTGGGTAGCAAGTACAAGAGTTGAAGGAAACAACCAAACATACAAATGATAAAAACAAACATGCAATCTTCCTTGGAAGCACAAAAGATCTTAACTAGAGAATACTAGACTTATGAGCAAATCAAGAAAGAAAGATGATGAAATTATTTTTCTCTAGAGTACTTCTATCTTTTTCTTTTCAACTCTCAAAAAGGTGTTGCTACTGACCGAGCCAGGTTTGCCAAAACCAACTAAATTAACTCAATGAACCCAAAGTGATACCAATACTAACAACAAGATCAATCATATAACCACGAATTGAAAACTAATCATAAGTTATGCAAAAGAGTAAATGATAGAAGTTCTCATTAATATTCCATAACAGAAACTCACACCAAGGGATACATATCTAACGAGAGAGGGGACACTTCCATAATGCAAACCATACTACATAATAACTCCTTTATTCATGATATGACTCTACTAATAAGGTAAAAAAGATAGAAGATAGTGATATGATACCGCGACACTCCCCCAAGCTTGGAACAAACCAAGGGGATGCCAAACCTGATGACGAATTACTCCTTCGGTGGTGGTGGTATCCTCTCAATGAGCTCTCTAATAAGTTTCCCCAAGTCCTTAATCTCAAAGGTGAGATTACGAATAAGCTGCGAGTTTTGCTCAATGCGGCTCATGATCATGTCGGGTTGAGAATTCCAGCTCTTTCTATTCTTTCCCACTCTTCCTCCTTGAAGTCTTCTTTTCCTGCATGGCTTGAACGAGGCAAATCCCAATTGGAGGGTAATTTCTCCTTTGGCATATTCTGGTATTGATGCTCATGGATAAGGGTATGGAAAGGATTCTTGGTGCGTGGAGGAAGTGACCAGGGCTCTGAACGGTGATGAGGAGGCTTCCCTCCAATGGCTGGAGTTGCCACCACTCCAATGCTTGCAATGGTAGTGCCGGTGTGCGGACATTGGCCTTGCTCCTCTTCAGCTTCACTCTTGATCTCCTTCTCCTTCCCGGGGTCTTGGAGGTCTTCCTCCATAGGCTCTTTCCCTTTATCCTTGGCGGACACCATTGTGCTTCTAAACCTTCAAAGAGTATGTCCTGGTAGAAACAGATCGAAACAAAAACACGATGTATGAACCTCGGAAGATCCAGGGGGTTACATATTACGAAGTTTCATATCAAAAGGAAGGTACTGGGAGAAAACGAGTCGGAGGCGGATTCCTGGGTGGCCTCACCACCTGGTGGCGTGGCCAGGGGTGGGCCCGTGCCATGGGGTCGTGTGGGACACCCCGGCTCTGGTTCCATCCCTTTTCGCTTCGAAACTTTCCTTAATGACTGAAAACTGCAAAAATATAGTTGTATTGTATTTTCGCGGAACTTTTCTTACCAGAACTGTTACCTATTTGAAAACAGACTCTGCAGGTCTTTGAATTTGGTATATAATAGATTATTCCGGAGTCACCACTTGAATAACATCAGTATCTTCATCTTCATATACTTATTACTTGAGTCATAAAACCTTTCTCTTTCTTATTACACCATTATCTCCACTTCCTAGAAATTTCTTTCACACAAAACTTTACACAGTTCTTATTAGCAACATTAGTATAAGTGAAGTGATAAAACCTTTTGAGTCCAAATTCAACAGAAAATCATCAAAACAAAAGCTACTGTAGCAACTCCTTCCGAAATCCCAAAAAGAATTCAAAAAGGAAATCGAATAAAGAAGCAAATGCAAGATTGGCAAAATCTGTCAGAACAGACCAGCATGTAAAGATCAATTTTTTCGAAAATCTTCTGTTGCTCAAATCAAAAAGTGCAAAACTAACGAAAGTTAAATAACAACCTGGGGCAGAAGCACAAAGAATTACAGCTCAATCCGATAGACAGAGATCTCTCACGAATTTTTATGGTGAAACACAAAAATCTGTTTCGGGACAGCAACTTCCCCAAATCTTACTTCTCTCTCATTAGAAGTTGATCTTGACACAAAAACCAAACAAAACGGATAAGGAGCGGTTATTACTGAAGTAATAACTTCCAAGACTCAAAGAAACAAAAACAAACTAAAAGCAAAAACAAATTGGGTTGTCTCCCATAAAGCTCTTTCTTTATAGCCATTAAGATGGGCATGATAATTTTGAAGAAGCTCTCAAAGGGATATGAATTGAAGTGAAAGAGAGCATTAAGAAGCAAAAACACACACACATTTAAGTCTAACCCACTTCCTCTGCAAGGGGATTTTGTAAACAAACAAGTTATTGAAACCAAAGGCAACTTGCATAAGAAGGCAAAAGAAGTGCAGCATAGAAACTTTCAGCATAAAACGAGGAAACTTGATATTATTGAGATACATAAGAACACTTTTCCCTCTCTCATAGTAACTTTCAGTATCATGCATAAACTTAACAATATAGCTATCACAAGGACCATCATAGCAATGATCACTTATTCTAACAGAAAACACAGGGATACTAGCTCTCATAACACTACTTTGTGAAACAATATTAGAGGTATCCTTACAAAGGATAGGGTGTCCCTCTTTTTCATACTTAGTGACAAAGTCTTTCCCATTTGCTATTATAGGTTCATCAACCATTTGTTTATCAGGTTCAACAGCTTTGTTCATACTTTCATCTACCATACTAGCCATCATAGAATGTTCCTTTACCTTAACTGGGAAAGGCATTTTCTCAATATAAGGTTCAGGTAAAACATGATTAGCAGTATAAACTTCAGTATTTCTTGCAGGAACACTCTTAGCAATATCTTTATAAGGTTCATGATACTTATTCCACTTCTTTTTAGGCACTTCAATGTAGGAAGCAAAAGCCTTAAAATAAGAAGCAATAGCTTGAGAGTCTAGACCATAAGCATTTTTAATATTTTGAAAGTCATCAGTTCCCATAAAAGATTCAATGCATCAATAATCATAATTTATACCTGACTTTCTACCTTTGTCATTCTCCCAAGCTTCAGCATTATCTTGAATACGGTCTATAAGGTCCCATTTAGCTTCTTCTTCCATACGAGTGAATGATGCTGCACAAGAAGCATCCAATAAATCTTTGTCATGAAGAGAAAGCCTTGCATAAAAGTTATTGATAATAATATTGTTGGGGAGCTCATGAATGGGACATTTTAGAATTAGTAACTTCAATCTCCCCCAAGCTTGGGTTGTACTCTCTCCATCAAGAGGCCAAAAGTTGTATATTTGATTCCGATCTTTATGAATCTCACTAGGAGGATAAAACTTTGAATAATAGAGAGGCACTATTTCCTCTCATTCCAGAGCTTGACCATTCTTCAGCAGCTTATACCATTCCTCAGCTCTTCCTTTCAGTGATAATGAGAATAACTTCTTCTTAACTTGATCTGTAGTAATACCTGCACACTTGAACAGCCCGCATAATTCGTGTATAAAGAGTAAATGATCACCGGGATGGACAGTTCCCTCCCCAACATAGTAGTTATCCATAACACGATCAATAATTCTTGTAGGTATTTTGAAAACATCTTTCTCAGCAGGTGGTGGCTTATCTACTACCTTAGCAGTGGTAGTAGCATTACCAAATAAGAAACTCAGCGAATTATCCATAACGAAAATAAATCAACTAGCAGAAGTAAACAATACTCACAGTATAAGTTTCCTTTACTAGTTCCACTCTCCAATAGCGCTTCACTCCCCGGCAACGGCGCCAGAAAATAGTCTTGATGACCCACAAGTATAGGGGGTATATCGCAGTATTTTCGATAAGTAAGAGTGTCGAACCCAACGAGGAGCAGAAGGTGCTGGCTAGTGGTATGGATCAAGAATTCTCTACAAATACTTAGCAAACGGATTTTTAGGGGTTTTCGATAAAACAAGTAAACAAAGTACGAGTAAATAAAAGATAGTGGAAATAAATGCAGCAAGTGGCCCAATCCTTTATGCAGCAAAGGACAAGCTGGTTGTATTTCTATAGATGACCAAACGTTCTCGAGGCCACATGGGAAGACTGTCAAGTGCTTTCGCTTCATATAGTCGATTAATCTTATTTAGCTTGCTAAGTGTTGTGTGGGTGAACCTGTGCTAATGTACCGCCCCATCCAAGACTAAATACATACTTGTGATTATACCCCTTGCAAACATCCGTAAGTACAAGAAAGTAATTAAGGTAGAAACCTAACCACAGCTTTTAAACTCTAAGACCCTTATGTCCCTTGTGCAATGGTTTCCTAACGGGGGTTCAGGTTTCTGTCACTCCGGCAACCCCTACGATTAGTAGCCAAATACACAATGCATTCCCCTAGGCCCATATAGGTGAAGTGTCATGTAGTCGACATTCACATGACACCACTAGAAGAAGTACACCACAACTTAAATAACAATCTATTGAATCTTTCTCAACGCAACTCCACTACTAACAACAAGACTTCTCCCATGTCCTCAAGAACAAAACGAACTACTCACAAGACATCATATGGATCATGATCAGAGATGGAATAATGATGTATAACAATCTGAACATAAACAATAATTCAATGGATCACTCAATAGCATCAACTACAAAGAGTAATCAACACCGGGAAAGTTTCCCCTATGAACTATGCAAGATTCAACTCAATTGTTACAGCAATATGGAGATGGTGATGAGGGTGCTGATGGTGATGATGGTGGTGATGATGAGGATGATGATCCCGATGAAGTCCAACTTGATGGTGGTGTTGATGGCGACGATCTCCCCTCTTCGGGAAGGAATTCCCCCGGCAGAAATCTGTCTGCCGGAGAGATCTTTCTCTCTCGGTGTTTTCCGTCCCGCAGAGGCGGCAGAATCTTTTTGTGGTCGCTCCCCGAGTCTTAGGGTTTTGTGGGGATGATATACGCAAGAGGAGAGAGGCTGGAGTGGGCCAGGGCGGCCACACCACCCCCAGGCGTGGCCTAGGCCTGCCCGCGCCATGGGGTGGTGTGGGCCCCCTGTGGCCCACCTCCACTCCATCTTCTGGCATCCTGAGTCTTCTGGAAAAATAGAATTTTCCATATATTTTCCCGGATTTTCTGATCTTCGCGAATTTTGCCTCCAAACAGCACCTTTTCCATGAGAATCCTGACTGCGGCGGTCCATGCTCCAAAAGTCATCAACCATGCAAAAACAGATGAAATAACATAAGTATCACCTCTCAATACGAACTATATCAATGAATAATAGTGAATTAAGATATAGAATAGTGATGCAAAATGGACGTATCAGTCATGTGTGCAACTGACTTTCTACTTTGGATCTATGTACAAATTCAGTGTTTCCGGTGGTCAACCCTGTACTGTATTTGGATTATTTGACTTTCCAAATAAGTCATCTAGGTTTGGTAGTTTTGCCTACTCCATGTTTTTGGACAGTAACAATAGGTCTATTTGTTTTTAGTTATTTTTTATTTACTTAGTCATTTATTTCTGTGATTTTCTATTAATTCTTATTCACATTTTACTTGATGTTTTAGTTACCTTGACGTGTTGAACTATTAGCGTTCATCCTTCTTTATATTTTGCTATTTTTCCGAGGAATCCATAGCTTGGGGATTATTTCGTTTGTTATAGTGTTTGACAGAGTCATGGGTAATCGGGTACGCAGTGATGTACAAACATTAGCAAGACAGTGTTGGAGATATGCCCAAGAGGCAATAATAAAAGTGGTTATTATTATATCTTTGTGTTTATGATGAATGTTTACATCTCATGCTATAATTGTATTATTAGAAAACACTAATACTTGTGTGTTTTGTAAACATATAAGAGTCCCTAGTAAGCCTCTTGTTGAACTAGCTTGTTGATTAATGGATGATCATGGTTTCGTGATCATGGACATTGGATGTCATTAATAACAAGGTTATATCATTAGGAGAATGATGTAATGGACACACACCCATAGTAAGCATAGCATAAGATCAAGTCATTAAGTTCGTTTGCTATAAGCTTTAAAATACATAGTAACCTAATCCTTCGACCATGAGGTTATGTTAATCACCCTCGCCGGATGGATACTTTGATGACATCAAACACCGCTTCGTAACTGGGTGGTCATAAAGGTGTCATTGGGTATTCTGAAAGTATGTGTTGAAGCGCATGGACCAAGATTGGGATTTGTTCATCCATATGACGGATAGATATGCTCTGGGCCCTCTCGGTGGAATGTCATCTGATTAGCTTGCAAGCATGTGACTGGGTCACAAGGGATGACATATCACGGAACAAGTAAAGAGTACTTGTCAGTAACGAGGTAGAACTAGGTATGGAGATACCGACGATCAAACCTCGGATAAGTAGAGTATCGCGTGACAAAGGGAATTGGTTTCGTATGTTAATGGTTCTATCGATCACAAAGTCATCGTTGAGTATGTGGGAGCCATTATGGATCTCCAGGTCCCGCTGGTGGTTATTGATAGGATATGTGTCTCTATCATGTCTGCATATTCACGAACCGTAGGGTGACACACTTAAGGTTCGAAGTTGTTTTAAGTAGATATGGAATGTGCATTGGAGACCGAATGTTGTTCGGAGTCTCGGATTGGATTCGGGACATCACGAGGAGATCCGGAATTGTCCGGAGAATAAGATTCATATAATGGAGATCATTTTCTAAGTTAGGAAATGTTTTGGAGTATTTATATGGGGATTCTAGAAGGTTTCGGAATGTTCCGGAAGGTTCTAGAAGATTTTTTGGAGTTTACTTGAAAACCAAGAAAGGATAAAAGGATAAAGGGAAATTTAAAGAGGAAACTTGGGGGGGGAGCACTCTTCCCCCAAGCTCCCTTGTGCGCCGGCCCTAGGGGGTGGGCCTAGGGGTGGGAACCCTAGGCCGCACCCCTCCCTCTATATATAGAGGGGTGGAGGCGCCACCCCCCCCCTTGCCCCTCCACTCTTGCCCCTAGCCGCCTCTCTCCTCCTCCTTCCTTCTGCTCAGGCTTAGGCGAAGCCCTGCAGAATTCTCTACTCCACCACCACCACCACGCTGTCGTGCTGCTGGGATTCCGTGGAGAAGATCTACTACCTCCGCTGCTCGCTGGAACGGGGAGAGGAAGGTCTGCTTCGACTCCGCACGTGTGACCGACTGCGGAAGCACTGCCGGAACGCGGCGCCAGAAGGATCGTCCACTCGATCTTGAGATCAGCAAGTGATTGACTACATCAACCACGAGATACAATCTCATAACGCTTTCGGATCTATAAGGGTTAGTACAGATCTATCTCGTTGCACATGTCTAATAGATTAGATCTTGGCTTTTATCTAGATTAGATCTGGGTTTTGTTTGTTCTTGCGGTAGAAATTTTTTGTTTTCCATGCTACGAACCCATCAGGCAGCCCACCAGCTAAGGTTGTCTACTGCCTCCCAGCTAGGCGGAAGCCGGCCTCACAAGGCATACCGCCTGACTCTTGCTTGGAATAGCCAGCAGTAGAGGCCATCTGGCTATGGGGGCTATGGGCCTAAGTGGGCCTACACCACAAAAGTCTATAGGTAGGACATAGGCATGACACACAAGGCGATAAGACCTCATGATCCGATGTCTTGGCGGACAGATAGGCCGCATGGATGAGATCATCCTATGCATTATCACATCCGTACTCTCCGGTTGGCAAAACCGATCCCAAGGGCTCAGAATTCCACTATGATGCCATCACCGCGGGGTGGTTCCTGAAGATTTGCTGATAGAAGAGGAAATGGGAAGGCTAAGACAATGTGCACCGCCATATCCCATCGGCAAAGACGGTAACTCAATGGCCATCCCTCAATATCCATTCTCGAGGCTATTAAAGGAGCCCTTCACAAAGAGAAGAGGGGGAGCAAAAAAGCAACACACCTATGAAATTCCATATACATTCATCCACACATCCACCATCACCGTAGAGAAGTAATCCAGTGAGAAGCTCACTGGAGTTGTAGTAGTTGATAGGTCCAAGAGTTAGGCTCTTACATCACCCCAGTAGTAGCACTCTACCCGACGCTATTTAGCTACCTAGGAAAGGCACCATCCTCTAGCTAGACTCCCTAGCCATCGTCTACCATAGTTATAGGCTAGCCCAGTAGACCGCTAGCCACAATAACCCACATTGAAATATTTGAGAACCTCACATTCTCCACATATATATAGTATACGTCGACACAAGAAGCACTAAAAATACCGCCCATACCCAACACGTTTTTGGGGCGGCACAAGCAAAAAGTACCTACAAATGTTTGTTAAATGGAGGATGAGCATTGGCGACACCAACTTCCTATGCCCGTGTTTTTATAGTGTGATTTGCAGCGCTTATATGCACCGCAACCTAGATTTGTCGGGGATCATGACCAATTTTCCTTTTCCTAGACTCTTATCACTTATCCTGCTTAGATTTTGAATGGCCCGCGCCTAAAATTAGACCATCACGCCCCTCCTTAGGTAAATCATTCCCTTTCCCGTTCACAAAATTCTCATTCCGATGTTCACACTAAACCTGCGATGCTAGACAGGACCCACTGATTATGCCGTCGAGGTCGGTCGACTGCGGCCTTAAATGACACCCTTCCGCTACCCTGACGAGGTACCCCACCGTCAGCCTTCGCCCCTCCATTGTGCATCACCAACGTCGCCTTGGTCATTGTGGTAAGTCTTTCATGCATACTCTTCTTTGTTTCCATCGCTCCCCTTATGTGTACTACCTCCATCTGTGCCTTGGACATGACTCTATTTCCATTATTTTCCTATCTGTTACATGAAATGATCAGGGAAGAGAAGGGATTCTTCACACCCGCGAGAAGCCTCGGCTGTAATATCATATTATGAAAAGCAAAGATTGGAAACCATAGAAGCGAACAATGCAAAAATTAGGGGAAATAATTTTGCACACAGGTTCCTTATACAGCCATCATCTCATGAAGAAACAGATATTCTTGGAGAGAACAATGTTGGAGATGAGGTGTCTATACTTGCCTGTTTAGTTCTACCATTATTGATTTACCCATAAATTCTACTTTTTCCATTACTGATTTACCCTTAAATTTCATATGTCACCTGCCGCACCAGATGAGCCCAAGGTTGAACGAGGAGATTCTTTGTTTGAAAAAGGTTAGGTAATGAAGAAGATGAAGAGGTAGAGGAAGACCAAGAGAATAGGACCAAGGATGACAACAACAGGGATGTGATGTCTACGCACTTCTATTCTTCTAGACAGTTGTTGGGCCTCCAAGTGCAGAGGTTTGTAGAACAGCAGGAAGTTTTCCCTTAAGTGGATCAACCAAGGTTTATCAAACTCAGGGAGGAAGTGGTCAAAGGTATCCCCTCTCAAGCAACCCTGCAATCAAGATACGAGAAGTCTCTTGTGTCCCCAACACACCCAATACACTTGTCAGGTGTATAGGTGCACTAGTTCGGCAAAGAGATAGTGAAATAGAAGTGGTATAGATATAAGAAAACGGTGCTAGATAATAGCTTGATGGTGTGGAAGAGACTAAAGGCAAACTGAAATAAAGATGGAAGCAAGCAAACATGTAACAGATCTAATTGCAAACGGTGTATCAATGCTTAGAAACAAGGCCTAGGGATCATACTTTCGCTAGTGAACACTCTCATAAATTTATTATCTTCATGATACTACTCTTAACTACTCTCCGGTTGGACACTCTAATCGATGCTAGGGCTATCACAGCACACCTCAAAGTTTTCTTTCCACATCTAGATAACCTCACACTGTCACCTTGAGTACTAGATGGTTCAAACTAACACCACAATTTCATAAAGACATCCACCTCCAAATATAACTCATAACAAGTATTTGTAATCTCTAGCCTAAGTGCCACCATGGTGTGCACGCTGTCACTTTCACACACATGGGGAGAGCAAAGATCTATTAAAGCACTTGAGTAGCAAGGTAGATCTATAGATTACAAGCTCATGATCACAATATGATCATGCATAGAGAGAGAGATGAACAACTAGCTACCGGTAGAACCCTTCGCCTCGAGGGAGAACTACTCCCTTCTCATCATTGGAATCAGCAACGACGATGGATATGATGGTGGAAACCGATGGAGATGGCTCAGGGGGCACTTCCTCGTTCCCGGCAGGGTGCCGGAACAGAGACTTTCTGTCCCCCGAATCTCCCCTCTGGTGGCGGCAGCGCTGCAGAACTTTTCGTGGCTGGAGGCTTGACTATTTAGGGTTTTTTCATCAGGAGGCATCTTATAGGCGAAGAGGCAAGGTCGGTGGGCGGCCTAGGGGCCCACACCACCTGGTGGTGCGGCCAGGTCTAGCCCGTGCCACCACATGGTGTGGCCGCCTTGTGGCCCCTCCCCGTCTCGTCTTCTGGCTCCGTGAGTCTTCCGGTAAAATATCGACTTTGGCTTTTGTCCGGTTCAATTCCGAGAATATTCATTTTCTGACTTTCCTGGAACCAAAAACAGCTAAAAACAGGCAACTAGCACTATGGCATCTTGTTAATAGGTTAGTCCAAGAAATTCTATGAAAAGTACTCCAAAGTGTGGACAAAATATAAGAAAGTAGATACTAAACAAGCATGGAACATCAAAAATTATAGATACGTTTGCAACGTATCAACATCCCCAAGCTTAACTCCTGCTCGTCCTCGAGTAGGTAAGTGATAAAAAGAAAGAATAAGTTTTGAGGTGACTTGCACCATCATAAACTAGATCAAAGTATTTGTAAAACATTCAAAGCTGGGATCATAGTACTTCAATCATAAAATCAAAGACAAAGTTCTAACAGTAAGACAAAGCAACTATGTTGCAACATGAAAAGGCACAAACAAAAGATTCATGAATAACAATGCTTTGCAAGAAGTTTGTTTATTTCACACAAAGAAAACATAGCATAGTGGCATTCAGCTTGTCCCTCATAGAGTAGCAAATATAAATGCATAGGACACCTTCAAAGTTCATAAGAGTGCCTAGATACAAATAGTTTAAAACAAGTAATATCAAAGTATGCATCAATCAACAAGTCTTGGGACAATGCACATAGAACTAAGAATGGCCACTATGCTCTCAAAGTAGGTGCATGAAGATAGAAGGTGGAGACTCAACATAAAAGTAAAAGAAATGCCTTCATAGAAGGAAGTAGGGATTCAAGTCTCATAAAGAGCTTCCAAAAATTATGGTACTTATTAGCTTTCAGCTCTCTTTGCCCCTATCATAAGAATCTTGAAGGTGATTAAGGTTAAAGTGACATAACTAAGAGGATATGCTTAACAAGTTATAAGCCGAAATCTCATGCCCCTTACTTACGAAGACCGAACCTCATGCTACTCAACTTTAGTCACAAGTAAGGTCTTGTCATTGTAAGTACATATGGATCATAAAGAACCGCCAACGGGGTAGCCCTTGCACATGATACAGGAGTTATCCCATAATCAAAATGACAAGGCAAGCAGTCAATGAGCATCTCAACGATCTTTTTATTTGCTATTTGCATAGGTTTTTATTGAGGATGCTTAATAGAGTTCTCATTATGGTGATGCTGCAACTTTCCATCATGATTAGGCATGGCTTAGGCTTGCCCTGGCGTTTCTCTAACACACATACAAACTCCATGATCTTACAAGTTCCACCTTTATTTCACACCACCGGGATCCATAAGCAAACGAACATAATATCAATGGGGTACAAAGTACAAGTGCAATGTTAAAAGCGTTCCCCATGATACATGGTTCTGCTAATTTCAACTTATAAAGCGCAAGCATATACGCAACAAATAAGGACCCAATGGTTCAAGTTTATTAAATGCAAGAAAGTAAAGTGTGCCATCAAGTTCGTGAGAGCTTTAATCACTAGTTTTCTCATAACAAGTTTAATTCGGAAGATAGATAAAAACATGAATATACTTGGAATAGCATATGCTAGTAGGTAGGTATGGTGGACTCTTTTGGAATAACTTGGTTTTAGGAGTTGGATGCATGAGTGGAACTCATACTTGGTTGTGGAGGCTAGCAAAAGACTGGGAGCGACCAACTAAGGGAGCAATAATGGCCATAATCACGCAGAGCGACAAAACATCATTGATCAAAGCATAAAGTGATACTACAAGTTGAAAACTAAAGGATCATAAAGGCTATGGTGACTTGGGATAGTCATAACATGGTGTGAGCATGCGCCAAGTCAACCCAAATAAAGCATCAAAGGAGAATACCACAATACTATGCTTTAATATGCTAAAACAACGCATGATTCTTCCAAGGTACATTAAGAAATCTCAATTGTTTATAACAAGTCATGCTACAGCAATAAGCACTAACATAAAGCCAAAACAATGCCAAGCATGACATGACAAAGCATAGGCCATAGTCAAAAACAAGCTCCTTTTACCACTTAAAGCATGAACTTTTCCTACTCTTTTTTCCAATCCAAACCAAACTATTTGAAAACCAATGCATGAAAGAGGGGGTACAACCAATTTATTCAAGCAAACTAAGAAAACCAAGCAAACGAAAAAACAAAAACAAAAACAAAAATCAAGACGCTCCAAGAACAACACAACTGTGCATGAAAAAATAAAAATGAAGTGTTTGGAAGAAACCTGGGATATTTATTGATAAAGAAGGGGATGCCTTGGGCATCCCCAAGCTTTGACGCTTGTACTTCTTGGATATTTCTTGGGGTGACACGCGTGGCATCCCCAAGCTTGAGCTTTAGTCCATTCTTCATCTCATTACTCATTCCTTCCATACACCTGAAATTTTTCCTTCATACAAAACTTCACACAATCTTCATTAGCAACATTAGTGCACTCAAGATAAAAAGTCTTTAGGTTTAGTTCCAACACCAATAAAACTTTCATTACAACAAAAAATACTGTAGAACTTCCCTCAAAAAGCTCAATTCCCCAAGAGAACTCAAAAAGGAACCAACAAGAAGCAAATGCAAATAAAGGAAGAAATCTATAAAAACAGACCAGCAAGTAACGACGAATTTTTTGAAGACCTTCTGTTGATCAAATCAAAAAGTGTTGAACTAACGAAAGTTAGATAACAACCTGGGGCAGAAGCACAAAAACTCACGCATCAAAAGGACGTATAGAGATTTTACATGAATTTTTACGGTGAAGCACAGAAATCTGTTTCGGGACAGCAACTTTCCCAATCATTACTTCTCTCTCATTAGAGGTTACTCTTGGTACAAAAAGGAAATAAAAAGGATAAGGAGCGGTTATTACAGAATTGATAACTTCCAAGACTCAATAAAACTATTGGTTATCTCCCAAGAAGTACTTTTCTTTAACACCTTTAAGTTAGGCATGATAGTTTGAGAAGATGCTCACATAAGAAATATGAATTGAAGTAAAAGAGAGCATCAAGAAGCAAATTCAAAGCACATTTAAGTCTAACCCACTTACTATGCATAGGAATATTGTAAAGAAACAAGTCATGAAAGCACAAAGCAACAAGCATAGGAAAGCAAAACAAGTGCAACTTCAAAAATTTCAACATAAAGAGGGGAAACTTAATATTGTTGAGATACATAAAACCATGTTTCCCTCTCTCATAATAACTTTCAGTAGCATCATGAATAAAATTAACAATATAACTATCATAAGAAACATCCTTATCATGAGCCACATGCATAAAAGAATTAATACTCCCCACATAAACATAGTCATTCTTATTAATTATAGTGGGAGCAAATTCAACAAAATAGCTATCATTATTATTCTCATCACCATAATCATCAAATATAGGGGGCATATTGTGATCATTAATTTTCTCCTCAATAGTAGGTGGACGGAAAATATCATATTCGTCATTGTAATCATCATATATCGGAGGTTTGGTATCATCATAAGCAATAGAATAGCTATCTTGCAAAGTTGGGGAACTAAAAAGATCATTTTCATAAAAACTAGCTTCCCCAAGCTTAGACTTTTCCATAGAATTAGCAATAATGGTGTCTAAAGAATCCATACTAACAACATTGCTATTAGCATGCAAATAAAGTTCCATAGGTTTTTCAATTTTCTCTTCAAACACTTTATGTCCTAACTCAAGATAAATACTATAAAGATCTCTAATTTTGTTGTTGTTTTCCATTAAGCCTAACTAGTGAAAATAAAAACAAGAAACAAAAAGATATAATTGCAGAATCTAAAGGAAATAACTTCGAGCACTCACACACCAGCAACCGCACTAGAAGATAGCTTAGTAGCCAGAAGATAAGAGTACCTTTTACCTTATCTCCCCGGCAACGGCGCCAGAAAATAGCTTGATGTCTATGCACTTCTATTCTTCTAGAAGGTTCTTGGGCCTCCAAGTGCAGAGGTTTGTAGAACAGCAGCAAGTTTTCCGTTAAGTGGATCACCCAAGGTTTATGGAATTCAGGGAGGAAGTGGTCAAAGGTATCCCCTCTCAAGCAACCCTGCAATCGAGATACAAGAAGTCTCTTGTGTCCCCAACACACCCAATACACTTGTTAGGTGTATAGGTGCACTAGTTTGGCGAAGAGATAGTGAAATACAAGTGGTATATATATAAGACAATGGTGCTAGATAATAGCTTGATGGTGTGGAAGAGACTAAAGGCAAACTAAAATAAAGATGGAAATAAGAAAACATGTAACAGATCGAATTGCAAACGGTGTATCAATGCTTAGAAACAAGGCCTAGGGATCATATTTTTGCTAGTGAGCACTCTCATAAATATATTATCTTCATGATACTACTCTTAACTACTCTCCATTTGGACACTCTAATCGATGGTAGGGATATAACAACACACCTCAAAGTTTGCTTTCCACATCTAGATAACCCGACAATGTCATCTTGAGTACTGGATGGTTCAAACAAACACCACAATTTCATGCAGACAAAGAGGAAAATTAAGGTACATTGTGCAATCTAAATTTTAGTCCATAGTGCGAACTAAATTTTTGTACATAGTGCAAACTTAATTTTAGTGCATAGTGCTAACTGAATTTTAGTGGACATAACAAAGCTTACTACCCTGAGTTACATGCATGCATGCGAGTGATGAATAGGAGTGTAACACACTCGGCCTCTCTGGATCAACAACTGTCACCACCGGCAGCTTAGTAGGATCTCTAGACTAGCCCCACAGACCAACACTTGTCTTTTCTGTGCACTTTGTCCTCACTAATGCGCACACGGGAACAACTTCCCGGTCGGTCATCCATCGACAAATAATTACTTGAGCTATATATAATAATCCATCTCTATCCATTTGCCGGCTGTTGAATCATGATTATGCGTCATGTCTGCTATGATTGAGTTTAAATTAGCAGTAATGTTTGAGGCGGCAATGCATAACTTCTTCGAGGCGTCCTTGGTTTGGAGACGGTCTTTATTTGAATCCGTCTCTAGGTGCGTGACTATTGGATACAGTCCCTACTTTAGGCCGTCTGGGGGTGAGGAGTTCTTGCAAGCGGTCATGAATACTAGCCGTCTCCAGCTCGTACATCTTAGAGGTGTTTCGCTTTTGGCACCGTCTGAGGTTGTGTATCTTAGAGCCGCAAACGAAAACTAGCTCAGGTGGTGTTCTCTTAGAGGCTATGTGCTTAAGCCGAGACGAGAAACCGGCTTAGGCCTATGGGAAATTGACGTCTCTAAGTAACGCGTTTGTACTAGTGATACCTCCAGGGCGGAGCCCTGCAGCCTTGCAAACTCCATAGCCTCCGCCTCCACAAGATCTCCGCCATCACCCCTGCTCAAGAGGAGTCGAGACTAGGATCTTGAAGGCCTCAACACCGATCTACATCACCATCATCATCAACAATTTCTCCAACATGGATCCCCTTTGTCTACTTGGTTGTAATCCAAACCCTAGTGTGGATCTTCACTTGTATTCGACTATACTCTCATATCCCATCCATATTATTACCATGACGCTGATTTCCTTCATATGTGAGTAGTTTCTTTTTTCTTGGGGAGATGGAGAAACCCTGGTATTATTATGCAATGAAATAAAGATGATCTATAACTCTAGTCGTTGGTCTTTACTTGATCTATGATATTGTGTTAGATCTCTCTCTCTCTAGATGGTATGTGAAGTTGACCACATAATATTTTACTTCGGGACTAAGGAGAGAGAACTAACCTTGGACGTGTATGGGATTATGTCCGGTGCTACTTCGTGACGGCAAGCATTGGCTTATAACCTACATGGTCAAAGGGGGATAAAGAGAGATTCACTAAGCTCATAACGATATCCATGGGGAAACCCTTAATTGTGGTGGTATGTAGAAGTGACTTGCTTGCAGGCATCACAATGGTTATTTAGAAATAACCTCATCACATGACTCGTAGAAGTGGCTTGCTCATGACACTTGTTAGTGAACATCTTATTATGGAACTCTCTCCATACATATCATGACAAAAGATATAGGTTATCCTACTCATAAGTAATTGTCCCATGCTAGTGGTGTATCATACACTCCCCGAGAACTCCTTAACCATATTGTCACCATCACAACCACACTCACATGTTCTTGCATACTTTAGTAATTTACTATGCTCTTGTTTACTTTCTTGCACACAAACACAACACTCTTTATACATCATTACTTGAAATTAGAGATAACTTACAAGTACTCTCTAGTGAATAGTAACGAGGGGCATAAAAACCTCTACCAATAGCTCTATGTGGTTTGATACTCTTACTTTCAAAACTAGCTACAATTGATCTGTACACTTGATGTCATCACCTACCCGAGCAACTATTTTTTTTTAATTTTTATAACATCTAAAAATTGCTAGATAATTATGAAAATTGTAGTTAATTCCAAAACATTTGCACCAATATTTCTTTGTAACGAGTACATCAACACTAGGAAGCATCATACGTTGCAGGGTAAAATCCTAAGTTTGTACAATCTGATATATTTTCGTCAACATACGGACTTCATTTTTTGCATAGACGGCAGTGGCGTTCGAGGCCCTAGATGGGCCCATTGTGTGTCCATGGTACTTGTTGACCTCATTGTGGCCCACTTTGTCTTTTTGGATGTGTCTCGAAAATTCTGAAACCTGCTATTTAATCTTCCCCTTTTCGAGTCCCATAACTCCTGAAATGTCAAAAATACTAACAGATTGTTTTTCTGCCAAATAGAGTTAGAACCAAAATAAAGGGGATATTTTAGAAAATCCTCAAATCAATGTAGAATAAGGTAATAACTCATAATATGATACAAATACGTTAGAATAAAACACAATAAATTATAAATAACATAGATGCATTTTATATGGATCGACTACCACTATTGGCTCCCAACGCTGAACTACTTGCATATCAGAGTAGTTGTGCTCGCCCAGTTGTCACCAATGATAGGGACGCGATCAACTATGCTTGTGATCACATAAAGGTATTTAAACTCATTGAACATATAAAATATATATATATCAAATAAATTGTGCATTTTCATATGGCATCCTAGCTAGTTGACCTAGAATTCTTATGTAGGTAGCCACCATATGCTAGCTACGAGCGAGGAAAGTTGAATCGGATGGACTCAAGCAGGCTGCATGGGCGCAAGTGCACCTCCAAGGAAATGACATATGGTACACAACTCTCCTTTTGGCGACTGTTTTGCAAGGATCAACATTGATGATGTCCACGAGGGGTTCAATGGGATCACTCTGCCGGCCCCTCCCAATGAAGAAATGATGAATCTGATTGATACAAAGGGGAGCTTCATCTAGTGGCCCAAGGAAGATATCCATCTTGATAAGACAAAGTTGGTCCCGACACACCTCTCACCAAGAACACTCACTCCCTGCATCAAGGAAGCATCGACTTTTCAAGATGATTTAGAAACCGAAGAGATGGTATCCCTGCAAGTTTTGTCCCCCAAGATCGTGGTCTTTGTTGACATGCCAGCTCTAACAAATAAGACGGCACAATCCTCACAAGAAATGCCCCTAGAAGATATTAGAGACACCACCAGTCGATGTAGAAGCCGAAGCTCATAACCCTGCTAGTGTTTCCAAGGATAAATAAACTAAAGAGACAACCCCCACCATTGTGGCCACCAAGACTGTAGTCCCTATTGATATGCAAACTCCAACAATAAGACATTTCTCTTCTCACAAGTGCCCTGCTCCAAAGAGTAATTTAGCTAGTGGTGCATCTTCATTTATGAATCTGATCACCCGTTCACCCAACTAATTGGTTCAAATTTTAGGTTTCACTGGATTCTTATCAATATCTCACTACTGGATGTCAATGTCTATTATCCCGATTCTTACCTTAATAAGAAAAAAATTGTGAATATAAAGAAACTTGTTGACATGTGATTTAATACTTTTATCTCCATAATAAAAGTGATTTTGATCGAGGTTATATTTCTGGTTTTATAATACAAAAATGATAAACTTTTATTTTTTGTCATCCATATTCTTTAGATAGTTTAAAGTATTTTTCTAAGAGAAGGAAATACAAAGGAGAACTACAAAGAGCTAACCCATCATCTGGGTTCTCCGATTAGTATCCACCAACAATTGTACAAATATGCATGCACGTTAAATATATGTTCTGGGTAATATGGTCATTTATATCCTATGTCTTAGTGCCACTAGCAGCCTATTCAACGGACCTTTGTGGCCTCTATGTTGCCAACTATATCAACATCATGTGGGGAAGACTTGTTCCACCCCAACAACATATAAGGTATGCTGACATCATCTTATTTTATAGAAATATCCGTCTTATTTGTATCTGTTTTGATCTTGATTTAATTTATATAGCATCTTTGAATCGATGAAAAGGAACTGTCGCAGACCAAGCTAGGATTGATCCGCTCAGAGCTTGCCGTTTTTTGGTTACACATGTGCTCAAACCCGATGGAGAGTTCTACTATATGAGACCGCAAACATGAGAGGAAATTTCAGGTACTATGCTATAACCATGTGGTCAATGTAAGTTCTTCAAACTCTACATGTTCTTTGATACGTCGAAGACGTGTCTATAACTTTTAATGTTCCATGCTTGTTTAGTATCTACTTTCTTATGTTTTGTTCATACTTTGAGGTGTTTTCATACATTTTCTAGAACTAACCTATTAACAAGATACCACAGTGCCAGTTGCCTGTTTTCTGCTGTTTTTGGTTTCAGAAAAGCTAGTAAGGAAATATTCTCAGAATTGGACGGGACAACAGCCAAAGTCAATATTTTACCTGAAGCAACACGGAGTCCGGAGGGGAGACGAAGTGGCGCACCAGGGCGACCACACCTAGTGGCGGCACGGCCTGGGGGCGCACCACCAGGGGGTGTGGGCCTCCTGCTGCTCCACCGACCTTGCCCCTTTACCTATAAAAGCCTCCCGTGACGAAAACCCTAAGCACCGATCAAAGACCCAATCAGAAATCCACGAAAGAGTCTGTAGCCGCTGCCATCTCGATCCCTAGATCGGGGGGATCCGAAGCTCTTCCCGTCACCCTGCCGGAGGGGAGAGATCATCCTGGAGGCCTTCTTCATCACCATGACTTCCTCCGGTGTGATGCTTGAGTAGTTCATCCTTGGACTATGGGTCCATGTACTAGCTATATGGTTTGTTCTCCTCCTTTGTGCTATCATGTTTAGATCTTGTGAGCTCCATTCATGATCAAGATCATATATTTGTAATCTTGCATGCATATTGTGTTTGCGGGGATCCGATCGATATTGAGATGCTATTTCAGATTGATTATTGATTCTATCATGTCTATGTTATTTGTGATCTTGCATGCTTTCCATTGTTAGTAATTATCTTGGCAAAGTAGATGCTTGCAACTCCAAGAGGGAGTATTTATACTTGATAGTGGGTTCATGCCTCTAGTAATCTAGAGAACTGGCAGGAATGTTTAAGGTTGTAGATGTGTTGTTGCTACTAGGGAGAAAACAGCAATCATTTGTCCATGGGACAATCGTATTGTTTACTTTACACACTTTGCTTAATGCAATTATCTGTTGCTTGCAACTTAATACTGGAGGGGGGTCGGATGATAACCTGAAGGTCGATTATTAGTCATAGATGCAGTTGGACTACAGTCTATGTATAATGTTGTAATGTGCAATCAAATCTCATAGGAGTCAAGATGATTAGTATATGCATTGTATGCTTTCTCGAGTCTGTATATTGCCCCGCTGTAATTTGTTCACCCAACATGCTATTTATCTTAAGGAGAATCACCTCTAGTGAACTATGGACCCCAGTCCATTCTTTTAAGTTTGATATACCATCTACTATTTACTATTTACTTTCTGCAAGCAGTTACTATCTTTCACACAATACGTTTAATCCTTTGTTTTCAGCAAAACCGGTGAGATTGACAACCTCACTGTAATTTGGGGCAAAGTTGTGTGGTTATATTGTGCAGGATTCCAAGTTGGTAGCAACACCTTGGGGTTGTTTCCTTGCTCATACCAGTTATAACCTGGGTTTCATAACTGAGGGAAACTTGCTGATGTGCTCATCATACCTTCCTCTTGGGGTTCCCAATGAGATCAACGTATCCTGAGCCATCAAGCCTTTTTCTGGCACCGTTGTTGGGGAGTCAAGGACAGCTTCACAAGGGGAGTCCCTCACAACCAATCTCTTTACTTTGTTTTTTTAGTTTTTCTTAGTTTATTTTTGCTTTGTTTGCTTGTTTCTTTTTATCAAAACTACAAAAAAAGTAATTCCTACTATATTTGTTATTTTTGTTGGTCTGTTATTGTCTTGCTTTATCATGCTTTCTATCAATGGTTGGTTTTTTTGAAACTAGATCTTATTGGCAAGGTGGGTTCACGGAAGAACAAAAATATTATGAGGAATAACGGTTGTCACAAAAAGGGAAACACTTATGAGAACAAATTAATAAATTGTATACCATTGCTAGAAATGTGTGCTCTATTTATAATATTACTTATTGCTTTGATAAATCTTGTTGCTGTAGGAGGTATAAACACCTCCCTTTTCAATGTGAGTATAATGATAATGTTACCATATCTTCTTATGTTAAGGGAAATTATGACTTTTATGATGTGGAACAAATTTAAGAATTTATTGCTTGGAAGGGTGCATTCGAACTTGCTTATTTGCTTGAAAATATTGACGATGCACCTTATAAATATGAGGTTTATGATATACTTGAATTTTGCTTTGATAATTACAAGGAATAAAATGGCTATATTCTTAGATATCTTAATAGATGCTCTCCACTAATGGAAGAGACTAATGCCTTGTAGGAGCCTATGGAAGAAAAAATTGCTGAAACTAGAAGCTCATTGGATGAAAAGAGGAGGAGAGTGATGATCAAGAGAAGGAAGAATGGAGCAGCTACCCATATCTACCTCCCAATAAGAGTAACTCTTTAACTAATTCCTTATTTGATCGCCCTTCATGCTTACCAAAGGAGGATGAGTGTGATATTTATATTGTTGAGTTTGTTTATGATGCTACTGAAAATCATTATGAGAGAGGAAAATATGGTTATTGGAATTTTCATGTTACTAAAACACCTCTCTTTATATTGAAAGTTCCAAAGTTGCTCTTGTTTTATCTACCCATTCTTATTACTATGTGATTCTTTGATTTATTTTCTTACAAGATTCCTATGCATAGGAAGTGGGTTAGACTTAAATGTGTATCATATTTTATCTTTGATGCTCTCTTTTTCTTTAATTCATATTTCTTATGTGACCATCTTCTCAAATTACTGACCCTAGCTCAAAGGCGTTAAAGAAAAGCACTATTGGGAGATAACCAAAATTATTTTTACTTTCAATAAGTTTTTCTTTTGTTGAGTCTTGGAAGTTATTGCCTCAGTAATAACCTCTCCTTATCATTTTTGTGTGGTTTTTGTTCCAAGAATGACCTCTAATGAGAGAGAAGACTTTGGAAAGTTGCTGTCCTGAAAGAGATTTTTGTGCTTTACTGTAAAAATTCGTGAAAAATCTCTGTACCTCGGATTGAGTTGTAAGTTTTTTCGCTTCTGCCCCAGGTTGTTATCTAACTTTCGTTAGTTTATCACTTTTCGATTTGAGCAACAGAAGGTTTCTGAAAAAATGGTTTTTACCTGCTGGTCTGTTTTGACAGATTTCTGCCATTATTTGCATTTGCCTCTTAATCTCTTTCTCTTTGAGTTCTCGCTAATTACTTAAACTTTTAAAAGGAATTGCTACAGTAGCCTGTGTTTTAATGGAAGTTTTACTTGTATTGAAACTGAGGCGAAAGACTTATTATCTTGAGTACACTAATGTTGCTAATGAAGATTGTGTGAAGTTTTGTATGAAGGAAAATTTTCAAGTGTAGGGAAGAACAATGTGATGAGATGAAGGATGGACAAAAGCTCAAGTTTGGGGATGCCACCCGTGTCACCCCAAGAAATATTCAAGAAGTACAAGCGTCAAAGCTTGGGGATGCCCAAGGCATTCCCTTTTTCATCAATAAAAGTCTCAGGTTTTCTTCCAAACACTTCATTTTTATTGTTTCATACACAATTATGTTGTTCTTGGAGCGTCTTCGTCTTTGTTTTTATTTTTTTTGCTTAGTTTTCTTAAATAAATTGGTTGGACCCCGCATTCATACATAGTTTCAAATTAGTTGATTTGTGTTGAAAAAGAGTAGGAAGTTTCATGCTTATAAGTGGTACAAGAGGAGCTTGTTTTGACTGTGGCCTGGTCTTTCTCATGTTATGTTTGATATTGCTATGACTTTATGCTTAGTAATTATTGCGGTAGCATGACTTGTTCCAAACAATTGAGATTGCTTAATGTGCCTTGAAAGAATCATGCGTTGTTTTAGCATACAAAAGCATAATATTGTGCTATTCTCCTTTGATGCTTTATTTGGGTTGACTTGGCGCATGCTCACACCATGTTAAGACTATATCATTCACCTTAGCTTCTATGATCATTTAGTTTTCGACTTGTAATATCACTTTATGCTTTAATTAATAATGTTTTGTCGCTTTGCATGATTATGGTCATTATTACTCTCTTAGTTGGTCGCTCCCAGTCTTTTGCTAGCCTCCACATGTACCAAGTAGGAGTTCCACTCATGCATCCAACTCCAAATAAAACCAAGTTATTCCAACGAGTCCACCATACCTACCTATTATCATTATTGCTATTACAAGTATATTCATGTTTTTATCTACCTTCTGAATCAAAATTGTTATGTGAAAATTAGTGATTAAAGCTCTCACAAACTTGATGGCACACTTTACTTTTTCTTGCACTTAATAAACTTGAACCATTGTGTCCATCTATGTTGTGTATATGCTTGCACTTTACAAGTTGTGAATTAGCAAAACCATGTTACCATGGGGAATGCTTTCAACATTGCACATTATTTAGTTGATATCATGTTCTTTTGCTTATGGATCCTGACGGTGTGAAATAAAAGGGGAGCTTGTAAGCTCATGGAGTTTGTATATGTGTTAGAGAAACACCTGGGCGGCTAGCCTAAGCCATGCCTAATCATGGTGGAAACTTGCAGCATAATCATACTGAGCAATCTGTGAAGCATCCTCAATAAAAACCTGTGCAAATAGCAAATAAAAAGATCGTTGAGATGCTCATTGTCGGTTGCCTTGTCATTTTGATATGGGATAGCTCCTGTATGATGGGGCAAGGGGTACCCCGTTGGCGGTTCTCTATGATACACATGTACTTACAATGATAAAAACTTACTCGTGACTAAAGTTGAGTAGCATGAGGTTCGGTACTCGTAAGCAAGGGGCATGAGATTTTCAACTTATAACTTGTCAAGCATATCCTCATATCTGTTCACTTTAACTTTAATGACCTAAAGATGCTTATGATAGGGGCAATGAGAGCTGAAAGCTAATAAGTATCATAATTTTTGGAAGCTCTTTATGAAACTTGAATACCTGCTTCCTTCTATGAAGGGCCTTTCTTTTTACTTTTATGTTGAGTCTCCATCTTCTATCTTTATGCACCTATTGAGAGAGCATAGTGGTCATTCTTAGTTTAATGTGCATTGTCCCAAAACTTGTTGATTGAATCATAACTTTGATATTGCTTGTTCTTAAATTATTTATATCTAGTCACCCTTATGAACTTTGAGTCCTATGCATTTATGTTTTGCTATACCATGACGGACAAGCTGAATACAATTCTTATTATGTTTTCTATATGTGAAACAAACAAACGTCCTTTAAAGCATTGTATTCATGAATCTTTTGTTTGTACATTTTCATGTTACAACATAGTTGATATGTCTTATTGTTAGAACTATATCTTTCATGCTATGTTAGAGTACTATTATCCCAGCTATTAATGTTTTACAAATACCTTGATCAAGATTGGGATGGTGCATGTCACCTAAAAAAACTCTTTTTATCACTTACCTACTCTAGGACGAGCAGGAGTTAAGCTTGGGGATGTTGATATGTCGTACTATGCTATAACCATGTGGTGAATGTAAGTTCTTCAAACTCTGCATGTTCTTTGATATGTCGAAAATGTATCTATAATTTTTGATGTTCCATGCTTGTTTAGTATCTACTTTCTTATGTTTTGTTCATACTTTGAGGTGTTTTTATATATTTTTTGGAACTAACCTATTAACAAGATGCCACAATGTCAGTTGCTTGTTTTCTGCTGTTTTTGGTTTCAGAAAAGCTAGTAAGAAAATATTCTCGGAATTGGACAGGACAAAAGCCAAATTCAATATTTTACCTGAAGCAACACGGAGTCCGGAGGGGGGACGAAGTGGCGCACCAGGGCGGCCACACCTGGTGGCGGCATGGCCTGGGAGGCACACCACCAAGGGATGTGGCCCCCCTGGTGCTCCACCGACCTTGCCCCTTCGCCTATAAAAGCCTCCCGGGACGAAAATCCTAAGAACCCGATTAAAGACCCAATCAGAAATTTACGAAAGAGTCTGTAGCCGCCGCCATCTTGATCCCTAGATCGGGGGGATCCGAAGCTCTTCCCGACACCGTGCCGAAGGGGAGAGATCACCCTGGAGGCCTTCTTCATCACCATGACTACCTCCGGTGTGATGCGTGAGTAGTTCATCCTTGGACTATGGGTCCATGTAGTAGCTAGATGGTTTATTCTCCTCCTTTGTGCTATCATGTTTAGATCTTGTGAGCTTCGTTCATGATCAATATCATCTATTTGTAATCTTACATGCATGTTGTGTTTGCGGGGATTCGATGGATATTGAGATGCTATTTCAGATTGATTATTAATTTTATCATGTCTATGTTATTTGTGATCTTGCATGCTTTCCATTGTTAGTAACTATCTTGGTCAAGTAGATGCTTGCAACTCCAAGAGGTATTTATGCTCGATAGTGGGTTCATGCCTCTAGTAATCCGAAGAACTGACAGGAATCTCTAAGGTTGTAGATGTGTTGTTGCTACTAGGGAGAAAACAACAATCATTTGTCAATGGGACAATCGTATTGTTTACTTTACACACTTTGCTTAATGCAATTATTTGTTGCTTGCAACTTAATACTGGAGGGGGTTCGGATGATAACCTGAAGGTCGATTATTAGTGATAGATGCAGTTGGATTACGGTCTATGTATAATGTTGTAATGCCCAATCAAATCTCATAGGAGTCAAGATGATTAGTATATGCATTGTATGCTTTTTTGAGTCTGTTAATTGCCCCGCTGTAATTTTCACCCAACATGCTATTTATCTTAATAAGAATCACCTCTAGTGAACTATGGACCCCAGTCCATTCTTTTACCATTGATATACCATCTACTATTTACTGTTTAATGTTTACTTTTTGCAAGCAATTACTATCTTCCACAGAATACGTTTAATCTTTTATTTTCAGCAAAACCGGTGAAATTGACAACCTCACTGTAAGTTGGGCAAAGTTTTGTGTTTGTGTTGTGCAGGATTCCAAGTTGGTAGCAACACATTGGGGTTGTTTCCTTGCTCCTACTAGTTCGATAACCTTGGTTTCATAACTAAGGGAAACTTGCTATTGTGCTCATCATACCTTCTTCTTGGGGTTCCTAACGAGTTTAACGTATCCCGAGCCATCATTTTTCACACTCTATTATATGCATGCCATTTGTGGTAGAAACTGTTAGATGCATAGGCGATATGCATGCGAGAAACTTGTGGTAGTAGTGTAAGATATCTCTTATTGCTGACCAGTGGTGCACACCGTGCAATCTTTGGCGTATACAATAATGTTATTCTCTTGTCTCCATAATGTCGTAATGCTATTCTCTTGTTTCCATAATACCCTAGGCCAAAATAGTATGTAAAGTAGAAAATATTATTCTAAATTATCCTGGAGCCTCCGGAAATTGGACGGTTCTAAACACTGGTAGTCTGATGAAAATAGAAGTAGAGAAGTCCTCTTTAAAAAGCTACCTCTGAAACAAATTTTACTTGAGGCTTATGTTTAAAAAAGCCGTTTGACACACATTTTACTAGAGACGTTCGTTTTAAAGCGCCATCTTCGAAACAAATTTTGCTAGAGATACAAGCTCCAAACAAACATTCTTTAGAGACGGCCATTTCAAGAATCCGCCTCAGATCGTCAAAACATTTGACATGGCCAATACTTCTAGCCGTCTCAGGTTGTCAAAATATTTGAGACATGGAGGATAAAAACTCGTCTTAGGTTGTCAAACTATTTGAGATGGGGAGGAATAAACCATCTCAGGTTGGGGAGGAATAAAATCAATCTCAGGTGGATAAACTATTTGAGATAGTTAGGAATTGTAGCCGACTCAGAGAGTAAAACTATCAAGATCGTTTTAGTTTTCGTCCACCAGTGGGTCTGGTTATTAGAGACGTATTAGGAAACTGTCTCAAATGGTGCGATCACTAGAGACTATGAGTTCGATCCGGATTCGAAAACCGGCTGAGGCCTATGAACGAAAACCGACTCTAAGTGTTGGCTGTGTACTAGTGTGAGAGAGATGTTTTCTATGTTGGTAGCATCCATGAACCCAAACTAAAATATAAGGGGATTAAGACATTGTAATGGGGGAGAGATACATGAAGATGAACCTTCATCAATGTTTAAGTCTAGATTATCATGGATAGGGCATCTATGTGCTCCAAACATAAAACTTACAACATGAATGTTGTGTATAAGTACGATATGAAGGTAATGCTCAAAATAATTCGCAATAGATCGAACATGCACGACAAATTTGGCAGAAGTGATCCTGACGAATTGTGAATGTACACGTATTTGTTAGAACTATAGGTGACAACGCTCCCAAAATAACCTCATCTATGGGGATTATTTTCCATGTACATACCATTTCAAACAAAAGTTTTGATAAGAAAGAAAAGTATGAATTGGGATTAACCTGAGAGAGAGAAAGATAAGGATTTAGCTCCAACCCAACCCCCTCTTCCAAACTCAAATACAACAACGAATAAGATCGCTCGATAACCCTTCGTAATTAAGGCTACGATGATCATACATTGTTGTGTAGAAACCCATATGGCCCTATTAAATCTATATGGTCATGTTCGTGTACGTAGGCGAGTACATACAAATTATGTATGGACACCGGCTGACGTGAGCATACCTTACAGGTACTCGAGTTTAGCATATACGTTCTAATCCGGCAGAAGCCCACGGTGTTATCAAGACCCAATCAAAGATTCGGGTGATCGAAGGAGACTCCGACTGCTTGCGGCACACGACAAGATCAAAGATAGAAAGTTTAAAGGGAAAATTCTAACTTGTAACCGACTCAACCTGCTATCCCGAGACCTAGCCTATCGATATAAAGGCTAGGAGGGGACGGCGAGGAGGACAATCACTACCCTAGTTTCCACAACCTCGCCAGATTGCATCTGCGCACCCCCTGTAAATTTTGACTCCCTCGATAATTCTAAGAGCAGACAAGCAGGAGTAGGATCCTCTACGAGGCCTGAACCTGGGTAAATCTTGCGTCCATGTGTGCTTGTTTGCTAGCCGATTGATGCCTCCAGCTATCTCTTCTTCTTCAAAACCCAAGTCCATAACAATGGGCATTGATGATTTTAACTCTCGTCACCGGCATTTTAGCTGGCGGCGGCATCGTTGGATAGTCCGGCTACTTGTCCGACCATGAGAACATGAACAATGAAAAAGAAATATCGGTGGATGTGTCCGGCTACGACGCTGGGATCAGGATATGGCCGGCCGTGACGTCCACATGTGTTGCCTCAGGAGAAGCCCGTGGGAACCGAAGGTGAAGGCCGATCCGGCAGCGATTGCGAGGTGAAGGTGGCTGGAGTTGATCCATGGGTGCCGGAGCTCTCGTTTGTTGCCAGGCAGTAATGGTAGCATGTCGGATAAAACCCAGTTACCTACACTTCATTGCTAGAGAAAGCCTAGCCTAACTATTGGTGCTAAAATGGGTCTGACTCGCTAGAAACAACGTTCGGATCAAGCATTACGATGAGGCCTTTCCGAGAGGTGCTCTAAACACCATGGGGTGTGGTCCAAACACATGTAAAAATAACCAAACACTACTGAAAATTTGCATCTAGTGGGTACATTTGGCAGAATCGATTTTAATGAATTGTGAATGAAAAGACATGATTCGAGAGCTACGACTGCCAAAACTCACAAAATCACCTTATCAATCAGGATATTTTTCGTGGACAGACCGTCCGGAACAAAAACTTTGATAATAGAGAATAATATCAACTGAAATTAAAGAGTATCAGCATGTCATGATGAGATTGAGAATCGCCATCATGGAGCAATCTGAATAGAGTGGGTTCATTTGTACTAACCAAGGCATAACCTGTGGTAGATTGGTAGCAGCCACATAGTTTCCTTAAATACTTTTTTGTAAGCCCTCCGGTCTATACTAATATTCTCAAATTTGTGTAGATTTATACTCACGTGGTTCCTAAAACATCTTATATTTTGAAACAGAGGGAGTATTAATCTAGTTAGAGCTTGAGTTGGCCCTCTTCAGGAGGTTTCTCGATGAACTTTAGTTGTGAGAGCTGGACCTCCATGGTCGCCGGTATACTTGGAGTAACGAGCGGCGTGTGCCCACGCTGGTACGGCTGGATCGCTGGTTCTACTCGCCGGACTGGGAGGAGCGGTTCCCCAACTGCTTGTTGCGTGCTGAGCCATCCTTGGCCTCTGACCATTGCCCTATTATTTTGCACACGGATCTCCAGTCCTCTCGATCTTTCAGGTTCCACTTTGAGACCATATGGCCCAAATTCGATGGGTACCTCCAGGTCGTTACTGAGGCATGGGTTGCGCCTGAGAATCTGGACCCGCTCGCTCGCCTGCAGTATCTGTTCCAGCGCACCTCTAGGGCCCTGCAATCATGGAGCGACCGGCACATTGGGAGCGTTCGGCGTCAGTTGCTACTAGACAAGGAGCTGCTGTTTCGCTTTGATGTTGTGCATGAGAGCAGGGTGCTATCTGACGCTGAACATGCCTTTCGCCGTGAGCTGAAGTTGAAATCTTTGGGTCTCGCCTCGTTGGAACGGATAATTGCCAGGCAGCGCTCGCGCTTGCAGTGGCTTGCGGAAGGCGACGTCAATACCAGGTTCTTCCATATGCATGCCCGGCAGCGCCATCGTAACAATCATATCGTCGCCCTATCCCGCGATGGCAATACGGCAGTCAACCACGATGAGAAGGAGGCCATGCTGTACAATTTCTACAATGATCTGATCGGCTCGGAATTTCAGCGGGAGCACAACATTTATTTACACTTCCTGGGGCTCCCCTCGCTGGATTTGGATAATACGGAGGCACCGTTTACAATGGTCGAGCTGTGGGATGCGGTCAAGGAGATGCCCTCTGATAAGCCCCCGGGACGGATGGGTTCTCAGGGAGATTCTATCAGACTGCCTGGCCCGTGATCAGAGATGATGTTCTCAGGGCGATCCAGCACCTCCACGGCCTGTGATCCAAAGGCATGCAATATCTAAACGATGCCCTGATTATACTTCTGCCAAAGAAGGAGGGAGCCGTGGATGTCCGTGACTTTCGGCTGATCAGCTTGATCCACAGCTTTGGGAAGCTGTTCTCCAAGTTGCTAGCCATCCGTCTCGCGCCAAGGCTGTCGGAGTTGGTTGCGGAGAACCAACCGGCGTTTGTCAAGGGCAGATCGATTCATGACAACTTCAAGATGGTGCAGTTGACGACTCGCGCCCTACACGTCAAACGGACCCCCTCCATGCTGCTCAAGGTTGACACCACCAAAGCCTTCGATTTCGTGTCCTAGCCGTTCCTGATTCGAATTATGCAGCACATTGGGCTCGGGGACAGGTTTATTGGTTGGATTTGCATCATCTTGTCCACGGCCTCATCCAAGGTGTTGCTCAATGGGATGCCAGGCAGAACAATCTGGCATCACCGAGGCTTGCGGCAGGGCGACCCCCTGCCGCCGACGTTGTTCCTACTGTTTATGGAGGTCCTCAATGCCATGTTCCACCGGACCGAATCCCTTGGTGTGCTATCCCCCTTACCATGTCGAAGCGTGCGCTTCCGCACATCGATGCATGCTGATGACGTTGTCATATTCGTCTCGCCGTCGGAGGCGGACCTTGTCCTGGTGCGTGCGGCGTTGGACTGTTTTGGAGGCGCGACAGGGCTACGGACAAACTTTCAGAAGTGCTCCATATCCCCCCATCAGATGCACATATGATAATCTAGGAGTCGCTGCCTCGGTTTTCCCCTGTAAGGTTAAGGAGTTTACGTGCACCTACCTTGGCCTACCGTTGTCTTATAAGAAGCTACCTAAGGCAAGCCTGCAACCGATCCTTGATAAGGTATGTCGTCGTCTATCCCCTTGGCTCGCCAGCTACTACGCCACCGCAGGGCGCCTTGCGCTGATTAAGTCAGTGATCATCTCCATCCCCATATACATGACAATTGCCATGGATCCGCTGCCTTGGCAGCTCAATGCCATTGACAAGCGCATCAGGGCATTCTTCTGGAAGGGGTTGGCGACAGTGAACGGCGGACAGTGCCTCGTCGCTTGGAGCAAGGTGTGCCAACCAGTTGAGGTCGGTGGCTTGGGAATCATGAATATGAAACTGCTTGGGTATGCCCTTCATATCCGGTGGCTATGGCTGCAGAAAAAAGGTGCTGGCTGTTGGAATGGGCTGGAACTTGAGGTCGAGCCAGAGGTGAAGGCAATGTTCGACGCCTCTGCCAGAATCGATGTTGGCAATGGACATATGACCTTGTTCTGGTCGGACACTTGGCTAAATGGCATGAATATTGAGCACTCTGCACCTGCCCTCTTCGGCGCTGTTGACGAGGGAGCCAAGAACACAAGGACCGTTGAGGATGCCCTTGTTAATCGCACGTGGATTAGGGACATCACTGGACCGCTTAGTGTCCCCGTCCTAGTCCAATTCTTTGGCCTATTGGATGCCTTGCAAGCTATTGTTCTGAACGAGGCAATCCCTGATAAGGTGGTTTGGAAGCACACAACGTCAGGCACATACTCGGCTAGCTCTGTCTATAGAGCATTCTTTGCAGGATTGGAGCTCTTCCCTTGTGGACGTATCATATGGCGTACCTGGGCACCGGCGAAATGCAAAGTGCATATTTGTCTTGCAATGCAGCACCGGCTCTGGACCGCTCATAGAAGACGGCGACGGGGCCTTGCCACACACATTGACTGTCCGCTCTGTGCCCAAGAGCCGGAACAGCCGATCATCTGGCCGTCGGCTGCGTGCTTGCCCGCGAGGTCTGGTACTACGCGCTGCAACCTGTAGCACTTAACGCCTGCGGCAGATTCCGAGCTGAGGGAATGGTGGCCTCAAGCCCGTCAGCAAGCACCGCGACATCTTCGGAAGGGCTTTGGTTCAGTTGTGCTCCTTGTCGTTTGGACTCTATGGAAGGAGCGGAACGCCAGGGTTTTCCAGCAATATGCCGAGACCTTGCGCACCATTTGTCGGCGTATCGATGATGAAGTCGAGCTTTGGAAGCTGTCAGGATCTGATGGGCTGGGAGTAATTTGGAGATAGGAGCTTAGGTCTTGGGCGTTGTTTGTCCTTCCGCTGGGTGTGGTAGCCCGACTATGTAGCCTAGCGTGAATAGCATTGTGTTGTTTCCTTGTTTTTCTTCTAATGAAATCGCTTTGCGTGTTCACAAAAAAAAAATCTAGTTAAGTATTTAGACTAAATGTATTCGTAGCTTGACATAGTTGAGAAAATTAATATGGACCGAAGGGAGTAGCTTGTGTTGAATTCAGCTTCGGGATTAATGTGGCCACCGGACATTCCTAATGTAAAGCGCAGAAAGTCACAACATATTTACCATTGGACGGTTATGCCGAAGATTGAGAACAACATGATCCATTGTGGTCATGCTTATCTCACGGTCCTTTTGTCCTGTGGGCACATAGCAAGACATTCCTCGTAGTTTCCTTCAACAACTCGATAACATCACCTAGATTAACATATATGCAGCTAGCTCTGATCAAATGTCGCAGTAACAAGAAGCAAGGCATGATATCCCTAGGCTTTTGCCACTAATTTCATCACTCAGAGCAAATGTCATGGCGGCAACCGACACAGACACTGATGTCCCGGAAGCAGCTCAGGGTGCTCGACGCCCTGGACGTGGCCACCACGCAGCTGTACCACTTCACTGCTATCATGATCGACGGCATGGGCTTCGTCATCTCCCTCGTCACCGACCTCCTCGGCGTACTCCGCGTCCCCGTCTTGGCCACCATAAACGGCTTTGCCCTCTACGGCACGGTCCTGGGGCAGTGTGTCTTCGACTGGCTCGACGACAAGGTGGGCCGGCAGCACATCTACGGCGTCACCCTGAAGCTCATGGTCGTTTGCTCGCTCGCCTACGGCCTCTCCTGCCACCGCTCGCGGGCTAGCATCGTTACACCTCTTTGTTTCTTCCGTTTCTGGCTCGGGTTCGGCATCGGCGGTGACTACCCACTTTCGGCGACCATCATGTCGGAGTACGCAGACAGAGCATAAACCACGTGGCCTTTATATGTAAGAAAACATTAAACTGGCTAAATTTCCTTCTCACCACTATGTGGCTGGATTTCACAATGGAGTAAACCACGGATGTGCTCCGGAACAACCTGTCCTGCATACTTCAGCAATGCTACACTAACAAAAAAATGCTCCTTTTTGGATTTAAATTATAGGAAGTTCTGTCTCTCGAACAACATATCGATACGAAGTTGGGGAGCACTGGGCGTCCCGGAGATCAAATCCCCGGATCCTCTGGGTCAACACCCAACCACGTGTATTTTATTTCTTTAATTCCCGCTTTTGCTACAAAGTATTGTATCCGTTTTAAAATAGTTGCCTCAACTTTGTCTACGTACACGTGGATCTAGATGCGTTTTATGTGCAGGGACATGTAAATCTAGGCAAAATTGAGACACTTATTTTGGAATAAAGGTACTAGTAAGTATGTAGCCAAACAAACCGCTTAGCAAAAAAGATTGTCACATGGAACAAAAATAAAAAAAATATTGACTTCGCTGGAGGTCGCGCATGAGATTTTGTAGAAAAATATTGACTTCGCGGGAGGCACTCGACGGAGACCTCATAGCAAAAACACTGTACTACTGTAGCAAAACATCTCAGAAACTTCAGAAGGGACTGGAAGGTCTCGTCAGTGTTCGGAAGAATCCGGAAAGGCCAAACCCTAGGGGGCACAATGGGCCTAGGGCTGCATGGGGCCCACCTAGGGCTGGCCGGTGCACGAGAGGGAGGCTGATTGCCTCCCCAATTTGGATTTCGGGGAGGCCGAGTTGGACTCCAAGCCACCCTCTCCTCTCTGTATGGCAGATGGGGGGTCCTACTAGGACTTCACCCGTACCCCCACCCCCACGCCCTCAAGCCGGTGGGGGTGACAGACCTGGGCACCTATATAAAGAGAGGCACCAAAGCCAACCTTTGTCGTGCGCCCCTAAGCCCCAAGCCATTGTTTTTGCCCTGCTATTGCACACTGTTGTAGTCGCCGTGCTTCACCACCGTTGCCATCTTTCTCCTCTTCTTCGTGATGTCACCATTGTCGTCATGTGGAGAAGATATTCATCATGTACTACCTCCAGTTAGCTATAATCTATCCAGGCTCTGAAAGCACTATCCGATCTTTATCGGCATGTTCTCACTTCGACCGTGTGTTTGATCACACTTCAATACGTTGTTGCTGATCTCGTACGTGTGGATACAGTGGAGGTTTTGATTCGTGGGATAATATCCTCGTGACTTGATAAGTCTTGTTGCCGGGATTGTCTTCATTAACCTCGTCATCGACAACTTTCGCAGATCGTTCTACGAGATTATTATCCGTTACCTCACTCCATTATAATTGCCCCGGATTATGCGTTCCTTCTGCATATCGCTTTGTCCAACCGTCTCATACTCGTCGTGGACTCATGGGCGCCCAATTTCTCATGATGCAATGTGACCATGGTTGATGATGGACCGAACTTGTCCAGCTACTTCTGTTGTTAGGGCATCTCCACTGGGAGACCCAAACGGGCCACGCAAACGGTCCGATTTTGTTCGTTTAGGTCGAGCCACGGTCATTTTTTTTGGACAAAACACGGCACTTTATTGATTAACACACATCAATACAGAGAGTCTTCCGGATACAATCCGGGACAGAATCTGAAATAAAACCTAAAGAAGGTAGAGTACAAGACCTAACCAAATGGTGTGCTGCTTCATTCAAAGACCGACCAACATGCCTGAACGTTACAGAGGCGAAACCAACAACCATTGATTTAATGTCCTTAACGACCACCCCCACCTAGGATCGATCAGCCGAAGAAGAATTGAGCCGCTGAATTAAGGACAAACAATCGGTGATGAAGATCACCTTGGAGAAACCCTTCGTGGTAGTGATAAGACACGGCTTCACGCAACGCCAGAGCCTCAGCGTCCTCCGGAGCCGTGTAGCCCTGGAGAGGTAACCTTGCAGCACCAAGACACCTTCCAGCATGGTCTCGGATCACCATGCCCATCGCCATCCGTCGAGAGTCAGCAAACAGGGCAAGATCTGCATTAACAAGGACTTCACAGGGAGGCGGCGGCGACCATCTAGGAATTTTGGGATCGTGGTCGGGCCTGTCCGACTAGCCGTGCCTAGCAGTGCGACCCAAACGAAAAAAATCAGACAGGCCAACTCAACAGAGAGGAGAGAACAAAAGGCCTTACGTGGCTGCAACTGTGCCAGTCTGCTAAACATCCGGGCATCATATTTGAGTCACGGATGGATCGGTCCGGATTGATCGTCCCGCTAGACCGCGTATGTCCCGCGCATCCGTACAGACTATTAGGACAAGCTGGGATGGGCTACGTCTCGCCGGTGGAGATGCCCTTGCTGCAGCGGAATCCTACAATGTGGACATGGACACGTCGGCCACGCCAGATTCTCGAGCCACCTTATGTCTTTACGAGTGGAAACTCGCCGCAGCGTTCCGGGGGCAGACATGTTCCATGTCCAGGGCCGCTACTCGGTGATGGTTGAGCGTGACACCACGCACACATATGCCTGAATTCCTTGGCACCCAGCACGCCGCCGCGCCCGGTGGCTCGTGGGAGGCGTCAGGCGGGGATGTGATAAGCCGTATCTTGGACCTTGTGTGTGGCCCCTACGAGATCAGCGACGGAACTGCATCTACTGTTAATTTAATGCACCCTGAAATAACTCTAATTAGACATCACGTTTGCTTCGGTGTACCCCCTCCTTTTCAAACTTGGACAACAAAATCTCAATACCGATTCGTTTCGAAGACCAGACGAACCCACCCGAAGCCCGTATGGTCCTCTTAGATGTATAATCACCGTACACGTATCCTCACGTGCCTGCGGGAGGCAGAAATCGGTATATAGCAGCAGCAACAAAATTTCAAAACATGGCATGTAAAGATGTATATCACGATAACGGGAGGTGGATCATCCAATAAGAACTTGGAGTATATCCAGCTCGATGAGTACACCTATACGGAGGTATACATAGTCTGGATATAGATTTCGATCGGTCAAAATAAAACTGCCCATGCAAACTCAAGTTTTAGGGGGACACAGAAGCACACCTCGTTAGACATAGGTTAATCACTGGTCGAGTAGGTATTTGGTGCTTAGCGCTGCTTGCTCTAGTTAAGATATGTGGGCCAAAAAAATTAGGTCGCCCAAGAGATGGAAATTAAGTGAACCAGATGTGTATGGTCACCAGCTTAGCAACGTAGTCGCGCCTAAGAGTCCAGCCGCTAGGTGGACGTACGCTTTAATTTCACGCTCGGTCGTCCACGCATCAGCAGTGTCGCGCTCGCATGGTCACTACTTTGATTGATCGATTGATATCTTGGCAACTGTTACCAATGTCGTGTTCCCGACGGATTTGGCATACGGCGCGTGAACCCGCGCTCGAGTTGGCAAACTACGCGGTTGCCCATCCCAGAGCGGCAAGGCCGAGGTGTCAAGTACTCAAGTTGCAGTTGCAGCTAGCGTCGACGTAAAAAAAAAAAGGTTGCAGCTAGCGTCCACGTAAGGCCCTGGTACAGGGCGTGTTTGTAACCAGTAACCTGCAGCTGTTTTTGGGATAGGCGGCGGTGCCCTCGAAGGGGGCCTGTGCTCCGCCTAAGCGGGACAGGATTCCTCCCGCCCGAAGGGGACTTCGTGGGCCACGGCCCATAACAGGTACACAAACATTTGTTTTCCTATTTTTACAATTAAAAATCATTTCATAGAAGATTTAGATTTTCAAAATGAATTGATTTAAAATTTGTTCCATTTTTTTTAAATAGATTTGAGAAATGTTCAGATTGAAAGTGTGTTCTAATTTTTGAAAATTCGAATTTGAAAAGTATTCAGATTTGAGAAATGTTTAGATTTTAAAAAGTTCAAATTCAAAAGTTGTTGGGATTTAAAAAATGTTCAGATTTCAAAAAATCAAATAAAAAGGAACAAAAACAGAAAAGAAAAAACTCTCAAAAAACCTGAAAACCCGTAAAAAACCGAGCTATGGCGATGTTAACGGGCTTGGGCGGTAGGGCCCATCTTGCTACCCGCGTGAGCAGAGCGGATTTCCGCTCCACATTATGCAAAAATAGGGCTTTCCGTCCTAAAAGGTACCCACGAGACGTATGGCTTCCGATCAATTTTGATCGATCCATCGAGTGAAGATTTGGTGCACAGTGTTCATTTTATTTTTTTAAATGTTACTTTTGAGTTTCAAAAAAGATTGAAACAAATCTCATGAATACATGTACATGGTCTATTTATTTGTCGAAATTTCAGTAAAAAAGTCATTTCATTTTGGGTTACCCAAAAAATAAAATTTTGACGGTACGTAAGACTAGAAATATGTATGTTTTGTCAGAAATTGTCTTTTTTGTGTAGCCCAAATACAACATATTTTAAAACAAAAAAAATTTCATACATTCTAGATCTTTGTATCTAGTGTTAGATTTATTTTCAAAAAAAAAGTACCGAGTTTCAATTTTTTTTAGAAAACAGGAGCATTGGTGCCCCAAGACAGTTTCCCTCGATCCATCTGCTTATTCCAATGGACTGAATCATTCTTTATATGTAGGTACAGAGAGCGAAAACAAGGCCATAGGAGGAGATGGCCTACTAGGCTTTACTAGTATGGGTAAGTGGGCTTTAGTGCTAGTAAGCATGACAACCTCTCTGGGCGCGTTCGAACGTGCCCGCGTGGACGTGCGGGGCGTGCGCGGTGCCTCAGCGGCTCCACCCATCCGTCCCGACGCGTTCGACTCGACCCATCGGCGCACCTAATTTGCGTGACCACTGGGTCAGCCCGGACACAAGCGGGTCATGGGTGTGTCCTCCCCGTTGGTGCCTCTGGCCGACCCATCAACCACCGCGGCGTTGGTTCAGACGCGCGCAGCGACATCGACTCAGACGCAATCGGGGCAACGATTCAGAGGGGCTGAAGGCCGACCGGCAGCAGCCTGCGCCATCAATGGTGACGAGACAACACACTATCTGATTGGACGCATCAATGCCGTCTCTTCGGCCTCCGTGCCGGCATCCGATGCCGGGCCTTTTTAACTGGCCGCCCGCGGCAAGTTTCTCCCACACCACACCTATCTCTCCTCTCATCCTTTCCGTTCTCCACTACCTGTAGCTAGCGATGGCCGACGGCGAGGGATCGACGGGAGGGCGTGCCGGCCGTGGATGTCGAGGGTGGCGTCGAGGACACGGCCAGGTCAGCGCGCCACCACGCTCTCGCTCGACGCCGCCGTCGCCCGACGAGGTCGACCCAGGCATCCAGTTCGTCGTGGCCATCCACGCCAGCATGCTGAGTGACAAGCTGCTCCTGGCCCACACATTCTTGACACTGGTCAGCGACCAGCCGCTCCTGACTGTCATCCTGCGGGCGAACGGTCTCAGGACCAACAGGTACCCGGTCGCTCTCCAGTTCGACCACCTCGGCCAGTTGTACCTCAGAAACGGCTGGGAGTGCTTTGCCCGCACGCACAAGATCGAAGCGGGCAACATCCTCATCTTTAAGTATGATGGCGAAGGAAGGTCAAGTACATCCTCGTCTTCAAGCGGGCAACATCAGTGTCTTCAACGACAACATGTGCGGAGACAGTGAAGGGAATATGCCCGAGAGACAATAATAAAATGAAATATAATTGTATTGGAAACGTTAAAACATGTGTGTTTAATAAACAAAATACAAAGTTCCTAGTAATACCTCTCATATAAACTAGCTCGTTGATTAACAAGATGATCAAGGTTTCCTGATTGTGGACATTGGATGTTGTTAATAACAAGGTCATAACATTGGTGGAATAATGTCATGAACATTCATCCGAAGTATAGCATTACGATCAAAATCATTATGTTTATATTGCTATAACATCATACGAAGTAATCCTAGTCCTTAGACTATGAGATCATGTTAATGACTAACACCGAAAGAGTATCTTGATAACATCAAACGTCACATCCTAATAGGGTGACTATAAAGGTGGGTTCAGTGCTACGAAGGTGTTATGTAGAGGCTCATGGATCAAGATTGGGATTTGTCCATTCCGATGACGGATATATATACTAAGGGCCCTCTCGGTGATATCATATAGAAATAGTTTGCAAGCAAGTGATGTGATCACTAGAATGTTATATCACGGGAATGAGAAAAGAGTGTATGTCGGTAACGAGATAAAATTAGGTATTTTGATACCGATGATTGAATCTCAGACATGTAATATATCGCGAGACAAAGGGATTTAGTTACGACGTTAAAGGTTCACACGCTCACAAGAGTTATCGTTGAATGTGAAGGGTTCACACGCTCACAATCTATCATAAACTTAGTCTAAATAAACTTTATAAATTCTGTTGTAGATGGCACCACCTGCTTTTAATTTCAATATGTTCATGGAGAAAGCGAAACTTGCTGCGAATGGTAGCAACTTCACCAACTGGGCTATGAATTTGAGGATTCAACTCACTGCTACACAAAAGCAATATGTGCTAGATGCGCCGCTAGGCCCCCCACCAGCCCCTGATGCCCCTGACGAGGAAAAGAATGTCTATGTGACTCGTTAGGAGCACCACAACTTAGTTCATTGCGGCATACTGTATGGGCTAGAGCCAGAACTTCAAAAGCGTTTCGAAAATGGCAATGCCTTTGATACCATGGGAGAATTGAAAATGATTTTCGATACCCATGCTGCCATAAAGAGTTATAATGCTACTGAAAAGTTCTTTAGCTGCATGATGGAGGAGAACAGCTCCGTTAGTGAGCATGTACTCAAAATGTCTGGGTACGCCGATAAGCTTGTGTCCTTGGGAATAACGATTCCCATTGACTTGGGCATTGATACATTGCAAATGTATCTATAATTTTTGATGTTCCATGCTTAGTTTTATCTACTTTCTTGTGTTTTGTTCCAACTTTGGAGTACTTTTCATATGATTTCTTGGACTAACCTATTAACAAGAGCCACAGTGCCAGCTGCCTGTTTTTTGCTGTTTTTGGTTCCAGGAAAGTCAGAAAATGAATATTCTCGGAATTGGACGGGACAAAAGCCAAAGTGCCTATTTTTCCGGAAGGGATCAAGTGCCAGAATACGAGACGGAGAAGGGCCAGGGAGCCACCACACCACCTGGCTACGTGGCCAGGCCTGGCTCGCGCCAGGGGGTGGTGTGGACGCTCCCGGCACCCCCTCGGCCTCTCCTTCCGCCTATAAGTTGCCCTCGGGACAAAAACCCTAAGTACCCGATCAAAAATCCCATCTCCATGGGGGAGGGCTCCCAAGAATCCATGAAGGAAGGGGCTATGGGGCGGTGCTCTCCCATGATACCAGCGGCGGGAAAGGAGTCCCTCGCGCCGGCGCCGGCGCCGCCGCCGCCCTCTTCACCATCTTCACCGTCATCTCCATCACCTAATCCTCCTAGTATGCAGTGGTTCATCCTCCCACACACCTCTATACTGTCCTATGAAACATGGTGTTTGATGCTATAAGTTATAATCCTATGATCTATGTCATGTTTGCATAGTTTCTTTGTTCTTAGATTGAATGGTTGAACGTCTTTGGTTCATTAGAGTTGTATGTTGATATGGTACAGTCCTTTGGTGTCTATTATATTTGTGCGCGCATGGATTAAATATCATAGGGTTTGTAGTATGTGTAAGAGGAAGGGGGAAGTTCTGCCGGAGTGACAGAAACCTGAGGACGCGAACCGGAACGTTGCACGTATGGGAGTAAGAGGACCATTAAACTTAAGGCTATGGTTGGGGAAACCTTAATGCATTGATTAGTACTTACGGATGTTTGCTAACAATCCAATCATATAGTACATGTAATTCCAAGTAGTGAAGCGCACGTATATTTAGCCTCTCCCACATAGAAAACTGCATCAAAGACAATGAACCTGATCTATTCGCTATTTCAACTTGGACAAAGCCACCACAATTACCACCACTATTCCACACTCATGGTTTTGCTAGTTTAGTGTATTTTATTGCTGCAGCAACTAGCTTTACTTTCTTGTTATTTATTATCATGCAAAGCTATCTCTATTACTCGTATTGTTGCTCTAGTTTTATTTCCTAGATAATGCAAATGTTTAGTGTGCTTAGAGTTATATCATTGGTTGTTAGAACTGAAGGAAATATGCCCTGAGAGGAAATAATAAAGTTGTTATTATGTATTCCTTATATATGATAGATGTTTATTTTGCATGCTAGAATTTTATTGATCGGAAACATCAATACATGTGTGTTTAATAAACAAAAAGGGTTCCTACTTATTCCTCTCTTATAGACTAGCTTGTTGATTAACAAGATGATCAAGGTTTCCTGATCATGGACATTGCATGTTGTTAATAACAAGGTCACACCATTGGTGGAATGATGTGATGAACATTCATCCGAAGTATAGAATTACGATCAAGTCATTATGTTTATATTGCTATAACATCATACGAAGTAATCTTTATCCTTAGACCATGAGATCATGTTAATTGCTAACACCTGAAGAGTATCTTGATAACATCAAATATCACACCGTAACAAGGTGACTCTAAAGATGGGTTCAGTACTATGAAGGTGTTATGTTGAGGCTCATGGATCAAGAGTGGAATTTGTCAATCCCGATGACGGATAGATATGCTCTCGGCCCTCTCGGTGATATCACATTGAGATAGCTTGCAAGGAAGTGATGTGATTACTAGAATGTTATATCACAGGAACGAGAAAAGAATGCATGTCGGAAATGAGATCAAACTAGGTATGGAGATACCGATGATCGAATCTCGGACATGTAATATATCACGAGACAAAGGGATTTAGTTACTAGCGTTAAAGGTTCTCACGATCACAAAAGTCATCGTTGAATGTGTAGGAGTCAGTATGGATCTCCAGGTCCTGCTTCTGATTATTGATCTGAGAGGGGTCTCGATCATGTCTGCATTATTCGTGACCCATAGAGAGTTACCGGACACCATTTTGGAGCACATATGTTTCAGACGAAAGAATTGCAAAGCGCAAGAATTGTTTCGATAGAAACTGAAAATTGTTTCGGGTGAAATTGCAGAAAGTGGTTCTGCATGTGATATTGAAATATTGTAAGGGGTTATATGTGAATGTTTGTTAATTAAAGTAAGTAAGAAAATTCTGAATAAATTTAATAAAAGAGTTTTATTAAATGAGAGATCATTAAACTTGGAGAATTTTAATGCATTTAAAGTAGGGACTTTAAAGGGGAATGTGAAGAGGCATTTTAATGTGGAGGGGTTACCACCACATGAATGGGGGAGGTGAGGGGTCACCCCCCATGCGCCAGCCATGGAGAGAGGGGGTACCCCCTTCCTCCTATAAAAGGCCACCCTCTTCCTCCTTCTTCCACACAGCTCCTTGTGAAGGATCTCTCTCCCCCTCTAGAATTATTCCCCCATGGTCTCGGATTAGCGAGATACATGTTCCCGGTGGCATTTCGTCTGGAAGGAATTGCTGCTTCCGCTGGATCGCTAGAGCGAGGAGGTGGAGGTTGTCCGGTGGGTTGAACGTGTGTGCGAGTACGGATGCGCTGCTGAGTTGCGGCGCTCGGACTTCCTCACGATCTTGAGATCAGCAAGTGTACGACTATATCAACCACGAGTTCCTACTCGTTAACAAAACTCGTTGTCTTCGAGGGTAAGTTCTCGTTGCATGTATGTCCACCCGTTGCTTTGTACCTAGTAGATAGATCTTGGCGTGTAGTTCTCATCGTAGGAAATTTTTTGTTTTCTATGCTGCGAACCCAACAGTGGTATCAGAGCCTGATCTATGCGTAGGTGCTTTGCACGGGTAGTACACATATGTTTATATGTGGGCGATGATGATCATGTTATTGCATCTTCTATGTATTTTGGATATTGGTGGCATAGTGGGATGAAGCGGCCCGGACCAACCTTATATGTCATCGTACATGAGACCGGTTCCACGACTGACATGTAACTTGTTTTGCATAAGTGGCTAGCGGGTGTCTATCTCTCCTACTATAGTCAATATCTGATTTACCACGAGTTGCTAATAACTTAGTTATCCTTGTTGTGGTTCATGTTCGTAGGTGAGAACGGTTCTATCTCCGAAAGCCCTAAGCCACGTAAAACTTGCAATTGATAAATTAGAGGCGTCTAGTTTAGATCGTTGTTGGGCTAGTGTATTGATATGGTATTGTTGTACGTAGATGTATGATAGGTACTCTTACAACACACTCAACGTGTAAGTTCCAAGTGATAGACCTTGGCCTTACACACAAAGGAATGATAGAGATCATACCACGATGCAAGTGATAGAGATCAAATGCATGGACCATATCATCTCGCTTTACACATTAGATGTTACACTAGTGGAAAACGGGCCTCCAGTCCCGGCCCGTAAGGGGCTTTAGTCCCGGTCATGGTAACCGGGACTGGAGGGGCGGGACTAAAGGCCCACCCATTAGTCCCGGCCCTCTTACCAGCCGGGACCAATGGGCATCCACGTGGCTGTCTCTGGGGGCGCTGGGTGCCCCCCCATTAGTCCCGGTTCGTATTACGAACCGGGACAAATGGTTCTCTACCGCGGCAGAGAATTTAATTTGTATTCTTTTTTTTCATTTCAAAATAGTTTTCTACGCTACCACATACCGTACATGTTCGTGCATACATAAGATAACTTCTCTTAAGATCGAGCATACAAATATATACATGATAGTTACACATGGAGATCATAATTATCGGGACTAGAGCCCGTCTATTCAATTACACGGTCGGGGATCATCGGCGCCTATTCACACTAAATTCTCCGGCGTCATCTATCATCTCGTTCATCAAGAATCCTGCCAGTTCTTCAGCAATTGCTACTACGCGTTGCTGTGGTAGGAGCTGATCCCGCATTTTCTCGAACTATATAAGAAAAGGAGATCAATATGAATATCAATCATGATAACAAAAAGTGACGGTAATAAAAATAATTTTTTGAATGTATTGCTTACATCGACTCTATAATCATTCAGCTCACTGGTAAACGTGCGAATGAACTCGCAAACGTAGAATCCACATAGATTCGTCCCCTATGGCTACCTCGCGCACTTTACGAGAATAGAATTCAATCAAAATAATAATCCAGCATCATAATTGTATTGAAACTAGAAGTAAAGAGATGCGCCTACTACTTACCGAGACCGGCTTAAACGTCAGCTTCTCAGTAAAGTCACCCGTAACTGCACTCTTGAACTGGTTCCAAACCCTAACCGGTAAAGAAAATGAATGAGTTATTTATTACGTGATATCTCAGGAAATCAACGAAAGAGACCGCTATAGCGCGAAAATTACCTCTAGAGCATCTCCTACATGTGACTAAACTGTTCCAGGGGTCTCTTTAATGGGTCCATGACTTCAACTCTTCCCTTATCAAGTTGAATGTCCATGAGAATCTAGTGGAAACTATACACGTTTATATATACATCAGTAACTCATCAATTACACTTAACATCGAGTAAGCAAAAGAGAATGTGTACAATAGAGTAAGACACTCACGTGAAATTGTAAAGAAACAGTATGTGGTCACAAATTTTTTGCTCCGTTAGAAACCTTAGAAGGTTTTCCTGTGTGTCCTCGGGTTTTTGCTTTAGCGTCCGACAATGTATTTTATCTGGGTCAATGAACCCAACACTGAAGATTGACCTTCTTTTACATTCCATGATCTTCATTCTGCATAATAATAGAGTACAAAAGGATATAATTGGGATAATTACATGCAATGAACTGAACAACTGAAAAAAATGAACAGCTTATATATAGACAATGAATTCAACAACTTATAGACAATAGCAACTCATGAGACTTTTGTCAAGGGAGTCGAAAGTGTATAACTGAAAGAGTTCTGGAAACTCAACATGTACCTCTTCTTCTCGGAAGTAGTAGTCATGTGGGACTTTCGCGACGATCATTATTCTCTCCTCCTTTACGGCTTTCAAGTACCATTTATGTAAACTCCACATTTGTGTTGGCAGTTGTTGGAATTGCTCAAAGCTGACCAGAGGCTTCCCTGGGACATATGTAGGGACTACCTGAGCCTTGGGTAACTTGTCGTCCTGGGAACCTAGCAATTCCTCAATAGTCACATTCATAGCGGCCGCAAGCTTCTTCCATATCCTACTGGGGAGTGTCATAGGATGCCACCTTGAGGGGTGGGGTCGATTTTTTGGCCTGTTCCCTGAGCTGGGGGACGTCCTTTCTTTTCCCGGTTGCACTTTGACTTGATGATTTGCTCTCGCTTGCACTTCTAATTGATTTGCTCTTCTTCACTTCCTTCTGAAGTGTGCGTCGATAGTCATCTGGCTTATGGTGCAAGTCATATTGCGATTTTGTGTTCAGAAAAGAAAGTGCATACGCTTTTTGCTTCTCGGTGTATACCGGGGCAGGCTCGGGTTTCTTCTTTTGAAGCTGCGCAACACATTCGGCCTTTAGGATCATGTCGGTTTCCTCGTTAGTACAATCATAAGGTCTGATAGGAAGATTCTTATGAGGTACTCTTGGGAGGGGCGACATTTGTCGTTTTGGGCTCCTACGTCGTTTAGTACTAATCGGAGGCTGCGGCGGAGATCGAGATGGACTCAGGCTGTGGTGGTCGTAGTCATGGGGTGGGCTTCTTGGAGGTGATGGAGGTGAAGGTGACATGCGACCACTCTGAGGCGGTGTTGGCTTTGGCGTCCAGCCTGGAAGCTTGATGTTGTTCTTGTCCCATAGAATGATACCACCCAGTACTTCTCCGAGTGTCCTCTCACCTTCAGGTCCAGGGATGTCAAGCTCCATTGAGTCCCACCCCATTGCGATGGTGCTGTCCATGGTGGAGACCATGGTGAAGACACCTTAATAACAAAGTCCGGCAAGGTATATAAATCCTCTACCGATCGATCACTAGTATATAAAGACCATGATTGAATTTTAGGCACTTTCTCTGCCACGGCAGAGAATTCAATTTGTATTCTTTTTTTTCATTTCAAAATAGTTTTCTACGCTACCACATACCGTACATGTTCGTGCATACATAAGATAACTTCTCTTAAGATCAAGCATACAAATATATACATGATAGTTACACATGGAGATCACAATTATCGGGACTAGAGCCCGTCTATTCAATTACACGGTCGGGGATCATCGGCGCCTATTCACACTAAATTCTCCGGCGTCATCTATCATCTCGTTCATCAAGAATCCTGCCAGATCTTCAGCAATTGCTACTACGTGTTGCTCTGGTAGGAGCTGATCCCGCATTTTCTCAAACTATATAAGAAAAGAAGATCAATATGAATATCAATCATGATAACAAAAAGTGACAGTAATAAAATAATGTTATGAATGTATTTCTTACATCGACTCTATAATTATTCAGCTCACTGGTAAATGTGCGAATGAACTCGCAAACGTAGAATCCACATAGATTCGTCTTTGGTGGCTGCCTCGCGCACTTTACGAGAATAAAATTCAATCAAAATAATAATCCAGCATCATAATTGTATTGAAACTAGAAGGAAAGAGATGTGCGTACTACTTACCGAGACCGGCTTAAACGTCAGCTTCTCACCAAAGTCACCCGTAACCGCACTCTTGAACTGGTTCCAAACCCTACCCGGTAAAGAAAATGAATGAGTTATTTATTACGTGATATCTCAGGAAATCAACGAAAGAGACCGATGTAGCGCGAAAATTACCTCTGGAGCATGTCCTGCATGTCCCTAAACATTTGCAGGGGTCTCTTTAATGGGTCCATAACTTCAACTCTTCCCTTATCAAGTTGAATGTCCATGAGAATCCAGTGGAAAATGTACATGTTTATATATACATCAGTAACTTATCAATTACACTTAACATTGAGTAAGCAAACGAGAATGTGTACAATAGAGTAAGACCCTCACGCGAAATTGTAAGGAAACAGTATGTGATCACAGAAATTTTGCTCCGTTAGAAACCTTAGAAGGTTTTCCTGCGTCTCCTCGGGTTTTGTCGTTACCGTCTTTACATGTATTTTATCTGGGTCAATGAACCCAACACTAAAGATTGACCTTCTTTTACATTCCATGATCTTCATTCTGTATAATAATAGAGTACAAAAGGATATAATTGGGATAATTACATGCAATGAACTAAACAACTGAAAAAATGAACAACTTATATATAGACAATGAATTCAACAACTTACAGACAATAGCAACTCATGAGACTTTTGTCGATGGCGTCGAAACTGTATAACTAGAAGAGTTCTGGAAACTCAACGTTGACCTCTTCTTCTCGGAAGTAGTAGTCATGTGGGACTTTCGCCACGATCATTATTCTCTCCTGCTTTACGGCTTTCAAGTACCAGTTATGTAAACTCCGCATTTGTGTTGGCAGTTGTTGGAACTGCTCAAAGCTGACCAGAGGCTTCCCTGGGACATATGTAGGGACTACCTGAGCCTTGGGTAACTTGTCGTCCTAGGCAACTAGCAATTCCTCAACAATCACATTCATAGCGGCCGCAAGCTTCTTACCTTCTTCCATATCCTGCTGGGGAGTGTCATAGGATAACACCTGGAGGGGTGGGATCGATGTTTTGGCCTGTTTCCCGAGCTGGGGGATGTCCATTCTTTTCTCGGTTGCACTTTGACCTGATGATTTGCTCCCGCTTGCACTTCTACTTGATTTGCTCTTCTTCACTACCTTCTGAAGTGTGCGTCGATAGTCATCTGGCTTATGGTGCAATTCATATTGCGATTTTGTGTTCAGAAAAGAAATTGCATACGCTTTTTGCTTCTCGGTGTATATCGGGGCGGGCTCGGGTTTCTTCTTTTGAAGTTGCGCAACACATTCGGCCTTTACGATCATGTCGGTTTCCTCGTCAGTACGATCGTAAGGTCTGATGGGAAGATTATTATGAGGTACTCTTGGGAGGGGCGACATTTGTCGTTTTGGGCTGCTGCGTCGTTTAGTACTAATCGGAGGCTGCGGCGGAGATCGAGATGGACTCAGGCTGTGGTGGTCGTAGTCATGGGGTGGGCTTCTTGGAGGTGATGGAGGTGAAGGTGACATGCGACGACTCGGAGGCGGTGTTGGCTTTGGCGTCCAGCCTGGAAGCTTGATGTTGTTCTTGTCCCATAGAATGATACCACCCAGCACTTCTCCGAGCGTCCTCACACCTTCAGGTCCAGGGATGTCAAGCTCCATTGAGTCCCACCCCATTGCGATTTCATCCACAGCAACTTTAGCATAGCCAGCTGGAATCTCACGGCCATGCCAGCGTGCGCCAGGTGGACAAGGTAAAGCACATCCGACCGCCACCTTGATGGATAGGTTCTTCACCTTCTGATGGAGCTCACAAGATGCCTGCTCCTTGATTCCATCCACGGGGTAGCCGGGACCGCCATCTACCATACGTGCATCGTTAGAAGGGACCTCCAATTCAGCCACGCTGCTTTTCCGCTGAGATGGGACGGCGGTAATATTGAGTACAGGATCTTGCAGGCGCGCTGTTCCTCGAAGTTCGTCAATCTGTTGCTGATGCATTCGAAGTGTTCCTATCAACTCGGTGAACTTGTCTCCCTCCTCCTCCTGCCGTCGCCTCTTTGCTCTCTCTCGGCTCCTATAGGTATCTCTGTCTTTGGGAAACCCCATCTCCCACGTATAACTAGGGCCAAGGCCTCGTACACGTCCTCCGCGTTCATCATTTCTGAGGACCTTTGTCAGCAAGTCTTTCTCTCTATCGGGACGGAACTTTGTTGTCCCTGCTTTAATCTCCTTCACCACTTTCTGCCATGTATCCCGGGGTATCCTAATCCCGTCACTGCAAATAAGGTCCCCTGTACTATCGTCATACTCACTCCCATGCCCAAGGAACCAATTCCTTGCCCTCAGATCCCATTCTTCGTGTATTGGTTCTGGAGTGATCCCTTTAGCAAGCAGCTCATTCTCTTTAGCATCCCACTTTGGCATGGCAGACGCGTAGCCCCTGGCCCCAGGTGATGGTGATATTTCTTCATCGCGGCATTTTTCTTGTTTTTTTCCGACATTTCCATAGCAGGTTGTGACTCCTTGTACTTCACAAATGCATCCTAGTTAGCCTACTGCTTCGTTAGATAACCTTCAAATTTAGGAGTCTTCTTCGTCTTCTGATACTTTTGCCATAATGCTTTCTTCCAGTTCTTGAATAGTTCAGCCATCTTCGTAAGAGTCCACTTCTTGACTTTCTTCCTCAATGTAGCTGTGTCGGCATCATCCTCACATTCTGGCAGGGTGAAATGTGTCATGAGGTCATTCCAAAGACCCTCTTTGCACCTGTCGGAGACATACTCACCCTCTTTCGCCCCTTTGGTCTTATTCCACTCTCGAACGGTGATCAGGATGCGATCCCTAACCATAACTCCGCATTGTTGTTTAAATACAATTTTAGCCTTTTCGGGTTCCACCGGTTCACCCCGTGGTGATACCCGCGTAATTGTATAACGCGTAGATGCATCCAACTTTTTGGCCGGGCCTCGTTTGGAATATTATTTGCTCGATGTGGAGGCCTAAGAGAAGAAACATTCGTCAATTTATATATATACAACTCAGTTAATGCATCTACTGATCACCAGACTTCATATATATACCTCGCCGTCGGCTTCTCCACCACCGGAGCCATCGGCTTCTCCTTAATCATTTCGGTCGACCTCCTTCCCTCACCGGAGGGGTTCAGATAAATGGATGGAGATTCGGGTGGATCAACATGGGGGGTGTCGTTGATCATATCCTCGAGAATTTCTTCCTGTGCTAGGTCTCTCTAGATTGGATCCATAGTTTTCTACAAAATGCACAGAATAACATTTTTCATTCAATATTGCTGCATAAAATAATACTAAACAATAATATGAACACGCAATTTGCTACCACCCTAAGTCCGGGGGCCCGCGAGCACTACCACATTAACTCTAAGTCCGAGGGCCCGCGAGCACCACCACCCTAACCCTAAGTCCAGGGGCCCGCGAGCACCACCACCCTAACCCTAAGTCCGGCTGCCCGTGAGCACTACCACCCTAACCCTAAGTGCTGGGCCCCGTGAGCACTACCACACTAACCCTAAGTGCGGGGCCCCGCGAGCACTACCACCCTAACCCTAAGTGCGGGGCCTGCGAGCACTACCACCCTAACCCTAAGTGCGGGGCCCGTGAGCACTACCACCCTAACCCTAAGTCCGGCTACCCGCGAGCACTACCACCCTAACCCTAAGTGCGGGGCCCCGCGAGCACTACCACCCTAACCCTAAGTGCGGGGCCCGCGAGCACTACCACCCTAACCCTAAGTGCGGGGGCCCGCGAGCACCACCATACTATATACTACACTAACATATTATATAATAAACTAATGAACATACTACACTAATATATACTACTAAAAAAATAAAAAATACACTTTATATGACACTACTATATACACTAATTAACATACTACACTAATTAACATACTACACTAATATATACTACTATATATTAAAAAAATACACTTTATATTACACTACTATATACTACTAAAAAAATAAAAAAACATACTACACTAATATATACTACAATATATTAAACTACTAATATATTACACTACAAAAATAATATTACAATTCTAAAAAAATAGAGGAGCCGCCGACGCCTGGCCGGCTCGCGCCTGCGCCCGCTCGCCAGCTGCCAGCCGCCGGCCGGCCTCCCATGCTGCGCGCGCGCCGCCGCCGGCCTCCCCTGCTGCACGCGCACCGCCGCCGGCCTCCCCTGCTGCACGTGCACCGCCGCCGGCCTCCCCTTGCTGCGCGCGCGACCGCGCGCCAATCTACTGCGCGCTCGTCGGTATTACCTGGCCGACGGGGATGACGGCGGCTAGACAGACGGTGGTGCACCGGCGTTCGTCGGTGAGACGGTAGCGGCGCGGACGGGCAGCCTGCCGGCGTCGTTTCGTCTAGCTCGCGCGCGATTTTCCCTGCAAGTGAGTAGTGGAGATGGTGGGGGAGTGAAGGGGCACGCGTAATAACGAGAAGGCCTTTACTCCCGGTCCGTATAACGAACCGGGACTAAAGACCCTTTAGTCCCGGCGCGTTATACGGACCGGGACTAAAGGTCCCCCCTTTAGTCCCGGTGCGTGCCACCCACCGGGACTAAAGGGTTTTCGGCCCAGCCCAACAGGCGCGCGCCAATGCCACACCTTTAGTCCCGGTGTGTAGCACGCACCGGGACTAAAGGTCCCTTTTTCAAAAAATTCACCCTGGGGTGTGCCTGTTTAAAAAAAATTCAATTAGCATATTATTTAAACATTTGAATTTTACAGTTTTTGCATACTTATGAATTTGAGAAAAAATTCAACATGAAATGTTCTTGAATTTGAATAACTAATCCAAATCATTTTTCTGTTTTATAAAATAATTATTCTAACTAGTGAAACTAATAACCATTTTGCCATTTTCAATTTAAAAATGCATTAAATATTATATTTTGCATATTTTTAACATAAAAAGTGCTTGAATTTGAATCAGAGATTCAAATCCATTTTCTGTTTTATAAAATAATTATTCTAAGTAGTCAAACTATTAACCATTTTGCCATTTTCATGTGATTCCGACGCTCCGGTGGTCTTCCTCCAGCGAAACCCTAGACCGGGGGCCTCGGATCGTCTACCCCTGTAGCTTTCTCCATACGAGGGTAATCCCTTTAGGGTTTAGGGTTTAGGCTTGGTCTTTGCCATAGCACATCTAGACTCATATCTGCCGCCTCTCTCCACTCTATCCCATGGCTTTCACCATACCTCTAACCCCAGGGAGGCGGAGATGGAGTCTTTCACGGGCTAGCAGGAAAATATTTTCCGAGGCAGAACTTCTGAAGATGCCATAGGGCGTGTGCACCAATGGCATCTTCGAGAAATTCCGCCACGGGAGATTTCCAAACCCTTTCCTCCATCCATGGGGATGAAACTCTCCATCCATGTTGGCTTGGTCGTTGCCATAGCACATCTACACTCATATCTGCCGCCTCTCTCCACTCTATCCCATGGCTTCCACCATACCTCTAACCCCAGGGAGGCGGACATGGAGTCTTTCATGGGCTAGCAGGAAAATATTTTCTGAGGCGGAACTTCCGAAGATGCCATAGGGCGTGTGCACCAAGGGCATCTTCGAGAAGTTCCGTCACGGGAGATTTCCCAACCCTTTCCTCCATCCATGGGGATGAAACTCTCCATCCATGTTGGCTTGTTGAGTTGCTTGCCATGGCGTATCGATGCTCCTTTTATAGGCACGACGCCGCTTCTACTTTGTCTTCTTCCTCTGACAGGGCGTCGTGCGCTACATGCTTTATCTCATCGAGCAGTGCGTCCACTCACGCGTCCTTATCCTACCGACAGCTTTAGTCCCGGTTTGAGCCCCCACCAGGTACTAAAGGTTACCCACGCGTCCTTATCCCACCGACAGTTTTGTTAGATGACACAAAAACCACCTTTAGTCCCGGTTGCACCCACCAGCCGGTACTAAAGGTTAGCTACCCCCAGATAAGGCCCTCCCAGATAAGCCTCCCCAAGATAAGCCCCCCATCTTTTGTCTCGGTTTGAGCCCCCACACGGGATGAAAGTTTCCCGCGCCACTGCGTTCCCGCGCTTTCCACCGGTTCCCACCTCTGTCTTCCTGCCATTTTTTCAGTTGTGCTATGTATCCTTAGTGTTTGTGGGTTCCTTCTCTTGTGATGGTTCCTTCTCTTTGTGTGATCACCTACCACCACTCAAATAAAAGGATTAATACATTACATAGATTTATGTCTCAAATAAAAGGTTTAATTACATAGATTTATGTCTCAAATAAAAGGTTTAATACATTATTACACATCACCAACATCTAGTGTTGTGGTTTTCTTCTGCACCGTAGCCATGGAGAATCTTCATCATTTAACAGGATGCTTGGGTCAATTTTCACTTTGAAGGGCGGAATTTCATGAAACTTATTGTAATCTTCTGACATGTCTGTCTTATCATCCACTCCCACGATGTTTCTTTTTCCTGAAAGAACTATGTGGCGCTTTGGCTCATCGTATTCTATACTCTTTTTCTTATCTTTCCTTTTTCTCGGTTTGGTAGACATGTCCTTCACATAGAAAACCTGAGCCACATCGTTGGCTAGGACGAATGGTTCATCCATGTACGCAAGATTGTTGAGATCCACTGTTGTCATGCCGTACTTTTCGTCTACATGTACCCCGCCTCCTGTCAGCTTGACCCATTTGCACCGAAACAAAGGGACCTTAAAAGTAGGTCCATAGTCAAGTTCCCATATCTCCTCTATGTACCCATAATATGTGTCAATCTGCCCATTGTCATCTGTTGCATCAAAGCGGACACCACTGTTTTGGTTGGTGCTCTTTTTATCTTGGGCGATCGTGTAAAATGTATTCCCATTTATCTCGTACCCTTGGAAAGTACATATAGTCGAAGATGGTAACCTGGCCAACGAGTACAACTCATCTCCAACAGTGGTGTTATTCATGAGATGTGTCTGCAACCAATTGCCAAAATACTTCTCGTGTTCCCCTTTAATCAAGGTTTCAGGCTTCCCTGGGTTTTCGGAGCATAGAATATTCTTGTGTTTCTCGATATACGGAGCCACCATGGTGGAATTGTGTAGAACTGTGTAGTGTGCTTGAGTGAAAGAATGTCCGTCCCTACATACCATTGATTTCCTTCCTAGTGTGCCTTTTCCAGTCATCCTCCCCTCATACCGAGATTCAGGAACACCAATCGGCTTAAGGTCAGGAAGAAAGTCAACACAAAACTCAATGACCTCCTCTGTTCCATAGCCCTTGGAGATGCTTCCTTCTGGCCTAGCACGGTTATGAACATATTTCTTTAAGACTCCCATAAACCTCTCGAAGGGGAACATATTGTGTAGAAACACAGGACCGAGAATTCTAATCTCTTCGACTAGGTGAACTAGGAGGTGCGTCATAATATTGAAGAAGGATGGCGGGAACAACAACTCGAAGCTGACCAGACATTGGACCACATCAATCTGTAATCCTGATAGACTTTCTCGATCGATTACCTTCTGAGAAATTGCATTGAGGAATGCACATACCTTCACAATGGCTAGTCGAACATTTTCTGGTAGAATTCCCTTCAATGCAACCGGAAGCAATTGCGTCATAAGCACATGGCAGTCATGAGACTTTAGGTTTTGAAATTTTTTCTCTTTCATATTTACTATTCCCTTTATATTCGACGAGAAGCCAGACAGGACCTTGATACTGAAAAGGACTTCAAAAAAGATTTCCTTTTCTTCTTTGGTAAGAGTGTAGCTGGCAAGCCCTTGAAACTGCCCTGGATGCTTGCCGTCTCGTCCTTTATGATGTTCCTGGTCCTCCCGTGCTGCCGGGGTATCTTTTGACTTCACATACAAGCCCAGGAAGCCTAGAATATTCATGCAAAGATTCTTCGTCAGGTGCATCACGTCGATTGCAGAGCGGACCTCATGAACTTTCCAATAGGGTAGCTCCCAAAATATAGATTTCTTCTTCCACATGGGTGCGTGTCCGGTAATGGGGTCTTTCGGAACAGGTTGTCCTCCAGGACCCTTTCCAAAGATTACATACAAATCCTTGACCATACCAAATACATCAGCACCACTACGGGGGACAGGCTTCGTCCGGGTTTCTGCCTTGCCATTGAAATGCTTGCCTTTATTCTTTAAGGGATGACTGGGCGAAAGAAAACGACGATTGTACGGGTACACATTATTTCTACATTTATCCAGATATATACTTTCAGTCTCATCTAAACAGTGCGTGCATGCATTGTATCCTTTGTTCGTATGTCCTGAAATGTTACTAAGAGCAGGCCAATCATTGATGGTTACGAACAACAATGCTTGTAGGTCAAATTCCTGCTGTTTGTGCTCATCCCACACATGTACACCTGGTTTGGCCCACAACTGTAGAAGTTCATCAACTAATGGCCTTAGGTACACATCAATGTCATTGCCGGGTTGCTTCGGGCCTTGGATGAGCACTGGCATCATAATGAACTTCCGCTTCATGCACAACCAAGGAGGAAGGTTGTAGATACATAGAGTCACGGGCCAGGTGCTGTGACTGCAGTTCTGCTCCCCAAAAGGATTCATGCCATCGGTACTTAGACCAAACCATAAGTTCCTTGCGTCACCAGCAAAGTCCGAGAAGTCTCTCTCGATTTTTCTCCACTGCCGACCATCAGCAGGGTGCCTCAACATCCCTTCTTTCTTACGGTCTTCCATGTGCCATCGCAACAACTTGGCATGCTCTTTATTTCTGAACAAACGTTTCAACCGTGGTATTATAGGAGCATACCACATCACCTTGGCAGGAACCCTCTTCCTGGGTTGCTCGCCCTCAACATCACCAGGGTCATCTTTTCTGATCTTATACCGCAATGCATTGCAGACCGAGCATTTATCCATATTCTCGTACTTCTCACCGCGGTAGAGGATCCAGTCATTAGGGCATGCATGTATCTTCTGCACGTCTAATCCTAGAGGGCAGACAAGTTTCTTTGCTTCGTCCGTACTGGAGGGCAATTGGTTATTTCTTGGAAGTAGCTTCTTCATTATTACTAGCAACTTTTCAAATCCCGAGTCAGTCATACCGGTCTCTGCCTTCCACTTCAACAATTCCAGTGTGCTACCCAGCTTCTTCTGGCCATCTTCACAAGTTGGATACAGCAATGTGTTGTGGTCCTATAACATCTGCTTGAACTGCAACCTCTCCTTTTCTGTGTCGTAGTCTCGCCTTGCATCACTAATGACCCAACCAAAATCATCAACAGGCTCATCTGGTCCCCGTTCTTCACCCCCTTCTTTTTCATTATCTTCAACTGCGGTATCATCGTATTCAGGGAACATAGATCGGTAGTTGTCATCGTCGTTATCTTCTTCATCGCCGTCTTCCATCATAACCCCTCTTTCTCCGTGCTTGGTCCAAACATTATAGCCGGACATGAAACTGGACCGAAGCAGGTGGCTCTGAATGACTCTTGAGGAAGTGTGAGCCTTCTCATTCCGACATTCAACACATGGACAACACATAAAACCATCCCGACGCTTGTTTGCCTCGTCCACAAGGCGAAAAGAACGCACGCCTTCTCTGTAAGCGTCAGAGCGTCGGTCACCGTACATCCATGGGTGGCTCATCTGCATCATACAACCATGCATATATATCAAACGCAATCACGATGCTTAAATTAGTACCGCGCGGTCAAAATGAGAAAATAGTTGCTAACCTTTTAGGACACTTCAAAACAAAGAGGAGAAACCTTAAGTGTCGCTCTGGCACCTCATATCATATTTTGTCTTGTGTGAACTCAAGTGGCATCGCTCTAATAGGCATTTCACCGAACACCTCTAGTGCATATGAAGAAAAAAAGTTAGCACAAAGTTATACCCACCTCTCACATAGGAAAAAAATAGGAGAGAGTGGAGGGCTGGGTGCATATATATAGGGCCAGGCCATTAGTCCCGGTTTGAGATACAAACCGGGACTAAAGGTTCTGCAAGGAGCACGCGCGCCGGCCCAGACCCATTTGTCCCGGTTTGTATCCCAAACAGGGACTAATGGTTCCTTACGGATCGGGACATAGTGCCTCGGCCTCCTCGGGCCATCTGGTTCGGACCATTAGTCCCGGCCCTAGCCACGGACGGGACTAATGGCCCGAACCAAAGGCCCATTTTCTACTAGTGTTAACATCTTATACTGCTAGTTTGGCGCTTTCTGTAGCATTGTAAGATGATCCCTCATTTAGATATCAAGATAAAAATGTGTTCTTCCTTAAGTATGCACCGTTCTGTGGATCGTGTTTCCAGACATCACGTGATGATTGGGTGTACTCGAATCTACGCTTTCATAGGAACAGGTGTAAGACAATTTTACACACGTGAATACTAAGGTTCTTACTTGGCGAGCCTAGCATGTACAGACATGGCCTCGGAACACGGACCGAAAGGTTAAGCATGAGTCATATGGTTGATATGATGCCCATACAGATGCTCGCCTTGGAAGCTACACCGACTCACGTGATGATCGGACTTGGTGTAGTGGATTTGGTTCATGTAATCACCAAAAGGACACGAGGGATGTCGTTTTTGAGCGGGAGTTCATTAGTAATTTGGATTAGTTGAACTCAATCTATCATAAACTTAGTCTACATAAACTTTACAAATTCGGTTGTAGATGGCACCACCTGCTTTTAATTTCAATATGTTCATGGAGAAAGTGAAACTTGCTGCGAATGGTAGCAACTTCACCAACTGGGCTATGAATTTGAGGATTCAACTCACTGCTACACAGAAGCAATATGTCCTAGATGCGCCGCTAGGCCCCCCACCAGCCCCTGATGCCCCTGACGAGGAAAAGAATGTCTATGTGACTCGTCAGGAGGACCACAACTTAGTTCATTGCGACATACTGTATGGGCTAGAGCCAGAACTTCGAAAGCGTTTCAACAATGGCAATGCCTTTGATACCATGGGAGAATTGAAAATGATTTTCGATACCCATGCTGCCATAGAGAGTTATAATGCTACTGAAAAGTTCTTTAGCTGCATGATGGAGGAGAACAGCTCTGTTAGTGAGCATGTACTCAAAATGTCTGGGTACGCCGATAAGCTTGTGTCCTTGGCAATAATGATTCCCATTGACTTGGGCATTGATACATTGGAAATGTATCTATAATTTTTGATGTTCCATGCTTAGTTTTATCCACTTTCTTGTGTTTTGTTCCAACTTTGGAGTAATTTTCATATGATTTCGTGGACTAACCTATTAACAAGAGCCACAGTGCCAGCTGCCTGTTTTCTGCTATTTTTGGTTCCAGGAAAGTCAGAAAATGAATATTCTCGGAATTGTATGGGACAAAAGCCAAAGTGCCTATTTTTCCGGAAGGGATCAAGTGCCAGAATACGAGACGGAGAAGGGCCAGGGAGCCACCACACCACCTGGCCGCGCGGCCAGGCCTGGCCCGTGCCAGGGGGTGGTGTGGCCGCTCCCGGCACCCCCTCGGCCTCTCCTTCCGCCTATAAGTTGCCCTCGGGACAAAAACCCTAAGTACCCGATCAAAAATCCCATCTCCATGGGGGAGGGCTCCCAAGAATCCATGAAGGAATGGGCTAAGGGGCGGTGCTCTCGCATGATACCGGCGGCGGGGAAGGAGTCCCCCGCGCCGGCGCCAGCGCCGCCGCCGCCCTCTTCACCATCTTCACCATCATCTCCATCACCTAATCCTCCTAGTATGTAGTGGTTCATCCTCCCACACACCTCTGTACTGTCCTATGAAACATGGTGTTTGATGCTATAAGTTATAATCCTATGATCTATGTCATGTTTGCATAGTTTCTTTGTTCTTAGATTGAATGGTTGAACGTCTTTGGTTCATTAGAGTTGTATGTTGATATGGTACAGTCCTTTGGTGTCTATTATATTTGTGCGCGCATGGATTAAATATCATAGGGTTTGTAGTATGTGTAAGAGGAAGGGGGAAGTTCTGCCGGAGTGACAGAAACCTGAGGACGCGAACCGGAACGTTGCACATATGGGAGGAAGAGGACCATTAAACTTAAGGCTATGGTTGGGGAAACCTTAATGCATTGATTAGTACTTACGGATGTTTGCTAACAATCCAATCATATAGTACATGTAATTCCAAGTAGTGAAGCGCACGTATATTTAGCCTCTCCCACATAGAAAACTGCATCGAAGACAATGAACCTGATCTATTCGCTATTTCAACTTGGACAAAGCCACCACAATTACCACCACTATTCCACACTCATGGTTTTGCTAGTTTAGTGTATTTTATTGCTGCAGCAACTAGCTTTACTTTCTTGTTATTTATTATCATGCAAAGCTATCTCTATTACTCGTATTGTTGCTCTAGTTTTATTTCCTAGATAATGCAAACGTTTAGTGTGCTTAGAGTTATATCATTGGTTGTTAGAACTGAAGGAAATATGCCCTGAGAGGAAATAATAAAGTTGTTATTATGTATTCCTTATATATGATAGATGTTTATTTTGCATGCTAGAATTTTATTGATCGGAAACATCAATACATGTGTGTTTAATAAACAAAAAGGGTTCCTAGTTATGCTTCTCTTATAGACTAGCTTGTTGATTAACAAGATGATCAAGGTTTCCTGATCATGGACATTGCATGTTGTTAATAACAAGGTCACACCATTGGTGGAATGATGTGATGAACATTCATCCGAAGTATAGCATTACGATCAAGTCATTATGTTTATATTGCTATAACATCATACAAAGTAATCTTTATCCTTAGACCATGAGATCATGTTAATTGCTAACACCTGAAGAGTATCTTGATAACATCAAACGTCACACCGTAACAGGGTGACTCTAAAGATGGGTTCAGTACTACGAAGGTGTTATGTTGAGGCTCATGGATCAAGAGTGGAATTTGTCAATCCCGATGACGGATAGATATAATCTGGGCCCTCTCGGTGATATCACATTGAGATAGCTTGCAAGGAAGTGATGTGATCACTAGAATGTTATATCACGGGAACGAGAAAAGAATGCATGTCAGAAACGAGATCAAACTAGGTATGGAGATACCGATGATCGAATCTCGGACATGTAATATATCGTGCGACAAAGGGATTTAGTTACTAGCGTTAAAGGTTCTCACGATCAGAGAAGTCATCGTTGAATGTGTAGGAGTCAGTATGGATCTCGAGGTCCTGCTTCTGATTATTGATCTGAGAGGGGTCTCGATCATGTCTGCATTATTCGCGAACCGTAGGGTGAAACACTTAAGAGTTACCGGACACCATTTTGGAGCACATATGTTTCAGACGAAAGAATTGCAAAGCGTAGGAATTGTTTCGATAGAAACCGAAAATTGTTTCGGGTGAAATTGCAGAAAGTGGTTCTGCTTGTGATATTGAAATATTGCAAGGGGTTATATGTGAATGTTTGTTAATTAAAGTAATTAACAAAATTCTGAATAAATTTAATAAAAGAGTTTTATTAAATGAGAGAGCATTAAACTTGGAGAACTTTAATGCATTTAAAGTAGGGACTTTAATGGGGAATGTGAAGAGGCATTTTAATGTGGAGGGGTTACCACCACATGAATGGGGGAGGTGAGGGTCACCCCCATGCGCCGGCCATGGAGAGAGGGGGTACCCCCTTCCTCCTATAAAAGGCCATGCTCTTCCTCCTTCTTCCACACACCTCCTTGTGAAGGATCTCTCTCCCCCTCTAGAATTATTCCCCCATGGTCTCGGATTAGCGAGATACATGTTCCCGGTGGCATTTCGTCTGGAAGGAATTGCTGCTTCCGCTAGATTGCTGGAGCGAGGAGGTGGAGATTGTCCGGTGGCTTGAACATGTGTGCGAGTATGGATGCGCTGCTGAGTTGCGGCGCTCGGACTTCCTCATGATCTTGAGATCAGCAACTGTATGACTACATCAACCACGAGCTCCTACTCGTTAAAAAAACTCGTTTTCTTCGAGGTTATGTTCTCGTTGGATGTATGTCCACCCGTTGCTTTGTACCTAGTAGATAGATCTTGGCGTGTAGTTCTCATCGTAGGAAATTTTTTGTTTTCTATGCTGCGGACCCAACAGTGGTATCAGAGCCTGATCTATGCGTAGGTGCTTTGCACGGGTAGTACACATATGTTTATATGTGGGCGATGATGATCATGTTATTGCATCTTCTATGTATTTTGGATATTGGTGGCATAGTGGGATGAAGCGGCCCGGACCAACCTTATATGTCATTGTACATGAGACCGGTTCCACGACTGACATGCAACTTGTTTTGCATAAGTGGCTGGCGGGTGTTTGTCTCTCCTACTATAGTCAATATCTGATTTACAACGAGTTGCTAATAACTTAGTTATCCTCGTTGTGGTTCATGTTTGTAGGTGAGAACGGTTCTATCTCCGAAAGCCCTAAGCCACGTAAAACTTGCAATTGATAAATTAGAGGCGTCTAGTTTAGATCGCTGCTGGGCTAGTGTATTCATATGGTATTGTTGTAAGTAGATGTATGATAGATACTCTTACAACACACTCAACGTGTAAGTTCCAAGTGATAGACCTTGGCCTTACACACAAAGGAATGATATAGATCATACCACGATGCAAGTGATAGAGATCAAATGCATGGAACATATCATCTCACTTTACACATTAGATGTTAGCATCTTATACTGCTAGTTTGGCGCTTTCTGTAGCATTGTAAGATGATCCCTCATTTAGATATCAAGATAAAAATGTGTTCTTCCTTAAGTATGCACCGTTCTGTGGATCGTGTTTCGAGACATCACGTGATGATCGAGTGTACTCGAATCTACGCTTTCATAGGAACGGGTGTAAGACAGTTTTACACACGTGAATACTAAGGTTCTTACTTGGCGAGCCTAGCATGTACAGACATGGCCTCGGAACACGGACCGAAAGGTTAAGCATGAGTCATATGGTTGATATGATGCCCTTATAGATGCTCGCCTTTGAAGCTACACCGACTCACGTGATGAGTGGACTTGGTGTAGTGGATTTGGTTCAGGTAATCACCAAAAGGACACGAGGGATGTCGTTTTTGAGTGGGGGTTCATTAGTAATTTGGATTAGTTGAACTCAATCTATCATAAACTTAGTCTAAATAAACTTTACAAATTCTGTTGTAGATGGCACCACCTGCTTTTAATTTCAATATGTTCATGGAGAAAGCGAAACTTGCTGCGAATGGTAGCAACTTCACCAACTAGGCTATGAATTTGAGGATTCTCCTCACTGCTGCACAAAAGCAATATGTGCTAGATGCGCCGCTAGGCCCCCTACCAGCCCCTGATGCCCCTGACGAGGAAAAGAATGTCTATGTGACTCGTCAGCAGGACCACAACTTAGTTCATTGCGGCATACTGTATGGGCTAGAGCCAGGACATCGAAAGCGTTTTGAAAATGGCAATGCCATTGATACCATGGGAGAATTGAAAATGATTTTCGATACCCATACTGCCATAGAGAGTTATAATGCTACTTAAAAGTTCTTTAGCTGCATGATGGAGGAGAATAGCTCCGTTTGTGAGCATGTACTCAAAATGTCTGGGTACGCCGATAAGCTTGTGTCCTTGGGAAGAACGATTCCCATTGACTTGGGCATTGATACATTGCAAATGTATCTATAATTTTTGATGTTCCATGCTTAGTTTTATCCACTTTCTTGTTTTGTTCCAAGTTTGGAGTACTTTTCATATGATTTCTTGGACTAACCTATTAACAAGAGCCACAGTGCCAGCTGCCTGTTTTCTGCTGTTTTTGGTTCCAGGAAAGTTAGAAAATGAATATTCTCGGAATTGGACGGGACAAAAGCCAAAGTGCCTATTTTTCCAGAAGGGATCAAGTGCCAGAATACGAGACGGAGAAGGGCCAGGGAGCCACCACACCACCTGGCCGCGCGGCCAGGCCTAGCCCGCGCCAGGGGGTGGTGTGGCCGCTCTTGGCACCCCCTCGGCCTCTCCTTCCACCTATAAGTTTCCCTCGGGACGAAAACCCTAAGTACCCGATCAAAAATCCACGAAAGAGTCTGTAGCCGCCGTCATCTCCATCCCTAGATCGGGAGGGATCTGAAGCTCTTCCCGGCACCCTGCCGGAGAGGGGAATTCACCCTGGAGGCCTTCTTCATCACCATGCAAGCCTCCAGTGTGATACGTGAGTAGTTCATCCTTGGACTACGGATCCATGTAGTAGCTAGATGGTTGGTTGCTCGTCCTTTGTGCTTTCATATTTAGATCTTGTGAGCTCCGTTCATGATCAAAATCATCTTTTTGTAATTCATACATGTTGTGTTTGCGGGGATCCGATGGATATTGAGATGCTATTTCAGATTGATTATTTATTCTATCATGTCTTTGTTATTTGACATCTTGCATGCTTTCCGTTGTTAGTAGCTATCTTGGCCAAGTAGATGCTAGCAACTCCAAGAGTTAGTATTTATGCTCGATAGTGGGTTCATGCCTCTGGTAATCTGGGGAAGTGACAGAAATCTCTAAGGTACTAGATGTGCTGTACATACAATCTACAACCTCATCGCAAGTTGGGGACAAAGTTCTGTGGTTGTGTTGTGCAGGTCTCCACGTTGCTACTAGCACCGGTAGTGCGCCCTACCAAAGCTCAGCTAGTAACACCTTTGGGGTGTTTCCTTGCTCCTACTGGTTCGATTAAACCTTGGTTTCATAACTGAGGGAAACTTGCTGCTGTGCTCACCATACCTTCCTCTTGGGGTTCCCAACGAGCTCTACATCAACCACGAGCCATCAACACTTTTCTGGGCGCCGTGCATTGAGCCATCAAGCATTTTTCTGGCGCCGTTGCCGGGGAGTCAAGGAAATCTTCACAAGGGGAGTCCCTCATAACCAATCTCTTTACTTTTTTGTTTTTGTTTTGCTTAGTTTCTTTTGCTTTGTTTGCTTGTTTTGTTCTTCAAAAACACAAAAAAAATTAGTTCTACAAGTTTGCTCTCTTATTCCAAAAACACAAAAAATTTAGTTCCTTTCTTAAGTTGCCTTTATGACTAGCTCTGCTCCAATCACTATTTCATTATGGATAGCTCACTCAGTTTCCTATTTGGGAACAGTATTATGACTACTAAGGTAATAGATGAACCCCCGCCTGTTAGAACCTCCATGGAAGAAGAAATTGATGAACCTGAAAGCTCATTAGATGAAAAAGAGGAGGAGAGTGATGGACAAAAGGAGGAAGAATGGATCTAACCATGCCTACCTTCTAATGAGAGTAACTCTTTATCCCTTACATTATTTTATCGTCCCCCATGCTTATCAAAGGAGGGTGAATGTTATGTTCCCAAGGATTCTTTTGAAAATGTTTATAATAAAGCTCTAGTGCTTGTAGATCATGAAAAGCATGCCTTATGTGATAGTTATATTGTTGACTTTATTCATGAGGCTACTAAAAATTATTATGAGAGAGGAAAATATGGTTGTAGAAGTTTTTATGGTAATGAAACACCTCTCTATGTGCTGAAAGTTTTGAAGTTACTTTTGATTTATCTTCCTATGCCTGTTACTTTGTTCTTTGTGCATTTATTTGCATACAAGATTCCTATGCATAGGAAGTGGGTTAGACTTAAATGTGTTTTGAATTTGCTTCTTGATGCTCTCTTTTACTTCAATTCATATTTCCTATGAGAGCATCTTCTCAAATTTTCATGCCTAACTTAAAGGCGTTAAAGAAAAGTACTTATTGGGAGATAACCCAAAAGTTTTAGACGACTCTTGGAAGTTATTACCTCTGTAATAACCTCTCCCTATCCTTTTTATTTTATTTTTGTGCCAAGAGTAACCTCTAATGAGAGTGAAGTAATGATTGGGAAAGTTGCCGTCCCGAAACAGATTTTTGTGCTTCACCGTACATATTCGTGAGAGAGCTCTGTATGTCGGAATGAGCTGTAATTTTTGTGCTTCTGACCCAGGTTGTTATCTAACTTTCGTTAGTTCAACACTTTTTGATTTGAGCAATAGAAGGTCTTCGAAACAATTCGTCTTTACCTGCTGGTCTGTTTTGATAGATTTCTGCCACTTTCTGCATTTGCTTCTTGTTGGTTCCTTCTCGAGTTCTTTTGGGGAATTGAGCTTTTTGAGGGAAGTGCTACAGTAGCTAGTGTTCTAATGGAAGTTTATTTGGTGTTATAACTGAACCTTGAGACTTATTTATCGTAAGTGCACTAATGTTGCTAATGAGATTGTGTGAAGTTTTGTATGAAGGAAAAATTCCAAGTGTATGGAAGGAATGAGTAATGAGATGAAGGTTGGACTAAAGCTCAATCTTGGGGATGCCACGCGTGTCACCCCAATAAATATCCAAGAAGTACAAGCGTCAAAGCTTGGGGATGCCCAAGGCATCCCCTTCTTCATCAATAAAAATCCCAGGTTTCTTCCAAACGCTTCATTTTTATTGTTTCATGAACAGTTGTGTTTTTCTTGGAGCGTCTTCTTTTTCGTTTTCGTTTTGGTTTTCCTTTGCCTTGGTTTGCTTAGTTTTCTGAATAAATTGGTTGGAACCCCTCTTTCATACATTTGGTTTGCAAATAGTTTGGTTTGGTTTGGAAAAGAGTAGGAAAGTTCATATTTATGTGGTAAAAAGAGCTCATTTTTGACTGTGGCCTATGCTTTGTCATGCCATGCTTGATATTGTTTTGGCTTTATGCTTAGTATTCTTTGCTGTAGTATGACTTGTTATAAACAATTGAGATTGCTTAATGTGCCCTTGATGAATCATGCGTTGTTTTAGCATATTGAAGCATAGTATAGTGGTATTCTCCTTTGATGCTTTATTTGGGTTGACTTGGCACATGCTCACACCATGTTATGACTATCCAAAGTCACCATAGCCTTTATGATCCTTTAGTTTTCAACTTGTAGTATCACTTTATGCTTTGATCAATGATGTTTTGTCGCTCTGCATGATTATGGTCATTATTGCTCTCTTAGTTTGTCGCTCCCAGTCTTTTGCTAGCCTCCACAACAAAGTATGAGTTCCACTCATGCATCCAACTCCCTAAACCAAGTTTTTCCAAATAGTCCACCATACCTACCTACTAGCTTATGCTATTCCAAGTATATTCATGCTTTTGTTTACCTTCCACTTGTTATGAAAAAACTAGTGATTAAAGCTCTCACGAACTTGATGGCACACTTTACTTTTTGCCTCTAATAAACTTGAACCATTGGGTCCTTCTTTGTTGCGTATATGCTTGTGCTTTATAAGTTGAAATTAGCAGAACCATGTTTCATGGGAAACGCTTTCAACATTGCACTTTACTTTGTACCCCGTTGATATTATGTTCTTTTGCTTACGGATCCCGGCGGTGTGAAATAAAAGTGGAACTTGTAAGATCATGGAGTTTGTATGTGTGTTAGAGAAATGCCTGGGCCGCTAGCCTAAGCCATGCCTAATCATGGTGGAAACTTGCAGCATCACCATAATGAGCACTCTATGAAGCATCCTCAATAAAAACCTATGCAAATAGCAAATAAAAAGATCGCTGAGATGCTCATTGTCTGCTTGCCTTGTCATTTTGATTATGGGAAACTCCCGTATCATGTGAAAGGGGTGCCCCGTTGGCGGTTCTTAATGATACACATATACTTACAATGACAAGAGCTTACTCGTGACTGAAGTTGAGTAGCATGAGGATCGGTCTTCGTAAGTAAGGGGCATGAAATTTCGGTTTATAACTTGTCAAGCATATCCTCTTAGTTGTGTCACTTTAACCTTAATCACCTTCAAGATGCTTATGATAGGGGCAATGAGAGCTGAAAGCTATAAGTACCATAATTTTTGAAGCTCTTTATGAGACTTGAATCCCTACTTCCTTTTACAAAAGGCTTTTCTTCCGCCATTATATTGAGTCTCCACCTTCTATCTTTATGCACCTACTTTGAGAGCATAGTGGTCATTCTTAGTTCTATGTGCATTGTCCCAAGACTAGTTGATTGATGCATAACTTATTATTGCTTGTTTTAAACTATTGTATCTAGTCACTCTTATGAACTTTGAAGGTGTCCTATGCATTTATATTTGCTACTCTATTGAGGGACAAGCTGAATACTATTATGCTATGTTTTCTTTATGTGAAACAAACAAACGTCTTGCAAAGCATTGTTATTCATGAATCTTTTGTTTGTGCCTTTTCATGTTGCATCATAGTTTCTTTTCTTATTGCTAGAACTTTGTCTTTCATGTTATGATTGAAGTGTTATGATCCCAACTTTTAGTTTTGCAAAAACTTTGATCAAGTCTTTGATGGTGCATGTCACCTCAAAAATTATTTCTTTTTATCACTTACCTACTCGAGGACGAGCAGGAGTTCAACTTGGGGATGTTGATGCATTGCAAATGTATCTATAATTTTTGATGTTTCATGCTTAGTTTTATCCACTTTCTTGTGTTTTGTTCCAACTTTGGAGTACTTTTCATATGATTTCTTGGACTAACCTATTAACAAGAGCCATAGTGCCAGCTACATGTTTTCTGCTGTTTTTGGTTCCAGGAAAGTCAGAAAATGAATATTCTCGGAATTGGACGGGACAAAAGTCAAAGTGCATATTTTTCTGGAAGGGATCAAGTGCCAGAATACGAGACGGAGAAGGGCCAGGGAGCCACCACACCACCTGGCCGCGCGGCCAGGCCTGGCCCGCGCCAGGGGGTGGTGTTGCCACTCCCGGCACCCCCTCGGCCTCTCCTTCCGCCTATAAGTTGCCCTCAGGACGAAAACCCGAAGTACCCGATCAAAAATCCACGAAAGAGTCTGTAGCCGCCATTATCTCCATCCCTAGATCGGGAGGGATCTGAAGCTCTTCCCGGCACCCTGCCGGAGAGGGGAATTCACCCTGGAGGCCTTCTTGATCACCATGCAAGCCTCCGGTGTGATGCGTGAGTAGTTCATCCTTGGACTACGGATCCATGTAGTAGCTAGATGGCTGGTTTCTCGTCCTTTGTGCTTTCATATTTAGATCTTGTGAGCTCTGTTCATAATCAAAATCATCTTTTTGTAATTCATACATGTTGTATTTGCGGGGATCCGATGGATATTGAGATGCTATTTCAGATTGATTATTGATTCTATCATGTATTTGTTATTTGACATCTTGCATGCTTTCCTTTGTTAGTTGCTATCTTGGCCAAGTAGATGCTAGCAACTCTAAGAGTTAGTATTTATGCTCGATAGTGGGTTCATTCCTCTGGTAATCTGGGGAAGTGACAGAAATCTCTAAGGTACTAGATGTGCTGTTGCTACTAGGGAGAAAACAACAATCCTTTGTTCATAGAACAATCATATTGTTTACTTTACACGCAGTTCGTAAAGCAATAATCTGTTGCTTGCAACTTAATACTGGAGTGGGTTCGGATGATAAACTGAAGGTGGATTATTAGTCATAGATGTAGTTGGATGGCGGTCTATGTATTATGTTGTAATGCCCAATCAAGTCTCAGAGGAGTCAAGATGATTAGTATATGCATGTATTTCTTTCTCGGTGTTTGTCAATTGCCCCGCTGTAATTTGTTCACCCAGCATGTTATCTATCTAAGGAGAGCCACCTCTAGTGAACTATGGATCCCGGTCCTTTACTTTACATACAATCTACAACTGTTTACTGCTTTGTGTTTACTTTCTGCAAACTTTTACTTCTTTCCATTCGATATGTTTAATCCTTTGTTTTCCGCAAAACACGGTGAGATTGACAACCTCATCGCAAGTTGGGGACAAAGTTCTGTGGTTGTGTTGTGCAGGTCTCCACGTTGCTACTAGCACCGGTAGTGCGCCCTGCCAAAGCTCAGCTAGTAACACCTTTGGGGTGTTTCCTTGCTCCTACTGGTTCGATTAAACCTTGGTTTCATAACTGAGGGAAACTTGCTGCTGTGCTCACCATACCTTCCTCTTGGGGTTCCCAACGAGCTCTACATCAACCACGAGCCATCAACACTTTTCTGGGCGCCGTGCATTGAGCCATCAAGCATTTTTCTGGCGCCGTTGCCGGGGAGTCAAGGAAATCTTCACAAGGGGAGTCCCTCATAACCAATCTCTTTACTTTTTTGTTTTTGTTTTGCTTAGTTTCTTTTGCTTTGTTTGCTTGTTTTGTTCTTCAAAAACACAAAAAAAATTAGTTCTACAAGTTTGCTCTCTTATTCCAAAAACACAAAAAATTTAGTTCCTTTCTTAAGTTGCCTTTATGACTAGCTCTGCTCCAATCACTATTTCATTATGGATAGCTCACTCAGTTTCCTATTTGGGAACAGTATTATGACTACTAAGGTAATAGATGAACCCCCGCCTGTTAGAACCTCCATGGAAGAAGAAATTGATGAACCTGAAAGCTCATTAGATGAAAAAGAGGAGGAGAGTGATGGACAAAAGGAGGAAGAATGGATCTAACCATGCCTACCTTCTAATGAGAGTAACTCTTTATCCCTTACATTATTTTATCGTCCCCCATGCTTATCAAAGGAGGGTGAATGTTATGTTCCCAAGGATTCTTTTGAAAATGTTTATAATAAAGCTCTAGTGCTTGTAGATCATGAAAAGCATGCCTTATGTGATAGTTATATTGTTGACTTTATTCATGAGGCTACTAAAAATTATTATGAGAGAGGAAAATATGGTTGTAGAAGTTTTTATGGTAATGAAACACCTCTCTATGTGCTGAAAGTTTTGAAGTTACTTTTGATTTATCTTCCTATGCCTGTTACTTTGTTCTTTGTGCATTTATTTGCATACAAGATTCCTATGCATAGGAAGTGGGTTAGACTTAAATGTGTTTTGAATTTGCTTCTTGATGCTCTCTTTTACTTCAATTCATATTTCCTATGAGAGCATCTTCTCAAATTTTCATGCCTAACTTAAAGACGTTAAAGAAAAGTACTTATTGGGAGATAACCCAAAAGTTTTAGACGAGTCTTGGAAGTTATTACCTCTGTAATAACCTCTCCTTATCCTTTTTTTTGCTTTTTTTTTGCCAAGAGTAACCTCTAATGAGAGTGAAGTAATGATTGGGAAAGTTGCCGTCCCGAAACAGATTTTTGTGCTTCACCGTAAATATTCGTGAGAGAGCTCTGTATGTCGGCATGATCTGTAATTGTTTGTGCTTCTGACCCAGGTTGTTATCTAACTTTCGTTAGTTCAACACATTTTTATTTGAGCAACAGAAGGTCTTCGAAAAAATTCGTCTTTACCTGCTGGTCTGTTTTGACAGATTTCTGCCATTTTCTGCATTTGCTCCTTGTTGGTTCCTTCTTGAGTTCTTTTGGGGAATTGAGCTTTTTGAGGGAAGTGCTACAGTATCTAGTGTTCTAATGGAAGTTTATTTGGTGTTATAACTTAACCTTGATACTTATTTATCGTAAGTGCACTAATGTTGCTAATGAGATTGTGTGAAGTTTTGTATGAAGGAAAAATTTCAGGTGTATGGAAGGAATGAGTAATGAGATGAAGGATGGACTAAAGCTCAATCTTGGGGATGCCACGCGTGTCACCCCAAGAAATATCCAAGAAGTACAAGCGTCAAAGCTTGGGTTTGCCCAAGGCATCCCCTTCTTCATCAATAAAAATCCCAGGTTTCTTCCAAACGCTTCATTTTTATTGTTTCATGAACAGTTGTGTTTTTCTTGGAGCGTCTTCTTTTTCGTTTTCGTTTTGGTTTTCCTTTGCCTTGGTTTGCTTAGTTTTCTGAATAAATTGGTTGGAACCCCTCTTTCATACATTTGGTTTGCAAATAGTTTGGTTTGGTTTGGAAAAGAGTAGGAAAGTTCATATTTATGTGGTAAAAAGAGCTCATTTTTGACTGTGGCCTATGCTTTGTCATGCCATGCTTGATATTGTTTTGGCTTTATGCTTACTATTATTTGCTGTAGTATGACTTGTTATAAACAATTGAGATTGCTTAATGTGCCCTTGATGAATCATGCGTTGTTTTAGCATATTGAAGCATAGTATAGTGGTATTCTCCTTTGATGCTTTATTTGGGTTGACTTGGCACATGCTCACACCATGTTATGACTATCCAAAGTCACCATAGCCTTTATGATCCTTTAGTTTTCAACTTGTAGTATCACTTTATGCTTTGATCAATGATGTTTTGTCGCTCTGCATGATTATGGTCATTATTGCTCTCTTAGTTTGTCGCTCCCAGTCTTTTGCTAGCCTCCACAACAAAGTATGAGTTCCACTCATGCATCCAACTCCCTAAACCAAGTTTTTCCAAATAGTCCACCATACCTACCTACTAGCTTATGCTATTCCAAGTATATTCATGCTTTTGTTTACCTTCCACTTGTTATGAAAAAACTAGTGATTAAAGCTCTCACGAACTTGATGGCACACTTTACTTTTTGCCTCTAATAAACTTGAACCATTGGGTCCTTCTTTGTTGCGTATATGCTTGCGCTTTATAAGTTGAAATTAGTAGAACCATGTTTCATGGGGAACGCTTTCAACATTGCACTTTACTTTGTACCCTGTTGATATTATGTTCTTTTGCTTACGGATCCCGGCGGTGTGAAATAAAAGTGGAACTTGTAAGATCATGGAGTTTGTATGTGTGTTAGAGAAACGCCTGGGCCGCTAGCCTAAGTCATGCCTAATCATGGTGGAAACTTGCAGCATCACCATAATGAGCACTCTATGAAGCATCCTCAATAAAAACCTATGCAAATAGCAAATAAAAAGATCGCTGAGATGCTCATTGTCTGCTTGCCTTGTCATTTTGATTATGGGAAACTCCCGTATCATGTGAAAGGGGTGCCCCGTTGGCGGTTCTTAATGATACACATATACTTACAATGACAAGAGCTTACTCGTGACTGAAGTTGAGTAGCATGAGGATCGGTCTTCGTAAGTAAGGGGCATGAAATTTCGGTTTATAACTTGTCAAGCATATCCTCTTAGTTGTGTCACTTTAACCTTAATCACCTTCAAGATGCTTATGATAGGGGCAATGAGAGCTGAAAGCTATAAGTACCATAATTTTTGGAAGATCTTTATGAGACTTGAATCCCTACTTCCTTTTACAAAAGGCTTTTCTTCCACCATTATATTGAGTCTCCACCTTCTATCTTTATGCACCTACTTTGAGAGCATAGTGGTCATTCTTAGTTCTATGTGCATTGTCCCAAGACTAGTTGATTGATGCATAACTTGTTATTGCTTGTTTTAAACTATTGTATCTAGTCACTCTTATGAACTTTGAAGGTGTCCTATGCATTTATATTTGCTACTCTATTGAGGGACAAGCTGAATACTATTATGCTATGTTCTCTTTATGTGAAACAAACAAACGTCTTGCAAAGCATTCTTATTCATGAATCTTTTGTTTGTGCCTTTTCATGTTGCATCATAGTTTCTTTTCTTATTGGTAGAACTTTGTCTTTCATGCAATGATTGAAGTGTTATGATCCCAGCTTTGAGTTTTGTTCCAACTTTGGAGTACTTTTCATATGATTTCTTCGACTAACCTATTAACAAGAGCCACATTGCCAGCTGCCTGTTTTCTGCTGTTTTTTATTCCAAGAAAGTCAGAAAATGAATATTCTCGGAATTAGACGGGACAAAAGCCAAAGTGCCTATTTTTCTGGAAGGGATCAAGTGCCAAAATACGAGACGGAAAAGGGCCAGGGAGCCACCACACCACCTAGCCGCGCGGCCAGGCCTGACCCGCGCCAGGGTGTGGTATGGCCACTCCTGGCACCCCCTCGGCCTCTCCTTCCGCCTATAAGTTGCCCTCAGTTCGAAAACCCTAAGTACCCGATCAAAAATCCACGAAAGAGTCTGTAGCCGCCGTTATCTCCATCCCTAGATCAGGAGGGATCTGAAGCTCTTCCCGGCACCCTGCCGGAGAGGGGAATTCACCCTGGAGGCCTTCTTCATCACCATGCAAGCCTCCAGTGTGATACGTGAGTAGTTCATCCTTGGACTACGGATCCATGTAGTAGCTAGATGGTTGGTTGCTCGTCCTTTGTGCTTTCATATTTAGATCTTGTGAGCTCCGTTCATGATCAAAATCATCTTTTTGTAATTCATACATGTTGTGTTTGCGGGGATCCGATGGATATTGAGATGCTATTTCAGATTGATTATTTATTCTATCATGTCTTTGTTATTTGACATCTTGCATGCTTTCCGTTGTTAGTAGCTATCTTGGCCAAGTAGATGCTAGCAACTCCAAGAGTTAGTATTTATGCTCGATAGTGGGTTCATGCCTCTGGTAATCTGGGGAAGTGACAGAAATCTCTAAGGTACTAGATGTGCTGTACATACAATCTACAACCTCATCGCAAGTTGGGGACAAAGTTCTGTGGTTGTGTTGTGCAGGTCTCCACGTTGCTACTAGCACCGGTAGTGCGCCCTGCCAAAGCTCAGCTAGTAACACCTTTGGGGTGTTTCCTTGCTCCTACTGGTTCGATTAAACCTTGGTTTCATAACTGAGGGAAACTTGTTGCTGTGCTCATCATACCTTCCTCTTGGGGTTCCCAATGAGCTCTACATCAACCACGAGCCATCGACACTTTTCTGGGTGCCGTGCATTGAGCCATCAGGCATACATCGTGTTCTCCAATCTCTGCCACCTAGCTACAAGAGCTTCGTGATGAACTATAATATGCAGGGCATGAAGAAGTCTCTTCCCGAGCTTCTGTCAATGCTTAAGACTACAGAAGTGGAGATTAGGAAAGAACATCAAGGGTTGATGATCAATAGGACCACCGGTTTCAAGAAGGACAAGAAAGGCAAGCACAAGGGAAAGAAGGGTGGCAAATCTGTTGCCACGCCTGAAAAGAAACCCTGAGCTGGCCCTAAGTCTGACACCGAGTGTTACTATCGCAAGGGGACTGGCCATTGGAAGCACAACTGCCCCAAGTATTTGGCGGACAAGAAGTCCGGCAAGGAAAACAAAGGTATATGTGATATACATGTTATTGATGTGTACCTGACTAGTATTCGAAGTAGCACCTGGGTATTTGATACGGGATCGGTTGCTAATATATGTAACTCGGTTCAGGGGCTATGGAACAAGCGACAACTAGCAAGGGATGAGGTCAGGATGCGGGTCGGCAATGGATCAAAAGTTGATGTGATCGCCGTCAGGACGCTACCTCTCCATATGCCATCGGGATTAGTTATAAACCTAAATAATTGTTATTTGGTGCCCGCACTGAGCAGAACATTGTATCCGGATCGTGTTTGATGCAAAGTGGTTATTCCTTTAAATCTGAAAACAATGGTTGTTCGATTTATAAGAATGGTATCTTTTATGGTCATGCACCTATGTTGAATGGTTTATTTCTATTGGATCTCGATAGTAATATTACACACATTCATAATGTTAATGCTAAAAAGATTAAACTTGATGATGATATATCTGCATATATGTGGCACTGCCGTCTAGGTCATATTGGCGTTAAATGCATTAAGAAACTCCATTCCGATGGACTTTTGGAATCACTTTATTTTGAATCATTTGATACATGTGAGCCATGCCTTATGGGCGAGATGACTAGAACGCCATTTTCCGGTTCAATGGAATGAGCGACAGATTTATTGGAAATCATACATACTGATGTGTGTGGACCAATGAGTGTGTCGGCGCGAGGTGGATATCATTATTTTGTTACTTTCACGGATGATTTGAGTAGATATGGGTATATCTATTTGATGAAACACAAGTCTGAAACCTTTAAAAAGTTCAAGGAATTTCAGAATGAAGTGGAAAATCATCGTAATAGAAATATCAAATTTCTACGGTCTGACCGTGGAGGAGAGTATCTAAGTTACGAGTTTAGCACACACATGAAAGAGTGTGGAATAGTTTCACAACTCACGCCTGCCGGAACACCACAACGTAATGGTGTGTCAGAACGTCGTAATCGTACTTTATTGGATATGGTTCGATCTATGATGTCTTTGACTGACTTGCCACTATCATTTTGGGGTTATGCACTGGAAACAACTGCATTCACTTTAAATTGGGCACCATCTAAATCCGTTGAAACGACACCGTATGAATTATGGTTTGGAAACAAACCTAAGTTGTCATTTCTTAAAGTTTGGGGATGCGATGTTTATGTGAAGAAACTTCAGCCGGATAAACTCAAACCCAAAGCGGAAAAATGCATCTTCATAGGATACCCTAAGGAAACGATTGGGTATACCTTCTATCACAGATCTGAGGGCAAGGTTTTTGTTGCCAAGAATGGATCCTTTCTTGAGAAGGAGTTTCTCGCGAAAGGTGTGAGTAGTCGGAAGGTAGACCTCGAAGAGGTTATTAAACCTTCTCTTCATGGAATGGCGAGTAGCACAGCACCAGAAGTTGTTTCGGAGTTGACTTCACCTGATGAAGAGAGAGCTAATGATATTGATCATGAAACTCTGAAAGAGGACACTACCGAACCTCGCAAGTCAAGCAGGACACGTGCAGCTCCTGAACTGTACGGCAATCCTATTGTGAATTTCTTGGTTGATGAAATGGATGACCCTACGACGTATGAATAAGCGATGATGAGCCCGGATACCAACAAATGGATAGAAGCCATGAAATGCGAAATGGAATCCATGTACGAGAACCAAGTTTGGACCTTGGTGGACTTACCTCACGATCGAAAGGCCGTTGAGAATAAATGGATTTTCAAAAGAAAAACTAATGCTGATGGTAATGTGACCATCTATAAGGCTTGACTTGTCGCAAAGGGGTTTCGACAAATTCAAGGAGTTGACCACGATGAGACATTCTCTCCCGGAGCGATGCTTAAGTCAGTTAGGATTATGTTAGCAATTGCTGCATATTTCGATTATGAAATATGGCAGATGGATGTCAAAACTGCGTTCCTCAATGGTAATATTGAAGAAGAGTTGTATGATACAACCTAAGGGTTTTTTCGATCCTAAGGATGCTAATAAGGTATGCAAACTTCAGCGATCCATCTATGGACTGAAGCAAGCATCCCGGAGTTGGAATCTCTGCTTTGATGAGGTGATCAAAGAGTTTGGATTTGTCCAAACTTATGGAGAGGCTTGTATTTACAAGAAAGTGAGTGGGAGCAATGTGGCATTTCTGATATTATATGTGGATGACATATTATTGATTGGAAATGATATAGATCTTTTAAACAGTGTTAAAAGTTATCTAAACAGCAAATTTTCGATGAAAGACCTTGGTGAAGCGTCATATATATTAGGCATTAAAATCTATAGAGATAGATCAAGGCGCCTAATTGGGCTATCATAGAGTACATACCTTGATAAGGTATTAAAGAATTTTAATATGGACGAAAGTAAGAAGGGGTTCTTACCTATGGTGCAAGGCAAGACATTGAGTAAGACTCAAAGTCTGGCTACGGCGGAAGAAAGAGAGATGATGGATAAGATCCCCTATGCCTCGGCCATAGGCTCTATTATGTATGCCATGCTATGTACAAGACCGGATGTGGCACATGCTATTAGTTTGATTAGTAGGTACCAATCTGATCCAGGTTCGAAACACTGGATAGCGGTCAAGAACATCCTCAAGTACTTGAGAAGAACTAGGGATATGTTTCTTATATACGGAGGTGAAGAAGAGCTAGTCGCTAAGTGTTATGTCGATGCTAGCTTTGACACTGATCCGGATGACTCTAAGTCTCAATCTGGATACGTATTTCTCTTGAACGGAGCAGCAGTTAGTTGGAGGAGTTCCAAACAACCTGTGGTGGCTGGATCAATGACATAGGCGGAATATGTTGCTGCTTCAGAAGCGGCGCAGGAAGCGGTTTGGATGAAAGAGTTCATTACGGAACTAGGTGTGGTTCCTAGTGCATTGGACCCGATGGTGATCTATTTTGACAACAATGGAGCCATAGCCAACACAAAGGAACCGAGGTCTCACAAGAATTCCAAGCATATTAAGCGCCGGTTTCACTCCATCTGAGAGCATGTCAAGGGTGGAGATATAAAGATTTGTAAAGTACACACGGACCTAAATGTAGCAGATCCGTTGACTAAAGCTCTCCCTAGGGCAAAACATGATCAACACCAGAACTCCATGGGTGTTAGATTTATCACTGTGTGAACTAGATTATTGTCTCTAGTGCAAGTGGGATACTAAAGGAAATATGCCCTGAGAGGCAATAATAAAGTTGTTATTATGTATTCCTTTTATATGATAGATGTTTATTTTGCATGCTAGAATTGTATTGATCGGAAACATCAATACATGTGTGTTTAATAAACAAAAAGGGTTCCTAGTTATGCCTCTCTTATAGACTAGCTTATTGATTAACAAGATGATCAAGTTTTCCTGATCATGGACATTGGATGTTGTTAATAACAAGGTCACACCATTGGTGGAATGATGTGATGAACATTCATCCGAAGTATAGCATTACGATCAAGTCATTATGTTTATATTGCTATAACATCATACGAAGTAATCTTTATCCTTAGACCATGAGATCATGTTAATTGCTAACACCTGAAGAGTATCTTGATAACATCAAACGTCACGCTGTAACAGCGTGACTATAAAGATGGGTTCAATACTACGAAGGTGTTATGTTGAGGCTCATGGATCAAGAGTGGAATTTGTCAATCCCGATGACAGATAGATATACTCTGGGCCCTCTCGGTGATATCACATTGAGATAGCTTGCAAGGAAGTGATGTGATCACTAGAATGTTATATCATGGGAACGAGAAAAGAATGCATGTCAGAAACGAGATCAAACTAGGTATGGAGATACCAATGATCGAATCTCGGACATGTAATATATCGCGAGACAAAGGGATTTAGTTACTAGCGTTAAAGGTTCTCATGATCACAGAAGTCATCGTTGATTGTGTAGGAGTCAGTATGGATCTCCAGGTCCCGCTTCTGATTATTGATCTGAGAGGGGTCTCGATCATGTCTGCATTATTCACAAACCGTAAGGTGACACACTTAAGAGTTACCAGACACTATTTTGGAGCACATATGTTTCAGACGAAAGAATTGCAAAGCGCAGGCATTGTTTCGATAGAAACCGGAAATTGTTTCAGGTGAAATTGCAGAAAGTGGTTCTGCTTGTGATATTGAAATATTGCAAGGGGTTATATGTGAATGTTTGTTAATTAAAGTAATTAACAAAATTCTGAATAAATTTAATAAAAGAGTTTTATTAAATGAGAGAGCATTAAACTTGGAGAATTTTAATGCATTTAAAGTAGGGACTTTAAAGGGGAATGTGAAGAGGCATTTTAATGTGGAGGGGTTACCACCACATGAATGGGGGAGGTGAGGGGTCACCCCCCATGCGCCAGCCATGGAGAGAGGGGGTACCCCCTTCCTCCTATAAAAGGCCACTCTCTTCCTCCTTCTTCCACACACCTCCTTGTGAAGGATCTCTCTCCCCCTCTAGAATTATGCCCCCATGGTCTCGGATTAGCGAGATACATGTTCCTGGTGGCATTTCGTCTGGAAGGAATTGTTGCTTCCGCTGGATCACTGGAGTGAGGAGGTGGAGGTTGTCCGGTGGCTTGAACATGTGTGCTAGTACGGATGCGCTGCTGAGTTGCGGCGCTCGGACTTCCTCACGATCTTGAGATCGTCAAGTGTACGACTACATCAACCACGAGTTCCTACTCGTTAACAAAACTCGTTATCTTCGAGGGTAAGTTCTGATTGGATGTATGTCCACCCGTTGCTTTGTACCTAGTAGATAGATCTTGGCGTGTAGTTCTCATCGTAGGAATTTTTTTGTTTTCTATGCTGCGGACCCAACAAGAACTTGAGAGAATATTTATCCTACCTTTAGCTCCTCGTTGGGTTTGACACTCTTACTTATCGAAAAGGCTACACACGATGCCCTATACTTGTGGGTTATCAAGACCTTTTCTGGCGCCGTTGCCGGGGAGCAATAGCGTGTGGGTGAATATTCTTGTGTGCACTTGTTTGCTTTATCTCTAAGTAGGTTTTACTTTCAGTTTTAAGTTGTTCTCTATCTTAGTATGGATAGGGAATGCGAATTACAAAAAATAGTTGCACTTGTTACCTAAAAACATTTTCAAAAAGGAAAGTGATTGGAAAGATGAGTAATGGTTAAGTGGGGGTCGACCTTGAACACTTGTGTTCATCCCTATGAAACCAAAACAAATATTTCCATGGAAGCTTTTCAGTTAAAAACTTGTAGGAATGCATGAAGCCTTGATAAAGAAAGATATTTCTGGTATTGATCTTAATGCTTATTCATTCAAAAATACTTGAATCTTGCTCCTATGCCTAACTTCAAGGCGTTAAAAAAAAGTACTTATTGGGAGATAACCTAAAAGTTTTAGATGAGTCTTGGAAGTTATTAATTGTGTAATAACCGCTCCTTATCCTTTTTATTTGCTTTTTGTGCCAAGAGTAACCTCTAATGAGAGAGCAGTAATGCTTGGGAAAGTTGCTGTCCGAAATAGATTTTTGAGCTTCGTTGTAAACATTCGTGTAAAATATCTGTGCGTCAGTTTGAGCTATGAATTTTTGTGCTTCTGCCCCAGGTTGTTATCTAACTTTTGTTAGTTCAACACTTTTCGATTTGAGCAACAGAAGGTCTTCGAAAAAAAATGGTCTTTAGCTGCTGGTCTGTTTTAACAGATTTCTGCCATTATTTGCATTTGCTTCTTGTTGATTCCTTTTTGGGTTCTTTTTGGGGAATTCAGAGTTTTGAGGGAAGTGCTACAATATCTTGTGTTTTAATGGAAGTTTTATTGGTGTTGGACCTGAACCCAAAGACTTATTATCTTGAGTGCACTAATGTTGCTAATAAAGATTGTGTGAAGTTTTGTATGAAGGAAAATTTTCAGGTGTATGGAAAGAGTGATATAATAAGATGAAGAATGGACTAAAGCTCAATCTTGGGATGCCACGTGTGTCACCCCAAGAAATATCCAAGAAGTACAAGGGTCAAAGCTTGGGGATGCCCAAGGCATCCCCTTCTTCATTAATAAAAATCTCAGGTTTCTTCCAAACACTTCATTTTTATTGTTTCATGCACAGTTATGTTGTTCTTGGAGCGTCTTCGTTTTTGTATTCGTTTGATTGGTTTTCTTATTTTGCTTAAATAAATTGGTTGGAACCCCTCTTTCATACATTAGTTTTCAAATAAGTGTGGTTTGGATTGGAAAAGAGTAGGAAAAGTTCATGCTTAAGTGGTAAAAGGAGCTCGTTTTTTACGGTGGCCTATGCTTTTTCATGCCATCCTTGATATTGTTTTAGATTTATGCTTAGTGATTTTTATTGTAGCATGACATGTTATAAACAATTGAGATTGCTTAATGTTCCTTAAAAGAATCATGCATTGTTTTAGCATATTAAAGCATAGTATTGTGGTATTCTCCTTCGATGCTTTATTTGGATTGACTTGGCGCATGCTCACACCATGTTATGACTATCCCAAGTCACCATAGCATTTATGATCCTTTACTTTTCTAATTGTAATATCACTTTATGCTTTAATTAATGATGTTTTGTCGCTTTGCATGATTATGGTCATTATTGCTCTTTTAGTTGGTGGCTCCTAGTCTTTTGCTAGCCTCCATAACCAAGTATGAGTTCCACTCATGCATCCAACTCCAAATAAAACCAAGTTATCCTAAAGAGTCCACCATACCTACCTATTAGCATTTGCTATTCGAAGTATATTCATGCTTTTACATACACTTTATTTTCTTGCACTTAATAAACTTGAACCATTGTGTCCATCTTTGTTGCGTATATGCTTGCGCTTTATAAGTTGAAGTTAGCAGAACCATGTATCATGGGGAGCGCTTTCAACATTGCACTTATATTCCATTGATATCATGATTCTTTTGCTTATGGATCCCGGCGGTGTGAAATAAAAGGGGAACTTGTAAGATCATGGAGTTTGTATGTGTGTTAGAGAAACGCTTGGGCCGCTAGCCTAAGCCATGCCTAATCATGGTGGAAACTTGCAGCATAACCATAATGAGCACTCTATGAAGCATCCTCAATAAAAACCTATGCAAATAGCAAATAAAAAGATCGCTGAGATGCTCATTGTCTGCTTGCCTTGTCATTTTGATTATGGGATAGCTCCTGTATCATTTGCAAGGGGTACCCCGTTGGCGGTTCTCTATGATACATATGTATTTACAATGACAAGAGCTTACTTGTGACTGAAGTTGAGTAGCATGAGGTTCGGTACTCGTAAGTAAGGGGCATGAGATTTCAACTTATAATTTGACAAGCATATCCTCTTAGTTATGTCACTTTAACCTTAATCACCTAAAGATGCTTATGATAGGGGCAATGAGAGCTGATAGCTAATAAGTACCATAATTTTTGGAAGCTCTTTATGAGACTTGAATCCCTGCTTCCTTTCAAGAAGGACTTTCTTTTACTTTTATGTTGAGTCTCCATCTTCTATCTTCATGCACCTATTAAGAGAGCATAGTGGCCATTCTTAGTTTAATGTGCATTGTCCCAAGACTTGTTGATTGATGCATAACTTTGATATTGCTTGTTCTTAAACTATTTGTATCTAGTCACCCTTATGAGCTTTGAAGTTGTCCTATGCATTTATGTTTTGCTACTCTATGAGGTACAAGCTGAATACCATTCTCATTATGCTTTTTTATGTGAAACAAACAAATGTCTTGCAAAGCATTGTTATTCATGAATCTTTTGTTTGTGTCTTTTCATGTTACAACATAGTTGCTATGTCTTATTGTTAGAACTCTATCTTTCATGATTCATGTTTAGAGTACCTTAATCCTAGCTATCAATGCTTTTACAATAATGATGATCATGATTGTGTTGTCTGCATGTCACCTAAAAAATTATATTGTTTTGATCGTTTACCTACTTGAGGACGAGCAAGAACTAAGCTTGGGGATGTTGATATGTCCATAATGTATCTATAATTTTTGATGGTTTTATGCTAATAATATGCTTTTGACACTCCTTTTTGTATAAAGTTTATGATTTATTTGGACTAACCTACTAATAGTTTCTTAAGTGCACAATGTTATTGTTTTACACTTTGATGTTTAGGAATTACCAAGAATACAAGTGGAAACCTTGTTGGAGTCAAATTGGGATTTTTCGAGAAATCTGTCTCAGAACTCTTTTTTAAGATGGTCACGTTTCGGGTCGAATACGGTGTCAAACGGAAAACTCTATAACTACAAAGTTGTTGGAAATTTCGCGACAAACGTTCTGGACATAACATTTAGTTGATTCCGAGTCCTAACAGGCCTTTTAGGCCCGATTTACTGCAGCCCAAGATGGGGTGACGGAAATCCGAGAAGCTACATAAAGGGAGGAAACCTAATTCGCTCAGGGCATCTCCACCCACGAATTTGCAGCCAGCAAAGACATGTTTTTGCCTCCCCATGGATCCCATCTCCATGGGGGAGGGCTCCCACGAATCCATGAAAGGAAGGGGGCTAAGGGGCGGTGCTCTCCGATGATACCGACGGCGGGGAAGGAGTCCCCCGCACCGGCGCCGGCGCCGGCACCGCCCTCTTCACCATCTTCACCGCCATCTCCATCACCTAATCCTCCTAGTATGCAGTGGTTCATCCTCCCACACACCTCTGTACCGTCCTATGTAAACATGGTGTTTGATGCTATAAGTTATAATCCTATGATCTATGTCATGTTTGCATAGTTTCTTTGTTTTTAGATTGAATGGTTGAACGTCTTTGGTTCATTAGAGTTGTATGTTGATATGGTACAGTCCTTTTGTGTCCATTATATTTGTGCGCGCATGGATTAAACATCATAGGGTTTCTAGTATGTGTAAGAGGAAGGGGGAAGTTCTCCCGGAGTGACAGAAACCTGAGGACGTGAACCGGAACGTTGTATGTACGGGAGTAAGAGGACCATTAAACTTAAGGCTATGGTTGGGGAAACCTTAATGCATTGATTAGTACTTACGGATGCTTGCTAACAATCCAATCATATAGTACATGTAATTCCAAGTACTGAAGCGCGTGTATATTTAGTCTCTCCCACATAGAAAAGTGCATCGAAGACAATGAACCTGATCTATTCGCTATTTCAACTTGGACAAAGCAACCACAATTACCACCACTATTCCACACTCATGGTTCTGCTAGTTTAGTGTATTTTATTGCTGCAGCAATTAGCTTTACGTTCTTGTTATTTATTATCATACAAAGCTATCTTTATTACTCGTATTGTTGCTCTAGTTTTATTTCCTAGATAATGCAAACGTTTAGTGTGCGTAGAGTTGTATCATTGGTTGTTAGAACTTGAGAGAATATTTATTCTACCTTTAGCTCCTCGTTGGGTTCAACATTCTTACTTATCGAAAAGGCTACACACGATCCCCTATGCTTGTGGGTTATCACTTCTACATAACACTTTCGTAGCACTGAACACACCTTTATAATCACCCTTTCATGGTGACGAGGGTTTAACTCATCAATGCCCATTGTTATGGACTTGGGTTTTGGAGAAGGAGGGAGTGCTAGAGACATCTATCGGCTAGCAAACAAGCACATAGGGGACTCGAAGATTTACCCAGGTTCAGGCCTCGTAGAGGTCCCTACTCCTGCTTGTCTGCTCGTGGAATTATCAAAGGAATCAAAGATTACAATGGTGCACAGATGCAATCTGGCGAGGGTTGTGGAAACTAGGGTTGTGTGTGTCCTCCTCGCCGCCCCTCCTAGCCTTTATATAGATAGGCTAGGTCTCGGGTAGCAGGTCGAGTCGGTTACATGTTAGGGTTTTCCCCTTTGAACTTTCTATCTTTAGCTTCTTCTTGTTCTTCAAGCAATCGATAGTCCATAGGTTACTGGAGTTCTTCATTTGGGCCTTGGCGACACTGTGGGCCTCTACATATTCAGACCGTATATACCAAGCTCGAGTACTTATAGGGTATACCCATGTCAGTAGCCCCCGAGTGTCTAGTGGAATCGCAGATTCGACTGGAGACTTTATGAAGCCTTTCGAGTGCATGACTGAGTATATGTTTCTACTGCTTTGTTTATGTCATAGGATTGTTGATGTGCATGCCTGATTTAACCAATGTACCGGTATCAGTTAACTACCTTAGGGTAAAACAACTCCATCTACTCGAACTCGAGTCCCCGGACTCGAATCCGAAAAAGTGCTGGTGTAATTCAACTCAAGCCGCAGAGGTCTTATATGAGTCGAATTCCAGTATATGGGTGTGAGCCTCGCGGGTACGTCAAGGCATGTTCATCGTACCTGTAGGCACGGATATATTTCTGGTAGTGCGCAGCTAATGCGTTGCCAGGCCTTATTCAGGTCTTATCTTCACGCTGTAAGCGCGACATCCGAATTTTATCATCGCGGAGACGATTCGGGTGACCAAGGAGACGAAGTCTCTTTGTAGGGAAAAATTATGAGGCGGTGTCGCCATAAACTCCGAGTGTGGATGTTATCAACACACAGTACTTTGTACAAATAATCATAGGGTGCGCGACCAGCGCTCCCTATGGGAGTAGCCCTCGAGTGCCTGGTTGAGTCGAAGACTCAGGCAGGGACTAAAGAACTTTTGAGACTTCTGTCGTCTTTTGGTTGCTTGTTTCAGTCGAATTTGCTTTCGGTGCTCCCTATGGGAGTAACCCATGTCCTTAGTCGAACCGTGTTTCAAGTGATTAGGTTTTGCTTTGATTGTTCATGTTCCTATAAAAGAAGAAGAAAAAATCGTAGGGTGCACGACTAGCGCTCCCTATGGGAGTAGCCCCCGAGTGCTTGGTGTAGTCGAAGACTCGAGCGAGGACTAAAGTAGTCGAAGTCTTCTGCTGCGTAGTTTTTGATGACGTCGGTGCTGACGATTTCATGACCTCAGTTGCCCGTGTGAGCGAGTTTGACGGGACGTGACGAGCGGTGGGTCCCACTCCCTGACTCTGATTTAACCAGGCGTGCGTAATCTTTATTTTAACTGTGCCTCCTTGATTTCCGCACGTAATGGGAGTAGTGGGGGGACGGTTCACGTTTCAGCTCCTCCACGTGTCGAGCACAATGAACGCCACGCGTCTGGTAGGGTTTTTATGAGCCGTTGGATTGCATCTTCTAGGGGTTAAGTAGTGACGCTGCGACGGTAAAATTCACATCTACTTCCATTCATCCTTTGCCTTCATCGCCATTGCCGCATCTCCTTTGCTTTCTTTGCGCTCTTTTCCCTCCGCGGCACTGGACCAGCCCCGCACATTTCCCAGCTACTTCCTCCGGTCGCATCATCGCCGTGGAATGGGGAAGAAGAAAGGAGGTGCTGTGGCCGAGTCCGCTGCTGCCGCTGCTACGATGAAGAAGAAGGGCGGCTCCGCCGCTGCGGGCACCAGCACCGCCACCGGCGGGAAGAAGAAGGGAACGGGCACTCGCGTCACGAATGGCGCGTGGCGTCCATCTATGATCAAGTGCTCGAATCTTCGTCTTCTTCGCCAAGATGGAGTGTTGTCCGCTGCATTCGTCGACGCGCGCATCCCCGGCGGCGAGGTAATCCCCTCTCCTCCTGCCGATTTTCGAGTGATGTTCCTAGCGTTCATCATTCATGGCCTCTTGTTGCCCCTGCATCCTTTCTTCAGGGGCCTTCTTTGTTTTTACGGGCTCCAGCTCCATCAGCTATCCCCCAATTCCATCCTCCACGTAGCTTGCTACATCACCCTTTGCGAGTGCTAGCTCGGAATCGAGCCGCATTTCGGTCTCTTCAAGCGCCTCTTCAAGTTGAAGCGTCAATAGGCGTCTGGCTCTGTAGTCTATGATGTAGGCGGCTGCGGAATCCACGTCGATCCATCCGCCACATACTTCGACATCAAGCTGGCGATATCCGTCCAAGGGTGGAGGGACAAGTGGTTCTACGTCCGCGACGAGAAGGCTGACGGAGAACACTGCGGACTCGCACCCTTCGACCTCGCGACGCCGTGCCAGAGGAGGCGCTCCTGGAAGAATGTGGTCATGCCAGGCGAGTCCGCGGAGATAGATGTGCTGTACGAGCGCGTATGCGACCTCGAGAGTCGCATAGGCAAAGAGGAGGGAGGCTGCGCCCTCATTCGCACGTGGCTGCGCCGTCGCGTCCAGCCTCTACAGGCCAGAGTCCACCCCATGTTTCAGTGGGCTGGCGCTGACGATGTCACTCGCATGTCTGCCGATGGCATGTCCGCGAGTGAGATGGACAAAAGGGTTCGACTAGTCACCAAGTACACCGTCAAGGACGTGCTCCCTAGTGAACCAGTCGTTCCTCCGTTTGATGCTGCTAACCCTCCTCTTGAGGTATAGTTGTGCTACGTAGTAGCTTAGTTTGTTGATTGCCTCTTTGTTGTTTCTTTGCTTTGTGCTAAATTGTGGTCTGTATGCAGGATTGGGCGGTGTCACCCTGTATGCCCCCTCTTCCTGAGGGGGTTATTCCTCGCGAAGCCTTGGAAGAGGACGAGTCGGAGTCGAGCGTCCCGTCTGATGTGGAGGAGGAAGCCCCCGAGTCGGGTAGTCTGGATACTCGCAAGCGTTCGCGCAGCGAGGATTCTGATGCGTCGTCTCCTTCGACTCCAGAAGATGCAGGCGTTGGTGCAGAGTCGCCGATTCCTGCCATTCCTGTGAGTGCCGTGGCGCCATCTTCTCATAAGAAGATGTGACTACCGAAGGAGTCGTCGTCAGAGTCGGGGGAGCCAACCTTCGACTTTGATAAGTTTGATTGGTAAGTATTCGAATTGTCCTTTTTGGTTCTTCTTTGGATTTGCCCTTTCTTGATGTTGGTTTTGTCTTGCAGTCAGCATGCGTCGTAATCTTCTGGCGACGTCCAATTTTTGAAAGAATCTGGAGTCGTAACCTCGAGGGCCAAGAAAGAGGTTGAGCGTGCTCCTTCTCCTCCATTGGCGGCCTACTCCGGGCACAATTCATCCAGTTCTCCACATGATGGGGAGCATCGGATGGTTTCCCGGATGACTGCACACCAATCAACTTCGGAGTCATTGGAGGATCATGTAAGTGTAGTATCTCTTCTTCTGATGTTGGTTTTACCTACGTCTTCTGCTGACCCTTTGATGTTTTTTCTTTTGTGATAGCTCCTTGTGAAGGAAGCTGCTCACCTGGCGGAACAGGTGCTTGCGATGGGTTGCCAGCATGCAATGCTGGATACGCGCCATCGCGTGGTAGAAAGTAAGTGCTCTTTACGTCTTCTTCTTCTGCATCGTTGTTATGTAGTCGACTGATAGTCAATCCCTTTTGTTTTGTAGCTGAACATAATTCCCTTCTGCGCAACGCCGCCACCATGGAAAAGACACTCGCCGCGGCTGTGAAGGGCCACGATAAGGCAATCGTGGCGCGTGACGAGGCACAAAGCGCGAAGAGGATCTGCGTGCCTCCATTGCAGTCAGGGAGAAGTTGTTCGAAGAACAGCTTTTCTCGATTGCCAAGGCCCTCTTAGGTACCTTGCTTGGATATCATTATCGTTCTCTATTCGATTTTGTCGCTGGCACTGACTTTCGTGTCGATGTGTGGGTTTATGTACAGATGCTGGTGATTTGAGCTTCGACCCTCAGGCCCTCCGTCGTGACGATGCCTTGGCGGGTGCGCTTTTAGTCGTCGAGGACCATAGCACCGCCGTTCAAGATATGCTCTCCAAGGCCAAGGGCGTGCTCAGTCGCCTCCGGGAGGAGCTGATTCCCAAGGCTGAGCTAATCGAGAACATGGACGAGCTAGTGGAATCTCTCGCCGGGGGTGTCCCTGCAAGCTTCAAGAACTCGCTTCGTGCGGCTGGCGCGTCAATGTCACTCGCTATGGTGCAGGCCCACGGAGTCGAAGTTGATCCTGCAACGGTCTCAAGGGCGATGCCCGTTAGCACGGACAGCCAACAGGTAGTCTTTGCTCCCTTTGCGACTGCCTGTGGCAAGTATGGGCCGCAGCTGATTAACATAGTTGAAAGTACTCTAAGGAGCTGCAACGGGCCAAGAAGGCAGCAAAGGCTGTGGCGTCAGGGGCCAGCGGAAAGTTAGTGGCATCTGATACCGCCACAGACTCGATGAGGCCCCCGAAGCCGTCTAAGTCAAAGAAGCCAGTTGCTCCGCTGTAGCTTTGTAATAGTTTATTAGTTTGTGTCTTTTGTCAAGAACATGCCTTTGGCGAGTGTATCTGCTGATACTTTTGTTAATCTTGAATACACTCGAATCTATTGTCTATGTGTCGATTTGGTGTTCTTATTGCTTCTTGCTTGGCTTGTGGTAGGGCCCATCAAGTGATCCTTTGAGGGAACCTCAGGATTCGCCGCCCATTGATGATACTTTGGCACCGCTGCGCTCGAGGGTGGATGAGCTGTCTCTGCTCTCACGACTGCGTGATCGCGTGAAGCAGATGGAGCGTGAATTGCCCGTGCTCCGCGGTAACGCGGATGTATGGAAGTCGAAGGCAGAGAAGGCCACTGCCCGAGAACAATATCTGTTGGGGGAGGTGACGCAGCTGGGCGACCAATTTGAATGTTAATTTGCTTACTTTTGTCTTTCCCTTGTAGTCACTCGCAATGGTGTGCTGTCCTCATGCTTCCGTTGTTGCTTTGTGTAGTTGTCAGTGCGCGCCATCCACAGGATGAGAAAGATAGGATTGCCATTCGCATACATGACCTGACCCAAGAGCAACTTCAGGAGAGTGGATACTTCTGGGTGGATCATGATCGTGCGATTGCGCTAGCGACCCTGCAGGATCGTGCGTCGCGAGTGCTTCACTTTCTGAAGAAGTCACAGTCATGCTTGGAGAACATTTATCGGACGATGTTTCCGCTGGATGTTGCTCCATCGAACCTGCTGGCCCTCCTTACCAAGTTCCAAGACCTGACTGCGGTTCGCGAGTGTGTAAGGCAACAGTTGGTGGCTGGTGCCAAGGCCGCTCTGCCGCTGGTACGGCTGCATAGGCCCGATGTAGACGTTGCGGCAATTGCGGCTGGGCCACCTGCGCCACCAACGAGTTCTGCTTGGAATATGGTGCCGCATTATCAGACGGTGGATCGCCCAGCAGAGGAGATTGTCGACTTCTTCGAGGAACAAAAAACTTTCTCTTGTTGCAGTAGTGGTTTAGTTTGTATCCTGCACATAAATGTACCAGTGTTGTAAAGTTCGTATGTAATGATGTGCATAACTGATTGTCGATGATGTATAAAATAGCTTGTTTTAGCATGTATGTTTTGCGACTGCGCTGCACTATGCGATTCCTTTTCGTTAGCCTGGCCATGCGCTTATCTCAGTCCCTTGTCAACCTATCAGATGCGTTGCAACTGGGTTGTTGTGTGTCAAGGGTTTCGATTGATGTGCTAGCTACTCAGGAATATCGTGTTTTAGTTCGTAGAACAGATGTGTATAGGGTGGTGCATCCCCCGAGTGGATAAGTTGCGAAAAAATAAAGGAGAACACAGAGTTTTGGGGCACTTAGCTTTATTTATTCACGAGACAGTACAAAGTATAGCCTTGGCTGCGTGCCTTATTTGCAATGTAAAAGTAAAAACAACTAAGGATAGAAGCATCACAGCTGCGCGACGTTCCAAGGGTTGGCGTATGCGACTCCTGTCTCTAAATCTTGAAGGCAATAGGCGCCACCTGGGATTACTTCTGTAATCATGTATGGCCCTTCCCAGGGGGACTCGAGCTTGAGATGTCCTTGCTGCTTCAGTCGCAGGACCAGGTCGCCTTCGACGAAGGATCTGGGGCGTAGCCTCCTACTGTGGTAGTTGCACAGGTTCTGCTGGTAGATCATTGATCTTTCCGTGGCGATTTCCCTTGCCTCGTCAAGGAGGTCGACGGAGTCTTCGAGTGCAAGGGATGACTCCTGCTCGCTGTAAACTACCACGCGCGACGCTTTGTACCGTACCTCGGCGGGTAGCACCGCTTCAGCCGCGTGCACCATAAAGAATGGGGTGTAGCCTGTAGCATTGTTTGGAGTTGTGCGTAGGCTCCAGAGTACTGATTGTAGTTCGTCGGGCCAGCAACCCGCGGCTTGTTCGAGTGGCCGGAGGAGTCGCTTCTTGATGCCGCCACAGACGAGCCTGTTCGCCGTTTCGACCTGATCGTTAGTCTATGGATGCGCTACCGAGGCATAGCTGATGTTGATTCCCAGATTCTCGCAGAATTCTTGGAACTCCTTGGATGTGAAGTTCGTTCCATTGTCTGTGATGATGCTGTGTGGCACTCCGAAGCGGAAGACGATGGACTCGAAGAACTTGACTGCGTTGTGCCCTGATTGATTGGTCACTGGCATGGCCTCTATCCACTTGGTGAACTTGTCGACTGCCACCAGGAGGTAGACGTAGCCTCCTCGTGAGGACTTAGGGAGCTTGCCGACCATGTCGAGTCCCGATTGCGCGAAGGGCCAGGCCAATGGAATTGGCCGGAGCTCTGCGCCAGGTGCATGCGGCTTGTCCGCGAATCACTGGCACGCGTTGCATTTCTAGACGATGTCCTTGGCATCGCGCATGGCCGTAGGCCAATAGAATCCAGCTCGTAGAGCTTTGGCCACGAGGGTGCGACTGCCGGCGTGGTGTCCGCAGGTTCCCTCATGGATGACGAGGAGAACAGCTCTTCCATCGGCCGTGGAGACGCATCGTTGGAGTACTCCTGTGATGCTGCGTTTGTATAGTTCGCCGTTGATTACAGCGAATGCCTTGGATCACTGCGTGATGTGCCGTGCATCAGTCGGATCGTCCAGTAGCCTTTTGTTGAGGAGGTATGTGATGTATGGCTGAGTCCAGGATGACTCGATCATCATGACGCTCATTGGTCCTTCGAGTCCTGTATCCAGCTCTAGGTCGTTGAGTGCCATTAGCTCATTGGGTGGCATAGCCCCCGAGTCCGTTGTTGCGCTTGTTTTCTTCTCTGCTACCTTTGGGTTGATGGAGCGTTCGCAGATGCGCTCGAGAAATACCCCAGGTCGTATGGGGGCGCAGGTAGAGCCTATGTTGGCGAGTGCGTCCGCCTTTTCATTGCTTTCGCGACCTACGTGTCACAGCTCGCAGCCGTCGAAGTCCCCTTCGAGTGTGTCGTAGAGGTTGCGGTAGGCGATCATGTTGTCGTTCAGTGTGTCGCACTCATGCATTGTTTGGTTGACGACCAACTTGGAGTCGCCGTATATAATGAGCCTCTTGGCACCGCAGGCTTTTGCCATCCTCATCCCTGTAGCAGGGCCTCATATTTAGCTTCGTTGTTGGAGTTGGTGAACTACATTCGCAGGATGTATTTCAGCTTGTCCCCTTGGGGCGATGTCAGTATGACACCTGCGCCTACTCTGTCCTTCCGCTTGGATCCATCGAAGTGCATTGTCCAGAGGTAGGACATATCTGGTTTTTCGGGGAGTTGGTTCTCCATCCAGTGCACGAGGAAGTCAGGAAGGACTTGCGACTTGATTGCGTCGCGCTTTTCGTATGTAATGTCTCATGGAGACAATTTGATTCCCCAAAGCGCGACTCGTCCCGTGGCGTTGCGGTTATTGAGGATATGCCCCAGCGGGGCATCGTTGACCACCACGATTGGGTGTTCCTAGAAGTAGAGGTGCAGTCACCGGGCGGTCATGAAGACGCTATACGCCAGCTTCTGGTAGTGCGGGTACCGCTGTTTTGTTTGTGTGAGGACCTCGCTAAGGTAGTAGACTGGGCGCTGTACCCCGTGGACCTTGGTTTCCTCGGCTCGTTCGACCACGAGTACTGTGCTGACCACCTGGTTGGTGGTGGAGATATACAGCAACAACGTATCCCTTTCTCGTGGGGTCACCAATACTGGTGAAGTGGATAGTAGGCGCTTGAGGTCTTCGAATGCTTCCTGTGCTTCGCTGGTCCACTCGAACTTTTCAGTTTTGCGGAGGAGTTGGTAGAAAGGCAGTGCCTTTTCACCCATCCGACTAATGAATCGACTGAGGGCCGCGATTCACCCAGCCAGCTGCTAGATGCCCCTTATGTTTTTGGCTTCTCCATGGCTAGTATGGCTTTTATTTTCTTCAGGTTTGCCTTGACTCCTCTCGCAGAGATGAGATACCCGAGTAGTTGCCCAGATGGTACGCCAAAGGCGCATTTGTACGGATTGAGCTTGATCCGGTAGCGGCCGAGGTTGGCGAAGGTTTCGCGTAAATCGTTGATTAGGGAGGCTTCCTCCTTGGTCTTGATTACTATGTCGTCGACATAGACTTGAATGTTGCGACCAAGTTGGTCCTTGAGGCAAGCCTGCATGCTCCGCTGGTAGGTGGCTCCTGCGTTTTTAGCCCGAAGGGCATTGTGTTGTAGCAGAACACACTGAAGGGCGTCCTAAACGCAGTTTTTTCTTGATCTTCCTCCTTCATTTGAATCTGATTATAGCCTGAGTAGGCGTCAAGGAAGCAGAGGCGCTCGCATCTCGCGGTGGAGTCGATGATCTGGTCAATGCGCGGCAACGGGAAGTGATCCTTTGGATAGTGCTTATTCAAAGAGGTGAAGTCCACGCACATCCGCAGGATATCCGTGTCCTTTTTTGGTACTAGCACCGTGTTGGCGAGCCAAGTGCTTTCCTTGATCTCGCATATGAATTTGGCGTCGAGGAGTCTGTTGATCTCCATTCCAACTGCCTTTGCTCTTGGCTCAGATAATCGCCGGATTGTTTGCTTGACTGGCCTTGCGTCTGGGTTGACGTTGAGTGCGTGCTCGGCGAATTCCCTAGGAACTCCTGGCATGTCCACTGGACACCCGGCGAAGATTTCCTAGAGCTCACGGAGGAATTCCACGAGCGCGAGTTCCTATGTGGGACTCAAGTTGTTGGCGATGAGGGTCGTCTTGGCTGGATCGGATGGGTGGACCTGGACTTTCTTTGTGTGCACCGATGAGTCGAAAGATAGATCGGGCAAACTTGACCGGCTTAGGGGAGGCAGACTGTTGTCTGTCGACTCATTTAGTCTCGCGAGTTCTTCCTGCATGCCGAAGGGCTGGGAAATTCTGTTGAATTCCCTGTCGCAACTGTCAGATCTCTCGAAGTTCCCGTTGACTGTGATGACGCCATTGGGACCTAGCATTTTCATCTGTAGGTAGGCGTAGTGTGGTACTGCCATGAACCTAGCGAACGCGACACATCCGAGGATGCAGTGGTACTGTGAGGGCCAGTCGACGACCTCAAAGTCGATGCGCTCGCGCCGAAAGTTTTTTGGCGTGCCGAAGATGATGTCGAGGTTGATTTTGCCCAGGGGATATACGCCTTTTCCTAGGACGATGCCGTGGAATGTTGTGTCTGAGGCTTCTAGGCAAGTCAGAGGGATCCTCATTGCTCGCAAGGTACTTGCGAATATAAGGTTGATGCCGCTTCCGCCGTCCATGAAGACGCGGCTCATGTCGAAACCTCTGATTTGCGCCTCGAGTACGAGGGGACAATGGCCTGGACGAGGTACTTGAGGCAGATGATCGCGTTTGTCGAAGGTGATGCGGGACTCGCTTTCGCTAAGGTACTCAGTGGTGGATGGTGGCGAATTTGTGGCCAAATTGACTTGGCGAGTGATGGCCTTCTACACTCTATTAGAGGGGCGTCCTTTTTGGATCATCATGGTACCCATGGCTTGTGGGTATTGTTCGCCTCGCTGGTGCTGGTCCTGCGTAGCTGCGTTTGGGGGTAGTCCAGGTGGTGGTGGCGGAGCGCCATGTGCCACGGCGCCTGGGGCGGCTCCGTATCCCCTTTTGACTGCACTGTGGTTCATCGAAACCAATCCCTCATGTAGTTTGAGGAACTCGCGGCAGTCCTTGAGGAGGTGGCTGGACTTCTTCTTTCCATCATGCTTGTCGATGTAGAAGTGCACCATACATGGCCCGGACAATTTGTCTTCAATGGATGTCGCGGGTGTCTCATCACGATTGCGGCGTTTCCACACTTGCATGGTTTTCTCGGAGTTGCGGTATCCACCACTACGGTAGCCACTGTTGTAGTTATCATCGCGTCTGTCGGCGTAGCCAGCTGCGACCATGTTGACGTCGTCACGATCATCGTAGATGCGCATGCGGCGTTTTCCTCGGCGGTCGCGTCTGCACTCGAGTTCTGCCTCCTCGTCGGGGTGAACACGATTTTTCACCGAATCTTCTCCATCAGCCCACCGATTCGTGATTTCCATCAGGTGGTCGATGGTCTTGGGCTTCGAGCGGCCTAGCTCCTCCCTGAGCTCTATGCGGTGGACGCCACCATTGAATGCGTCAATCGCGCGATCCTCCGAGATGTTCTCTGCGGATTTCTTGATGATGGACCACCTTTGGATGTAGCAGCGTAGCGATTCGCCTGATCTTTGCTGGCAGCATCTCAGCTCTTCGATTGATGCAGGCCGCTTGTACATGCCCTTGAAGTTGCACACGAAGCTGTAAACCAGCTCATCCCAACTGCGAATGGATCCGCGTGGGAGGTTGTTGAGCCATGCTCGGGCGGCGCCTTATAGCTGTAGCTGTAAGCATTGCATGGCCCTGCTTCGATTGCCACCGTGGAGCCTGACGGAGGAGATGTGGTCCTCCAGCCAGATCTTTGGGTCCTGTAGGCCATCAAACTTCGGGTTCTCTGACGGGAGTTTAAACCCTTTGGCCATTCGCTTTTTCCTGATGGCCCTGCTGAAGCATCTGGCGCCGCAGAGCTCCACATCTTCTTCCTCCGAGTCAGTCGACCGAGCATGTCGTGCCCTTGATTTATAAATCGTGTGCTGCGTGAGGTCATCGCGTCCATCATAGTCATGGTCATGTCGCCGTGAGGGGCGGCGTCGAGACAGGTCATGACTATCGTCGCTGGATGAGGGAGAGGAGTAGCGCTTTGCTAGCGCTTTGCCTTTTTCGGCTCTGGTGTTGGCTCCTTATCGAGAGCAGCCTCGATTAGTCCCAAGCCCACGATCGTAGATCAGTGCATGGCGGCTCGAGGATCTCCAGCTGGTGGCTGGTTGTTGAGGAGGTACATGGTGGCTGCTGTCACTGCGGCCTGCAGCGTCTTGGGGACCACGTTGCCCCATGTATCGACTGTGATAGAGCTGAAGTCGACAACCTTTGCAGCTTCTATGCGTTCTTGCTCAGTGAGATGGGCCATCCGAGACCGTCTCTTGTTTGCGAGGTACTCGTTGCCCTTTGAGGTGGATCCTCCGTGGGAGGAGAGCCCAGCACATCGAAGGCTTGACTCGTCCGCCGCCTTTTTGCGCGCCTCGAGTTGCGCGATAGTTTGCACTTGGCGGTTAAATTCTTCCTTCAAGAGCCAGTGGTAGTCCATTAGCAGTTCTTGCGGAGATCCGAAGGTTAGAGGGTTGCCTCGTAAGGCCTCGCGGCAGCGAGCCCACTCTTGCTCGTTGAGGCTGATCACGACGCATTCGCCGGTTTGCTCGTTTGTTATGGTTGGAGGTTAGATTGCTCCTCCATTGTTGACGAGGGTGCGATTGCCACCATTGCCACTGTTCCCGCCGTTGCCGCTGTTAGGCGGGTCGGTTTCGTTGCCACTGTTGCCCGTGTTGTTGCGGTTTGCGGAGGTGTCGCCTGCGTTGATGACGGCGCACATGAAGTGATTGGGGAAGCTGCTGCTCCCGCAACTTTCAGATTCGGAACCGTAGGCTCCATCTTCAGTTGCCAGATCGCTCAGATCAGAGTCGCGACTGCTGTCGCTGGTTGTGTTTTCGACTGTTGTCGGGGCGTTGAGCTCACTGAGGGTGCCGATCGATGGACGGAACCATGATGCTGGGGCAATCGACGGCACCGTCGGCTGGTCAAGCATGCGAAGCGTGCCCATCTGACCAACTTGGAAGCGAAAGCTCCCGATCGCCAGGCTGATTCCGTCGCCCACAGACTCGAAAGCCGGGCGAGTGGATGGCGTGTGGATGGTGAAGTCGAACGCGCCGAAGAGCTGGCGAATCTCCGCTGTTGCGGAGTTGTAGATCGCGGTTGATGGGGCCGAAGAAGCCGCAACATCAGCACTCCCAGTTCCCACAGACGGCGCGAATTGACGAGGGTTTAACTCATCAATGCCCATTGTTATGGACTTGGGCTTTAGAGAAGGAGGGAGTGCTGGAGACATCTATCGGCTAGCAAACAAGCACACAAGGGACTCGAAGATTTACCCAGGTTCAGGCCTCGTAGAGGTCCCTACTCCTGCTTGTCTGCTCGTGGAATTATCAAAGGAATCGAAGATTACAATGGTGCGCAGATGCCATCTGGTGAGGGTTGTGGAAACTAGGGTTGCGTGTGTCCTCTTCGCCGCCCCTCCTAGCCTTTATATAGATAGGATAGGTCTCGGGTAGCAGGTCGAGTCGGTTACATGTTAGGGTTTTCCCGTTTGAACTTTCTATCTTTAGCTTCTTCTTGTTCTTCAAGCAATCGATAGTCCGTAGGTTACTCGAGTTCTTCATTTATTGGGACTTGGCGACACCATGGGCCTCTACGTATTCAGGCCATATATACCAAGCTCGAGTACTTATAGGGTATACCTATGTCACATGGTGTAACATTTGATGTTATCAAGATACTCTTCCAGTGTTAGTGATTAACATGATCTCATGGTCTAAGGACTAGGATTGCTTTGTTAGATGTTATAGCAATATAAACACAATGACTTTGATCGTAATGCTATACTTCGGATGAATGTTCATCATATCATTCTACTAATGTTGTCACCTCGTTCTTAACAACATCCAATGTCCATGATCAGGAAACCTTGATCATCTTGTTAATCAACGAGCTTGTTTATAAGAGAGGCATAACTAGGAACTCTCCTTTTGTTTATTAAACACACATGTATTAACGTTTCCAAATTAATACAATTATAGCATGCAAAATAAATGCCTATCATATACTTGGAATATGTATAATAACAATATTATTCCCTCTCAGGGCATATTCCCTTCAGTCTCCCACTTGCACTAGAGACAATAATCTAGTTACATGGTGATAAATCTAACACCCATGGAGTTCTGGTGTTGAGCATGTTTTGCTCTAGGGAGAGTTTTAGTCAATGGATCTGATACATTGAGATCCGTATGTACTTTACAAATCATTATATCTCCATCCTTGACATGCTCATGGATGGAGTGAAACCGGCGCTTAATATGTTTGGAATTCTTGTGAGACCTTGGTTCCTTTGCGTTGGCTATGGCTCCATTGTTGTCACAATAGATCACCATTGGATCCAATGCACTAGGAACCACACCCAGTTCGGTAATGAACTCCTTCATCCAAACTACTTCCTGTGCTGCTTCTGAAGCAGCAATATATTCCGCCTCCGTTGTTGACCTTGTTACCACGGGTTGTTTGGAGCTCCTCCAACTAACTGATGCTCCGTTCATGAGAAATATGTATCCAGATTGAGACTTAGAGTCATCCGGATCCGTGTCAAAGCTAGCATCGACATAACAATTAGTGACCAGCTCTTCTTCACCTCCGTATATAAGAAACATTTCCTTAGTTCTTCTCAAGTACTTAAGGATATTCTTGACCGTTATCCAGTGTTCCACACCTGGATTAGATTGGTACCTGCTAGTCAAACTAATAGCAGGTGCCACATCTGGTCTTGTACATAGCATGGCGTACATTATAGAGCCTATGGCTGCAGCATAGGGGATCTTATCCATTATTTCTCTTTCTTCCGCCCTAGCCGGACTTTGAGTCTTACTCAATGTCTTGCCTTTCAACATAGGTACGAACCCCTTCTTACTTTCATCCATTTTAAACTTCTTTAAAATCTTATCAAGGTATGTACTCTATGATAGCCCTATTAGGCGTCTCGATCTATCTCTATAGATCTTTATGCCTGATATATATGACGCTTCACCAAGGTCCTTCATAGAAAATTTGGTGTTTAGATAACTTTTAACACTATTTAAAAGATCTATATCATTTCCAATCAATAATATGTCATCCACATATAATATCAGAAATGCCACATTGCTCCCACTCACTTTCTTCTAAATACAAGCCTCTCCGTAAGTTTGGACAAATCCAAACTCTTTGATCACTTCATCAAAGCGCAGATTCCAACTCTGTGACGCTTGATTCAGTCCATAGATGGACCGCTGAAGCTTGCACACCTTGTTAGCATCCTTAGGATCGACAAAACCCTTTGGTTGTATCATATACAACTCTTCTTCAATGTTACCATTGAGGAACGTAGTTTTGACATCCATCAGCCATATTTCATAATCGAAATATGCAGCAATTGCTAACATAATCCTAACTGACTTTAGCATCGCTACGGGAGAGAATGTCTCATCGTAGTCAACTCCTTGAATTTTTCGAAACCTTTTTGCGACAAGTCGAGATTTATAGATGGTTACATTACCATCAACATCAGTTTTTCTTTTGAAAATCCATTTATGCTCAATGGCCTTTCGGTCGTGAGGTAAGTCCACCAAGGCCCAAACCTGGTTTTCGTACATGGATTCCATCTCGGATTTCATGGCTTCTAGCCATTTGTTGGAATCCGGGCTCATCATCGCTTCTTCGTACGTCGCAGGGTCATCCATTTCATCAACCATGAAATTCACAACAGGATTCTCGTACAGTTCAGGAGATGCACGTGTCCTGCTAGACCTATGAGGTTCGATAGTGTCCTCTTTTGGAGTTTCATGATCATTATCATTAGTTCCTTCTTCATTTGGTGAAGTCAACTCCGAAACGACTTCCGGTGTTGTGATACTTGCCATTTCATGAAGAGAAGGTTCAATAACCTCTTCGAGTTCTACCTTTCGACTACTCACACCTTTCGCGAGAAACTCTTTCTCTAGAAAGGATCCATTCTTGGCAATGAAAACCTTGTCCTCTGATTTGTGATAGAAGGAATACCCAATTGTTTCTTTAGGGTATCCTATGAAGACGCATTTTTCCACTTTGGGTTCGAGTTTATCCGGTTGAAGTTCCTTCACATAAACATCGCATCCCCAAACTTTAAGAAATGATAGCTTAGGTTTGTTTCCAAACCATAATTCATACCGTGTCGTTTCAAAGGATTTATATGGTGCCCAATTTAAAGTAAATGCTGCGGTTTCCAGTGCATAACCCCAAAATGACAGTGGCAAGTCAGTCAAAGACATCATAGATCAAACCATATCCAATAAAGTACGATTACGACGTTCCGACACACCATTAATTGTGGTGTTCCGGCAGTCGTGAGTTGTGAAACTATTCCACACTCTTTCATGTGTGTGCTAAACTCGTAACTTAGATACTCTCCTCCATGGTCAGACCATAGAAATTTGATCTTTCTATTACGATGATTTTCCACTTCATTCTGAAATTCCTTGAACTTTTTATAGGTTTCAGACTTGTGTTTCATCAAATAGATATACCCGTAACTACTTAAATCATCCGTGAAAGTAACAAAATAACGATATCCACCTCACGCCAACACACTCATTGGTCCACACACATCAGTATGTATGATTTCCAATAAATCTGTCACCCGTTCCATTGAACCGGAAAACGGCGTTCTAGTCATCTTGCCCATAAGGCATGGCTCGCATGTATCAAATGATTCAAAATCAAGTGATTCCAAAAGTCTATCGGAATGGAGTTTCTTCATGCATTTAACGCCAATATGACCTAGACAACAGTGCCACATATATGCAGATATATCACCATTAAGTTTAATCCTTTTAGCATGAACATTATGGATGTGCGTATGAGTACTATCAAGATTCAATAGAAATAAACCATTCATCATGGGTGCATGACCATAAAAGATATTATCCATATAAATCGAACAACCATTGTTTTCGGATTTAAACGAATAACCACATCGCATCAAACAAGATCCAGATATAATGTTCATTCTTAGTGTAGGTACCAAATAACAATTATTTAGGTTTATAACTAATCCCAATGGTAGGTGGGGTAGCGTTTCGACAGTGATCACATCAACTCTTGATCCATTGCTGACACGCATCTTGACCTCACCCCTTGCTAGCGGTCGCTTGTTCCGTAGCCCTTATTCGCGTTACATATGTTAGCAACCGATCCGGTATCAAATACCTAGGTGCTACTATGAGTACTAGTCAAGTACACATCAATAACATGTATATCATATATACCTTTGTTTGCCTTGCCGGCCTTCTTGTCTGCCAAAAACTTGGGGCAGTTGCGCTTCCAATGGCCAGTCCCCTTACAATAGTAGCACTCGGTATCAGACTTAGGGACAGCCCGGGATTTCTTTTCAGGCGCAACAACAGATTTGCCGCCCTTCTTTCCCTTATGTTTACCCTTCTTGTCTTTCTTGAAACCGGTGGTTCTATTGACCATCAACACTTGATGTTATTTCCTACTCTCCACTTCTGCAGTTTTAAGCATTGACAGAAGCTCGGGGAGAGTCTTCTTCATGCCATGCATGTTATAGTTCATCACGAAGCTCTTATAGCTAGGTGGCAGAGATTGGAGAACACGATGTATGCCTAAGTCAATGGGAATCATTATTCCCAAGGACACAAGCTTATCAGCGTACCCAGACATTTTGAGTACATGCTCAATAATAAGCTATTCTCTTCCATCATGCAGCTAAAGAAATTTTCTGAAGCATTATAACTGTCTACGGTAGCATGTGTATTGAAAATCATTTTCAATTCACCCATGGTATCAAAGGCATTGCCATTTTCGAAACACTTTCGAAGTTCTGGCTCTAGCCCATACAGTAAGACACAATGAACTAAGTTGTGGTCCTCGAGTCACATAGACATTCTTTTCCTCGTTAGGGGCATCAGGAGCTGGTGGGGGGCCAAGCGGCGCTTCTAGCACATATTGCTTTTGTGCAGCAAAGAGGAGAATCCTCAAATTCATAGCCCAGTTGGTGAAGTTGCTACCATTCGCAGCAAGTTTATCATTCTCCATGAACACATTGAAATTAAAAACAGGTGGTGCCATTTACAATAGAATTTGTAAAGTTTATTTAGACTAAGTTTATGATATATTGAGTTCAACTAAACTCCCACTCAAAAACAACATCCCTCGTGTCCTTTTGGTGATTACATGAACCAAATCCATTACACCAAGTCCGATCATCATGTGAGTTGGTGTAGCTTCAAAGGCGAGCATCTATACGGGCATCATATCAACTATATGACTCATACTTAACCTTTCGGTCCGTGTTCCGAGGCCATGTCTGTACATGCTAGGCTGGCGAAGTAAAAACCTTAGTACTCACATGTGTAAAATTTTCTTACACCCGAAATATGATCGTGGATTCAAGTACACCCGATCATCACGTGATGTCTTGAAGCGGCGAAACATAAACGGTGTGTACTTAAGGAAGAACACATTTTTATCTTGATATTTAAATGAGGGATCATCTTATAATGCTACTAAAACGCCAAACTAGCAATATAAGATACGAACATCATATGTGTAAAGTAAAATGATATGGTTCTTGCATTTGATCACTATCATTTGCATCGTGGTATGATCTCTATCATTCCTTTGTGTGTAAGGCCAAGGTCTATGGAACTTACACATTAAATGTGTTGTAAGAGTATCAACTATACATCAACTTACAACATTACCATATCATGACACAAGCCCAACAACGATCTAAACTAGACGCCTCTAATTTATCAATTGCAAGTTTTACGTGGCTTAGGGCTTTCGAAGATAGAACCGTTCTTACCTATGAATATGGAACCACAACGATGATAACCAAATTATTATCAACTCGTTGTAAATCAGATATTAAGTATAGTAGGAGAGACAGACACCCGCCAGCCACTTATGCAAAACTAGTTGCATGTCAGTCGTGGAACCGGTCTCATGTGCCACCAATATCCAAAGTACATATAAGAAGCAATAACATGATCATCACCGCCCACATACTCTTATGTGTTCTACCCATGCAAAGCACGTACGCATAGATCAGGCTCTGATATGACTAAAGGGTTCGTAGCATAGAAAACAAAAAAAATTCCTACGATGTGAACTATACGCTAAGATCTATCTACTAGATACAAGCAACGGGTGGATATACATCCATGGAGATCTTACCCTCGAAGACAATGAAGTTTTGTTAATGAGTAGGAGCTCGTGGATGATGTAGTCGTACGCTTGCCGATCTCAAGATCATGTGGAAGTCCTAGCACCGCAAACCAGCAGCGCATCCGCACTCACACACACGTTCAGGCCACCGAACAACCTTCGCCTCCTCGCTCCAGTGATGCAGCGGAAGCAGCAAATCCTTCCAGACGAAATGCCACCGGGAACATGTATCTCGCTAATCCGAGACCATGGGGAATAATTGTAGAGGGGGGAGAGATCCTTCACGAGGAGGTGTGAGGAAGAAGGGTAAGAGGGGTGGCCTTTTATAGGAGGAAGGGGTACCCCTCCCCATGGCCGGTGCCTGATGTCTACGCACATCTATTCTTATAGATAGTTGTTGGGCCTCCAAGTGTAGAGGTTTGTAGAACAGCACCAAGTTTTCCCTTAATTGGATCACCCAAGGCTTATCGAACTCAGGGAGGAAGTGGTCAAAGGTGTCCCCTCTCAAGCAACCCTGCAATCAAGATACAAGAAGTCTCTTGTGTCCCCAACACACCCAATACACTTGTCAGGTGTATAGGTGCATTAGTTCGGCGAAGAGATAGTGAAATACAAGTGGTATAGATATAAGACAACGGTGCAAGATAATAGCTTGATGGTGTGGAAGATACTAAAGGCAAACTGAAATAAAGATGAAAGAAAGCAAACATGTAACAGATCTAATTGCAAATGGTGTATCAATGCTTAGAAACAAGGCCTAGGGATCATACTTTCGCTAGTGAACACTCTCATAAATATATTATCTTCATGATACTACTCTTAACTACTCTCCGGTTGGACACTCTAATCGATGGTAGGGCTATAACAACACACCTCAAAGTTTGCTTTCCACATCTAGATAACCCCACACTTTCACCTTGAGTACTAGATGGTTCCAACAAACACCACAATTTCATAGAGACATCCAACTCCAAATATAACTCATAACAAGTATTTGTAATCTCTAGCCTAAGTGCCACCATGGTGTGCACGCTGTCACTTTCACACACATGGGGAGACCAGAGATCTATTAAAGCACTTGAGTAGCAAGGTATATCTACTTGACTACAAATCTCATGATCACAATATGATCATGCATAGAGAGATATGAACACATAGCTACTGGTAGAACCCTTAGCCTCGAGGAAGAACTACTCCCTCTTCATCATGGGAATCAGCAACAACGATGGAGATGGTGGTGGAGATCGATGGAGATGGCTCCGGGGGCACTTGCCCGTCCCGGTAGGGTATCAGAATAGAGACTTTCTGTCCCCCGAATCTCCCCTTCGGTGGCAACTGTGCTGTGGAACTTTTCCTTGATTTCTGATTGACGACTTAGGGTTTTTGCATCGGGGGAGATATATAGGCGAAAGAGGCAAGGTCGGTGGCTTTCTAGGGGGCCCACACCATGCCCTGGCGCGGCCAGGGGGACCCACGCCTAGGGGTGGTGTGGCCACCCTGTGGCCCCTCTCCGTCTCGTATTCTAGCTCAGTGAATCTTCAAGTAAAATATCAACATCCCCAAGCTTAACTCCTGCTTGTCCTCAAGTAGGTAAGTGATAAAAAGAAAGATTAATTTTTGAGGTGACATGCACCATCATAAACTTGATCAAAGTATTTATAATTCATTGATAGCTGGGATCATAGTACTTCAATCATAACATGAAAGACAAAGTTCTAGCAATAAGACGGAGAAACTATGTTGCGACATGAAAAGGCACAAACAAAAGATTCATGAATAACAATGCTTTGCAAAACGTTTGTTTGTTTCACATAAATAAAACATAGTGATTTCTATGCACTTCTATTCTTGTAGACAGTTGTTGGGCCTCCAAGTGCAGAGGTTTGTAGAACATCATCAAGTATACCCTTAAGTAGATTACCCAAGGTTTATCGAACTCAGGAAGTGGTTAAAGGTATCCCCTCTCAAGCAATCCTGCAATCAAGATACAAGAAGTCTCTTGTGTTCCCAACACACCCAATACACTTGTCAGGTGTATAGGTGCACTAGTTCGGCGAAGAGATAGTGAAATACAAGTGGTATGGATAATTATAAGTGGGAACGATGATAGAAAATAGCTTGATGGCGTGGAAAAGACTAAAGTAAAACTGAAATAAAGATGAAAGCAAGCAAACATGTAACATGTCTAGTTGCAAACGGTGTTTCAATGCTAAGAAACACGACCTAGGGATCATACTTTCACTAGTGAACACTCTCATATAAATTTATCATCTTCATGATACTACGCTGAACTACTCTCCGGTGGGACACTCTAATCAACGGTAGGGCTATAACAGCACACCTCAAAGTAAGCCTTTCCCATCTAGAAAACCCCATAGTGTCACCTTGAGCTCTAGATGGTTCCAACAAACACCACAATTTCATAGAAACATCCAACTCCAAATATAACTCATAAAAAGTATTTGTATTCTCTAGCCTAAGTGCCACCATGGTGTGCACGCTGTCACTTTCACACACATGGGGAGAGCAGAGATCTATTAAAGCACTTGAGTAGCAAGGTAGATCTACTTGATTAGAAAGCTCATGATCACAATATGATCATGCATAGAGAGAGATGAACACATAGCTACCGGTAGAACCCTTAGCCTCGAGAGAGATCTACTCCCTACTCATCATGGGAATCAGCAATGGTGATGGAGATGGTGGTGGAGATCGATGGAGATGGCTCCGGGGGCACTTCCCCATCTCGGCAGGGTGCCGGAACAGAGACTTTCTGTCCCCCGAATCTCCCCTTCGGTGGCGGCGGCACTGCGGAACTTTTCGTGGATTTCTGATTGACCACTTAGGGTTTTTGCATTGGGAGGCTCTTATAGGCGAGAGGGGAGACCGAGGGGGTGCCGGAGGGGGTGCCATTTCTGATTGACCTAGCCACCCCTATATAAGGAGGGATAGGGCCTCTGTAGAAGGGGTTCCGCTATTCTGATTTGGTGGAGGGTTTTAGGGGTGAACAGTGTGTGAGAGTAAGAGAGCTTCTTCTTCCTCCTCTCGCCAATACAGCTCTAGGAGCACTTGTAATCTTGGAAGCAAAGCAAATAAAAATTTCTGTGTGAGGATTCACCTCATTATCCCTCCCTGGATTCCCCTTGCGTGTATTAGTCCCCACCTTTAGCCTATCCATGGCATCTGTCGTGACACTGTTGGAGATATGCCCAAGAGGCAATAATAAAAGTGGTTATTATTATATCTTTGTGTTTATGACAATTGTTTACATCCCATGCTATAATTGTATTATAAGGAAATGCTAATACATGTGTGTTTTGTAAACGTAAAAGAGTCCCTAGAAAGCCTCTTGTTGAACTAGCTTGTTGATTAATAGATGATCATGGTTTCTTGGTCATGGACATTGTATGTCATTAATAACAAGGTTATATCATTCGGAGAATGATGTGATGGACACACACCCGTAGTAAGTGTAGCATAAGATCAAGTCATTAAGTTCGTATTGCTACAAGCTTTCAAATGCATAGTAACCTAATCCTTCGACCATGAGGTTATGTTAATCACCATCACCGGATGGGTACTTTGATGGCATCAAACACCACTTCGTAACTGGGTGGTCATAAAGGTGTTGTTGGGTATTCTGAAAGTATGTGTTGAAGCGCATGGACCAAGATTGAGATTTGTCCATCCATATGACGGATAGATATGGTCTGGGCCCTCTTGGTGGAATGTCATCTAGTTAGCTTGCAAGCATGTGACTAGGTCACAAGGGATGACATATCATGGAACGAGTAAAGAGTACTTGTCAGTAACGAGGTAGAACTAGGTATGGAGATACTAACGATCAAACCTTGGATAAGTAGAGTATCGTGTGACAAAGGGAATTGGTTTCGTATGTTAATGGTTCTATCGATCACGAAGTCATCGTTGAGTATGTGGGAGCCGTTATGGATCTCCAGATCCCGCTGATGGTTATTGATCGGAGAGGTGTCTCCATCATGTCTACATATTCACGAACCGTAGGGTGACACACTTAAGGTTCGATGCTGTTTAGGTAGATATGGAATATGCGTTGGAGACCGAATGTTGTTCGGAGTCCCGGATTGGATCTTTGACATCACGAGGAGATCCGGATTTGTCCGGAGAATAAGATTCATATAATGGAGATCATTTTCTAAGTTAGGAAATGTTCCGGAGTATTTATATGGGGATTCTAGAAGGTTTCGGAATGTTCCGGAAGGTTCTAGAAGATTTTTTGGAGTTTACTTGAAAACCAAGAAAGGATAAAAGGATAAAGGGAAATTTAAAAGGGAAACTTGGGGGGAAGGACTCTCCCCCCAAGCTCCCTTGTGCGCCGGCCCTAGGGGGTGGGCCTAGGGGTGGGAACCCTAGGCCGCACCCCTCCCTCTATATATAGAGGGGTGGAGGCGCCACCCCCTTGCTCCTCCACTCTTGCCCCTAGCCGCCTCTCTCCTCCTTCTTCCTTCTGCTCAGGCTTAGGTGAAGCCCTGCAGAATTCTCTACTCCACCACCACCACCACGCCGTCGTGCTGCTGGGATTCCGTGGAGAAGATCTACTACCTCCGCTGCTTGCTGGAACGAGGAGAGGAAGGTCTGCTTCGACTCCGCACGTGTGACCGACTGCGGAAGAGCTGCCGGAACGCAGCGCTGGAAGGATCGTCCACTCGATCTTGAGATCGGCAAGTGATCGACTACATCAACCATGAGATCCAATCTCGTAACGCTTTTGGGTCTACAAGGGTTAGTACAGATCTATCTCGTTGCACATGTCTAATAGATTAGATCTTGGCTTTTATCTAGATTAGATCTGGGTTTTGTTCGTTCTTGCGGTAGAAATTTTTTGTTTTCCATGCTACGAACCTTACAGTGGCATCAGAGCCGTATCTATGCGTAGATCTATTGCACGAGTAGAACACAATGGTTTTGTGGGCGTTGGTGCTCGTGCCGTCTTTTGCTTTGTGTACTTTGCATCTTGCGGTATGGTGGGATGAAGCGGCTCGGGCTAACCTTACATGTCATCGCACATGAGACTTGCTCCACGCTTGACGTGTAACTTGCTTTGCATAAGTGGCTTTGCGAGTGTCTGTCTCTCTCACCATAGTATAGATCCAATTTACACTTTGCACTTGATAGCACTTGTATCAACGTTGTGTTTCAGTTTCGTAGGTAAGATCCATTCTTATTCGAAAGCCCCAAACCACGTAAAACATGCAAAGAAAATTAGAGGCGTCTAACTTGTTTTTGCAGGGGTTTTGTGATGTGATATGGCCATCATGTGATTATGATTATATTTGATGTATGCAATGATCCTTGTTGTAATATGGCAACCGGCAGGAGCCTAATGGTTGTCTTTAATTCTGTTAAGACCTGCGTGTCTATTCATCTTGTAATGGCTTTATTCCAAGTAGTTGTAATAGTTGCTAGTGATGATGGACAACCATGAAGCGGTGCCACTGACCTTGACGCAATGCTGGTGATGATGGAGATCATGTCCGTGCTTTGGAGATGGAGATCAAAGGCACAAGAAGAAAGGGCCATATCATATCACACTAATTATGAATTGCCTGTGATGTTAATCCTTTATGCATATTGTATTACTTAGATCGCGACGGTAGCATTATAAGATGATCCCTCTCACTAAATATCAAGTAATAAAGTGTTCGCCCTTAGTTGGCACCGTTGCTAAGACTCGTTGTTTCGAAGCATCTCGTGATGATCGGATGTGATATATTCTAAGTGTGCATACAAAGGGTGCAAGCCAGATTTGCACATGCGGAAACTAAGGTTAATCTTGACTAGCCTAGCATGTACAGACATGGTCTCGGAACACGGAAATACCGAAAGGTAGAGCATGAGTCATATAAATGATATGATGAACATGAAGATTGTTCGTTGACGAAACTACATCTTCTCTCGTGAAGATCGGACTTGGTGTAGTGGACTTGGTTCGTGTAATCACTAAGACAATATGAGGAATGCTGTTTTGAGTGGGAGTTCACCTAGTTAATTTAAGAATTAAAATTGAACTCAATTCATCATAAACTTAGTCTAAACTACTTGCAAATTTGTTGTAGATTATGGCGACCCCCTCCATCAATTTCAATGTGTTCCTATAGAAAGAAAAGCTTAAGAACAATGGAAGCAATTTCACGGACTGGTTCCGTGGACTGAAGATCGTCCTCAGGGCTGGTCAGTTGACCTATGTGCTCGAAGCACCGCTAGGTGACCCACCTGCAGAAGATGCCACCGATGACGTAAAGAATGTTTACGCCACTCAGAAAAATCATTACTCCACAGTTCAGTGTGCCATCCTGTACGGTTTAGAAGCGGAGCTTCAGAAGCGCTTGGAGCACCACGACCCGTTCGAGATCATTAAGGAGCTCAGGCTGATTTTTGAGACTCGCGCGGCCATGAAGAGCTATGAGGCCTCCGAAAAGTTCTTTAACTGTAAGATGGAAGAGGGTAGCTCCGTTAGCGAGCACGTGCTCACCATGTCTGGGCACACAAACAAGCTCCAAGAGTTGGGGATAACGATTCCTAATGAGTTAGGGATTCACCGTGTCCTCCAATCACTGCCACAGAGTTATAAGAACTTTGTGATGAACTACAATATGCACTGCATGAACAAGACGTTGCCTGAACTATCGTCCATGCTGAAAACTACTGAAGTGGAGATCAAGAAGGAGCACCAAGTGTTGATGGTCAATAAGACCACCAATTTCAAGAGACAGGGCAAGCCTAAGAACAAGGGCAACTTCAAGAAGGACGGCAAGAAAGTTGCCGCACCTGCTAAGAAGCCCAAGGCTGGTCCCAAGCCTGAAACTAAATGCTTCTACTGCAAGGGTGCTGGTCACTGGAAGCGTAACTGCCCCAAGTACCTGGCGGATCTGAAGAATGGCAACATCAAGAAGAAAGGTATATTTGATATATATGTTATTGATGTGTATCTTACTAGTAATCGTAGTAGTGCCTGGGTATTTGATACTGGTTCGGTTGCTCATATTTGTAACTCGAAATAGGAGCTGCGGAATAAGCGAAGACTGGCGAGAGACGAGGTGACGATGCGCGTTGGAAATGGCTCCAAGGTTGATGTGATCGCTGTCGGCACGCTCCCTCTACATCTACCTTCGGGATTAGTTTTAAATTTGAATAATTGTTATTTGGTGCCTGCGTTAAGCATGAACATTATATCTGGATCTTGTTTATTGCGAGACGGTTACTCTTTTAAGTCCGAGAATAAAGGTTGTTCGATTTATATGAGTAATATCTTTTATGGTAATGCACCTGAGATGAATGGTTTATTCTTACTGAATCTCGATAGTAGTGATACACATGTTCACAACATAGATGCTAAACGAACAAAATTGAATGATAATTCTACATACATGTGGCACTATCGTCTTGGTCACATTGGAGTGAAGCGTATGAAGAAACTCCATTCTGATGGACTTCTTGAATCACTTGATTTTGAATCACTTGAAAGATGTGAAGCATGTCTAAGGGAAAAATGACTAAGACTCCATTCTCTGGAATAATGGAGCGAGCTACAGACTTATTGGAAATAATACATACCGATGTATGCGGTCCAATGAGTATAGCATCGCGTGGTGGATATCATTATGTTCTCACTTGCATGGATGACTTAAGTAGATATGGGTATGTCTACTTTATGAAACATAAGTCCAAAACTTTCGAGAAGTTGAAGGAATTTCAAAGTGAAGTGGAAAATCATCGTAACAAGAAGATTAAGTTTCTGCGTTCTGACCGCGGAGGTGAATATCTAAGTTATGAGTTTAGCATGCATTTAAAGAAATGTGGAATACTTTCGCAGTTGACACCGCCAGGAACACCACATCGTAATGGTGTGTCCGAATGTCGTAATCAAACTCTCTTAGATATGGTTCGGTCTATGATGTCTCTTATAGATTTACCGCTATCGTTTTGGGGCTATGCATTAGTGACAGCCGCATTCACTTTAAATAGGGAACCATCTAAATCCGTTGAAACGACACCGTACGAATTATGGTTTGGTAAGAAACCTAAGTTGTCGTTCCTTAAAGTTTGGGGTTGCGAAGCATATGTAAAGAAGTTACAACCTGATAGCTTGAACCCAAAGCGGAGAAATGCGTCTTCACATGATACCCTAAATCAACAATTGGGTATACCTTCTATCATAGATCCGAATGCAATGTTTTCGTTGCCAAGAATGGATCCTTTCTTGAGAAGGAGTTTCTCTCGAAGGAAGTGACTGGAAGGAAAGTAGAACTCGATGAGGTTATCGAACCTTCTCTCGGATTTGAGAGTAGCGCAGCACCGGAAGATGTTTTTGTGCCGCCTGCACCAATTGGAGAGGAAGCTAATGATGGTGATCATGAAACTTCGAACGAAGTCACTACTGAACCTCGCAGGTCAACGAGGGTTCGTACCACTCCTGATTGGTATGACTCTGCCTTGAACGTCATGTTGGTGGACAACACTGATGACCCTGCGATGTATGAAGAAGCTATGGTGAGTCCAGATTCCCAGAAATGGCTAGAAGCCATGAAATCCGAAATGGGATCCATGTACGAAAACCAAGTGTGGACTTTGGTGGACTTACCAGATGGCCGTAAGGCTGTCGAGAACAAATGGATTTTCAAGAGAAAAACAGATGCTGATGGTAATGTTACCGTCTATAAAGCTCGACTTGTCGCGAAAGGGTTCCGACAAATTCAAGGAGTTGACTACAATGAGACATTCTCACCAGTACCGAAGCTAAAGTCTGTGAGGATTTTGTTAGCAATTGTTGCATATTTCGATTATGAGATTTGGCAGATGGATGTCAAAACGGCATTCCTTAATGGAGACATTGAGGAAGAGTTGTATATGGTACAACCCAAGGGTTTTGTTGATCCTAAAGATGCTGACAAGGTATGCAAACTATAGCGCAACATTTATGGACTAAAGCAAGCATCCCGGAGTTGGAATCAATGTTTTGATAAAGTAATCAAAAACTTTGGATTTATACAAACTTATGGAGAAGCTTGTATTTACAAGAAAGTGAGTGGGAGCTCTGTAGCATTCCTAGTACTATATGTAGATGACATATTGTTGATTGGGAATGATATAGAACTTCTTAATAGTGTCAAAGCCTATTTGAATAATAGTTTTTCAATGAAGGATCTTGGCGAAGCGGCATATATTCTAGGCATCAAGATTTATAGAGATAGATCAAGACGCCTAATAGCGCTTTCACAAAGTACATACTTAGACAAAGTTCTAAAGAAGTTTAGAATGGAAGAGAGCAAGAAAGGGTTCGTGCCCATGTTGTCAGGTAAGACCTTGAGTAAGACTCAAAGTCCAGCTACGGCAGAAGATAGAGAAAAGATGAATAATATTCCCTATGCATCGGCCATAGGTTCTATCATGTATGCCATGCTGTGTACAAGACCGGATATAGCACATGCTGTTAGTTTGACTAGCAGATATCAAAGTGATCCTAGAATGGAACACTGGACAGCGGTCAAGAATATCCTAAAATACCTAAAGAGGACTAAGGATATGGTTCTTTCTTATGGAGGTGATGAACAACTTGTTGTAAATGGTTACACCGATGCTAGTTGGAACACCGATCCGGATGACTCGAAGTCACAGTCGGGATACGTATTTATTTTGAATGGTGCTGCAGTGAGCTGGAGGAGTGCAAAGCAAAGCGTTGTGGCGAAATCTTCAACTGAATCGGAATACGTAGCTGCTTCGGAGGCTGCACAAGAAGCCATATGGATGAAGGAGTTCATTACTGAACTTGGCGTGGTTCCTAGTGCATTGGACCTGATGGCCATCTACTATGACAACACAGGTGCCATAGCTAATGCACAGGAGCCAAGGTCACATAGCAAGCTGAAGCACATCAAACTACGTTTCCATGCTATTCGTGAGTATGTCCAAGATGGTGACATAAAGATTTGCAAAGTACACACTGATCTGAATGTGGCAGATCCGTTGACTAAACCTCTCCCTAGGGCAAAGCATGACCAACACCAGAATGCCATGGGTGTTAGGTATATTACCATGTAATCTAGATTATTGACTCTGGTGCAAGTGGGAGACTGTTGGAGATATGCCCAAGAGGCAATAATAAAAGTGGTTATTATTATATCTTTGTGTTTATGACAATTGTTTACATCCCATGCTATAATTGTATTATAAGGAAACGCTAATACATGTGTGTTTTGTAAATGTAAAAGAGTCCCTAGTAAGCCTCTTGTTGAACTAGCTTGTTGATTAATAGATGATCATGGATTCCTGGTCATGGACATTGGATGTCATTAATAACAAGGTTATATCATTAGGAGAATGATGTGATGGACACACATCCGTAGTAAGTGTAGCATAAGATCAAGTCATTAAGTTCGTATTGCTACAAGCTTTCAAATGCATAGTAACCTAATCCTTCGACCATGAGGTTATGTTAATCACCATCACCGGATGGGTACTTTGATGGCATCAAACACCACTTCGTAACTGGGTGGTCATAAAGGTGTCGTTGGGTATTCTGAAAGTATGTGTTGAAGCGCATGGACCAAGATTGGGATTTGTCCATCCATATGACGGATAGATATGCTCTGGCCCCTCTCGGTGGAATGCCATCTAGTTAGCTTGCAAGCATGTGACTAGGTCACAAGGGATGACATATCATGGAACGAGTAAAGAGTACTTGTCAGTAACGAGGTAGAACTAGGTATGGAGATACCGACGATCAAACCTTGGATAAGTAGAGTATCGCGTGACAAAGGTAATTGGTTTCGTATGTTAATGGTTCTATCGATCACGAAGTCATCGTTGAGTATGTGGGAGCCGTTATGGATCTCCAGATCCCGCTGATGGTTATTGATCGGAGAGGTGTCTCCATCATGTCTACATATTCACGAACCGTAGGGTGACACACTTAAGGTTCGATGCTGTTTAGGTAGATATGGAATATGCGTTGGAGACCGAATGTTGTTCGGAGTCCCGGATTGGATCTGAGACATCACGAGGAGATCCGGAATTGTCCGGAGAATAAGATTCATATAATGGAGATCATTTTCTAAGTTAGGAAATGTTCCAGAGTATTTATATGGGGATTCTAGAAGGTTTCGGAATGTTCCGGAAGGTTCTAGAATTTTTTTTGGAGTTTACTTGAAAACCAAGAAAGGATAAAAGGATAAAGGGAAATTTAAAAGGGAAACTTGGGGGGGAAGGACTCTCCCCCCAAGCTCCCTTGTGCGCCGGCCCTAGGGGGTGGGACTAGGGGTGGGAACCCTAGGCCGCACCTCTCCCTCTATATATAGAGGGGTGGAGGCGCCACCCCCCCTTGCTCCTCCACTCTTGCCCCTAGCCGCCTCTCTCCTCCTCCTTCCTTCTGCTCAGGCTTAGGCGAAGCCCTGCAGAATTCTCTACTCCACCACCACCACCATGCCGTCGTGCTGCTGGGATTCCGTGGAGAAGATCTACTACCTGCGCTGATCGCTGGAACGAGGAGAGGAAGGTCTGCTTCGACTCCGCACGTGTGACCGACTGCGGAAGCGCTGCCGGAACGCAGCGCCGGAAGGATCGTCCACTCGATCTTGAGATCGGCAAGTGATCGACTACATCAACCACGAGATCCAATCTCGTAACGCTTTCGGGTCTACAAGGGTTAGTACAGATCTATCTCGTTGCACATGTCTAATAGATTAGATCTTGGCTTTTATCTAGATTAGATCTGGGTTTTGTTCGTTCTTGCGGTAGAAATTTTTTGTTTTCCATGCTACGAACCCAACAGACACCACCACGACAGTTGGCGCCCACCGTGGGGCTAGTGGCGCTAGCTGAGGTCAAGATCCGGACGGGAAACTTCATCGGCATCGGCGAACGCATCGTCTCCAGGCTTGTTCAGCGCTTTGGAGCGCTGGACTTCATCAGCGACAACGCTGGCTGCTTCAGCACGTGCCCACTTCCGCGCAATGGCCTCTTCGTCAAGCTCGGCGCGCACAAGGTCTACGTTGCTGTCGATGTGTCATGTGTTCATCCACGGCACGTCGTCGAGGCAGGGGAGCCACCCCTTACCGTGGTTCACGGGGAGCATATCGCTCGCTCCCCGGACCATGCAGAGGTGATGATGATTGCGCCTGGTGCGGGCGCAAGCAAGGATCCGGTGCCAGATCCGGAGGTAACGCCTAAGGCTCCGAGGAAAGCTAGACTTCCTCCACTAGAGAGGCCGGAGAATGTGTTGAGGGAAGCGATGGATAGCTTGGCAAACCCTGTAATAGTAGTAGTAGATCCGGCTCGGGCACAGGCCGAGCTAGAGGAAACTAGACAAAAAATACTAGAGGGTGCGAAAAAGATTGCCGCGGCTCAGCAGTCATTGAATATGACGCTGCGTGAGTACGCAAAGGCAAACAAAGTTGATGTGTAAAAGTGAAGGGGAGAAATCTCATGAGCGAAATGAACAGAGAAGGTGATACTGGAATTGAGGGATCAGAGAACTGTTTATCCGTGGGGCTGCCGAGGTACAGTACCCCGGCAAAGAACCTCAGAGCAGCAGACGCAGCTACATCCGAGTTAGAGGGTCTAACGGGTGAGGCCCGGCAAAGAAAACAAGATAGGGTTAATGAGCTGGTTCGGATCACGAACAGACAAAATGAGGAACTACTCAGAGCTAACCCGGAGAGGGCTGAGGCCTCCAAGCTTGTTCATTCGGTGATCGGTAACCCGAAGAAATCCGTTGGAGCCGCAGCGTCTCCTCATGGTGGACCAAGGAGAGAAGAGGTAGTAACCTCGGCCAGAAGAAACAAGTAGATCGTCCCGTATGACCCAACACGGGCAGGAAAGGAAAAGAAGCACAAAAAAACAATGATCGACGAAGTGTGAGCCGAGGTGAAGCTGGCAGAGGTAACCGCGACCAAGGCAATGCCGGTCAAGGGAATGCCGTCAACGGCAATGCCGGACAGCGAAACTCGGCGGGAGCGGGACAACCGCAGTAGCGGAATATACCAAGGCAAGAGCTAAGTGCCGACTGAGGTATGCAACAGAGAGGTGCTCCATGAGAGCAAGACCGGTATAATGATGGAGATTCGGAAATGGCAAACGCTGGATACCCAAGGCCGGACTATCATGTGATAGGGTCAAGATTGGGAAGCAGGGATTTGATGTCGGATGATGCCAGGCTGAAACTACATCGACTGTATAGGTCGGAACAAATCGAATGTCAAGGTCCACCGGGTCAAGCATGTTTCGGGCCCCGGATCATGAAGGAGCCATCGGTACCCAACTTCCAGTTACCCAGGGGCACGAAGACGTATGACGGCAGTACCAAGCCGGAGGATTGGTTGATAAACTATGCTACGGTTGTGAACATTGCCACAGGCATCTTGAGATGGGTTGTACGATACGTACCCCAGATGTTGGAAGGGCCGGCGAGGGTATGGCTGAACAATTTGCCACCCGGAAGCATTAACTGCTGGATAGATTTCGAGGAGATGTTCATCAGCAATTTTTCAAGTACGTATCAGAGGCCAAATAGGCCGCAGACCCTAGTTATGTGCAAGCAAAGGCCGAATGAGACGGACCGGGAGTTCTTAACCCGGTGGTGTATGGTGAGAAACTCATGTGAGGGCGTGATAGAATCGCAGGCCATAGCATGGTTTGCGCAAGGATGCATATATGCAAGCGAACTGTGGCAAAAGTTGCACAGGAAAATGCCAACCACGTTGGCAGAGATGATCCGGATTGCAGATTCGTATGCCCTGGGTGATCCGACTCAACCTAGGCTAGTGTCGAACGAGTCAAACGATGAGTACTACCAGAGAGATGGAGACGGGTCATCCCGGAGGAATGACTATAGAGGGAAAAGAAGAGATGATAGACCGGATCATCGATACAGTTCGCAACAAGTTGCAGCTGTGAATCAGGATCAGCCCGGAGCAGGGGGCAGTCAACGTCAGAAAACTGGAGGGCAATGGACTCCGAGAAATGATGGCAAGAAAACTTGGACGCCAGAGCAAAAGAAACAGTGGCAAGAAAAGAAGGACCGTCCGAGGTATACTTATGAGTCGATGTTGGATCAGCCATGTAAGTTTCACACGCCAAATCCGAGCAACCCAGAGGGTCATACAACGAGGCAATGTGAGTGGATGCGCAAGACTGAACAAGGTGGTTCGGGGAATGCCTAGGCACCCCGGAATGATCAGCCTCGGCAGGAGTTACCCCGACAGCAATTGCTCTCCGGAGCAAACACGCAAAAGCTAATGTTACCTCCCCCTCCGCCGAGGTATGATACCAATGAGAGAAGGGATGCGGTGCATCAGGTGGAAAATCAGCATCAGCCGGATCAGAGGTACCCCGGAAATGAGGGGAGGAATGAGTACAGAGAGTATCATCAGAGTTACTGCGTATTCACCACTAAGGAAACAAATAGAAAGAGCTTGCAGCGCCGACATATGGAGGTGAATGCAGTAATGCCTACAGTGACGAGGTATATGCCTTGGTCTGACCAAGAAATCATCTAGAGCATAAAGGATCATCCCAAGCTGATGCCAAGTCCTGGTTCGTATGCGTTGGTGCTGGATCCAACATTCATTGGGCCTAGCATTAATGTAAGATTCTCAAAGGTATTGATCGACAATGGTAGTAGCATTAACATCATGTATGCGGACACAATGCGCAAGTTGGGTATCTCGGAGAACATGCTACAGGCCACGAGGACAACTTTCCATGGCATTGTGCCCGGCATTTCTTGCGAGCCCATAGGCAAGGTCCACGGTTGACGTATTGTTCGGCACGAGAGATAACTGCCGAACCGAAAATTTGGAGTTCCAGGTGGTGAACTTGGAAAGTGCGTACCACGCGTTACTCAGAAGGCCAGTGCTGAACAAGTTCATGGCAAGCTGTCACATTAGTTATTTGAAGATGAAATTGCCCGGGCCAAACGGAGTGATTACCATTGCTGGGGATTTCCGACGTTCCATGGAATGTGCGTCGGCCGGGTCTAACTTAGCCGAGTCACTTGTGATTGCATAGAAGAAAAGGAAGATTCAAGAGGTGGCGGCATTGGCTCAGTCCGCGCAGCAGTATATGCCGGCGCTAAGTAACCCGCATGGAAGTGTCTCTTTCCAAGCCACGAAAGATACCAAGAAGATTCCCGTTGATGATATGTTCCCAAAGCGCACCGTAACAATTGGTGCCAGGTTAAGTGATAAATAGGAAAGCGAGCTCGTTAGCTTCCTCCGTGAGAATCGGGACATTTTTGCTTGGTCCACACAAGACTTGCAAGGTGTTCCGAGGGAGTTGGCCGAGCACTCTTTGAATGTGAGACCCGGAGCAAAGCCGGTGAAGCAACCACTCCGCCGCTTCGCCGAAGATAGGAGGAAAGTCATCGGGGATGAGATAGCTCGGTTGCTAGCTGCAGGATTTATCATGGAGGTTCTTTACCCGGATTGGCTGTCTAATCCGGTGCTGGTGGAAAAGAAGAAGGATGATCCGAATGTGGCGGTGGTTTGGCGTATGTGTATTGATTACATGAACCTGAACAAGGCATGTCCAAAAGATCCATTTCCACTGCCAAGGATAGATCAGGTCATAGACTCAACTGCTGGATGTGAGTTGTTGTCATTCATTGATGCATATTCTGGTTTCCACCAGATACCTCTGAATCCGGATGATCAAATAAAGACTGCGTTTATTACCCCATATGGGGCTTATTGCTATCGCACCATGCCGTTTGGTTTATGTAATGCAGGGGCAACGTACCAAAGATGTATGCAAAAATGTTTGCGCGACCAAATTGGTCAAAATGTACAAGTGTACGTAGATGATGTGGTTATCAAGACCAAGGAAAGCAAAACGCTCCTTGACGATATCAGGCAAATGTTTGCGAACCTAAGAAGGTTCCGGATGAAACTTAACCCAGAAAAATGTACCTTCGGTGTCCCAGCTGGGAAATTGCTCGATTTTCTTGTTTCCAGCCGAGGTATCGAGGTTAATCCAACTAAAATCCGGGCCATCGAACGGATGGAACTGCCGAAGTGTCTTAACGATGTCCAGAATTTCACGGGTTGCCTGGCATCGCTAAATCGGTTTGTATGTCGGTTGGGAGAAAAGGCATTGCCTCTCTACCAACTCATGAAAAAGTCGGATAAGTTCGTTTGGACGCCGCATGCCAATGAAGCCTTTGCCCACCTGAATAAGATGTTAGCCACTGCACCAGTGTTAGCCTCACCATTATCAAAGGAGCCAATGTTTCTCTATATAGCCGCAACCAACCGAGTTGTAAGTGCAGTGATAGTGGTGGAGCGCGACGAGGAAGATAAGTCGGTGCAAAGGCCAGTGTATTACCTGAGCGAGGTGTTAGCAGCCTCAAAGCAGAACTATCCACACTATCAAAAGGTGGCGTATGGCGTGTACATGGCCACTAAGAAGCTGAAGCACTACTTTGAGGAACATCCTATCAGAGTCATATGTGAGGCCCCCATATCCAAGATAATGAGTAACAAGGATGCCAGTGGAAGAATTGCAAAATGGGCAATTGAACTAGCTCCTTATGTGCCACAATATGACAGAAGAGAGGCAATCAAGTCTCAAGCTGTGGCGGACTTTTTTGTGGACTGGGCCGAGGTGCAATACGAACCGCCGTTGCCAGATCCGAACTATTAGTGAATGCACTTTGATGGATCAAAAACAAAAACCAGGCTAGGTGCCGGAGTTGTACTTACCTCGCCAAAGAAGAACCAGCTGAAATACGTGCTGCAGATCCATTTCGCGGCATCAAACAATGTCGCTGAGTATGAAGCGCTTGTGCACGGGCTCAAGGTGGCAAAAGAGATTGGGATACGTCGGATCATATGCTTTGGCGACTCGGATTTGGTGGTACAGCAAGTGTCAGGACTATGGGACGCGCTTGATCCAAACATGGCACTATACAGATTTCATGTGTAGAAGATATCTGGTTACTTTGAGGGGTGCGAATTTCATCATGTACCCCAGGTGGAAAATGAGTCTGCCGACATGCTGTCAAAGCTCGGGTCAACCCGACAAGCAGTTCCACCGGGTGTAGCATTAGAGCACCTCAGGAAACCACCCATCAGACCATCCCCAGAAACCGACTCCATTTATGTCCTGGAGGACACGGAATCCGGAGTTGTGCCCATGGACATTGACACGGGAGGTGGCGCGCGAAACCCGAGGACTGCCTCGGCGAACCCGGGGACTGCCTCGGCTAACCCAGGGACTGCTTCGCAAGACCCCGGGACTACTCAGCCTGATCCGGTTGAGGTTATGCCGCTGGATATGATGGAAATTGATGAGGATGTGTTCCCTGTGCGAGCGATACCAGCTTGGGCACTACCTATATTTCAATTCCTGAAAGATGGAACATTACCCACTGAGGAAGTGTTGTCCAGGCAAACACAGAGGAGGGCAAAGGCGTACACGATCATCAATTCCGAACTATACAAAAGGAGTGTGACCGACGTCCTCCAGCGATGCGTTGACCCGGAAGAAGGGCTTGAGATCCTCCGAGATATACATCAAGGGGAGTGTGGGCATCATGCCTCGTCCTGAGCCTTGGTGGCAAAAGCTTTCCGACATGGATTCTACTGGCCAAGTGCCTTAGAGAAAGCAGAAGATCTGGTGAGAAAATGTAATGGTTGTCAGAGGTATGCTACCAAGACACATATGCCAATGTCGGAACTCAAGACCATACCAATTACATGGCCATTTGCTGTATGGTGCTTGGATATGGTTGGTCTGTTCAAACCAGCAAGGGGAAATATGACTCACATTTTGGTCATGGTGGACAAATTTACGAAATGGATTGAAGTGAAGCCTATAAGAAAATGTGATGGAGCTACGGCCGTAACGTTTCTCAAGGACATCATCTTGAGGTACGGTTATCCTCACAGTATCATAATCGATAATGGCACAAATTTTGTGGAAGGAGCATTCGCGCGTTTTTGTCAAGATAAGAAGATCCGGCTGGACGTAGCCTCGGTAGCCCACCCCGCATCGAACGGACAAGTGGGAAGATCCAACGGATTAGTATTATCCGAGATAAAACCCCGGCTCATTGAGCCGCTGCAAAGATCAGCGGGGTGCTGGATAGAAGAGCTACCAGCGGTACTGTGGAGTTTAAGAACAACTCCGAATCGATCAACAGGCTACACGCCGTTTTTTCTGGTATATGGGGCAGAAGCTGTATTACCAGCCGACATAGAGCATGATTCGCCTAGGGTCACCCAATACACAGAAGCCGAAGTGCAAGAAGCCCGGCAAAATGATGTTGATCTGCTAGAAGAAACGAGAGAACTGGCATTGTCCAGATCCGCCATATATCAGCAAAATCTCCGACGCTATCATAGCCGGAAAGTAAGCCCCCGAGTCTTTCGGGAAGGCGATCTGGTGCTCCGGTTGGTACAACGTACTACTGGCATGCATAAATTATCCCCCCCATGGGAAGGGCCGTTCATCGTGAGCAAAGCGTTGCACAATGATTCTTATTATCTTCTAGATGCAAAGCCACAGGAAAAGAACAAGGCGGACAGGTCCGGCGAGGAATCTAAGCGTCCATGGAATATAGCTCTACTTCGTCCCTTTTACACTTAACAAATAAGTGTATGTATCTGAGTCTTCTCATGTGTCGGTATGTATGCCGGCAATGAGCTAATCAATGAAATGTTGGCACCTCGAGCAGTAACTCGGGGACTGCCTTAATAATATTTGTTGTCTTTTGTACGTTAGCTGGAATAAGTTGTTCTACTTAACTCGGATTAGTAATATGTGAGCACCAAGAACCCAACTCTTCGACTTGCTGCTGTCCAACAAGAATTGGCTTCATGGGAAGCAAGAGAACAAGTTTGGAATTGCGTAGCACATGAAAAACGACTAAGGAAAAGAACTTAATCGAGCCGACGTTTGTTTTTCGGACTAACCTTGTGTTTACTTTCAAATTGTTATGATGTTTTATTTTTGAGCTAAGCCTAAAAGTTTCCCAGTATTGTTAAGACAATTTTTTAGGCTCGGATTCGTAAGTCGTAAAACCGAATCAAGGTAGACACGAGCCGAGCCAAAAGATTGGACGAACAAGAAAAAGAAACTCGGGGACTACGCCCAAGTTAATCCGGCATAGGAACTTAGTAGCAAAATATCACATGTATATGGGACACAATTCCACCCAGCATACCGGGGATCTGACAAATTTTCAAGTTTTTTCGCTCAAGGAGCAGCAGGAGGAGGAAGCTCGATGTCATCTTCACCGTCTTCGATATCCGAAGCATCGTCCTCTTCATCACCGTCCAAGCCATCTTCATAGTTCTCAACCTCTTCGTCCCCAGCCGCTTCTAGGAAGCTCGGTCCCTCAACCCATTAATGAATGGGAGCGTATTCGATGAGGCTATGGGCGCAAGCCTGCCGCCGAGCTACCCACTCCGGGTCATTGGTCCATTTGGATCCGGTGCGTAGACGCGTCAGGAGGTTGAGATCGATCTTCTCATACCATGTAAGTATGTGGTGAAGAATGGTATCAGCTGCAGCGCGTCCAGCGGACTCCCTCCAGTGGTCGAGCTGGGTCTCGGTTTCCATCAGCTTCTCAACAAGAATTGCGGTGGTCTCCGGAGTATCTTCTCCAGGCCAGAACGTGTTAAAGATGCGAACTGCAACCTCGAGGATGTTCTTTCCATAATTCTTGATGAGCTCCACGCGAGATGACAAGCTGACCAACAGGTCCTCCATGTCATAGGGAATCTCTTCACCGTCAGGAGCGGTGGGGGTACCCCTTTCTCGGCGGAAGTCCGCAACTGCTGCGCTCGCAATGGCAGTGCCCTCTGGAAATTTGCCTGAAAACAAGGCAAAGGAAGAAGGTAAAGAAAAGACATATGAAGTAACCCAGAGAAGTATGTCGGATAAGGGAAGGAACTTACGTGATATATGGCTAAGAATCTGGGTCAGCTCCCTGGTACAGTCATCACGCCTTTTGCGAAGCTGCGCAAGCTCAGCATTCGCCAACCCAAGCTGGATGTCGGACTCCTTGAGCAGATCCTGGTCCTTGGCGATCTAGAGAGTGAGGTGCTCGCGCTCTTCTGTGAAATCCTGGCCAACCTTTTGGAGCTCGGACTGGTGCTGGACTCTCATTTTCTCCATCTCGGCCTTGAGCCTAGCGATCTCATCGTCCTTGGTCCGGAGGAGGGCGAGCTCATCATCTTTTTTCTTAAGCTCGGCTTGGTGCTGCAGTGCTTTTTCGAGAAAATGCAGCATCATATCAGGCATGGGCACACTATCTTCAAGAGATGCTGAAATAGTGTGTTGACCCGGCAGAGCCGATGTATGAATGTTTGCCAAGCCAAGGAGAAAAGGAGATGGAAAGCATGGTATGGTCGGACAAAAACGATTTACCCTTGATCTGCTCCAGGTTCTTCTGCATAATCTTTTTTTCAGCCTCCACCCCAGCTACGGAAACCGAATGATGAGATTAGTTCGGCAGAGGAAGATGAAGAAAAACAGAGCAGCGCCAAGGGAGAAATTTACCCCTTTTCTTGTATTCCGCGAGAAGTGCAGCTTGCTTTGCACGTAGCATCTTGTGAGTATCCAGGAGACGCTGGAATTCAGCACTCCGGCGATTGGTGGTCACCTGAAAAGAGTGCAATAACATAAATTAGCTTGGTGCGTATTCGAAGTGTACAAGATCCAGGCCAAGTGGAACTTAACCCGGCTCTAGGTGTGTGCATATTCGAAGAATACAAGATCCGGGCCAAGTGGAACTTAACCCGGCTCTAGGTGTGTGCATATTCGAAGAATACAAGATCCGGGCCAAGTGGAACTTAACCCGGCTCTAGGTGTGTGCATATTCGAAGTGTACAAGATCCGGGCCAAGTGGAACTTAACCCGGATCTAGGTGTGTGCATATTCGAAGTGTACAAGATCCGGGCCAAGTGGAACTTAACCCGGCTCTAGGTGTGTGCATATTCGAAGTGTACAAGATCCGGGCCAAGTGGAACTTAACCCGGCTCTAGGTGTGTGCATATTCGAAGTTATCTCGGAGCTACGTTGGTTTTCTAAGGAGCATCCGGCCGAGTAACAAGTTACTCCCCGGAGGCTCGGGGACTAATGGTTATATCATCATTATCTACAGCATGTAAAGGGGAAGCGACGTACCTCCATCACCCGACCCGCGAGGTTGATTGCCTTAGCGGCTGTGTTCATTTGGGCGGAAAATTCGGCAGGGCCATACCCATCCGGGAGATCATCGTCATGAACGAATTCCGCTTTGTTCCAGTTGTTGATGAATTCAATCAACATCAGAGGGTACCGCTCGCCGGTGGGCATATGGGGCGCCACCAAGCCCTTCGCATGCGCCTCCTTCCTCTCAACCAAGGCAAGGGCTGGGCTGGTGTGTAGAATCATTTGTTGTGCATCGGTTGGCTCGGCAGGGGCGTCCTTCACTGCTGGAGCTTTCTTGGGGAGCATGGATGCGAGGGTACGCTGCCCAGCCTCGACGAATGCTGCCTTAGTAGCGTCAGGAGCCTTTTTGCCCTTTGGCTGCTGGGAAGAGGAAGTGGTTACAGCGGATCTTCCTTTAGGAACTGCCGGGGTAGTTCCTCACCGAGATTGAGAAGACTCGGACGAGGAGGAAGAACTCGGCGCTGGAGCTCTAGGTGTTGGACTTGGTGCCGCCGCTGATGTTCTTACCACCGGAGTTGGTGCTGGTGCCAGGGTTGGTGTTGGTGCTGGTTTGGTTGCTGGTACTGGAGCTGGTGCTGGTGCCGAAGTAGTCTCAGTAGCTGCTGGTTGCGGCGAAGCCGAAGTTGTGGATGCCGCCGCTTCGGCTGGGGTGGTCTCCCTCGCTCCGAGGTTACCCCCCTCTTGATGAGGTGGAATAGAATCCGGAGCAGCCGTAGGACCCTCTGGAATAGGGCTCAGCGGGCGTGATCGTCGTCACGAGGACGAGAAGGGCTAGGTCAGAGCGGCGAAGAGATGCTAGATCCACTCTGAGGGACCTCCACCGCAGCCCTGCCGAATCAAATAGTGTCAGAAAAGAGACTACAACAATGCAATGAAGAACAAGTTGTAGAGGGAAAAATGACTTACGCATCCGAGGTTTGGGGCTCCTTGGGTTTCCGATCCCTTCGAGCTGGGGCCTTGCCCGCTAGCTTGGAGGCAGTCTTGTCTCCGGACTTCTTTCGCCTTTTGGCGGGCTGAGAAGGTCCGGAGGAGGAACTTGATGCAACTCCGTGCTTCTTCTTCGGCGCTACCGAAACAGGTTCGCCCATAGCAAGGGGAGGGTCCTCGTGGATATGCCCACCGGGGTTAGATGATGCCGGAAAAGCATAAGAAAGGGGGATAGCGTCAATAGGTTCCATCACCTCGACATCCGAGTCATCTTCATCATCGGCCCAATCTCTAATAGAAGAGAGTTTACTGGTGGGTCGTTTCGTAGCGTCGGTCATCGGGAGGAACATCTCCTGGTCCGGCTCTTCCTCGTCCGGGGTCTCCCGGTCGGGCACCCACTTAAGGGTCGGATCGGTGCCGTCCTCGAGGGTCTGCTGAAGGAATAGCTGAGGAAAAGAATGAACAATAGAGTCAAAAATGCAACAATGACCGACATAAAATTAAATTCAGAGTAAGGTTGCGCCACGAAGCTTATCGCAGGAGGAAGCCTATCACGGCAATAATGCTCAATTTCCCACGTCCACTCAGCGGAAAAGTCCTTGTGGGTGGTGAAGAGAGCCTTAACCCGGCGATAAATCTCCGTGTTGCTCAACTGAAAGGATGAGGTCTGGTTGGGGTCGTGGCCAAAGCTCATGTGACACACCTTGTGAGTGCGCTTCTGGAGGGGGGAGATCCGGTTGCGCACGAACGTGATCATGGAGTCCTCGTTGCGCAACCCGAGCTTCTTCAGCTCCACGAACCTCTTGTTGACCTGGTTGGCTAAGGCCGTGGACTTCTTGGGGACGACATCCCACAATTCCGGGTTAGGTGGACCCGGAGCATAGGGAAGCAGCCGGATCAAGTCTTCGGTGCCCGTAATCCGGACATAAAAGAAAGTCCGGGCCCATCCTTTGCAGGAGTCCAGCCCGGTGACCCGGGGGAAAACGGAAAACCTCCGGTGTGAGATGGACGCAGCTCCGAATTGAGTGAGCTGCTTGTCCTCCGGATCGAGTTGGATGTTCGGGATGACATTACGACAAAGGCCGAAAAACCGGATCCATAGCTCCTTCGTGGGCCATAGTCCGGCATAGCCTTCGATCGTAGAAGCAAAAGCAAAAAGAGAAGTAATAGCGTTGGCAGGAAGGTGGTGCGGCTAGAGTTCGTAGGTGTTTAGCCAATCCCGGAAGAAATCGCTGACTGGCAAACCGAACCCCCGCTGGAAGTGGGACAAGAACACAACGTACTCACCCAGATTGGGTGAGGGGGCTAATTCGGCGGAGGCGAGATGTGCAGCGATGCCGGCGGGAATGCGTCTGGTGCGGTAGAGCCAGTCCAGGTCGTCTTGGCAGACCCAGGACCCAGCCCACACACCACGGTCCGCCATCACGGCGTCCTCCTCCATTTCTTTCTCGGCGACGACGAGCTCCTCTTCCGTCATCTGGTGTTCGCTGCCCTCGGTGGCGCAAGCGGCGGCGGGGGGCAAAGGCCTAGATTGGCAGCGACCCGTGGTGGAGGAGGCGCGTAGCGGTGGCGACGATGTAGAGGTGTGGGGGAAAAGGTGCGGCGGCGGCGCTGCTACTTGGAAGCACTGGCAGCGGCGCTTTCACGGGGAAGACAAAGAAGAAGAAGAAGAAGAAGAGCAAGGGGCAGCGTGGTGCAGAGAGGGGAAAAAGCCTAAGGGGTGCGCCCCTTCCCTATTTAACCTCTCCCACGAGGGGAAAGTGGGATCGTATCCGGCGGGCACGCCACACGCTGTGGTCGTGTATTATCCGCATCGACGAATCAGCAAGGAGCCACAAGGAAGGCCACAGAGTGGAGTTGATCCCATGACGTTGCGCGTTGGTGCGGTAAACGAGGAGGCTGGTGTGACGTGACCCGCGCGCAGTGATAACTGACAATTACTGCGGCGGTTACTGTAGCTGGCCCTTAAAATAAGGCAACCTAATGATTAGCCTCCGCGTGGGTTGGCGTACGAGAGAAGGAAGGAAGACCCGTATAGAACCGTGGTAACCCGGCCAGCAAGTGAACACTTGGAATGTGCAGAGGGAAAGTAAAACCATGAGGTCCGAGTCGAAGTGGTAACCCGGCTGGCAAGTGAAAAATCCATATAATCCGAGGTAAGGAGGTAACTCGGAAATAGCGTCCAAAGCACAAATATAATTGAACCTGATGTGGCCTTAGCAGCCAAGGCAGCTAAGACCGCACCAGCTTCGGGGACTAATGTTGGGGGGATACCCCCGGGTAGGGTCACGCCGGGGTATAAAGGCCGAGTTAGCCGAGGTTCGGCAAGGCCAAAGCGGATGCTGGCCGGGTCACCTCAAGGCAGGCCGAATCACGGGGTAACCCGGATCAGGGGGCGTCCGCCTAACTAAGTCTCATCCGACTTAAGCAGTAAGTCGGAAATGCCTATTTAACTTGTATGCAGGAACTGATGTGGCCGGATCAACTATGATCCGGGTCACATCTAGCTTCTAGGAGAAGGAAGGAATCTCGCTGGTCAAAAGAAGCCCCGGTACGCATAGCATGAGTGAAGCGGACAAGGGGAGGACCACCGAGGCGTGGCCGACAAGGGTGACGACGCTCATGTCGGCTGACGCAGGCACCGCAGAGGCTCACGTAGCCTCTGCATGTGTGACGCGGGGGAAAAGCAACCTGGTCGGTTTACTACATTGTGAGAAGGCATATTCTCAGGAATATGCCTCCACGTATGCCCTAAGTGGAGACCTAGCCACCCCTATGTAAGGAGGGCTAGGGCCTCTGTAGAAGGGGTTCTGCTATTCTGATTTGGTGGAGGGTTTTAGGGGTGAACAGTGTGTGAGAGTCAGAGAGCTTCTTCTTCCTCCTCTCGCCAATACAGCTCTAGGAGCACTTGTAATCTTGGAAGCAAAGCAAATACAAATTTCTGTGTGAGGATTCACCTCATTATCCCTCCCTGGATTCCCCTAGTGTGTATTAGTCCCCACCTTTAGCCTATCCATGTCATCTGTCGTGACACCACCACGACAACTTTTGTCCGGTCCAATTCCGAGAATATTGATTTTCTGCCTTTCCTAGAACCAAAAACAGTAGAAAACAGGCAACTGGCACTGTGGCATTTTGTTAATAGGTTAGTTCCAGAAAATGTGTAAAAGTACTCCAAAGTGTCGACAAAACATAAGAAAGTAGATAAAACCAAGCATGGAACATCAAAAATAATAGATGCATTTGCAATGTATCAACATCCCCAAGCTTAACTCCTGCTCTTCCTCGAGTGGTAAGTGATAAAAAAATAAAAAAATTTGAGGTGACATGCACCATCATAAACTTGATCAAAGTATTTATAAAACATTGAAAGCTAGGATAAAAGTACTTCAACATAGCATGAAAGATAAAGTTCTAGCAATAAGACATAGCAACTATGTTGCAACATGAAAAGGCACAAACAAAAGATTCATGAATAACAATGCTTTGTAAGACGTTTGTTTGTTTGACATAAAGAAAACATAGCATAGTGGCATTCAGCTTGTCCCTCATAGAGTAGCAAACATAAATGCATAAGACACCTTCAAAGTTCATAAGAGTGACTAGATACAAATAGTTTAAAACAAGCAATATCAAGTTATGCATCAATCAACAATTCTTGGGACAATGCACATAGAACTAAGAATGGACACTATGCTCTCAAAGTAGGTGCATAAAGATAGAAGGTGGAGACTCAACATAAAAGTAAAAGAAAGGCCTTCATAGAAGGAAGTAGGGATTCAAGTCTCATAAAGAGCTTCCAAAAATTATGGTACTTGTTAGCTTTCAGCTCTCATTGCCCCTATCATAAGCATCTTGAATGTGATTAAGGTTAAAGTGACACAACTAAGAGGATATGCTTGACAAGTTATAAGCCGAAATCTCATGCCCCTTACTTACGAAGACCGAACCTCATGCTACTCAACTTTAGTCACAAGTAAGCTCTTTTCATCGTAAGTACATATGTATCATAAAGAACCGCCAACGGGGTACCCCTTGCCCGATGATATGGAAGAATCCCCATATCAAAATGACAAGGCAAGAAGACAACGATCATCTCAGCAATCTTCTTATTTACCATGGGAAAATGGTGCTTTTTTCTCTCTTTCGTCTTTTCTCATATCTTTTTTTATTTTTCTCTTTTTTCTCAATCTCTAACTTTGTTTTTTATAAGAAGAATGCTTCATAGACAGCTCATTATGGTTACGCTACAGGTTTCCACCATGTCAGCATGGATTACACCAGCGGCCCAGGCGTTTCTCTAACACAAATACAAACTCCATGATCTTACAAGTTCCACTTTTATTTCACACCACCGGGATCCATAAGCAAAAGAACATGATAGCAACATGGTACAATGTACAAGTGCAATGTTGAAAGCGTTCCCCATGATACATGGTTCTGCTAACTTCAACTTATAAAGCGAAAGCATATACGCAACAAAGATGGACACAATGGTTCAAGTTTATTAAATGCAAGAAAGTAAAGTGTGCCATCAAGTTCATGAGAGCTTTAATCACTAATTTTCACATAACAAGTTTAATTTGGAAGGTAGATAAAAACATGAGTATACTTGGAATAGCAATTGCTAATAGGTAGGTATGGTGGACTCTTTGGAATAACTTGGTTTTAGGAGTTGGATGCATGAGTGGAACTCATACTTGGTTACCGAGGCTAGCAAAAGACTGGGAGCGACAAACTAAGAGAGCAATAGTGGCCATAATCATGCAGAGCGGCAAAACATTATTGCTCAAAGCATAAAGTGATACTACAAGTTGAAAACTAAAATATCATCAAGGCTATGGTGACTTTGGATAGTCATAACATGGTGTGAGCATGTGCCAAGTCAACCCAAATAAAGCATCAAAGGAGAATACCACTAAACTATGCTTTAAGATGCTAAAACAACGCATGATTCATCCAAAGCACATTAAGAAATCTCAATTGTTTATAACATGTCATGCTATAGCAAAAAATACTAAGCATAAAGCCAAAACAATATCGAGCATGGCATGACAAAGCATAGGCCACCGTCAAAAATAAGCTCTCTTTACCACTTAAGCATGAACTTTCCTACTCTTTTCCAATCCAAACCAAACTATTTGAAAACCAATGCATGAAAGAGGGGGTCCAACCAATTTATTCAGAAAACTAAGCAAACCAAGAAAACTAAAACTAAGAACAAAAATGAAGACGCTCCAAGAATAACACAATTGTGCATGAAACAATAAAAATGAAGTGTTTGGAAGAGAACCTGAGATTTTTATTGATGAAGAGGGGGATGCCTTGGGCATCCCCAAGCTTTGATGCCTGTACTTCTTGGATATTTCTTGGGGTGACACACGTGGCATCGCCAAGCTTGAGCTTTAGTCCATCATTCATCTCATTACTCATTCCTTCCATACACCTGAAATTTTTCCTTCATACAAAACTTCACACAATCTTATTAGCAACATTAGAGCACTCAAGATAATAAGTCTTTAGGTTCAGTTCCAACACCAATAAAACTTCCATTAAAACACAAGCTACTGTAGCACTTCCATAAAAAAGCTCAATTCCCCAAAAGAACTCAAAGAGGAACCAACAAGAAGCAAATTCAAATAATGGCAGAAATCTGTCAAACAGACCAGCAGGTAAAGACGAATTTTTTCGAAGACCTTATGTTGCTCAATTCAAAAAGTGTTGAACTAACGAAAGTTATATAACAACCTGGGGCAGAAGCACAAAAATTCACACCTCAAAAGGACATACAGAGATTTTACACGAATTTTTACGGTGAAGCACAAAAATCTGTTTCGGGACAGCAACTTTTCCAATCATTACTTCTCTCTCATTAGAGGTTACTCTTGGCACAAAAAGCAAATAAAAAGGATAAGGAGCGGTTATTACATAAGTAATAACTTCCAAGACTCATCTAATACTTTTGGGTTATCTCTCAATAAGTGCTTTTCTTTAACGCCTTTAAGGTAGGCATGATAGTTTGAGAAGATGCTCATATAAGAAATATGAATTGAAGTAAAAGAGAGCATCAAGAAGAAAATTCAAAGTACATTTAAGGATAACCCACTTCCTATGCATAGGAATCTTGTAAAGAAAAAAGTCATGCAAGCAGAAAGCAACAAGCATAGGAAAGCAAAACAAGTGCAACTTCAAGACTTTCAACATAAAGACGGGAAACCTAATACTATTGAGATGCATAAAACCATGTTTCCCACTCTCATAATAACTTTCAGTAGCATTATGAATAAAATTAACAATATAACTATCACATAAAACATTCTTATCATGATCCACATGCATAAAAGAATTAAAACTCCCTTCATAAACATAGTCATTCTTATTAATTGTGGTGGGAGCAAATTCAACAAAATAGCTATCATTACTATTCTCATCACCATAATCATCAAATATAGGAGGCATAGTGTAATCATGATTAATTTTCTCCTCAAAAGATGGGGGACTAAAAACATCATTTTCATCAAAACTAGCTTCCCCAAGCTTAGAATTTTCCATAGCATTAGCAATGATGGTGTCCAAAGAATTCATACTAACAACATTGCTATTAGCATGCAAATAAAGTTCCATAGCTTTTTTAATTTTCTCTTCAAACACTTCATGTCCTAACTCAAGATAAATACTATAAAGCTCTCTAATTTTGTTGTTGTTTTCCATTAAGCCTAACTAGTGAAAATAAAAACAAGAAATAAAAAGACAAAATTGTAGAATCTAAAGGAAATAACTTCGAGCACTCACAGCGGAGGATGTGGGTACCTTTTACCTTACCTCCCCAGCAACGGTGCCAGAAAATAGCTTGATGTCTACGCACTTCTATTCTTGTACACAGTTGTTGGGCCTCCAAGTGCAGAGGTTTGTAGAACAACAGCAAGTTTTCGGGATTACCCAAGGTTTATCGAACTCAGGGAGGAAGTGGTCAAAGGTATCCCCTCTCAAGCAATCCTGCAATCAAGATACAAGAAGTCTCTTATGTCCCCACCACACCCAATACACTTGTCAGGTGTATAGGTGCACTATTTCGGCGAAGAGATAGTGAAATACAAGTGGTACAGATAATTATAAGTGGCAACGATGATAGAAAATAGCTTGATGGCGTGGAAAAGACTAAAGTAAAACTAAAATAAAGATGAAAGCAAGCACACATGTAACAGATCTAGTTGCAAACGGTGTTTCAATTCTAAGAAACAAGGCCTAGGGATCATACTTTCACTAGTGAACTACTCTCCGGTTGGACAATCTAATCAACAGTAGGGCTATAACAACACACCTCAAAGTAAGCCTTTTCCATCTAGAAAACCCCATACTATCACCTTGAGCTCTAGATGGTTCCAACAAACACCACAATTTCATAGAAACATCCAAATCCAAATATAACTCATAACACGTATTTGTAATCTCTAGCCTAAGTGCCACCATGGTGTGCATGCTGTCACTTTCACAAACATGGGGAGAGCAGAGATCTATTAAAGCACTTGAGTAGTAAGGTAGATCTACTTGATTACAAAGCTCATGATCACAATATAATCATGCATAGAGAGAGATGAACACATAGCTACCGGTAGAACCCTTAGCCTCGAGAGAGATCTACTCCCTCCTCATCATGGGAATCAGCAATGGTGATGGAGATGGTGGTGGAGATCGATGGAGATGGCTCTAGGGGCACTTCCCCATCCCGGCAGGGTGCCAGAACAGAGACTTTCTGTTCCCCGAATCTCCCCTTTGGTGGCGGCGGCGCTGCGGAACTTTTCGTGGATTTCTGATTGACCACTTAGGGTTTTTGCATTGGGAGGCTCTTATAGGAGAGAGGGGAGACCGAGGGGGTGCCGGACGGGGCCCACACCACCCCCTGGGGCGGCCTGGTATGGTCCGCTCCACCAGGTGGTGTGGCTAGCCCCTGGCCCCTCTCCGTCTCGTCTTCTGGCTTCGTGAGTCTTCCGGTAAAATATTGACTTTAGCTTTTGTCCGGTCCAATTCCGAGAATATTGATTTTCGGACTTTCCTGGAACCAAAAACAATAGAACACAGGAAACTGGCGTTGTGGCATCTTGTTAATAGGTTAGTTCCAGAATGTGTAAAATTACTCCAAAGTATGGACAAAACATAAGAAAGTATATAAAACCAAGCATGGAACATCAAAAAATATAGATAGATTTGCAATGTATCACATAGCATAGTAGCATTCAGCTTGTCCGTCATAGAGTAGCAAATATAAATGCATAGGACACCTTCAAAGTTTATTAGAGTGACTAGATACAAATAGTTTAAAACAAGCAATATCAAGTATGCATCAATCAACAAGTCTTGGGACAATGCACATAGAACTAAGAATGGCCACTATGCTCTCAAAGTAGGTGCATGAAGATAGAAGGTGGAGACTCAACATAAAAGTAAAAGAAAGGCCCTCATAGAAGGAAGTAGGGATTCAAGTTTCATAAAGAGCTTCCAAAAATTATGGTACTTGTTAGCTTTTATCTCTCATTGCCCTATCATAAGCATCTTTAAGGTGATTAAGGTTAAAGTGACACAACTAAGAGGATATGCTTGACAAGTTATAAACCGAAATGTCATGCCCCTTACTTACGAAGACCTAACCTCATGCTACTCAACTTTAGTCACGAGTAAGCTCTTGTCATTGTAAGTACATATGTATCATAAAGAACCGCCAACGGGGTACCCCTTGCACATGATATATGAGCTATCCCATAATCAAAATGACAAGGCAAGCAGACAATGAGCATCTCAGCGATCTTTTATTTACTATTTGCATAGGTTTTTATTGAGGATGCTTCATAGAGTGCTCAATATGGTTATGCTGCAAGTTTCCACCATGATTAGGCATGTCTTAGGCTAGCGGCCCAGGCGTTTCTCTAACACACATACAAACTCCATGATCTTACAAGTTCCACTTTTATTTCACACCACTGGGATCCATAAGCAAAAGAACATGATATCAACGGGGTACAAAGTATAAGTGCAATGTTGAAAGCGTTCCCCATGATACATGGTTCTGATAATTTCAACTTATAAAGCACAAGCATATACGCAACAAAGATGGACACAATGGTTCAAGTTTATTAAATGCAAGAAAAGTAAAGTGTGCCATCAAGTTTATGAGAGCTTTAATCACTAATTTTCACATAACAAGTTTAATTCGGATGGTAGATAAAAACATGAATATACTTGGAATTGCATATGCTAATAGGTAGGTATGGTGGACTCTTTGGAATAACTTGGTTTTAGGAGTAGGATACATGAGTGGAACTCATAGTTGGTTGTGGAGGCTAGCAAAATACTGGGAGCGACAAACTAAGAGAGCAATAATGGCCATAATCATTCAGAGCGACAAAACATCATTGATCAAAGCATAAAGTGATATTACAAGTTGAAAACTAAAGAATCATCAAGGCTATGGTGACTTTCGATAGTCATAACATGGTGTGAGCATACGCCAAGTTAACCCAAATAAAGCATCAAAGGAGAATACCACAATACTATGCTTTAATATGCTAGAACAATGCATGATTCTTCCAAGGCACATTAAGCAATCTCAATTGTTTATAACATGTCCTTCTACAACAAAGAATACTAAGCATAAAGCCAAAACAATATCAAGCATGGCATGACAAAGCATATGCCAAAGTCAAAAATAAGCTCTTTTTACCACTTAAGCATGAACTTTCCTACTCTTTTCCAATCCAAGCCAACATATTTGAAAGAACTCACAAAGATAATAATAAATAAAGATCAGTGAGATTGTCTCACAAATCCAAAAAGGTAGAAATAAAAAGTTCTAAGCTGAAAGCACAAGAAAACTAAGGCTAAACCCAGTGCTAGCAAAAGAGAACACTCACAAAACAATAAGAATGAAAACTAGAGTGTTCTAAACAATGAGAGCAGAGTGTGTCTCCAAAGAAGTGTTGGGATCCAACCAACTTATTACAGCAAACCAAGCAAACGAAAACTAAAAACAAAACAAAGACGCTCCAAGAACAACACAACTGTGCATGAAACAATAAAAATGAAGTATTTGGAAGGAACGTGAGATTTTTATTGATGAAGAAGGGGATGCCCAAGGCATCCCCAAGCTTTGACGCCTGTACTTCTTGGATATTTCTTGGGGTGACATGATGATACATTGCAAATGTATCTATAATTTTTGATGTTACATGCTTGGTTTTATCTACTTTCTTGTGTTTTGTCCACACTTTGGAGTAATTTTTATATGATTTCGTGGACTAACCTATTAACAAGATGCCACAGTGCCTATTGCCTGTTTTCTACTGTTTTTGGTTCTAGGAAAGTCAAAAAAATCAATACTCTCGGAATTGGACCGGACAAAAGCCAAAGTCAATATTTTATCGGAAGACTCACGGAGCCAGAAGACGAGACGGAGAGGGGCCAGGGGCTGGCCACACCACTTGGTGGCACGGGCCAGGCCAGGCCGCGCCAGGGGGTGGTGTGGGCCCCTCCGGCAACCCCTTGGTCTCCCCTCTCGCCTATAAGAGCTTCCCGATGCATAAACCCTAGATCGTCAATCAGAAATCCACGAAAAGTTCTGCAGCGTCACTACCACCGAAGGGGAGATTCGGGGGACAGAATGTCTCTGTTCTGGCACCCTGCCAGGATGGGTGAAAGAACATTTCATGTTTTCCTATGTTTTGCGTGTTAGATAACAATACTATGGAGACTTTTCATGTGTGCTAATTGTGCAGGAAGTTTTGAGGGAGGCCGGATAATCTGCCCCACCAAGGGCCGGAGAATCCGGCCTACCTCATCTCTCAAGGAAGCCAAGGCGCGTCGCTCGATACTCGGTCGGATTTTCTCCCGGAAAATCCGAATTGGGGCAGTTTTTCCTCCCCAGGCCGGATAATCCGGGTGTCGCAAGGGCCAGATAATCCGGCCCCCAGTTTTCGAGCAAAAGAGGCCAAGGCGCATCACACGGTATCCGGTCAGATTTTCTCCCGGAAAATCCGAACTGGGGCGGTTTTTCTTCCCCAGGCCGGATAATCCGGCCTTCGCATAGGACCGGATAATCCGGCCCCCAGAAGTTGATCAAGGGCAAGCTCGGCGCGACGCTCTGAGGGGGGGCGGATTATCTGCCGGATATTCCGAGTCTGGGGCGGTGTTTCCCTAGACCGGATAATCCGGCCCTCCAGCCCCCAAAGGTTGCAACGGCTGGTTTATGAAGGGGGTATAATTACCCCTTCTTCCCCAACGTTTAGAACTCTTGATTCATTCGAAATTGACAAGACTTTGTGCAAGAGCTCTCATTCTCGATCTCCCACTTCAACCACCCGAAGGTCTTGATCTTTGGTGGAATTGAAGGAGGATAAGTTCATCATCATCATCAAGAATCAAGCGCTTCAACTCCTCTCCATTCACTTGGAGAAATCCTTGATCTAGTATTCTTGTCAATACCTAGATCTTGTTTATTGTATTTGATAAGTTTGTTTTTGTGGCAGCTTGTTGTCATTTGGGGAGCCTCTAAGTTGTTGTGGAGTTGTTGCCCCACTAGTTGTGTAAAGGCGCCGGTGCCCGCCTCGAAGGGTACCTATAGTGGAAGGTGGATCAGGCCTGTTGTGGCGAGATCCATCGGAGAATAGGGAGAGGCCTTTTGTGGCGTGGTGGTCTTAGTACCGCCCACCCCTCCAACGCAGACATACTTCCCTTAACAAGGAAGGAACTGCGGTCAAACAAATCCTGTGTCTCCGCGTGCTTCACTTCGGTTTACTCGTTCCTCTTCCACTCGCTCTTTACTCGCTAGTAGATAGGTTTGCATATAGGGAAATTCCACCCAATTGTTTATCTAGAGAATTTACCCTTTGTGCTAAGCCTAAAATCGAAAAAGAATTAAAAATTGGTGTAGCACCTATTCACCCCCCCCCTCTAGGTGCCCATACGATCCATTTCAACGGGGAAGTGTCCCCAGAGCCATCTCCATCGATCTCCACCGCCATCTCCATCACCATTGATGATTCCCATGATGAGGAGGGAGTAGTTCTCTCTCGAGGCTAAGGGTTCTACCGGTAGCTATGTGTTCATATCTCTCTCTATGCATGATCATATTGTGATCATGAGCTTTGTAATAAAGTAGATCTACCTTGCTACTCAAGTGCTTTAATAGATCTCTGATCTCCCCATGTGTGTTAAAGTGACAGCATGCACACCATGGTGGCACTTTGGCTAGAGATTACAAATACTTGTTATGAGCTATATTTGGAGTTGGATGTCTCTATGAAATTGTGGTGTTTGTTGGAACCATCTAGTGCTCAAGGTGACAGCGTGGGGTTTTCTAAATGGGAAAGATGAACTTTGAGGTGTGCTGTTATAGCCCTACCATCGATTAGAGTGTCCAACCGGAGAGTAGTTAAGAGTAGTATCATAAAGAGAAGATATTTATATGAGAGTGTTCACTAGTGAAAGTATGATCCCTAGGCCTTGTTTCTAAGCATTAAAACACCGTTTGCTACTAGATCTATTGCATGTTTGCTTGCTGCCATCTTTATTTCAGTTTGCTTTTAGTCTCTTCCACGCCATCAAGTTATCTTCTATCACCATTACCACTTATAATTATCTATACCACTTGTATTTCACTATCTCTTCGCCAAACTAGTGCACCTATACACCTGACAAGTGTATTGGGTTTGTTGGGGACACAAGAGACTTCTTGTATCTTGATTGCAGGATTGCTTGAGAGGGAATACCTTTGACCACTTCCTCCATGAGTTCGATAAACCTTGGGTGATCCACTTAAGGGAAAACTTGCTGCTGTTCTACAAACCTCTGTACTTGGAGGCCCAACAACTGTATACAAGAATAGAAGTGCGTAGACATCAAGCTATTTTCTGGCGCCGTTGCCGGGGAGGTAAGGTAAAAGGTATTCACACCGGAGGATTAAAGAAGAAGAACCTCCCACGGCAAACGCCTATTTTCTGGCGCCGTTGCCGAGGAGGTAAGGTAAAAGGTACTCACATCCTCTGGTGTGAGTGCTCAAAGTTATTTCCTTTAGATTCTGCAATTTTGACTTTTTGTTTCTTGTTTTCACTAGTTAGGCTTAATGGAAAACAACAACAAAATTAGAGATCTTTATAGTATTTATCTTGAGTTAGGACATGAAGTGTTTAAAGAGAAAATTAAAAAACCTATGGAACTTTATTTGCATGCTAATAGCAATGTTGTTAGTATTAATTCTTTGGACACCAGTATTGCTAATGCTATGGAAAAGTCGAAGCTTGGGGAAGCTAGTTTCTATGAAAATGATCTTTTTAGTTCCCCAGCTTTGGAAGATAGCTATCCTATTGCTTATGATGATACCAAACCTCCAATATATGATGATTACAATGATGAATATGATATTTTCAGTCCACCTAGTATTAAGGAGAAAAATAATGATTACAATATGCCTCCTATATTTGATGATTATGTTGATGAGAATAATAATGATAGCTATTTTGTTGAATTTGCTCTCACTACAATTAATAAGAATAACTATGCTTATGTGGAGAGTAATAATGATTATATGCATGTGGCTCATGATAAGAAGGTTTTATGTGATAGTTATATTGTTAATTTTATTCATGATGCTACTGAAAGTTATTATGAGAGAGGGAAACATGGTTTTATGTATTTCCACAATATTAAGTTTCCCCTCTTTATATTGAAAATTTTGAAGTTGCACTTGTTTTGCTTTCCTATCCTTGTTGCTTTGTGCTTTAATGACTTGTTTCTTTACAAGATTCCTATGCATAGGAAGTGGGTTAGACTTAAATGTGTTTTCAATTTTCTTCTTGATGCTCTCTTTTACTCCAATTCATATTTCTTATGTGAGCATCCTCCCAAACTATCAAGCCTAACTTAAAGGCGTTAAAGAAAAGTACTTATTGGGAGATAACCCAAATGTTTTAGATGAGTCTTGGAAGTTATTACCTCTGGAATAACCGCTCCTTATCCTTTTTATTTGCTTTTTGTGCCACGAGTAACCTCTAATGAGAGAGAAGTAATGGTTGGGAAAGTTGCTGTCCTGAAACAGATTTCTGTGCTTCACCGTAAAAAAACGTGTAAAATCTCTGTACGCCTTTTGAGGCGTGAATTTTTGTGCTTCTGCCCCAGGTTGTTATCTAACTTTCGTTAGTGCAACACTTTTTGATTTGAGCAACAGAAGGTCTTCGAAAAACTTTGTCTTTACCTGCTGGTCTGTTTTGATAGATTTCTGCCATTATTTGCATTTGCTTCTTGTTGGTTCCTCTTTGAGTTCTTTTGGGGAATTGAGCTTTTTGAGGGAATTACTACAGTATCTTGTCCTTTAATGGAAGTTTTATTAGTGTTGAAACTGAACCCAAAGACTTATTATCTTGAGTGCACTAATGTTGCTAATAAAGATTGTGTGAAGTTTTGTACGAAGGAAAATTGCAGGTGTATGGAAGGAATGAGTAATGAGATGAAGGATGGACTAAAGCTCAAGCTTGGGGATGCCACGCGTGCCACCCCAAGAAATATCCAAGAAGTACAAGCGTCAAAGCTTGGGGATGCCCAAGGCATCCCCTTCTTCATCTATAAAAATCCCAGGTTTCTTCCAAACGCTTCATTTTTATTGTTTCATGCACATTTGTGTTGTTCTTGGAGCGTCTTCTTTTTAGTTTTTGTTTTGGTTTTTCGTTTGTTTTTGTTTTCTTAATAAATTGGTTGGACCCCCTCTTTCATACATTGGTTTTCAAATAGTTTGGTTTGGTTTGGAAAAGAGTAGGAAAGTTCATACTTAAGTGGTAAAGAGAGCTTGTTTTTGACTGTGGCCTATGCTTTGTCATGCCATGCTTGATATTGTTTTGGCTTTATGCTTAGTATTCTTTGCCATAGCATGACATGTTATAAACAATTGAGATTGCTTAATTTGCCTTGGAAGGATCATGCGTTGTTTTAGCATATTAAAGCATAGTATTTTGGTATTCTCCTTTGATGATTTATTTGGGTTGACTTGGCACATGCTCACACCATATTATGACTATCCCAAGTCACCATAGCCTTTATGATCCTTTAGTTTTCAACTTGTAGTATCACTTTATGCTTTTATCAATGATGTTTTGTCTCTCTGCATGATTATGGCCATTATTGCTCTCTTAGTTTGTCGCTCCCAGTCTTTTGCTAGCCTCTGCAACCAAGTATGAGTTCCACTCATGCATCCAACTCCCTAAACCAAGTTATTCCAAATAGTCCGCCATACCTACCTACTAGCTTATGCTATTCCAAGTATATTCATGATTTTGTTTATCTTCCAAATTAAACTTGTTATGAGAAAACTAGTGATTAAAGCTCTCACGAACTTGATGGCACACTTTACTTTTTTTGCCCTTAATAAACTTAAACCATTGTGTCGTCTATGTTGTATATGCTTGCACTTATTTGTTGGGAATTTGTAGAACCATGCTGTCATGGGGAAGGCTTTCAACATTGCACTTGGTACTTTGTACCTAGTTGATATCATGCTCTTTTGTATATGGATGTCGTCGGTGTGAAATGAAAGGGGAGCTTGTAAGTCCATGGAGTTATGTATATGTGTTAGAGAAACGCCTGGGCCGCTGGTCTAATCCATGCTGACATGGTGGAAACCTGCAGCGTAACCATAATGAGCTGTCTATGAAGCATTCTTCTTATAAAAAAAGAGTCCTATATTGAGAAAAAAAGAGAAAAAGAAAAAAAGAGATATTATGAAAAGAGGAAAGAGATAAAAAAGCACCATATTCCCATGGTAAATAAGAAGATTGATGAGATGCTCGTTGTCTGCTTGCCTTGTATTTTGATATGGAGATTCTTCCATATCATCGGGCAAGAGGTACCCCGTTGGCGGTTCTCTATGATACACATGTATTTACGATGAAAAGAACTTACCGGTGACTAAACTTGAGTAGCATGAGGAGCGGCCCTCGTATACAAGGGGCATGAGATTTCTAACTTATACTTCGTCAAGCATGTACACCATAGTTTGTTCACTTTAACCTTAATCACTTCAAGATGCTTATGATAGGGGCAATGAGAGCTGAAAGCTATAAGTACCATAATTTTTGGAAGCTCTTTATGAAACTTGAATCTCTGCTTCCTTCTATGAAGGCCTTTATTCCACCATTATATTGAGTCTCCACCTTCTACCTTTATGCACCTACTTTGAGAGCATAGTGGCCATTCTTAGTTCTATGTGCATTGTCCCAAGACTTCTTGATTGATGCATAGCTTTGCTATTGCTTGTTTTAAACTATTTGTATCTAGTCACTCTTATGAACTTTGAAGGTGTCCTAAGCATTTATATTTGCTACTCTATGAGGGACAAGCTGAATGCTACTATGCTATGTTTTCTTTATGTGAAACAAACAAACGTCTTGCAAAGCATTGTTATTCATTAATATTTTGTTTGTGCCTTTTCATGTTGCAACATATTTGCTTTGTGTTATTGTTAGAACTTTATCTTTCATGCTATGTTCAAGTACTATGGTCCCAGCTATCAATGTTTTACAAATACTTTGATCAAGTTTATGATGGTGCATGTCACCTCAAAAATTATTCTTTCTTTTTTATCACTTACCTACTCGAGGACGAGCAGGAGTTAAACTTGGGGATGTTGATACATTGCAAATGTATCTATAATTTTTGATGTTCCATGCTTGGTTTTATCTAATTTCTTGTGTTTTGTCCACACTTTGGAGTACTTTTCATATGATTTCTTGGACTAACCTATTAACAAGATGCCACAGTGCCAGTTGCATGTTTTCTACTGTTTTTGGTTCCAGGAAAGTCAGAAAATCAATATTCTCGGAATTGGACCAGACAAAAGCCAAAGTCGATATTTTACCGGAAGACTCACGGAGCCAGAAGACGAGACGGAGAGGGGCCAGGGGCTAGCCACACCACCTGGTGGCGCGGGCCAGGCCAGGCCACGCCAGGGGGTGGTGTGGGCCCCTCCGGCACCCCCTCGGTCTCCCCTCTCGCCTATAAGAGCCTCCCAATGCATAAACCCTAGATCGTCAATCAGAAATCCACGAAAAGTTCCGCAGCGCCGCCGCCACCGAAGGGGAGATTCGGGGGATAGAAAGTCTCTGTTCCAGTACCCTGCCAGGACGGGGAAGTGCCCCCGGAGCCATCTCCATCGATCTCCACCGCCATCTCCATCACCATTGCTGATTCCCATGATGAGGAGGGAGTAGTTCTCTCTCGAGGCTAAGGGTTCTACCGGTAGCTATGTGTTCATCTCTCTCTATATGCATGATCATATTGTGATCATGAGCTTTGTAATCAAGTAGATCTACCTTGCTACTCAAGTGCTTCCCATGTGTGTGAAAGTGATAGCGTGCACACCATGGTGGCACTTTGGCTAGAGATTACAAATACATGTTATGAGTTATATTTGGAGTTGGATGTCTCTATGAAATTGTGGTGTTTGTTGGAACCATCTAGTGCTCAAGGTGACAATGTGGGGTTTTCTAGATGGGAAAGATGAACTTTGAGGTGTGTTGTTATAGCCCTACCATCGATTAGAGTGTCCAACCGGAGAGTAGTTAAGAGTAGTATCATAAAGAGAAGATATTTATATGAGAGTGTTCACCAGTGAAAGTATGATCCCTAGGCCTTGTTTCTAAGCATTAAAACACTATTTGCTACTAGATCTGTTGCATGTTTGCTTGCTGTCATCTTTATTTCAGTTTGCTTTTAGTCTCTTCCACGCCATCAAGTTAGGCCTTGTTCACTAGTGCTAGAAAATAGCTTGATGGCGTGGAAGAGACTAAAGGCAAATTGAAATAGAGATGGAAGCAAGAAAACATGTAACAGATCTAGTTGCAAATGGTGTTTCAATGCTTAGAAACAAGGCCTAGGGATCATACTTTCACTAGTGAACACTCTCATATAAATATATTATCTTCATGATACTACTCTTAACTACTCTCCGGTTGAACACTCTAATCCATGGTAGGGCTATAACAGCACACCTCAAAGTAAGCCTTCCCCATCTAGATAACCCCACACTGTCACCTTGAGCTCTAGATGGTTCCAACAAACACCATAATTTCATAGAGACATCCAATTCCAAATATAACTCATAACAAGTATTTGTAATCTCTAGCCTAAGTGCCACCATGGTGTGCACGCTGTCACTTTCACACACATGGGGAGAGCAGAGATCTATTAAAGCACTTGAGTAGGAAGGTAGATCTACTTGATTACAAAGCTCATGATCACAATATAATCATGCATAGAGAGAGAGATGAACACATAGCTACCGGTAGAACCCTTAGCCTCGAGGAAGAACTACTCCCTCTTCATCATGGGAATCAGCAACGGCGATGGAGATGGTGGTGGAGATCGATGGAGATGGCTCCGAGGGCACTTCCATGTCCCGGCATGGTTCCAGAACAGAGACTTTCTGTCCCCCGAATCTCCCCTTCGGTGGTGGCAATGCTGCGGAACTTTGCGTGGATTTCTGATTGACGACTTAGGGTTTTTGCATCGGGGGAGATATATAGGCGAAAGAGGCAAGGTCGGTGGCTGGCTAGGGGGCCCACACCATGCCCTGGTGCGACCAGGGGGACCCGTGCCTAGGGGTGGTGTGGCCACCCTGTGGCCCCTCTCCGTCTTGTATTCTGGCTCCGTGAGTCTTCCGGTAAAATATCAACTTTAGCTTTTGTCCTGTCCAATTCCGAGAATATTCATTTTCTAACTTTCTGGAACCAAAAACAACAGAAAACAGGCAACTGGCACTGTAGCGTCTTGTTAATAGGTTAGTCCAAGAAAGTGTATAGAAAGTACTCCAAAGTGTGGACAAAACATAAGAAAGTAGATAAAACCAAGCATGGAACATCAAAAATTATAGATACGTTTGCAACGTATCAGTGCCCCATGGGGGGTGACCCTTCACCTCCCCCATTCATGTGGTGGTAACCCCCTCCACATAAAAGTGACCCTTTGCATTCCTCTTTAAAGTCTTTACATTAAATGCATTAAATTTCTCCAAATTTAATGCTCTCTCATTTAATAAAAATCTTTTATTAATTTTATTCAGAATTTTGTTAAATACTTTAATTAACAAACATTCACATAAAACCCCCTGCAACATTTCAATATTACATGCAGAACCAATTTCAGCAATTTCACCCGAAACAGTTTCAGTGTCTATTGAAATATATAATTCCACCGCTTTCTTAAATCTTTATCTGAAATATATTTGCTCCAAATGGTGTCAGTATCCCTTAAGTGTGTCACCCTACGGTTCACGAATAATGCAGACATGATTGAGACTCCTCTCAGATCAATAATCAGAAGCAGGACCTGAAGATCCATACTGACTCCTACACATTCAAAGATGACTTATGTGATCGTTAGAACCTTAATGCTAGTAACTAATTCCCTTTGTCTCGCGATATATTATATGTCCCAGATTCGATCATCGGTATCTCCATACCTAGTTTGATCTTGTTGCCGACATTCACTCTTTTCTCATTCCCGTGATATAACATTCTAGTGATCTCATCACTTGCTTGCAAGCTAACCAATGTGATATCACCGAGAGGGCCCAGAGTATATCTATCCGTCATCAGGATGGACAAATCCCACTCTTGATCCATGAGCCTCTATATAACACTTTCGTAGTACTGAACCCACCTTTATAATCACCCTTTCATGGTATGACGTTTGATGTTATCAAGATACTCTTCGAGTGTTAGTGATTAACATCATCTCATGGTCCAAGGACTAGAATTACTTCATTATATGTTATAGCAATATAAACACAATGACTTTCATCGTAATTCTATACTTCGGATGAATGTTCATCACATCATTCCAGTAATGTTGTGACCTTGTTATTAACAACATCCATTGTCCATGATCAGGAAACCTTGATCATCTTGTTAATCAACGCGCTAGTTTATAAGAGAGGCATAACTAGGAACTTTACTTTTGTTTATTAAACACATGTATGAACGTTTCCAAATTAATACAATTATAGCATGCAAAATAAACATTTATCATAAACAAGGAAGACGATAATAACCACTTTATTATTGGCTCTCGGGCATATTCCCTTCAGTCTCCCACTTGCACTAGAGTCAATAATCTAGTTTGAAAAACTTTTCGTATTGAACTCCTATGGCTTTTTGTTGTTGCATATACGTGATTGCTAGTGGTTAACATAATATCTAGATCTGACAGTTTCAGGTCCGTGTGTATTTGCATGTCTTTGTGTCTCTACGCATCACTCGTTCTCAAATGAGATGGCATTGTATAAATTTGGTCCTTTGGTGAGACCTTTAGTTCGTTCGGGTTAAAATATGTTGATATTATAGTCATACAATATATCTTCATAGTATTAGCCCACTTTGAACCACACCTAGTTTGATAACAAACTACTTAACACAAATGCCCTCCTTTGCTGCTACTATAGCAGTCATATACTTAGCCTTTTGTTGTAGTATCCATCACAATGTCTCAACTTTGGAACTCATCCAAATCCATCATGGAACATCTTTTCCATTACATTGTGCCACCCATAGTCTAAATTGAGATAAATTTAATTTGTATCTTGTGACAAAACTAGTATCAATGTAACACTTTACAATGAACCACCTTTAATTATTTGTCACTTATACATGATATATTCTTAGTTCTTCCAAAGCTCATAAGAATATCTTTACTATCGTCCAATGATCATCTTATGAATCATTCTGGTATGTGCTCATAACATTTAGAGCATAGGACATATCTGGATATATACATATCATGGTATAATCGATCAAAATCTTCATGTGATTTTACTCACCAAGTGTTGAAACACTTGAATCTTTATACAATCCTTTTCATGCAACAAGAACCTTTCATGTTGTTTCCATATTGAACTCTTTGAATATCTCATATATGTACGTCTGTCACAACCATATTAGCGCCTCAATCTATCCATATAGATTTTGATGCCAAATATTCCGGTTTTTCCCAAGACTTTCATCGAAATCCTTTTGATTCCATATGCTTTCTCCGAAAATTTGAGTGAATATATCTATATATTTACTTAATAAGGAAGACGTATGAAACATTTGAAAATTGTTCAAAGACTTTCAAGATGAAGTGGAAAATCATTGTAACAAGAAAATAAAGATTTTATGATTTGATCATAAAGTAAGATATTTGAGTTACAGGTTTAGCAAAACACCTAAGATTTCAGGAATTATTCCATGAAATTTCCATTTCCCGATAAACCACAGGAGTATGGTATGTTCAAGAGATCAAATCAAACCTTGTTTGACATGGTAAGATCAAAGGTGTCATTTAGAAAACTGCCATTATGTTTTAAAGATTAAAGCTTTAGAAACTACCGCTTTTACACTGAAAAGAGCACCATCGTGATCTGTTGAAATGACACCATATAAGTTATTGTTGGGGATAAAACCCGAATTGTCTTTTCTTAAATTTTGGTATGCTATGCATAAGTGAAATGTTTGCAACCAAAGTCGAATAATCACGTCTTTGTAGGTTATCCCAAATAATTTGTTGGGTATTCCTCCATAATATCGAGAACAAAAGAGTTTGTCGCTTGGAACGTTAAGTTTCCTGAGAAGGAATTTTTCACGAAAAGTTAAGTGGGAGGACAATAAAACTTTTATAAGGTTATTGAACCTTAGCTATATGTGCTAAGTAGCGCAACACCGGAAAGTGTTCCAGTGGTGGCCACAATGGTCATGGCTCCCATGATTACAAAGGTTGTGATCTTGGAGATTAAAGTTCCTATTTGAACCATATGCATCGGGTAACAATCAAATAATGAGATTTGATAAACAAGTCGTTATTTTTTGACAATAATGAACTGACTGCATGCAAAGAAGCGATGATGGGCCCTAACTCCATAGAATGACTAGAAGTCATAAAATCCGTGATAGTTTCCATACACAAGAAATCATGCTTTTGAACTTGGAAAACCCTCCAAAAGGTATGAAGCCTATCGGTCATGTTTGGATCTATAAAGAAATAGACATGGATGTTTCACATCTATGAAATAATCAATATGTCAATAAGGAATTTATGACAATGTTCAAGGATTTGTCTATGACAAGATTTGATCTTTCATAGCGATATTTAGTCTTGACGGATTAATCTAGCAACCACTACATATAATTTGATGTATGGTAGTTGAACAAACAAAACAATGTTCTTGTAATAGAATGGTTACTTAGGACGTGTAAATGACATGGTCCGAAGGGTTCTGATAATTCAAAGGGTGCTAAAAGGGCATGCAAACTTCAATAGTTGAAGTGAGCATAGTGGAGTTGGAATCTTCACCATCATAAAAATGTTAATAGAGTTTAATTTCATCAGAGACGATGAAGATGCTTGCATTTGCAAGAAATTAAGTGGGAGCGCTGAGAAAAATTTCCAATACATTATGCAGAGTACATATTGTTGATTGGAAATGATGTATCTTTTATTGACACGTGTTAAGAATTTCATTTCGATGAAAGACTTTGGAAAAACCGGAATATTCGACATCAATGTCTATATGGATAGATTCAGGCGCTAATATGGTTATGCCAAACGTACATATATGAGATATTGAAAAGGTTTAAATAATGGAAACAACAAGAACGGTTCTTGCTGCATGGAAAGGATTGTATCAAGATTCAAGTGTTTTCAACACTTGGTGTGTAAAATCACATGAAGATTTTGATCAATAATACCATGATATGTACATATCCAGATATGTCCAATGCTCTAAATGATATGAGCATATACTAGAATGATTCATAAGATGATCATTTGACGATAGTAAAGATATTCTTATGAGCTTTGCAAGAACTAAGAATATATCATGTATAAGTGATAAATAGTGAATAATAGTTCATTGTAATATGTTACATTGATATTAGTTTGTCACAAGATACAAATTGAATTTATCTCAATTTAAACTATCGGTGGCACAATATTATGGAAAGGAAATTCCATGATGAATTTGGATGAGTTCCAAAGTTAAGACATTGTGACAGATACTATAACAAAAGGCTAAGTATATGACTGCCATAGTAGCAGCAAAGGGGGCATTTGTGTCAAGTAGTTTGTTATCAAACTAGGTGTGGTTCACAGTGGGATAATACAATGAAAATATATTGTATGACAATATTATCGACATGATTTCATCCAAAGGATCTAAAGGTCTCACCAAAGGACTAAATTTATACAATGCCATCTCATTAGAGAATAAATGATGCGTATAAACGCAAAGACATGAAAATACACACGGACCTGAAAGTGCCAGATCCGGAGATTATGTTAACCACTAGAAAACGCGTATATTCAACACCTAGGTGTTGTATATACAAGTTTACAAACTAGATTATTGACTCTAGTGCAAGTGGGAGACTGAAGGGAATATACCCGAGAGACAATAATGAAATGGTTATTATCTTATCCATGTTTATGATAAATGTTTATTTTGCATGTTATAATTGTATTAATTGGAAACAATAATACATGTGTATTTAATAAACAAAATACAAAGTTTCTTGTAATGCCTCTCATATAAATTAGCTTGTTGATTAACAAGATGATCAAGGTTTCCTGATCATGAACATTGGATATTGTTAATAACGAGGTCACAACATTGGTGGAATGATGTGATGAACATTCATCCGAAGTATAGGATTACGATTAAAGTCATTATGTTTATATTGCTATAACATCATACAAAGTAATCCTAGTCCTTAGACCATGAGATCATGTTAATCACTAACACCGGAAGAGTATCTTGATAACATCAAACATCACACCGTAACAGGGTGACTATAAAAGTGGGTTCAGTGCTACGAATGTTTTATGTAGAGTCTCATGGATCAAGAGTGGGATTTTTCCATCCCGTTAAAGGATAGATATACTCAGGTCCCTCCGGATGATATCACATTGAAATAGCTTGCAAGCAAGTGATGTCATCACTACAATGTTATATCACGAGAACGAGAAAAGAGTGCATGTTGGTAACGAGATCAAACTAGGTATTTTGATACCGATGATCGAATCTCGGACATGTAATATATCATGAGACAAAGGGATTTAGTTACGAAGTTAAAGGTTCACACGATCACAAGAGTCATCGTTGAATGTGTGGGAGTCTGTACGGATCTCCAGGTCCTGCTGCTGATTATTGATCGGAGAGGGGTCTCGATCATGTCTGCATTATCTGCAAACCATAGGGTGACACACTTAAGGGATACTGAAACCATTTGGAGCAAATATATTTCAGATAAAGATTTAAGAAAGCGCTGGAATCATTTCGATGAAAACCTAAATTGTTTCGGCTGAAATTGCAGAAACTGGTTCTGCATGTGATATTGAAATATTGCAAGGGATTTTATGTGAATGTTTGTTAATTAAAGTAATTAACAAAATTCTGAATAAAATAAATAAAATATTTTTATTTAATTAGAGCTTGCATTAAATTTGGTGAAAATTTAATGCATGTGAGTGGATATGAGTGGAGGTGTGTGTTTATGTGAGTGGGAGATCCACCCACATCAATGAGGGAGAGGTGGGGGCACCCACCATGGCCGGCGCCATGCCCCCTTGGGCTGCCCCTCCCCTATATCAGGAGCACCTCCTCCTCCTCCACTCTTACACCTCCTCGTGAAGGATCTCTCACCCCTTCTAGTTATTCCTCATGGTCTCGGATTAGAGAGATACATGTTCCCGGTGCCTTTACCTGGAAAGGAGTTGCTGCTTTCGCTGCTTTGCTGAAGCGAGGGACGGAGGTTGTCGGGTACCGGACGTGTGTGCAATCACGGATGCACCGCTGCTTTGCGGTGCTGGACTTGGTGGTGTTGGACTTGCTGGAGATGGATCTGATGGACGTGCTGGAGCTGGATTTGCTGGACTTCATCACGATCTTGAGATCGGCAAGTGTACGACTACATCATCCACGAGTTCCAACTCGTTAACAAAGTTTTGTTGTCTTCGAGGTAAGTTCTCTATGGATGTATATCCACCCGTTGCTTGTGTCTAGTAGATATATCTTGGCATATAGTTCCCATCGTAGGAATTTTTTGTTTTCTATGTCGCGAACCTAACAGACGGTACCGCCCGATCTCCGACTCCGACTCCGACTCCGACACCGACGAGTAGGTTTAGATTGTGCGCTCGCCATGTACCATGTATCGATCTAGCGATCTAGGCTTGGCCACACTTGCAATGAAAAGCTTTATTCAAGCCTTAGAACTTTTGTTACAAGCATACCACATGCACACCTAAACTACATAACTAAACGGATCAAAGACACCATTCGTCATTAAGGACCGGATGATCGCTTCCTGTATCTGCACCTCCTCTGGGCGAGGTGGGCACACAGGGAAGCGTCGTCGGGATTGGCCCGCACCGCTTCCCGGAGCTCGGCCCGCACCAATGCCAGCTGGTCCGATCGCCGGTGCTCTGGCAGGAAGACGCGTTCCGCCAAGTTCAGCGTGAAAGGCTCGCCAGTGATCACATGACGGTTGTAGAAAGAGCGATGCGGCGGTGGGATTTCTAGGAGATTGTTACTGCCGCTAGATCGGCGACGAGGAAGGCCAGGCATGGCAGCGTGTGGAAGTAGGGTTTCTGGTGTGTACCTACATTGGCCGGCCTCCCCTTTTTATGGACGTGCCTGGACATGGCGGGAAATGCTTAGAAGAGGCGGGAATCGGCGGGGAAGCGGCGGGAAATGACTTGAAGAAAGCCGACAGGCGGCGGGGCGGCGGGAGCGAACGAGATATACACCGGCACCGGTGTCGGTGACGGGCTCTTTTTTAGGCGTGGACATTTGGTTCGCACCGCTGGGCGCAGTCATCCGGATAGGCCGGACTGTGGCCCCAAAGTGACCGCGGGCCGACCCAAACGGACAGAAATGGATGGTTTTGGTCGCGCATTTGGGTCAGCCTAGTGGAGATGCCCTAACTTTATATATCTAGATACTATTTAGTACTAGAATAGATACATCTAAATTTAAAAAAACTTGTGACATCTATTTTAAGATGCAGTAAGTATTTTCTTTTTTTTGACAAAAACAGTAGGGAAGTCCCCTACTGTGTCATTTTATAAATTTTATAATGTACAGAAGATTGAGCCAGGCTCAATAAATAAAGCTATTACAGATGTTTACATTCATAGTGTGTCAGTCCACTCTTGCATACCTTCCTTGAGACTAGGTTTAGCTCTATGCATAGTCAAGGTAAAAGTTGCTTTAAAAGAAGAAATACATCTAGTGATTGAGGGATTTAGGTCTCTAAAAGTATAACCTTTTCTTTGCTCCCATATACTCCAGCATCCAGTGATGATAATTTCCATAAGAAAATTGGGACTGAATCTACTTCTAGTATCATTGATCATCTGATGAATCTCCATATATGTGTTCCATTCAAGTCCCAAGGCCCACCAGAACCCTTGGCTGAAGCTACATTCAAAAACCAGATACAGCAGAGTTTCCTGAGGACAGTTGTCACATATAACACAATCATTGAATTGCACAAAGAAGTTTTTTCTTGTCATTAGATCCTTGGTGTTCAGCCTCTTATTTAGTAGCAGCCAAGCAAAAAATTTGTGTCTTGAAAGACAGCATGATTTCCAAATATCCAGAATGGGTTTTGGTGTTGGGTGTGCCCCAATGAGTGCTCTGTAGATATTTCTGGTTTTGGAAGACTCTCCCCAGGAAAAGTACCATGAATCATGGTCGTCTGTGTGGTTTATGCTTCTGATATTTTCCAACATAGCAGTAAACTCCTCATGAGCAATGATGGATAAGGGGAGTTGAAAAGGTTCATAGAAATCATTTTCAGCTGCAGTGATTGCCTTGGCCATGGTCAGAGTATCATTGTGGCAGAAAGAGTGTAAGTGTGGGTATCTATCTTCAAAGCATTCACCTTTCCATAGATCCTTCCATAGTAGCATAGATTTTCCATTACCAATTTTGCAGTGAGTCAAATCTCTGTAAATATCCACATAATTCATACAGTCTCTCCACCAGAAAGAACCAATATGATTCAATGAATGTGGGGCAGAGTCAACTTGATAGTAAGCTTTTCATATAAGATCAACCCATGGTATATCAGCCCTGTTGTAGAATTTATGAATATTCTTCAATAAGAGAGCTTGGTTCTGTACTCTGAGGTTTATGACTCTGAAACCTCCTTGATCTTTTGGTCTACATATCAAGTCTCATTTAGCAAGACATTTTCCATGTTTGTTGATATCTTTTCCTGCCCAGAGGAACTGTCTGCCACCCTTTTCAAAATGGGTAAAAATTGTTAATGGGACTTTGAAAGCGCACATGGCATGGATGGGCATAGAATTTAATACAGAATTCAGTAATGTGAGTCTTCCTGTATATGACATGAGAGAAGATAGTCCAGATATTCTTCTGTCAAATTTGGAAACAATGGGCATCAGATTATCAATAGATGGTCTTGTGGTACCAAGAGGGAGACCCAGGTAGGTGAAAGACAATTTCTCCAATTTACATCCAAAATTCGAAGCCAGTTGGGATGCAAATTCCACTGTTATATTGATAGGCACCAGAGTAGATTTGTCATAATTTACCTTAAGCCCTGTCATGTTGCTGAATTGTTGTAGTCTGATCTTGAGGTTATTAAGTTGTAGACTATCAGCAGGCATAATCAGCAGGGTGTCATCAGCATATTGAATAATTGGAAATTTCTGCCTGTCGTCATTATCAAGAGGTAGGCTGATTTCATTTCTGTGCCAGGCATCATTGACAATTTCCTGAAGTAATTCAGCAGTGCAAACAAATAGAAGGGGGACAGGGGATCTCCTTGTCTGACCCCTTTTTTACAGCAAAATTTTTTCCCTGGGACACCGTTCAGTAGTACTGAGGTGGATGCAGAGTACAGTATGGATCTTACCAGGGAGATCCATTTGGGGCCAAAACCTTTGGCATTCAGCATATTAATAATTTCATTATATTCAATCTTATCAAATGCTTTCTCATAATCGATCTTCAGAATAATAATTGGCTTCTTTGACATATGGCAGATGTGGAGATATTCAAAAGCCCATCCCAGGCAATCATGGATATTTTTCCCTTTAATAAATCCATATTGATTGTTATGTATAATGGGTTTGATAACCTTCTGGAGTCTATTAGCCATTATCTTGGTGATGAATTTAAGAGGAAGACTAACCAGAGATATGGGTCTGTAGTCATTCATGGTCTCAGGATCATTTATCTTGGGGATGAGAGTAATAAAAGCAGTGTTGATGGCACTCAAATTTACAGATTCAGCATAGAACTCCTGTACCAGTTTTACAAAATCATCTTTGATAATATGCCAGCCTTTCTTGAGGAATTTACCATTGAATCCATCAGGACCAGGTGCTTTATCGGAGGGAAAATCTTTGATCACAGATTCAATCTCATCTTATGTGAATGGATCATCCAGGTGAAGAAGGTTACTTCCAGGTGCAATCAATTCATCAAGGTTGATGTCATTAGCAATATTTTCACTTGTGCCAAGTTAGAGTTTGTAAGATTGCCATATTGCTGCAGCTTTAAGTTCATGCTCAGTCAGGATCAAATTATCATTAGATTTAATATGGGTGATGAGATTTCTTCTGAAGCTCTGAGTAGCCATAGCATGGAAAAATTTGGTGTTTTCATCTCCCAATTTGGCCCATTTGATTTTGGCTCTGCATTTCCAATATATTCTTTTAGCCTCCAGGAGCTTATTGGTATGATCCATTAAAATCTTTTTAAAATTCTTCTCATGTAGAGCAAGTGGTCTCTGATCCTCAATTCCTTCAAGTAATGCCAAGATAAATGTGCAGTTTTCAATAGTCCGATTTAAATTTGAAAGCTTCTTGCACCATTTTTTAAGTCCAGCTTTGAGATGTTTGAATTTGCAGTTGAGAGCAAGGGCAGAATCACTTAAATATGGAGCTGAGTTCCAGAGGGTATTCACAGTATCATAAAAACCATCAAACTCCAGCCAGTGGTTCTCAAATCTGAATAATTGAGCTTTAGGTATGGAAGTGCCCACTTGGATACTGATGGGAGTATGATCAGATCCATTTCTGGAGAGTGGGTGAGCCATAGTGTTGGGGAAAGTTGTGGTCCATAAAGGACATGTAAAAATCCAATCCAGCTTTTCAAGAAGAGGGGGGTCTTGCATGTTGCTCCAGGTGAATGTTCTTCCTTTAAGTGGGACTTCCATAAGATCATGAGATTGAATCACATTATTGAAAAGCATCATATTATGGGCATCACCACCCTCTCTGTTTCTATCTTCAGGGCTTCTAATGAGGTTGAAATCGCCCACTAGCATCCAGAAAGGGTAATTGGAGGTATCAATATTATGCATCCAATTGAGAAATTCAGCTCTGTGTTCATTGTGTGCAGGTCCATAAATATTGGTCAGGATCCAGGTGATACCAGAGTGTTTACATGTAAAAGCCATAGTTAGGTGAAATTTCGATTGACTAAGAAGCTCCCCAGAAAAAAGGCTACCATTCCAAATAGTAATTAATCCTCCAGAATTGCCAAGTGAAGGAGAAAATGCAAAGTGAGAAAATCTCCTGGGACAGAACTTCCTTAAATATGAGTGTTCAAATTCTTCCCTTTTAGTTTCTTGGAGGCAGATAATATCACAATTGCAAGAGTTAACTTTTTCTCTAAGTTGGCCATGCCTCAGATTATAATTGATGCCTCTAACATTCCAGTCAAGAATCATCCAGTTCCTATTCATAATTCATAATAAGAGAGTACCACAGCTTCTGATCAACATAGTTAATCAGGTATAAAATGGGAACAGCTGGCTGATCAAATGGAAGTAAAAAAATCATCTTGGCCCCAGATTGAAAATCCCACAAAGGTGTCGATGATGAAAATAACACAAAAGGTGATAAATAGACATCCAGGTACATAAGCAGATATAGGGATATGGTTCTGCTCATCATGAGCATTATGTAAGTGCTTATTACCTGCCAGATAGTATCAAATAGATGTAGTTCCAGAAACATAAAACTGTGTGTCATTAAATATATATGACACACATTATTACATGCAGAGGGGTGTAGTAACATTAGCCACTTTCTGAGAAGAGCTTGTCCTCTGAGATCTCACTAGGAGATATCAGGCATTGATTGATACCTATAGACTGGATGGTGTTAACAGGGAGTACAGGTGGAGGTGGGGCATCTTGATCCATGATCATCACTTCATGAGGATGAGCTTTGCTCTTGGCCACCTTCCTGGATTTGCCAGAGGTATTGACCAGTGATGAATATTCTTTCTCTTGGGCTTTATCTGCAGCATCTTTGTTCTTGAACCCCTCTGATTGGCTGGCAATCCTTTTACTGCGTCTGACAGTGGTCACATCCTTTGGAGCCAGTTATTTGTGTTTGGTCACCAGAGATGTGTAGACTTCATTGGCATCAGAAGATCCACCAATAGATGTATCTAGAGGGGTTTGCACAATATTGTCAGAGATTTCAGTGATGCAAACAGATGATGTTACATGAGGTGCAGTTGCATAAAGTTTCAGGAGACATTTCCTCTGTTTTCCATGTTCAGTATCAACATCAAGAATTTGGAATCCAGCACCATGGATACAAGTGATATCAGCATTGCCCAGAGTAGTGTGAGCATTCTTAACCATGCCAGTAAGCAGATCATGGATGGCATTGAAAGAATCCACAGCTTCCATCATAGGTTCAAGTTCAGCCATATGGTCAGCATGTGCAGGACTGAGCTGGGGAGGGGTAGCAATCATTGGTTCAATGTCAGCAGCAGGTGCAGCATTTCCAAATGGTATTACAACATTGGGTATCACAGGTGCAGCATTAGCTGGTTCTTCAGGAGCATGGTCATGTACCATATCATCCCAATGTCCACCAAATGGTTGGGGCATGGGGTGTGGGTTACCACCATCAGGTGGAAGAGGGTCCTCATCACCACCAAGTCCACCAATCACTCTAGCCTGTAGCACATAAATCACCACAGTCCAGGAATGACCATGTCCTTCATCACTGGTATTGTCTCCAAGGACCAGGCTAATAGGGATTTCAAGCATATCTGGCACTCTGACTTTAACCAGTACTCTAGCTCTGTTTGAAAAATCTCTGTTCCAGACTAAGAATTTTCCAAATTCACTGACAGATTCTCTAACTTTATCAACTAGCCATGCATCTTGCGGGAAATTGACCATCATCAACCAGACATCATGTGTAAAAGTCATGTTTCATGGTTCAGACCTCTATTATGGGGGATCACCCTAAGAATGCTGTCTCCAACAAAGAAAGGACTACGCTCAATAGCAGTATCCCTAGCACATGAATCAGTGAACTGTACCAGAGCGGCACCCATGGCAGACCTGGAGAAGTTGCGAATGTTGAGGCCGCGGTCGTTGAAGTAGTTCCTGATGAGATGTGCATCCGCAGCGAACTGCTCAGGATCAGATGGAGGCTCAAGGATGACAATGGCCATGTCGTCGCATCGAAGCAGAGCATCTCCACTAAAAATGTGAAAACCTCGTCGTCGTCGATGAATGCAGGGTTGGATGACTTCAGCACCAGGTGGGAGGTGGGGGATGGGGTCGCAAGGGTAGTTCGCCATTGTAGTGGAGGAGAGGGGAGGTTGCAGGTGTGAGATTGCAGTGGCGACGATGGCGAGGAAGAAACGGAGTTTTCCAGGAGAGCGGAGGGGTCAAGGAGTACTGTTCCTGAAGTTGTAACGACAAGCCCACTTTCTGAGGAGATGAAATGCTCAGGTTGTTTTTGTTTAATGCGATAAACCTGAGATTTTCTCAGACAGGTATAACAATATTTCCTAATGTGTCCATATCCATAACAAAATTTGCACCGAACCTGAGATGAGCAATCTGGGCTTGAGTGGCCCATAGCAAGGCATTTGGAGCAGATAACGTGGGCCGAGCGATGTGGGCGAATTGGGCTAGGAGAAGCCGTGGGCTGAATTTCCCCAGAGTTTGAGACTGGCTCCGGGCGGGAAGTTGGCGTCCGATCCGAGGAGATCGGATCACGTAGCGTGATACCCGGTGTTCTTGGCACGTAGGTTCTCCTCCGATGTGAAGCAATCAGCGATGAATTGGCTCCGGTGTGATGTGATCGCCGGTGAGATATCAAGGTCCAGTCTAAATCTTGCTCATGATTCCAATCCGACGATTCTTTGATCCAATTCGGACCCCCATACCCCCATAGAGAGAAATAGCATTTAAATTCCGGGCATTCAAAAAATCTAAGTTTGTAGATCATGAAACCCACAGCTTTGGAGAATACTTCAAACTTAAAAGTCCGATCATGAATCAAGCTGACATGAAAACCAAATTTACTTCCACCAAGGCATGATTGAAGGGCAATGCAAACATTGACTAGATCGAGTCGAAAGATGGCTCGGCCAAAAGAGACCACAAGAATAAATCCAGATCCAAGAGATGGGGATTGCACACGGATGGAAAAGGAAGATCGAACCTGTAATTCAAATCCCATGCCATGAGAGAAATCCAGAGTATCACCAAGAGCATGAGGATCCATTGCATGGGGGATTTAGAAGGATTTGCCATGGTTCGCCAGGGGTGCGCCAGAGAGAAGGTGGGTGGGGTGGTCGCCATAATCTTGCAGAAGTGGAGATTGTAAGTATTTTCTTCATGTCTTAAAATAGACGTTAGAGATTTATTTATATTCACGCGTATCTAAGGCGGACAGATACATATGAATTTAGACAAATATCACGTCTATTTGGAGACAGAGGTATTATTGATTTTACTATATGATGTACGACAGGATCAAGCAGACCGTCAAGCCATATATACATAGTATTAAGTAATCGTGCGAAATCAAAGTTTGAACAGCAAATTGGCAGGCAATTATTGGTTAATTGTGAACACTAATGAATTCACCTGACCTGGTCATGTGCACATTAGGATCATGTTCTGTGGTAAATAGATTATTCGACCGCCTGTGGAAACAGAAAGGTTCCTCCAGGTGAAAAAACAAAACATATGTAATACTCTTCTAGATCCATAATAAGTGTCGTTGGTTTGTACCACCTCCCTCCGAAAATAACTGATTTTTGTCTAGATTCATATGTATCTAGACATGTTTTTATATAGATACATCTGAGTTTATACAAAGTCAAGTCACTTACTTCTGGACAGAGAGAGTACTAGTTTAGTACAAAATTTGTACAATGTATCCGACACTTATTTGGATCGGAGAGGTATTTTTTGGAAAAATATATATATTAATATCATTAGATACTAATTACACCCAGTCTCTACAATAACGCATGACCAGTGGCTTACCGATGCACACAGCTTAAAAAAAATTATATAAAAAAAGCTCCACTACGGAGAACGATTTCTGGAACCCACTTGCAGCACCGAAACAACACCGGACCGTGTCCATGTGATCGCCGTTATATTGGACCCGAAGCAAGACCAAGACTTCTAGATGACCTATTGTCTATTACTAATTATTACTCCTGGTCGTAGTTTTAGATGCATGACTGGGGAGGTGGCGGAGCACACCTAACCTTTTTCGTTTCTTAATACCTCATGTTGATTATGTCTCTGGAGCAGGGGAGCCAAGTGACCACGATTTTGGCCTTTTGGGCATAGATAATTAGACAGTTTAAGATCGTAATTGCCGGATTTGTACATCCTTACCCGGTCTCCGCTCTCCACTTCTACCGCACGTAGTATTACAAATCTACAATCAACCCTATTGTGCTAGCAGCTAGCTAGTACTACACCAGAGAAAGAAACATGTCCGGAGAGGCAGATACCAGAGGAGCAGACGAGGAAGAAGTGGCCGTGGAAAGCAAGGCCGACTTCCGAGCCTGGCTGCTGCTCCTCATGTCGCTCGCCGCCACCGTGACATACACCGCCGGGCTCTCCCCGCCCGGTGGTGTCTGGAGCGCCGACAACGCCGCCAGTGGGTACGTCGCCGGGAACCCGGTCATGCGGGATAAATCTCGCACGAGGTACACGGTCTTCTACTACGGCAACTCGCTCGCCTTCTTCTCGTCCCTCATGGTCATCGCCATGCTCGCCAAGCCATATACGAGCAAGGTACAGCATCGCGTCTTCAGCTGCTGCATAGTCATTTGTTTCCTCAGCCTCGGCACCAGCTACATAGCCGGCACGGCCGTCGACGAAAGATCAGCCATTATGTCCGCGGTTTTGATTGCAGCTTTCATGGTCATAACGTCCATGTCTATGCTCAAGCAGACTAGTCTTGTGAAGCTGTTCTTCAATTGAAAACTAGCTAGCTAGCTAGCTAGGTTCTCTTCGTTCCGAGAGGCTCTCTCTAGTTACCTAAGAACAATGTTTTATGAAGCTACGTGTATCCCCTGCCCGGAGAGATGATCAATTATCCAAGGCAAAACCAAGGTTACAAAGCTTTAGTATTTTCTTTAGTAAGATGTACTAATCTCTATCGGGGGAATGATGTAAAATTATGTCTGTTTGATCAAAGCATACATGCTTTGAATTTATCTACTTGTCCTGTATTCTCTTCTCCGTGGGCATGACTATCTAGGGGGCTGCCTGCATCTTAGTTTACGTCTATAGGGCATTGCATTATTGTAAAGGGCGGATGTAATTGGTATGTTTACGATATAAATATATACTCCTTATCAAAAATTAATTTCCGGACGGCACATTTATGTCTTAATAACCCAATTGCTTGCTCATGTATGTGACTTGTGATCAATCACTAGTGGTGCAATTTCTCGTGCATACGGATACACCTAGTGCTAGAGCATCTCTAACTGCGCGCTAAATCGTGCCCGCGCTAGTTGGAAAAACGAGCGAAAGGCAAATAATGTGCGCACAAAAAAAAAGGCTATCTGAAGCTGTGTATTTAATGTGCGGGCTACCATGCGCTGTAAAATCGAGTCCAGCCCCATCTGCCGCATGAAAGTTTCACCCGCGCGCACATGGAGCGTAAAATCGAATCCACCCAGTCGGGCCGGGCCCGGACAGGCAGCGTGGGCTAGGCTGCCCATTCCCAAATATACATGTGAGTAAGAACAAGAACAAGGGATTCCATGAAGGCCCATGATGGACCGAGTCAACACAAGGGACTAACTGGTTAGGCGCTTAAACCATTGTTGTAACAAACTACTCAGCTGTTGTTAGAGCATGTCTGTCCGTGGTGATTTTCTAATACCGAACGCACTACGGGAAAAACTTTCTAAACCGTGTGGCAAAACCACACGGTAAAGACTTTCTGGAACACGGCAAAGGCTTTGTCGTGTATATACACACGGCAAATGCCACACGGCAACGTTTGCCACGGCAAAGGCCATTTGCCGTGTGTTCTCTAAATAAGACACGGCAAAGCCTTTGCCGTGTGTCTTACGCGTAGATACGGCAAAGTAAAGTGAGATAACGGTTCCCTTGGAGATGACGGTGTCTATTTTTTGCCGCGTGTCATTTATAAATTCAACACGGCAAAGACACCCATAAAACCTACACGACAAAGGCTGCCTTGACCGTGTATCGTCCACGGCAAAGGCGCCTTTGCCGTGTGTCACGTACACGGCAAAGAGGCTGTCTTTTCAAAATAAATTGAAAAAAAAATTCAAATTTTTTTTCAAACTTTTTAAAATATTTTTTACTTGTTAATCTCATATGGGATACTTTTAATCCTAAGTTTGCTTAGTATTAGGTCAAATTGCACTCATGATCAAACTTTCCCTACAATCACCCATCCTAACACTACTCTAGCCCCTAGCACGCTTAACTTCTTCATTCCTTCCAAATGAGCTTCTGAAAAAGAAATCATACCTTGTCGATAATACTTTCATATTAATCATATTAACTATTGGACCATGATGTCACACATCTTAGTTTTAGATTCCGGACAATTATTTAAGTAGACAACAATGAATAAATAATAATAATCTTAAATCCAAATAAAAAATAAAATGATTTTAATTTTTTACCTTTTTCTATTTAATATGGAATAATTCATATATTTAAATCCGTAAATTAGAATTCGACAAATAAAATATCTAAATCGATCAGAAAAATGAGAGGAATCCAAATATGACATCCATATCATATGAACCTACAAATGATTTTTGTAAAAAATCATGAGCATCATATCATGTACCTGCAGTTCATATCTGACCCACTTTCTACCGATTCGGTAGAAATTTGTCTTTTTCACCAAGGATGGACGGAAAGGTTTTAAAATCCCCGTTTGAGACATTGTTCATGTAAGATGGTCTAGTATTTTTGAAAAAATGAGGTGGTAGAATTTTTGAATTGAACATTTGGTGTTGCTTCACAAAACGCCCTGATTTTTGCGCTCCGAAAATAGAAAATGACTTTTCTATGTGACGAAAAAGAAAACTTTCTCCTGCAATATTGTTCTCCATCTCATGATGCACATGCATGCACAATATGGGCACATTGTCATAAACTATGTCGTGATTCTGCCCATAACATTGATCATTTACCAAAAGCCAAGAAACCTCAAATGAGATAGGTCATTTTGTGAAGGTTTTTTTGAGACATAATCAATATACCAAGTTTGATATTTTTCCTTCCAACTATATCACAAAATATGACACCACGCGAAGGTCTCGCATTTTTTTGATTTTTTTGATTTAGTTATGGTCATTTGAAACTATCGTCAAACCCTAATCGAACAACGGGCATGACGATTCATAGCTCGGGGCTAAGCCTCGCTAAATTTGCATTGGATCTCTGAAAAAACATCATATTATGAACCTAAAAATGATTTTTGTAAAAAATCATGAGCATCATATCATGTACCTGCAGTTCATATTTGACCCACTTCCTACCGATTCGGCAAAGAATTGTCTTTTTCACCAGGGGTGGACGGAGATGTTTTAAAATCCCCGGTTGGGACATTGTTCATGTAAGATGGTCTAGTATTTTTGAAAAATGGGGTGGTAGCATTTTTGGATGGAACATTTGGTGTTGCTCCACAAAACGCCCCGATTTTTGCGCTCCGAAAATAGAAAATGGCTTTTCCGTGCGACGAAAAGGAAAACTTCCTCCTGCAATATTGTCCCCCATCCCATGATGCACATGCATGCACAATATGGACACGTTATCACAAACTATGTCGTGATTCTGCCCATAACATTGATCATTTGAACCAAAAGCCAAAAAACCTCGAATGAGATAGGTCATTTTGTGAATGTTTTTTTGAGACATAATCAATATACCAAGTTTGATATTTTTCCTTCCAACTATATAACAAAATATGACACCACGCGAAGGTCTCACATTTTTTTGATTTTTTTTGATTTTTTTTGATTTAGTTATGATCATTTGAAACTATCGTCAAACCCTAATCGAACAGCGGGCATGACAATTCTTAGCTCCGGGCTAAGCCTCGCTAAACTTGCATTGGATCTATGAAGAAACATCATATTTTGAACCTAAAAATGATTTTTATAAAAAATCATGAGCATCAGATCATGTACCTGCAGTTCATATCTTACCCACTTCCTACCGATTCGGCAGAAATTTGTCTTTTTCACCAGGGATGGACGGAAAGGTTTTAAAATCTCTGGTTGGGACATTGTTCATGTAAGGTGGTATAGTATTTTGAAAAATGTGGTTGTAGCATTTTTGAATTGAACATTTGGTGTTGCTTCACAAAACGTCCCGATTTTTGTGCTCCGAAAATAGAAAATGGCTTTTCCGTGCAACAAAAAGGAAAACTTCCTCCTGCAACATTGTTCTCCATTCCATGATGCACATGAATGCACAATATGGACACATTATCACAAACTATGTTGCGATTCTGGCCATAACATTGATCATTTGAACCGAAAGCCAGGAATCATCGAATGAGATAGGTCATTTTGTGAAGGGTTTTTTGAGACATAATCAATATACCAAGTTTGATATTTTTCCTTTCAACTATATCACAAAATATGACACCACGTGAAGGTCTCACATTGTTTCGCTCATTTTTGTATTTTTTATGCCTGTTTTAAACTATGGTCAAAATGGCGAGTATGGAGATTCATATTTAACATAAATATATAATATTTGAGTATAGACAGATAGATCTTATTTTTATGCAAATTTTGATATATTATTTCTATTTTTCTGAACTAGAATGATTTTTTATGATTTTCCTAAGAGTAATGTGATAAAAGAGAAAAAAAAATAGAACTTTGCCGTGTATATATCAGAATACACACGGCAAAGGCCCTTTGCCGTGCATATTGCGGAATACACACGGCAACGACTCTTTGCCGTGTATACTGCAGAATACACACGGCAAAGGGCTGGCGAGGGCACATGGCAAAGAGGCCACCGTTTGCTGCCGTTAGCTCATTCCCGTCAAGTGGACCTGTGGGGTCAAGGGTCTCACCTCGTTGCCGTGATGACATCTATGTCGTGTGCCGCTGTCAACTTTGCCGAGTGTTTTTTCTTTGCCGTGTTCCTTTGTAGGTCTTTGCCTTATATATTTCTTTGCCATGTTCTTTTTCAGAAATTTGCCGTGTTCGCGTACTTTGTCGTGTGCTTTCTAGGTTGTACACGGCAAAGACAAACTTTACCGTGTTCCAGTCTATTTGGCACACGGCAAAGCCGTGTCTACACGGCAGCGGCAATTTTCCCGTAGTGACGATTGCATAACCCAACAGCAGTATAGCACATCATTAATGGGTTTTATGATGCAACTGTCAAGACTGGGTCGTAGGGGCGAGCAGGAAGATCCCAGGAACTAGCGGGAAAAACTCATTTGAAAATACATGCCAGTGTTAGGGCATCTTCACCGGGCCGACCCAAATGGTACACACGCGTCCGAACTGGTCCGCCCGTACTGGCGGACAGCTGCGCACCGGCCCAGCGGGGCGACCCATCCAGACCGACTCACGTAGACTGACCCATCCATGCACCAAAATTTTGGCCACGGTTGCGTCGGTCCGGACAACGCGTGTGTCCTCCCCTACTCCGTCCGGGCCCTCTCGCTAGTGGCACAATAGGCACTCTCCTTTCCCAGACCCTCACCCTCCATATCTGTGATAGAGTAGACACAACCGTTACCGCCTCCATTGCCCGCTGCCGGCGTCGCCCCTGCAATATCGAGCAGACACAACAGGCCACGCGCATTGCCGAAGTTGAGCGTCCCTATCCCGCCACCCTACCACCACTTGTCTACTGGACGAGCGGCATCCTCTGGAGTGCGTCGTGCACAACCTGCTTGGTCTTTGGCTGACCGCATTTGAGGTACTTTGCAGGTCATTTCTAAGTTATCTGGTCCCATCAGGAGTTGGCGTGGCCACTGACGGTCGTATACTCTAACGGGGTATCGGTCGAAGGGTAATCGAGTTCTTGTACAAGAATTTCGTTAATATCTTCTTGTTTCTTGTAATTTGATTGATCGTTTGGTTGTTTTTATCGAACCATATATGTGAATGTGAACTATTTATATGTAAGCACTATTTTAATTTGATTACTTAATCTAGTTTATTTGCTTGTTAAATTGTACATTTGTCTATATACTTTGTGCTAAAATATGCAAAGAGATGAAAATTCTGGCCAGCGCTAGCCAGCGCGGATAGATGAGTCGTGCCGCTCGGCATGACTGGCCGGACAGACCGGACCACGACTCAAATCCCTTGCGACCCGACCCAAACAGACATAATAGTACCATTTGGATCGGCCGTTTGTGTCGTCCCGTGGAGATGCCCTTACCTTCGAACCTCGGAGATTCCAGCCTAACCTCCGGTTCTTGGCGAACTGCTCGAGCCCCACGCCACACTGCTAGCTGTGACGCCCCAACTCTACTATATGGCATGGACACATTGTACAAAAAATAATCAACACACACACACGCACGCACAGACACACACACACACACCTGCCGGCCACCCTCCTCCCCCACGGGCCGCCGCGCCCTCCTCCCCGCGCGCTGCACGCCTCCTCCGCCCACGCGCCGCATACCTCCTCCGCCCCACGGCGCCGACCACCCTCCTCCCCACGTGCCGCCAGATTCCTCCGCCCCAAGCATCCTCCGGCCCGCGCCACCGGCCACCCTCCTCCCCACGCGCCGCCAGCCTCCTCCGCCCTAGGCACCCTCCGGCCCATGCGCCACCGCGCCCTCCTCCCCATAGGCCTCCTCCGCCCCGCGCTGTCGGCCACCTTCCTCCCCGCATGTCGCCGCTGCCCCTAATGACCCACAAGTATAGGGGGTGTATCGCAGTATTTTCGATAAGTAAGAGTGTCGAACCCAACGAGAAGCAGAAGGTGTTGGCTAGTGGTATGGATCAGGAATTCTCTGCAAATACTTAGCAAACGGATTTTTATGGGTTTTTGATAAAGCAAGTAAACAAAGTACGAGTAAATAAAAGACAGTAGGAATAAATGCAACAAGTGGCCCAATCCTTTATGCAGCAAAGGACAAGCCGGTTATATTACTTAAGATGACTAAACGTTCTCGAGGACACATGGGAAGACTGTCAAGTGCTTTCGCTTCATATAGTTGATTAATCTTCTTTAGCTTGCTAAGTGTTGTGTGGGTGAACCTGTGCCAATGTACCGACCTTCCTAGGAATAATACATACTTGTGATTATACCCCTTGCAAACATCCGTAAGTACAAGAAAGTAATTAAGGTAGAAACATAATCACAGCTTTAAACTCTAAGACCCTTACGTCCCTTGTGCAATGGTTTCCTAACGGGGGTTCAGGTTTCTATCACTCCGGCAACCCCTACGATTAGTAGCCAAATACACAATGCATTCCCCTAGGCCCATATAGGTGAAGTGTCATGTAGTCGACGTTCACATGACACCACTAGAATAAGTCCACGACAACTTAAATATCAAACTATTGAACCTTTCTCAACACAATTCCACTACTAACAACATGACTCCTCCCATGTCCTCAAGAACAAACGAACTACTCAAAAGACATCATATTGATCATGATCAGAGATGGAATAATGATGTAAACAATCTGAACATAAACAATAATTCAATGGTTCACTCAATAGCATCAACTACAAAGAGTAATAAACACCGGGAAAGTTTCCCCTATGAACTATGCAAGATTCAACGCAATTGTTACAGCAATATGGAGATGGTGATGAGGGTGCTAATGGTGATGATGGTGGTGATGATGATGATGATCCCGATGAAGTCCAGCTTGATGGTGGTGTTGATGGCAACGATCTCCCCTCTCCGGGAAGGAATTCACCCGGCAGAAATATGTCTGACGGAGAGATCTTTCTCTCTCGGTGTTTTCCACCTAGCAGAGGCAGCGGAATCTTTCTGTGGTCCCTCCCCGAGTCTTAGGGTTTCGGGAGGATAATATGCGCCAGAGGGGAGAGCCAGAGGTGGGCCAGGGCAGCCACACCACCCGGTGGCGCGGCCTAGGGTGGCCCGCGCCAGGGGGTGGTGTGGGCCCCATGTGGACCATCTCCACTCCCTCTTCTGGCTTCCTTCGTCTTCTGGAAAAATAGGATTTTCCGTATATTTTCCCAGATTTTCCGATCTTCGCGAATTTTGCCTCCAAACAACACCTTTTCCATCAGAATCCTGACTACAGCGGTCCATGCTCCAAAAGTCATCAACCATGCAAAAACAGATGAAATAACATAAGTATCATCTCTTAATATGAAATATATCAATGAATAACAGTGAATTATGACATAGAATAGTGATGCAAAATGGACGTATCAACTCCCCCCGAGCTTAGACTTCGCTTGTCCCCAAGCGAAACTGAGCTCAATAAACATGACCTCAGGTTTATGGAGTGAAGAGTCGATAAAAGAATACAGACAAGAAGCATCACATTCATCAATACATAGATCATAATAGAAGACAACTCACTATTATATAACTTACTTGCAATAAGTAAAGGAAACCCAATAAAGATACATAAAGTGAATCATAATTGGTAATGGCAAACTTAGCTCTTGGTCGAAGAATAGTTGATAATTTGCTGGAGTTCACAAATAACTGGTTTTCAATGATAGCTTTCAAAGTCGTAAACATCAAGATAAGAGCAAAGTGCAAAACAAGGAACATAAGAAACATGATTGAATAAATCATCATATAAATGAATGAAACACAACAACTCAAAATACTTGCTGAGATAGAAGGGAATAGGTTTACTAACTCAACTACAAAGTAAAAGAAAGGCCCTTCGCAGAGGGAAACAGGGATTTCAAGTTTCATAAAGAGCTCCCAAAAATTATGGTACTTATTAGCTTTCAGCTCTCATTGCCCCTATCATAGGCATATCTAGGTGATTAAGGTTAAAGTGACACAACTAAGAGGATATGCTTGACAAGTTATAAATTGAAGTCTCATGCCCCTTACTTATGAGTACCGAACCTCATGCTACTCAACTTCAGTCACGAGTAAGCTCTTGTCATTGTAAATACATGTGTATCATTGAGAACCGCCAACGGGGTACCCCTTACACATGACGCAGGAGAAATCCCATAATCAAAATGACAAGGCAAGCAGACAGTGAGCATCTCAACGATCTTTTTATTTGATATTTGCATAGGTTTTTATTGAGGATGCTTCATAGAATGCTCACTATAGTTTTCTGCAAGTTTCCACCATGATTAGGCATGGCTTAGGCTAGCGACCCAGGCGTTTCTCTAACACACATATAAACTCCATGATCTTACAAGTTCCACTTTTATTTCACACCGCCGGGATCCATAAGCAAAAGAACATGATATCAACTAGGTACAAAGTACCAATGCAGTGTTGAAAGCGTTCCCCATGATACATGGTTCTTCTAACTTCAACTCATAAAGCGCAAGCATATACGCAACAACGAAGGACGCAATGGTTCAAGTTTATTAAATGCAAGAAAATAAGGTGTGTCATCAAGTTCGTGAGACCTTTAATCACTAATTTTCACATAACAAGTTTAATTTGGAAGGTAGATAAAAACAGGAATTTACTTGGAATAGCAATAATGCTAATAGGTAGGTATGGTGGACACAAATGGCAGAGATTTTGGTTTAAGGATTGGATGCACGAGAAGAATTCCCTCTCAGTACAGTTTTTGGCTAGCAAGGCTTGGTAGCAAGTATAAGAGTTGAAGGAAACAAACAAACATACAAGTGATAAAGACAAACATGCAATCTTCCTTGAAAGCACAAAAGATCGTAACTAGAGAATACTAAAATTATGGACAAATCAAGAAAGAAAGATGATGAAATTATATTTCTTAGAGTATTTTAATCTTTTTCATTCAACTCTCAAAAATAGTGTTGCTACTGACCGAGCTAGGTTTGCCAAAACCAACTAAATTAACTTAATGATCCCAAAGTGATACCAATACTAACAACAAGATCAATCATATAACCATGAATTGAAAACTAATATAAGCTATGCAAAAGAGTAAATGATAGAACTTCTCATTAATATTCCATAACGGCAACTCACACCAAGGGATACATATCTAACGAGAGAGGGGACACTTCCATAATGCAAACCATCCTACGTGATAACTTCTCTATTCATGATATGACTCTACTAAAAAGGTAAAAAGATAGAAGTTAGTGATGTGATACCGCGGCACTCCCCCAAGCTTGGAACAAACCAAGGGGATGCCAAACCTGATGACGAATTACTCCTTTGGTGGTGGTGGTATCCTCTCGATGAGCTTCTTCACCAATTTCCCCAAGTCCTCAATCTCGAAGGTGAGAGTACGAATCAACTACGAGTTGTGCTCGATGCGGTGCATGATCATGTCAGATTGTGGATCCTAGCTCTTGTGATTCTTTTTCTGCTCTTCTTCCTTGCGGTCTTCTTTTCCTGCATGGTTATGGATAAAGGTATGGAAGGGACTCATGGTGCTTGGAGAAGGTGTCCGTGGTGCCAAATAGTGACGCGGAGGCTTCCCTCCATTTGACATCCGTGCAGTCCTTCTGATCCTGGCAAGGTTTGCCACGACTCCAATGCTTGCAATGGTAGTGCCAGTGTGCTTTGCCTCCTCTTCACCTTCACTCTTGATCTCCTTCTCCTTCCCGAGGTCTTGGAGATCTTCCTCTATAGGCTCCTTTCCCTTATCCTTGGCGGACACCATTGTGCTTCTAAGCTTTCAAAGATAGTTCCTGGCAGAAACAGATCAAAACGAAAACACAACGAAAACATGATATAGAACCTCGGGGGATCCGGGGGATTATATATTACAGAGTTTCACAACAAAAGGAAGGTACTGGGAGAAAACGAGTCGAAGACGGAGTCCGGAGTGGCCATACCACCTGGTGGCGCGACCAGGGGTGGGCCCGCGCCACAGGGTGGTGTGAGCCACCCTGGCTCCGTTTCCTTCCCTCTTTCGCTTCGTGGATTTCCTTATTGTCTAAAAACTGCAAAAATATAGCTAGATAGTATTTTCGCGGAAATTTTCTTACCAGAACAGTTACCTATTCAAAAACGGACTCTGCAAGTCTCTGAATTTGGTACCTAGTAGATTCTTCTGGAGTCACCACTTGAATAACATCAATATCTTCATCTTCATACACTTATTACTTGAGTCATAAAACCCTTCTCTTCCTTATTACACCATTATCTCCACTACCTAGAAATTTCTTTCACAGAAAACTTCACACAGTTCTCATTAGCAACATTAGTATAAATGAAGTGAAAAACCTTTTGGTCCAACTTCAAATGAAAACCATCAAAACATAAGCTACTGTAGCAACTCATTCCGAAAACCCAAAAAGAATTCAAAAAGTAAATGGAATAAAGAAGCAAATGCAATAGTGGCAAAATCTGTCAAAACAGACAAGCAGGTAAAGATCAATATTTTAGAAAATCTTATGTTAATCAAATCATAAAGTGCAAAACTAACGAAAGTTAAATAACAACCTGGGTCAGTAGCACAAATAATTAAAGCTCAATCCGACATACAGATATCTCTCACGAATATTTACGGTGAAGCACAAAATTCTGTTTTGAGACAGCAACTTCCCCAAATATTACTTCTCTCTCATTAGAGGTTGATCTTGACACAAAAACCAAACAAAAAGGATAAGGAGAGGTTATTACCGGAGTAATAACTTCCAGGACTCAAAGAAACAAAAACAAACTGAAAGCAAAAAATAAGCTGAGTTGTCTCCCAAAAAGCTCTTCCTTTATAGCCATTAAGATGGGCATGATGATTTCAAAGATGCTCACATAAGAATACAAATTGAAGTGAAAGAGCGAATTAAGAAGGAAAAATACACACGTTTAAGTCTAACCCACTTCCTATGCAAGGGAATTTTGTAAACAAACAAGTTGTTGAAACCAGAGGCTACTAGCATAGGAAGGCAAAAGAAGTGTAACATAAAAACTTTCAACATAAAACGGGGAAACTTGATATTATTGAGATGTATAAGAACACTTTTCCCTCTCTCAAAGTAACTTTTAGTATCATGCATAAACTTAACAATATAACTATCACAAGAACCATCATAGCAATGATCACTTATTCTAACAGAAAACACGGGAATACTAGCTCTCATAATACTTTTTTGTGAAACAATATTAGAGGTATCTTTACAAAGGATAGTGTGTCCCTCTTCTTCATATTTAGTAACAAAGTCTTTCACATTTGCTATTATAGGTTCATCAACCATTTGTTTATCAGGTTCAACAGCTTTGATTATACTTTCATTAACCATAGTAGCTATCATAGAATGTTCCTTTATCTTAACTAGGAAAGGCATTTTCTCAATATAAGGTTCAGGTAAGACATGATTAGCAGTATAAACTTCAGTATTTCTTGTAGGAACACTCTTAGCAACATCTTTATAAGGTTCATGATACTTAATCCACTTCTTTTTAGGCACTTCAATATAAGAAGCAAAAGCCTTAAAATAAGAAGCAATAGCTTGAGAGTCTAGAGCATAAGCATTTTTAATATTTTGAAAGCCATCAGTTCCCATAAAATATTCAATGCATTCATAAACATAATTTATACTTGACTTTCTACCTTTGTCATTCTCCCATGCTTCAGTGTTGTCTTGAATATGGTCCAGAAGATCCCATTTAGCTTCTTCTTCCATGCGAGTGAATGATCCAGCACAAGAAGCATCCAATAAATCCTTATCATGTAGAGGGAGCCTTGCATAAAAGTTATTGATAATAATATTGTTGGGGAGCTCATGAATGGGACATTTGAGCATTAGTAACTTCAATCTCCCCCAAGCTTGAGCTGTACTCTCTCCATCAAGAGGCCAAAAGTTGTATATTTGATTCTGATCTTTATGAATCTCACTAGGAGGATAAAATTTTGAATAAAAGAGAGGCACTATTTCCTCCCATTCCAGAGCTTGACCATTCTTTAGCATCTTATACCATTCCTTAGCTCTTCCTTTCAGTGATAATGAGAATAACTTCTTCTTAACTTGATCTGTAGTAATACCTGCACACTTAAAAAACCCGCATAATTCATGTATAAAGAGCAAATGATCACCGGGATGAACAGTTCCATCCCCAACATAGTAGTTATCCATAACACGATCAATAATTCTTGTAGGTATTTTGAAAGCATCATTCTCAGCAGGTGGTGGTTCATCTACTACCTTAGAAGTGGTAGTAGCACTACCAAATAAGAAACTCATCGAATTATCCATAATGAAAATAAAGCAGCTAACAGAAGTAAACAATACTCACAGTAGAAGTTTCCTTTACCAATTCCACGCCCCAATAGCGCTTCACTCCCCGGCAACGGCGCCAGAAAATAGTCTTGATGACCCACAAGTATAGGGGGTGTATCGCAGTATTTTCGATAAGTAAGAGTGTCGAACCCAACGAGGAGCAGAAGGTGCTGGCTAGTGGTATGGATCAGGAATTCTCTACAAATACTTAGCAAACAGATTTTTAGGGGTTTTTGATAAAGCAAGTAAACAAAGTACGAGTAAATAAAAGACAGTAGGAATAAATGCAGCAAGTGGCCCAATCCTTTATGCAGCAAAGGACAAGCTGGTTGTATTACTTAAGATGACCAAACGTTCTCGAGGACACATGGAAAGACTGTCAAGTGCTTTCGCTTCATATAGTTGATTAATCTTCTTTAGCTTGCTAAGTGTTGTGTGGGTGAACCTGTGCTAATGTACCGACCTTCCTAGGACTCATACATACTTGTGATTATACCCCTTGCAAACATCCGTAAGTACAAGAAAGTAATTGAGGTAGAAACCTAACCACATCTTTAAACTCTAAGACCCTTACGTCCCTTGTGCAATGGTTTCCTAACGAGGGTTCAGGTTTCTGTCACTCCGGCAACCCCTACGATTAGTAGCCAAATACACAATGCATTCCCCTAGGCCCATATAGGTGAAGTGTCATGTAGTCGACATTCACATGACACCACTAGAAGAAGTACACCACAACTGAAATATCAAACTATTGAATCTTTCTCAACGCAACTCCACTACTAATAACAAGACTTCTCCCATGTCCTCAAGAACAAAACAAACTACTCACAAGACATCATATGGATCATGATCAGAGATGGAATAATGATGTATAACAATCTGAACATAAACAATAATTCAATGGTTCACTCAATAGCATCAACTACAAAGAGTAATCAACATCGGGCAAGTTTCCCCTATGAACTATGCAAGATTCAACTCAATTGTTACAGCAATATGGAGATGGTGATGAGGGTGCTGATGGTGATGATGGTGCTGGTGATGATGATGATCCCGATGAAGTCCAGCTTGATGGTGGTGTTGATGGCGACTATCTCCCCTCTTCGGGAAGGAATTCCCCCAGCAGAAATCTGTCTGCCAGAGAGATTTTCTCTCTCGGTGTTTTCCGCCCCGCAGAGGCAGCGGAATCTTTCTGTGGTCTCTCCCTGAGTATTAGAGTTTCGGGAGGATGATATACGCCAGAGGGGAGAGGCTGGAGTGGGCCAGGGTGGCCACACCACCTCCAGGCGCGGCATAGGGCTGCCCGCGCCATGGGGTGGTGTGGGCCCCATGTGGCCCATCTCCGGTCCATCTTCTGGCATCCTTAGTCTTCTAGAAAAATAGGATTTTCCGTATATTTTCCCGGATTTTCTGATCTTCGCGAATTTTGCCTCCAAACAGCACCTTTTCCATCAGAATCCTGACTGCAGCCGTCCATGCTCCAAAAGTCATCAACCATGCAAAAACGGATGAACGAAATAACATAAGTATCACCTCTCAATACGAAATATATCAATGAATAATGGTGAATTATGACATAGAATAGTGATGCAAAATGGACGTATCGGTGGTGTGGGCCCCTTGTGGCCCATCTCCACTCCCTCTTCTGGCTTCCTTCGTCTTCTGGAAAAATAGGATTTTCCGTATATTTTCACGGATTTTATGATCTTCGCGAATTTTGCCTCCAAACAACACTTTTCCATCAGAATCCTGACTCCAGCGGTCCATGCTCCAAAAGTCACCAACCATGCAAAAACGGATGAAATAACTTAAGTATCATCTCTTAATATGAAATATATTAATGAATAACAGTGAATTATGACATAGAATAGTGATGCAAAATGGACGTATCAGCCCCTTCCTCCAGGATAACCACGGTTGAGCGGGTCCCGTACGCTAACGCGAAGAGGCGTGCCGGATCCTCCCGTTTTTGTTCCTAGGCGCTTGATTGGGTCTCCTCCACTACCGCCTTGAGTTGTGGCTGGAGGAGGAGCGTGCAGACACAGGTTCGAGGCAGATTGTCATCTTCATGTTCGCTGCATCTAGAGGCACAACAATTTTTTCTTTCATATTTCGTCACTCTATCTTGTCTCTCTTACTAAATATCCAACTGTCAGTGATGTCTTATACATAGCAGTAAGTGCTTGTCTCGAATAGTTAACTGCCGTGCAAGGAAAAGTTAACTTTTTAAAATACAGTGAAATTAGCTTTCATAAAGAGCCATAAGGGTTAACTTTCTTAAAGATGAAAGTTAACTTTCTTAAAAATGGAAGTTGACTTTGAGAAAAACATGGCAGTTCGGTCTTATCAATCATATGGGAGCTAAATTTAATAAAGACGACAGGAGTTAACTTTCTTAAAGTTAGAAGTTAATCCGACTGAAAACCACATAAGTTAGCTCTTAAAAAAGCCAGTTGACATTCTAAGCGATGGGAGTTAAGTCCATAGAATCTCTAGGTTCACTTCCTTTGAAGCGTGAAATTCAAAAAAGTCTCATGTTTAGTTAAAGAAATGCATTAGTCGGAAGTTAACTTGCACACACAGAGAGGTTAAGAGAGGTTTCTTAATAGTTAACTTCCTTTGATATAATGGAAAGTTAACTTCTCATTAAAACCGTGGAATTTAAACTTTAAAAAGATTGAACGAAAGTTAACATGGAAAGAAAATGGAAGTTAACTCATATTCGTGGATAAATAGAAGTTAACAATCAGAGCAACCCTAGCACCCTCCCCCCCCCCCCCCCCCCCCCGAGTGGAAGTTAACATGGAAATAAACGGAAGTGAACTCGTGTTCACGGAAAACTACGAACAAAAGACCGCACGTAGCACAGAGGATTTATATCGCGAAGTTAGCATGCATGTTGAAGGTAGTTTACTTACTCTGTTTTTTACGGGCGGAAATCCTACCTAATAAAGTGATTTCTACGTGCTTCCATCCCCCAAACTGACCCCCCTCGAGTAATTAAAGTAATATGAACCTAATTTCACTCTAACTTGCCGCCCTGTTCATCCGAACATCGAGAACATGTCAATTTCAAACAATTGAGCGTAGACGGGCATCTCTAGTTTTAAGTTTATTTAAAATTAATTAAAAACCGTAAGAAATTTGGAAAAACTTTGTAAATAAAAAAGTTGTGCAGTGTTCACAGTTTTCCAACGGTATATCACACGCATCAATCGGACAAACGGTTTGAAAATAATACAAAAAATACTGTACGAAATACGAAAAGTCTGCGAAATAAGGTTTGATATATTTGAAATTAACTAAAAACATAAGTAATTTGGAAAAACATTACAAAAAAATGTTGCGCAATTTTCATACCATTTTAATGGTATATCACATGCATCATTCTGACGAGCGGTTTGAAAATTATGTCCAAAATACAGTACAGTGACAGAGAAGTTCGCGAAAACACTGTTTAGTATATTTAAAATTATTTTACAATTGTACCGAATTTGGAAAAACTTTATTTACGAAAAACATGCGAAATTTCCAGACATTTTCAACGGTATATCGCATGCATCATTTTGATAAGTGGTTCAAAAACTACGAGAAATATTCAGTCCGCAAAAAACAAAATATATGTAGGATGTTCCGTCAGGAAGTTAACAGCATTGAAAGTGAGAGTTAACTTGCACACACAGGGAGAGTTAAGAAGTTCACGGAAGTTAACTTGCACATACGGAAGTTAACATTCATTATTACTGCTATAGACTGGAAGTTAATTTTAAAAGAAAACGAAGTTAACTCGTCTTCGCCTGAAAATTAACAGAGGGTTCCTGGTGTTCACGTGAAAGGTAGCAGGGGATTCAGGAACCCGTTTTTAAATAGCAGAGCTATATATATATATATATATATATATATATATATATATATATATATATATATATATATATATAACAGGTGCACCATGGTGTCCAGACACCATACGTGATACGCGTATTTTTCTTTAAACCACGCATACCTGAGAGTATACATAGCTAAGTTATACATATCTAGGTATCACATACCTAAGATATGCATACTTAAGTTATATATACCTAACATATTACATACCTAAGGTGTACGTACGCGCATACGTGTATATATATGCAACTTAGTTATGTATATCTTAGGTATGCGATACCTTAGGTATATATAACTTGGAGATGTATATCTTAGATATGTATATCTTAGGTACGTAAAATTTAGATACGTACACCGCAAGTATGTACGAAATACATGTATGGTGTCCGGACACCATGATCTCCCATAAGTAAACCACAGTTTGATTGGTTTTCTAAATTTTTTTCATACAGTACCTTCCATAAGTATTAACGTTTCAATACTTTCTAAAAAAAGGCAAGCATTGTTTGATTTGGTTCCTTGTTTTGAACCGGCCATTCCAATGTATTTTATAAGGAACCCTTGATCTCTACAAATTATTTGGTACATACCATGAAATGTTTAATTACGATATACTCCTTCATCATTGTCAGATTCTTGAAAACAAGGCTGATGCTCTAGTACACAACAAAGACATGTTTAGTATCACCGAGTATAAGGTTTGTATATACCAAAAATGTACCGACAAAATTTCTAGGTATGTGCATATCCAAGATATACCGATGAAATTTCTAGGTATGTACATACCCAAGATATATTGACGAAATTTATAGGTATGTAGATAGCCAAGATATTCCGCGAAATTTCTAGGTATGTATATACCTAAGAAGTACCGACGTAATTTCTAGGCATGTATATATCTAAGATATACAAACAAAAAAATGTAGGTATGTACATGTCCAAAATATACTGACGATATTTCTAGGTATATGCACGCCAAATATATATCGACAAAAATTCTAGGTACATACCTAGATGTACCGACGAAATTTTAAGATTTGTATATACCCAAGATATACCAAAGAAATTTCTAGGTATGTACATATCCAAGATATACGGATGAAATATCTAAGTACCTAGGTAGCTAAGATATACCGACGAAATTTCTAGGTACGTACATACCCAAAGTGCACGGATAAAATTTCTAGGTATGTGCAAACCCAAGATATACCGACGAAATTTCTAGGTATGTACATACCCAAGATATACACGAAATTTATAGGTATGTATATACCTAAGAAATACCGCCGTAATTTCTAGGTACATATCTAAGATATACAGACAAAAATTCTAGGTATGTACATGTCCAAGATATACTGACGAGATTTCTAGGTATATGCACGCAAAATATATATCGACAAAAATTCTAGGTACATACCCAGATGTACCGGCGAAATTTTTAGATATGTACATACCCAAGATATACCAAAAAAAATCTAGGTATGTACATACCCAAGATATATTGATGAAATATCTATGTACCTAGGTAGACAAGATATACTAACGAAATTTCTAGGCATGTACATACCCAAAATATACCGATGTAATTTTTATGTACGACGTAATTTCTAGGTATGTATATATCGAAGATATACAGACGAAAATTCTTGGTATGTACATGTCAAAGATATACCGATGGTATCTACATGCTAAAGATATAGTATCGACAAAAATACTTCTAGGTATGTACATACCTAAAATGCACCGACAAAATTTCTAGGTACGTGCATATCCAAGATATACCAACGAAATTTCTAGCTATGTATATGTTGATTGCAAGTATATTCTACAAGGCAACAATTATGGATGCTTAAATTACAGCGTGTACAATCTGCATGCATGCATGGCATTTAAACTTGCATAGTCAAACGGCTAGGAGTTTTCATATATCCATTAATTAGAATCCCTCCACTCTTTCCATATCAATAGATGCCAATGGCCAAACCCATGGTGGAGAGATATGGAGCATGGTATATATATATATATATATATATATATATATATATATATATATATATATAATCATGTTTACTCCTGGGTGTAGTTACACCTACGTGTCATATACTCCCATACGAAAGTATACGTACGAAAGTATACGTGATAGTTTATCGGTTTAAATATGTTTATATACTACATCTAAGATACTTCAAATCAAGTTTCGTGAAAAAATGCAAGTGGAGCCTAACTTTGTACGTACCCAAATTTTACATACCTAAAATTTACATATCTAAGATATACCTATCCAAATTATATATACCCAAATTATATATACCTAAGGTATCACCCATCTAATGTGTATATACCTAAGTTGCATATATATACACGTATGTTGCGTACGTACACCTTATGTATGTAATATGTTAGGTATATGTAATTTAGGTATGCATATCTTAGGTATGTATAACTTAAGTACGCATATCTTTAGGTATGTGTGGTTTAAAGCGAAAATAGCGTATCATGTATGGTGTCTGGGCACCGTGGTGCACCTGTTATTATATATATATATATATATATATATATATATATATATATATATATATATATATATATATATATATATATATATATATATATATGAGTGACGCTATTTGACACCTAGGGTGTAGAATAGTTATTCTTCATCCACCCCCTATCTTTCAAACCGTATATCATACGTCACGTCAATTTTCTCTGATCCCGGAAGTCAAGAAGAACATAAAAAAATTTAGACATGTCGTAAAAAAATTATTTACATGCCGTAAAAAAATACGATGTAAAATGCGAATTTTCTATGTTTTTTACACTATAATGACTCATAAATCTTATTTTTATGTCGATTTTTTTGCGTTTCTGATGAATATGAACATAATTATTACTATACAAAACGTAAACTTATGTATGTGAAAATATAAAAATATGTGGGGTGCAAAATAATTATTCTGCACCTTGGATGCTGAATAGGGTTTCTATATATATATATTTATACTACACCGGGTGTAGTTACACCCACACGTGGTTCACACTATATAGGCAGTATCTACCGGAAGGTACGTACGCATAGTATGAAGTATATAAAAATATTTGATAAGTATATATACTATTTTTTTGGTAGTATGTAATTTTTATTCACATACTCCTTTTGTACGTACAAATACTTGCAATTTTTTCACCTAACTTGCTTGTAAGTATCTTAGATATAATATATGAACATACTCAGGTAGATAAAGTATTACAAATACTTCCATAAGGTAGTATATGAGACGTGTGTAATTACACCCGTGAGTAAGAAGTATTTTTTCCTTATATATATATATATATATATATATGCGTGGTTTAAAGCAAAAATAAACGTATCTGAGCACCATGATGCACTTGTTATTTTACCTAGAAGCAATATTTTCATTAGCTTACAAGTCTACAAACAACTAAGAGGTGACATCTTTTGTGCTCCGGGTTACGCATAAGCTGACTTATTGGAACCGGTGGGGAGAAACAGTTGTGGGAGCAAGTTCTGTTTTTGATAAAGAGTATACATATTACTACCAATAAGATATCAGAGTAAATAATAGCACTAGATTGATTTGGGTCAAACTGCTATCCACGTCTTCCTTATTATTTTCGGTCATGGGATGGATGTCGAAAGGACACACGACGATGTCGCGACGGAACCCTCCTATCCCATGAGGCAGGACCCACTGCGGGCCAGGGCTAAAGATTCTCTATCGCGTATGTGTGTTGCGCGTGTCGTACCCCACATCATCGGATGGTGGATACCGCGCGCACCATGTGTCTGCAGTCAACGTCGCGCGTAATGCCGTTGAGAGACGTTCCCGGCGTGAAATGCCTCCGCACCCGCCGGGTGGTGGTGCCCGGCAAAAGTCGACGTGGCGTCGTGAGCCCATGCTGGGACTCTCGCGATGATTGGGCCGGCAGGGAGGCGACGTGGCCCAGTGAGCCCATCCTGGTTGTGGTTTCTCGCAGTCGTGGAACCCGTCGAAAGTTGATGTGGTGGCATGAGCCCATTCCGGCCTCGGTTTCTCACGGTTGTGGGGCCCGACCAGAGCCGACATGGCTACGTAAGCCCATTCCGAACGCGGTTTCTCGCGAGCGTGGGTCCTGTTTATTCTCGAGCTATAAGCCTAGACGGTAGACGTGGCAGCACCACTTCTCGTGTACAAGATTTCTGAAGAATGAGAGTGTTCGTGTTCATAGCCGAGCTGACAACGTAGATTCAGTCGTACGCGGGTTCTCAAGGCCGCTAGCTCAGTTGTCAGCGTTATCACTTGGCGAGGTTGTGTAGTGGGTCCTACTAACATGAGGTTTTAGTGAGACGTGTCTGGTATAAAACAGTTCTCTCTCTTACTTGCGTACCCATTGTGTTAGCTAGGTCATCTCCTCCCCAGTGTATGTCTTGCTTCCCCCACATCCATGTGGTCATGCGCATACGTCGGTACGGTGAGGAAACCCGTAGCTGGCGATGCTGGTGCCCACAACGTTGAGGTGAAATGAACTAGCGACGTTGGGAGATGGTGGGATGTGTGGAGTCAGCGTATGGCGGTTCTGCGCCGACTACATCCTCGACGACCTTAACGGGACAAGCACCATCGACACTTGATAAGACGTCATCTGTTGGGTCACACGAGAGAAACAAAACTTTTTCCTTACGCGATGATCCCAAAATCCAGCTCAGGTAGAAGGCCACGAGGATTACCGCTAGACGCGCAGTTGCGCAATTGATGAAGCACGTCGCTTGATGCCGTGCAGTCCTCACGATCCGTTCCAGTTCCACGATCGTCGAAGTGTTGAACGTACAGCACCACTGCCAGTATCCACACGTATGAGGAGGAGCGATGGCGTTGGACTGCTAGGTCCGGTACGGCGGCGACAGGACGGACTGGGGCTAGGGTTTCCAACACATGGAGTGACCTAACCTTGTGCTCTAAGCACCTGTGCCCTAGCTTATATAGGGAGTGAAAGTGGGCTCCACTCACTTGTGGCCCATTCACTAAAAGGCCTATATTAGTCACTGCAAGTCCACTTGCTGACTAAGTCCATGTCTCTATTTGGGTCCAACCCAAATAGATTTCCTGTTTGGGTCTAACCCAAACTTGCTCCCGCTCTTAAGTGTGTGACCCGACAGGCTCATGGTAACCCGGACACGATCCGAGTCTCACTTGTGACCGATCAGTCGGTAGAGGCTCCTAGCAGAACGTGCCGACTCCCAAGTACCAATAAGTCATGACGACATACCTTCCAATGCGACTTTCGTCTGAGTCCCTTTTGCCTCACGATATACCTTGTCAAACTATAGACGAATAATCGTCATCCCTTAAATAGTCCGACTCTCTTTCTCGATCCGAAATAAGTGATTCATCTGACTAACTCTTAGTCGAATGCCTCGGTTAACACTTAACCGAGTCATGCATGGCCATGCTTTCGAATCATATCTTCCAAGAGGGCCCAGAGAATATCTCTCCAGATGGAGGTGCAAAATCCCGTCTTGGTTATTCACATCACGCAGCTTGATTCTCAATCGACCTGAACTCCTCCTTTATAACTGCCCAGTGACGGAACAACGTTTGACAGAACCTAAGTCGGTGATCCCCAACTCGGATTGTGCAATAACCTCAGGTCTAAGGATTACATTGATTGAGATATGCAAATGACGACTTGTTCGTTGCATCTCAATATGGGTCAGTCTGACTCGCTAAGCTCTTTAGCCGAATTCGTGTAAGTCAGAATAGCATCTCCATGCCCATTACAAGTGGAACCGAGTCATCTGCCGACTTTCTCCTTGGTCTAAGTTGTGTGTCCAGCACAACCTCAATGACCAAGGACAATTAGTATGAACAACATGAATATGCAGTTCCACGATCGAATCACATATTCAATGATACATATCAGTAGTTCATACAAGGACAATAAATTTATGAATACATTGGGAATAACATCATATGTGATTGCCTCTAGGGCATAGTTCCAACAGTCTCCCACTTGCACTAGAGTCAATCATCCGACATCACATGTCTAGTCATCTAATGCCCATAGCTCTCAGGTGCGCCTCATGCTTCGGCTGTGGAAGTGGCTTTGTCAACAGATCCGCAATATTTGCATCTGTGTGTACCTTGCATAACTTGATATCACCTTGATCCACGAACTGGCGAATAAGGTGGTACCGCATGAGTATATGTTTGTTCTTCTGGTGTTGTCTAGGTTCCTTGGCTTGTGCAGTAGCACCATTGTTGTCACAATACACGTCTAACGGATTGGACGAGCCCTGAACCACACCAAGATCCATGAGGAAATTCCTCATCCAAACTGCTTCTTTTGCCGCCTCCAAGGCCGGAATATACTCAACTTCTATTGTAGACGCTGACACCGTCGCTTGCTTGGATCTGTTCCAGCTCACAGCCCCTCCGTTTATCACAAACACATATCCGGATTGCGAACGAGAATCATCCGAGTCAATGAGATAACTCGCATCCGTGTAACCCCTTACACTGAGTTCATCCTCACCTCCATAAACCAGGTAGATATCCTTAGTCCTTCTCAAGTACTTAAGGATATTTTTAGCCGCTGCCCAGTGGATCTCTCTAGGGTCAGCCTGGTATCTGCTCACAACACTTAGAGCATAGGAAACATCCGGCCTAGTACAAATCATAACGTACATGATGGATCCGATTCCAGAAGCATATGGAATCGCACTCATCTGACTTCGCTCATCAGTTGTCGAAGGACATTGAGTCTTGCTAAGTTTTACGCCATGGGACATCGGTAAGAACCCCTCCTTAGATGATTCCATGCTGAACTTCTTCAACACTTTGTCCAAATATGTACTTTGACTCAATCCAATGAGCCGCCTTGATCTATCTCTATAGATCCGGATTCCTAGTATGTAAGTCGCTTCACCCAAGTCCTTCATTGAAAAACTCCTTTCCAATGATTCCTTGGTTTCTTGCAACATATGGGCATCATTTCCAATCAGTAATATGTCATCCACATATAAGATCAGAAATTTTACTTTGCTCCCACTAAAATTCTTGTATAAACAAGAATCATGATCACTCTTGATGAAGCCAAACGATTTGACTACCTCATCAAAGCGAATGTTCCAACTCCGAGATGCTTGCTTCAACCCATAAATGGATTTCTGAAGTTTGCATACCTTATCAGCATTAGCCGGATCGACAAAACCCTCAGGTTGTATCATATACACGTCCTCGGTTAAATTTCCATTAAGAAAAGCCGTCTTGACATCCATCTGCCAAATCTCATAGTCAAAATAGGCTGCTATAGCTAACATGATCCGAACTGATTTAAGCATTTCTACGGGAGAGAAAGTCTCATCGTAGTCAACTCCTTGAACCCGTCAGAACCCTTTCACGACAAGCCGTTCTTTATAGATAGAAACATTTCCATTCATATCAGTTTTCTTCTTAAAGACCCATTTGCACTCGACGGGTCTTGCAACGTCTGACATATCAACCAAGTTCCAAACATGATTTTCATCCATGGACTTTATCTCGGATCATATGGCTCCAAGCCATGACTCAGAATCAGACCCCACCATCGCTTCCAGATAAGTTGCCGGCTCATCACTGTCCAACAGTAACACATCACGAACACTTCGCAATATATCCGATCTTCGCAATGTCGGTGCAGTTGCCGGCTTAGGTACTACGACCGGCTCAACCTCCAAGGTTTTTGCCGACTCGCTGCTGGCCGGTACCTCTCGAATTTCTTTGAGCTGCACCGTGCTCCCACTGACTCCCCGACTGAGAAACTCTTTCTCAAGGAAGAAACCGTTCCGAGCGACAAACACTTTGCCCTCTTCTCGGTTGTAGATGTAGTAGCCCAAGGTTTCCCTCAGATACCCCACGAAAATACACTTATCCGACTTGGCTGTAAGCTTGTCCGACTGAAGTCGCTTGACAAATGCTTCACAACCCCAAATCTTAAGAAAAGAAAAACTCGGCTTCTTGCCAGTCCACATCTCATGCGGTGTCTTCTGTACCGACTTTGATGGTACTCTGTTTAGTGTGAACGCTGCAGTTTCTAGACAATAACCCCAAAATGATAAAGGCAGATCTGTCTGACTCATCATTGATCGCACCATGTCTAACAAGGTCCGATTTTGCCTTTCCGACACACTGTTTCTCTGCGGCATTCCCGGCGGAGTGAGCTGGGGAACTATTCCACAACTCTTCAGATGGTCATCAAACTCATGGCTCATGTACTCGCCTCATCGGTCCGACCGAAGAAACTTTATTTTCTTGCCGAGTTGATTATGTACCTCATTCTGGAATTCCTTGAACTTTTCAAAGGCTTCCGACTTATGTTTCATCAAGTAGATATATCCATACCTACTCAAATCATCAGTGAAGGTAATGAAGTACTCATAACCACCTCTAGCTGTCGTGCTCATCGGGCCACATACATCACTATGTACTAGTCCCAATAAGTCAGACGCCCTTTCACAACTCTTTGCAAAAGGTGTCTTGGTCATCTTCCTGAGAAGGCAGGATTCACATGTCTCGAACGAATCCAAGTCGAACGAAGTTAGGAGTCCATCATCATGGAGCTTCTTCATGCGTTTCCAACTTATATGACCAAGTCGATAGTGCCAAAAGTAAGTCATATTCAGATCATTTGGTTTAAACCTTTTCATATTTATGTTATAGACAGATTCACCCTCAAGATTCAAAATAAATAACCCGTCCCGGACGGGTGCAAAGCCGTGAAATATATCATTCAAATATAAAGAACAACCATTATTCGTAATATTCGACTCATAGCCTTGTCTCATCAAACATGAGGCAAAAATGATGTTTCGACTAAGCACTAGAACATAATAACAATTATTTAGCTCTATTAAGAATCTAGAAGGTAAATGAAGTTGCATCGTGCCGACTTCCAACGCAGCGACTCTCGCTTTGTTGCTGACTCGCATGTCAACCTCGCCTCTTGCCACACTCCTAGTTCTTACCAGTCCCTGCAATGAGTTGCAGATGTGAATGACTGATCCGGTATCATATATCCAAGAACTACCAGGTGCATCAACAAGATAAATGTCTATAACATTGCAAACAAGTGTACCAGAGCCGGAAGTCATACCTCCACTCCTGGCTTTGTCAGCCAGATACTTGCTGTAATTCCTCTTCTAGTGGCCATCTGCCTTGTAGTAGAAGCAAGTGGATCCGGCTCCAGGAGATGGCTTAGTCCCTGAGGAAGCGCTTTGGACCGGGTCTTGAGCCTTACCTCCTGACTTAGCCTTCTTCTTAGTCCAAGAACTCTTCTTGAACTTAGCCTAATTCTGCACCATCAACACTTGATTGGCACCTTCTTGAGATCTGCCTCAGCCTGCTTGAGCATCCCATGTAATTCAGTGAGCTTCTTATCCATACCATGCATGTGGTAGTTCGATATGAACTGACCATACGCACTAGGAAGAGAGTTCAGAATTTATGTCCGTAGCGAACTCTTCGCTAATGGGACAGCCAAGCCTTTCTAGAGACTGCACGCAACCAACCATCTTGATCACATGCGGACTCAGTGGATCGCCATCCTTAAGCTTGCAGCTCAACAAAGCCTGAGAGACTTGATACCTCTCAGTCTTTGCATGGGCCTGGAACATACTTTTGAGGCTTTCGATCATATCGTAGGCCTCAACATTCTGGAACTGCTGCTGCAAGCCCAGTTCCATGTGAGCAAGCATAAGACAGCTTATCTCCGTGGATTCATCACAAATCCTACGGTAGGCATTGGTGGCTGGGACAGTCGCATTCTCATCTGGCTCATCGGGAAGTGGGTTGTCTAGGACACGGTCCCTTTTATCTTGTTTGAGAACAATTCTCAGATTATGATACCAGTTGGTGAAATTAGTTCCATTCAGCTTATCTTTCTCTAAGATGGTTCTCAAAGCAAAACCAAAAATCTAAGGGAGACTGCTAGGTGCCATTGATCTACAACAGAAATATGCAAAACACTTAAGACATGTATCCATAAAAGAGCAAGCATATTAAATACTTTATTTGGGTCCAACTTGCTGACTAAGTCCATGTCTCTATTTGGGTCCAACCCAAATAGATTTCCTATTTGGGTCTAACCCAAACTTGCTCCCGCTCTTAAGTGTGTGACCCGACAGGCTCATAGTTACCCGGACACGATCCGAGTCTCACTCGTGACTGATCAATCGGTAGTGGCTCCTAGCAGAATGTGACGAATCCCAAGTAACAATAAGTCATGACGACATACCTTCCAATGCGACTTTCGTCTATGTCCCTTTTGCCTAATGATATACCTTTTCGAACTATAGGCGAATAATCATCATCCCTTAAATAGTCCGACTCTCTTTCTTGATCCGAGATAAGTGATTCATCCGACTAACTCTTAGTCGATTGCCTCGGTTAACACTTAACCGAGTCATGCATGGCCATGCTTTCCGAATCATATATACCGAGGGGGCCTAGAGAATATCTCTCCAAATGGAGGGGTAAATCCCATCTTGGTTATTCACATCACGCAGCTTGATTCTCAATTGACCCGAACTCTGCCTTTATAACTGCCTAGTGATGGAACAACGTTTGACAAAACCTAAGTCGGTGATCCCCAACTCAGATTGTGCAATAACCTCAAGTCTAAGGATTACATTGATTGAGATATGCAAATGATGACTTGTTCGTTGCATCTCAATATGGGTCAGTCCTTCTCGCTAAACTCTTTAGCCGAATCCGTGTAAGTCGGAATAGCATCTCCATGCCCATGACAAGTGGAACCGAGTCATCTACGGACTTTCACATTGGTCTAAGTTGTGTGTCCAGCACAACCTCAAGGGACAAGGACAATTAGTATGAACAACATGAATATGCAGTTCCACAATCGAATCACATATTCAATGATACATATCAGTTGTTCATACAAGGACAATAACTTTATAAATACATTGGGAATAACATCATATGTGATTGCCTCTAGGGCATATTTCCAACATCATCCTCTGTTTCTTCTTTCGATTTAGCCGTGTGAGCAGCAACCTCTCACCTCACGCAAGTATAAGATCAATAAGAAGAGGCTCCCACGGCATCGTCGCCAGGTTATAACCGGCGTACCTCATAGCCTTTGTTTTTATTTTTCATTTCTTATTTCTTTTTTGAGCAGCGTCAGTTTTCTTGAGGAGCATCTAGACGCCGTGGAAGGAATGTGTTGATGCCCTCTCATCGGCCGGCACCTCCTCTCTCTCGGTCGACGCATCCTGGCAACAGATTTCATAAGCGCTGGGTTTGCGGACGATTGCATGAACGATGCAGGACTGCAATGATTGCTTTCAGGCTGCAACAACGCCATGTTGCTGTATTGCCTACAAAGCTAGGTATGAACTCTGTTTGGATGTTATCATGTTTTCTATATAGCAGTTTTTTGCTTCGCTTGGTAGCTGAATTGGAGATGCGGCAAACTGTTAGCTGGTTCAACCTGCAGTTGTACAATGGCGATCAACGACAGCTCCACAGCTAGATGAGCATCAATGCCAGCGGTTGTGGAAGCATCGTTGGATCCACGCCGGCCAACACATCCTCATGTCCATGGTGGCTGGTGTGAATGCTTCTCCACGGAAAGTGTGTGGCATGTTGATACATTGCAAATGTATCTATAATTTTTGATGTTCCATGCTTGGTTTTATCTACTTTCTTATGTTTTGTCCACACTTTGGAGTACTTTTCATATGATTTCTTGGACTAACCTATTAACAAGATGCCATAGTGCCAGTTGCCTGTTTTCTGCTGTTTTTGGTTCCAGGAAAGTTAGAAAATCAATATTCTCGGAATTGGACGGGACAAAAGCCAAAGTCAATATTTTCCCGGAAGACTCACGGAACCAGAAGGAGAGTCGGAGAGGGGCCACAGGGTGGCCACACCACCCCATGGCGCGGGTCCCCCCAGGCCGCGCCAGTGCATGGTGTGGGCCCCCTGGCCGCCCACCGACCTTGCCCTCTGGCCTATAAGAAGCCTCCTGATGCATAAACCCTAAATCGTCAATCAGAAATCCACGAAAAGTTCCACAGTGCCGCCGCCACCGAAGGGGAGATTCGGGGGACAAAAAGTCTCTGTTCCGGCACCCTGCCGGGACGGGGAAGTGCCCCCGGAGCCTTCTCCATCGATCTCCACCGCCAACTCCATCACCGTTGCTGATTCCCATGATGATGAGGGATTAGTTCTTCCTCGAGGCTAAGGGTTCTACCGGTAGCTATGTGTTCATATCTCTCTCTATGCGTGATCATATTGTGATCATGAGCTTTGTAATCAAGTAGATCTACCTAGCTACTCAAGTGCTTTATTAGATCTCTGCTCTCCCCATGTGGGTGAAGTTGACAGTGTGCACACCATGGTGGCACTTAGGCTAGAGATTATAAATACTTGTGATGAGTTATATTTGGAGTTGGATGTCTTTATGAAATTGTGGTGTTTGTTGGACTCATCTAGTACTCAAGGTGACAGTGTGGGGTTTTCTAGATGGGAAAGGCTTACTTTGAGGTGTGCTGTTATAGCCCTACCATGGATTAGAGTCTCCAACCGGAGAGTAGTTAAGAGTAGTATCATGAAGATGATATATTTATATGAGAGTGTTCACTAGTGAAAGTATGATCCCTAGGCCTTGTTTCTAAGCATTGATACACCATTTGCAATTAGATCTGTTGCATGTTTGCTTGCTTCCATCTTTATTTCAGTTTTACTTTAGTCTTTTCCACGCCATCAAGCTATCTTCTATCACCGTTACCACTTATAATTATCTATACCACTTGTATTTCACTATCTCTTCGCCAAACTAGTGCACCTATACACCTGACAAGTGTATTGGGTGTGTTGGGGACACAAGAGACTTCTTGTATCTTGATTGCAGGATTGCTTGAGAGGGGGTACCTTTGACCACTTCCTCCCTGAGTTCGATAAACCTGATGGGTTCGTAGCATGGAAAACAAAAAAATTCTACCGCAAGAACGAACAAAACCTAGATCTAATCTAGATAAAAGCCAAGATCTAATCTATTAGACATGAGCAACGAGATAGATGGGAACTAACCCTCGTAGATCTGAAAGCGTTAACGAGATTAGATCTCGTGGTTGATGTAGTCGATCACTTGCCGATCTCAAGATCGTGTGGACGATCCTTCCGGCGTCGCGTTCCAGCAGCGCTTCCGCAGTCGGTCAAGTGGACGATCCTTCCAGCGCCGCGATTCGGCAGCGCTTCCGCAGTCGGTCACACGTGCGGAGTCGAAGCAGACCTTCCTCTCCCCGTTCCAGCGAGCAGGGGAGGTAGTAGATCTTCTCCACGGAATCCCAGCAGCACGACGGTGTGGTGGTGGTGGTGGAGTAGAGAATTCTACAGGGCTTCGCCTATGCCTGTGCAGAAGAAGGGTGGAGGAGAGAGGCGGCAGATATTGGAGTTATGAGAGCTAGGGAGGAGGGGCGCCCCTGCCCTTCTATTTAAGGGGGGGGAGGGCGCCTTGGGGAGGGGAGTCCTTGTAGGACTCCCCTCCTCTAGGCCGGTGGATTGGGGAGTGGGGGGAGGAGTCCTCCTCCCCCACGACTCCTTGTCTTGACCCACCAGGACTCCTTGATCCCTATCTTTATTTTCAAGCAAACTCCAAGATATCTTCTAGAACCTTCCGGAACATTCTAAAACCTTCTAGAATCCTCATACAAACACTCGGAACATTTCCTAACTCAGAAAATGATCCCCTATATATGAATCTTATTCTCCGGACCATTCCGGATCTCCTCGTGATGTCCCGGATCCATTCCGAGACTCCGAACAACATTCGGTCTCCAACGCACATTCCATATCTACTTAAAACAACTTCGAACCTTAAGTGTGTCAGCCTACGGTTCGTGAATATGCAGACATGACAGAGACACATCTCCTATCAATAACCATTAGCGGGACCTGGAGATCCATAATGGCTCCCACATACTCAACGATGACTTCGCGATCGATTGAACCATTTACATACGAAACCAATTCCCTTTGTCTCGCGATACTATACTTATCCGAGGTTTGATCGTCGGCATCTCCATACCTAGTTCTACCTCGTTACTGATAAGTACTCTTTACTCGTTCCGTGATATGTCATCCCTTGTGACCCAGTCACATGCTTGCAAGCTAACTAGATGACATTCCACCGAGAGGGCCCAGAGCATATCTATCCGTCATATGGATGGACAAATCCCAATCTTGGTCCATGCGCTTCAACACATACTTTCAGAATACCCAATGACACCTTTATGACCACCCAGTTACGAAGCGGTGTTTGATGTCATCAAAGTACCCATCTGGTGATGGTGATTAACACAACCTCATGGTCGAAGGATTAGGTTACTATGCATTTAAAAGCTTACAGCAATACGAACTTAATGACTTGATCTTATGCTACGCTTACTATGGGTGTGTGTCCATCACATCATTCTCCTAATGATATAACCTTGTTATTAATCACATCCTAATGTCCATGATATGGAAACCATGATCATCAATTAATCAACAAGCTAGTTCAACAAGAGGCTTACTAGGGACTCTCTTATGTTTACAAAACACACATGTATTAGTGTTTCCTAATAATACAATTATAGCATGGGATGTAAACATTCATCATAAACACAAAGATATAATAATAATCACTTTTATTATTGCCTCTTGGGCATATCTCCAATAGTCTCCCACTTGCACTAGAGTAAATAATCTAGATTACATGGTAATATACCGAACACCCATGGCGTTCTGGTGTTGGTCATGCTTTGCCCTAGGGAGAGGTTTAGTCAACGGATCTGCCACATTCAGATCTGTGTGTACTTTGCAAATCTTTATGTCACCATCTCGGACATACTCGCGAATAGCGTGGAAACGTAGCTTGATGTGCTTTAGCTTGCTATGTGACCTTGGCTCCTGTGCATTAGCTATGGCACCTGTGTTGTCATAGTAGATGGCCATCGGGTCCAACGCACTGGGAACCACGCCAAGTTCAGTAATGAATTCCTTCATCCAAACGGCTTCTTGTGCAGCCTCCGAAGCAGCTATGTATTCCGATTTAGTTGAAGATTTCGCCACAACGCTTTGCTTCACACTCCTACAGGTCACTACAGCACCATTCAAAATAAATACGTATCCCGACTGTGACTTTGAGTCATCCGGATCGGTGTTCCAACTAGCATCGGTGTAACCATTTACAACAAGTTGTTCATCACCTCCATAAGAAAGAACCATATCCTTAGTCCTATTCAGGTACTTTAGGATATTCTTGACCGCTGTCCAGTGCTCCATTCCAGGATCACTTTGATATCTGCTAGTCAAACTAACAGCATGTGCTATATCCGGTCTTGTACACAGCATAGCATACATGATAGAACCTATGGCTGAGGCATAGGGAATATTATTCATTCTTTCTCTATCTTCTGCCGTAGCTGGACTTTGAGTCTTGCTCAAGGTCTTACCTGACAACATGGGCACGAACCCTTTCTTGCTATCTTCCATTCTAAACTTCTTTAGAACTTTGTCCAAGTATGTACTTTGTGAAAGCGCTATTAGGCGTCTTGATCTATCTCTATAAATCTTGATGCCTAGAATGTATGCCGCTTCGCCAAGATCCTTCATTGAAAAACTATTATTCAAATAGGTTTTGACGCTATTAAGAAGTTCTATATCATTCCCAATCAACAATATGTCATCTACATATAGTACTAGGAATGCTACAGAGCTCCCACTCACTTTCTTGTAAATACAAGCTTCTCCATAAGTTTGTATAAATCCAAAGTTTTTGATTACTTTATCAAAACGTTGATTCCAACTCTGGGATGCTTGCTTCATTCCATAAATGGAGCGCTGAAGCTTGCATACCTTGTTAGCATCTTTAGGATCGACAAAACCCTTGGGTTGTACCATATACAACTCTTCCTCAATGTCACCATTAAGGAACGCCGTTTTGACATCCATCTGCCAAATCTCATAATCGAAATGTGCAGCGATTGCTAACAAAATCCTCACAGACTTTAGCTTCGCTACTGGTGAGAATGTCTCATCATAGTCAACTCCTTGAATTTGTCGGAACCCTTTCGCGACAAGTCGAGCTTTATAGACGGTAACATTACCATCAGCATCTGTTTTTCTCTTGAAAATCCATTTGTTCTCGACAGCCTTACGGCCATCCGGTAAGTCTACCAAAGTCCACACTTGGTTTTCGTACATGGATCCCATTTCGGATTTCATGGCTTCTAGCCATTTGTCGGAATCTGGGCTCACCATAGCTTCTTTGTACGTCGCAGGGTCATCAGCGTTGTCCACCAACATGACATTCAAGGCAGAGTCATACCAATCAGGAGTGGTACGAACCCTCGTTGACCTGCGAGGTTCAGTAGTAACTTCGTTTGAAGTTTCATGATCATTATCATTAGCTTCCTCTTCAATTGGTGCAGGCGGCACAAAAACATTTTCAAGTGTTGCGCTACTCTCAAATCCGAGAGAAGGTTCAATAACCTCATCGAGTTCTACTTTCCTTCCAGTCACCTCTTTCGAGAGAAACTCCTTCTGAAGAAAGGATCCATTCTTTGCAACGAAAACTTTGCCTTCGGATCTATGATAGAAGGTATACCCAATTGTTTCTTTAGGGTATCCTATGAAGACGCATTTCTCCGCTTTGGGTTCTAGCTTATCAGGTTGTAACTTCTTTACATATGCTTTGCAACCCCAAACTTTAAGGAACCATAACTTAGGTTTCTTACCAAACCACAATTCGTACGGTGTCGTTTCAATGGATTTAGATGGTGCCCTATTTAAAGTGAATGCGGCTGTTTCTAATGCATAGCCCCAAAATGATAACGGTAAATCTGTAAGAGACATCATAGAACGAACCATATCTAAGAGAGTTCGATTACGATGCTCGGACACACCATTACGCTGTGGTGTTCCCGGCGGTGTCAACTGTGAAAGTATTCCACATTTCTTTAAATGCATGCCAAACTCATAACTTAGATATTCACCTCCGCGATCAGAACGCAGAAACTTAATCTTCTTGTTACGATGATTTTCCACTCCACTTTGAAATTCCTTAAACTTCTCGAAAGTTTCGGACTTATGTTTCATAAAGTAGATATACCCATATCTACTCAAGTCATCCGTGAAAGTGAGAACATAACGATATCCACCACGCGATGCTACACTCATTGGACCGCACACATCGGTATGTATTATTTCCAATAAGTCTGTAGCTCGCTCCATTGTACCAGAGAATGGAGTCTTAGTCATTTTTCCCATTAGACATGCTTCGCATCTTTCAAGTGATTCAAAATCAAGTGATTCAAGAAGTCCATCATAATGGAGTTTCTTCATACGCTTCACTCCAATGTGACCAAGACGATAGTGCCACATGTATGTAGAATTATCATTCAATTTTATTCGTTTAGCATCTATGTTGTGAACATGTGTATCACTACTATCGAGATTCAGTAAGAATAAACCATTCATCTCAGGTGCATTACCATAAAAGATATTACTCATATAAATTGAACAACCTTTATTCTCGGACTTAAAAGAGTAACCGTCTCGCAATAAACAGGATCCAGATATAATGTTCATGCTTAACGCAGGCACCAAATAACAATTATTCAAATTTAAAACTAATCCCGAAGGTAGATGTAGAGGGAGCGTGCCGACGGCGATCACATCAACCTTGGAGCCATTTCCAACGCGCATCGTCACCTCGTCTCTTGCCAGTCTTCGTTTATTCCGCAGCTTCTGTTTCGAGTTACAAATATGAGCAACCGAACCAGTATCAAATACCCAGGCACTACTACGATTACTAGTAAGATACACATCTATAACACATATATCAAATATACCTTTCTTCTTGATGTTGCCGTTCTTCAGATCCGCCAGGTACTTGGGGCAGTTACGCTTCCAGTGACCAGCACCCTTGCAGTAGAAGCACTCAGTTTCAGGCTTAGGACCAGCCTTGGGCTTCTTAGCAGGTGCGGCAGCTTTCTTGCCGTCCTTCTTGAAGTTGCCCTTTTTCTTAGGCTTGCCCTTTCTCTTGAAATTGGTGGTCTTATTGACCATCAACACTTGGTGCTCCTTCTTGATCTCCACTTCAGCAGTTTTCAGCATGGACGATAGTTCAGGCAACGTCTTGTTCATGCAGTGCATGTTGTAGTTCATCATATAGTTCTTGTAACTTGGTGGCAGTGATTGAAGGAGACGGTGAATCCCCAATTCATTAGGAATCGATATTCCCAACTCTTGGAGCTTCTTTGTGTACCCAGACATGGTGAGCACGTGCTCGCTAACGAAGCTTCCTTCTTCCATCTTACAGTTAAAGAACTTTTCGGAGGCTTCATAGCTCTCCATGGCCGTGCGAGTCTCAAAAATTAGCCTGAGCTCCTTAATGATCTCGAACGGGTCGTGGTGCTCAAAACGCTGTTGGAGCTCCGCTTCTAAACCGTACAGGATGGCACACTGGACTGTGGAGTAATGATTCTTCCGAGTGGCGAAAACATTATTTTCGTCATCGGTGGCATTATCTGCAGGTGGGTCACCTAGCAGTGCATCGAGCACATAGGTCAACTGACCAGCCCTGAGGACGATCTTCAGTCCACGGAACCAGTCCGTGAAATTGCTTCCATTGTTTTTAAGCTTTTCTTTCTCTAGGAACGCATTGAAATTGATGGAGGGGTTCGCCATAATGTACAACAATTTGCAAGTAGTTTAGACTAAGTTTATGATAAATTGAGTTCTAATTTAATTCTTAAACTAACTAGGTGAACTCCCACTCAAAACAACATCCCTCACATTGTCTTAGTGATTACACGAACCAAGTCCACTACACCAAGTCCGATCTTCACGAGAGAAGATGTAGTTTCATCGGCGAACAATCTTCATGTTCATCATATCATTTATATGACTCATGCTCTACCTTTCGGTATTCCGTGTTCCGAGACCATGTCTGTACATGCTAGGCTCGTCAAGATAACCTTAGTTTCTGCATGTGCAAATCTGGCTTGCACCCGTTGTATGCACACGTAGAATCTATCACATCCGATCATCACGAGATGCTTCGAAACGACGAGTCTTAGCAACGGTACCAACTAAGGGTGAACACTTTATTACTTGATATTTAGTGAGAGGGATCATCTTATAATGCTACCGTCGCGATCTAAGCAATACAAGATCATAAAGGATTAACATCACAGGCAATTCATAATTTGTGTGATATGATATGGCCTTTTCTTCTTGCGCCTTTGATCTCCATCTCCAAAGCACGAACATGATCTCCATCATCACCAGCATTGCGTCAAGGTCAGTGGCGCTGCTTCATGGTTGTCCATCATCACCAGCAACTATTACAACTACTTGGAATAAAGCTATTACAAGATGAATAGACACGCAGGTCTTAACAGAATTAAAGACAACCATTAGGCTCCTACCGGTTGCCATATTACAACAAGGATCATTGCATACATCAAATACAATCACAATCACATGATGGCCATATCACATCACAAAACCCCTGCAAAAACAAGTTAGACGCCTCTAATTTTGTTTGCATGTTTTACGTGGTTTGGGGCTTTCGCATAAGACCGATCTTACCTACGAACAAGAACCACAACGTTGATACAAGTGTTGTCAAGATGCTCATTGTAAATTGAATCTTAACTATGGTGGGAGAGACAGACACCCGCAAAGCCACTTGTGCAAAGCAAGTTGCACGTCAAGCGTGGAGCAAGTCTCATGTGCGATGACATGTAATGTTAGCCCGAGCCGCTTCATCCCACCATGCCGCAAGATGCAAAGTACACGCTAAGACACCGACAACAAAAGCATCAACGCCCACAAAAACATTGTGTTCTACTCGTGCAACAGATCTACGCATAGATACGGCTCTGATACCACTGATGGGTTCGTAGCATGGAAAACAAAAAATTTCTACCGCAAGAACAAACAAAACCTAGATCTAATCTAGATAAAAGCCAAGATCTAATCTATTAGACATGAGCAACGAGATAGATGGGAACTAACCCTCGTAGATCCGAAAGCGTTAACGAGATTAGATCTCCTGGTTGATGTAGTCGATCACTTGCCGATCTCAAGATCGTGTGGACGATCCTTCCGGCGTCGCGTTCCAGCAGCGCTTCCACAGTCGGTCAAGTGGACGATCCTTCCGGCACCGCGATTCGGCAGCGCTTCCGCAGTCGGTCACACGTGCGGAGTCGAAGCAGACCTTCCTCTCCCCGTTCCAGCGAGCAGGGGAGGTAGTAGATCTTCTCCACGGAATCCCAGCAGCACGACGGTGTGGTGGTGGTGGTGGAGTAGAGAATTCTGCAGGGCTTCTCCTATGCCTGTGCAGAAGAAGGGTGGAGGAGAGAGGCGGCAGAGATTGGAGTTATGAGAGCTAGGGAGGAGGGGGCGCCCCTGCCCTTCTATTTAAGGGGGGAGGGCGCCTTGGGGAGGGGGAGTCCTTGTAGGACTCCCCTCCTCTAGGCCGGCGGATTGGGGAGTGGGGGGAGGAGTCCTCCTCCCCCACGACTCCTTGTCTTGACCCACCAGGACTCCTTGATCCCTATCTTGATTTTCAAGCAAACTCCAGGATATCTTCTAGAACCTTCCGGAACATTCCGAAACCTTCTAGAATCCTCATACAAACACTCCGGAACATTTCCTAACTCAGAAAATGATCCCCTATATATGAATCTTATTCTCCGGACCATTCCGGATCTCCTCGTGATGTCCCGGATCCATTCCGAGATCCGGACAACATTCGGTCTCCAACGCACACTCCATATCTACTTAAAACAACTTCGAACCTTAAGTGTGTCACCCTACGGTTCGTGAATATGCATACATGACAGAGACACATCTCCTATCAATAACCATTAGCGGGACCTGGAGATCCATAATGGCTCCCACATACTCAACGATGACTTCGCGATCGATTGAACCATTTACATACGAAACCAATTCCCTTTGTCTCGCGATACTATACTTATCCGAGGTTTGATCGTCGGCATCTCCATACCTAGTTCTACCTCGTTACTAATAAGTACTCTTTACTCGTTCCGTGATATGTCATCCCTTGTGACCCAGTCACATGCTTGCAAGCTAACTAGATGACATTCCACCGAGAGGGCCCAGAGCATATCTATCCGTCATATGGATGGACAAATCCCAATCTTGGTCCATGCGCTTCAACACATACTTTCAGAATACCCAGTGACACCTTTATGACCACCCAGTTACGAAGCGGTGTTTGATGTCATCAAAGTACCCATCTGGTGATGGTGATTAACACAACCTCATGGTCGAAGGATTAGGTTACTATGCATTTAAAAGCTTACAGCAGTACGAACTTAATGACTTGATCTTATGCTACGCTTACTATGGGTGTGTGTCCATCACATCATTCTCCTAATGATATAACCTTGTTATTAATCACATCCTAATGTCCATGATCAGGAAACCATGATCATCAATTAATCAACAAGCTAGTTCAACAAGAGGCTTACTAGGGACTCTCTTATGTTTACAAAACACACATGTATTAGTGTTTCCTAATAATACAATTATAGCATGGGATGTAAACATTCATCATAAACACAAAGATATAATAATAATCACTTTTATTATTGCCTCTTGGGCATATCTCCAACAAAACCTTGGGTGATCCACTTAAGGAAAAACTTGCTGCTGTTCTACAAACCTCTACACTTGGAGGCCCAACAACTGTCTACAAGAATAGAAGTGCGTAGACATCACACGTCCTCGACAATGTGACCCGTGGCGCATCCTAGGTCCATGACGATCGACGCGGCTCGTTCTCTACGACAAGTGTGCGACACGTCCTTGACACCACGACATGCAGTGTTGCTATTTCATGACGGTACAACAAATATCATTAGCTACACGAGCAGGCCGCGGGGAGGAGTGGACACGGAAAGATGCAAAAAACTTCTAGCATCGAGGGATTCTTGGTTGTTGTGCTTGATTAGTCATCAAGGGCTCTACGTATGTAAACAATTGTGTTTGTAGTTCTTTTCTTTTTAGTTCTTTTTACTCTTTTGTATCATGTACCCTATACTACTACGTTGCAATGGGAAGAAGATCAAACTGTAATTTTGTCAAGTCGTGTGCGTAATTGGGTCGTGATCCTTCCACACCCCCTCTTTTTATATCATGTACTCTGTACTACTACGTTGCAATGAGAAGTAGATCAAACTGCAATTTTTTCAAGTCGTGTGCATAATTAGGTTATTATTTTATATATATGATGACTTCTCTTCGACAATTTTCAGGTATTTGTAAAATAGTTTAGCCAGCCTCTGCATCAACGTAATGTCAAGATCTAGTCGAAGGATGCACACATTCAAAACACATAAAAAGGGGAAAAAATAAACATGGCCACGCCAAAGCGATCAATGACTCATAGCAACATGAATATTGTTTCAAATTACCAATCACTAGGCTCATGGTTGCCGCGCGCACGGTTTTAATGGGATGTCATGACACAAGCAAAATCGTTGTTGAATCACATGCTCTAAAGTGTCATCTTCTCCAAAACCATTGAGAACACACCGCTCACACATGGTACATACGTGCACATCACCACGTGACTAGAAACATGCTCGAAGCAAACCACACCGTTGAGCTATTGTCAACATTCCCCGCTTATGTCATCACTTGGTAGTCTCGAACTTTGAGGTGGGCCATTGAGATGTTCCTCTAGGTTTCCGAGAGCAAACATCATGACATATCCCACATTCACCTAGACCAAGGTAATCACGTCGATATAGTAGATTTGTTGTTCTAGACATTCCCTAGGTGACATAGGTATGATTACACGGGTCCTTATGATTTTCTACCTAGGACATGCAGAGAAAATTACGGCCCATGAAGAGTCAAGATGAAGATCCAAAAGAGCAACTGATAAAGATTATAATTATAGTAGGAAAGAGGAACAAAGACCGACCTGGAGTTGGTATTGTAATTATGTAACCCATCCGCATACAACTTTATGACCCGGCCTATTATATATAGGACAGGAGAAGCATAGGCGAGAGCACCGAACAATCCCTAGGGGATTTGTAACCAAGCAATCTCTCATGATATTCAGGTGACTTTGTTCCCATTGTTTACTTTCTTCCGACGAAATCCCCAACGTTTTCTTTTCCACAAAACCCTAAGTCCTTCTTTATGGACATTGCCGAGATCTCCCCTTATCAATTAGCGCCATTTGTGGGAAACTTTTGAACGCTGGAACCATGGATTTGGCGGAATTCTTTTTGCCAAACATCAATCCCACAATCCACGCCCACCCACCCCTGTGACAGTACCCGCCGATTTGAACGGTGGATCTGATCTGATCATCGGAAGTTTCCACTTCCAAGTTGAAAACCCTCAAGAGCCACGCCCTTTGGCCCTGATTGCATCAGAACCGTCGGCAAGGCAAGCTACATTTACAGTGATTCCAGCATCATCTGTCGGATCTTCCATGGATGCCACGGTAGAAATTGAAGCACCCGATGAAAACAAGCAAGATGAGACGGATCTGGGGGACCTTGATGGTCCTTGCGACAATGTCTCCTTCGGATAAGATTCCCCACCAACTCCACCACGCGGAACAAGTCCAGCAAACTCCGAACCGGAAGAAAGCAGCGAAAGCATCGATTTTGGAATAAGGATGATAGAAATATACCCGGAGCAGAAATTTATGGACTTCATTGATCCACCCAGTGTCTTCCCCAATTCGGATGACGACGCCACAAGTCCATATATGACATGCCACCAAGTGTGCATGATCAATGGAGCCACCTCGACACCACGCGACTCTAACGGTAACCCTATCCTCGACCCTAATGATATTTTATCGGATGACAATACAGGAAAACACAGCAACGAGGAAATCCTAGCAACGAAGGAAATCACGAAAACCGAGGAGGTGTTGTAGATAACAGCATAGTCCTAGGAGGAAGAGCGGAACCAGGCGGGGAACAGAGATTGACCCTTCGGCTACCAGCAATGGCATGGCAAAAGGCTAGAGAAGCAATTTTAGGTGCGGTCCCAATGACAGTTGACGCTTCACACGAAGATTTATTAGCATATCAATACCTGTTTCACCACAAAAAGAGAGACCTACTAAGGATGTAGAGGCAACTAGACGAAAGAAAAAAGCTAGCCGACGAATCCATCCTACGACGGGCACAGCTCAGCTCGACCCGAAGGTCTGGAAGCATCACTGGAGGAGCACCACCAGGAAGGGAAACATCTTGGCTGCAGAACATCCCCGAATGAAAAAGAAATGAATTGATCTGAAACCTCAATCTATCATTCATGTCAGTAGATCAAGCAGGAAATATCAAAGCAAAAATGGCCCAAGCAGCAATTGCGGCCACACAAACATACCTGATCACAACCCAACCTGCATCCGATGATCCTCGTGCAGCTCTTCACCACTCTACCCTAATGAACCTCGGCATGGTGGGAGCACTGCTCGCACAAGCAGAACAAAGAGCTACGCATCAACCCAATATATCACCATGTCGTCGCAGCAGCCCTAGACATGAAGCAATACAAGAGATGAAAACCGCAGCCGAAGAGGGCATGGCGATGACAATGAAGACGATCATGAGTTATGCGGAGCCAGCTATTTCACTCAATGAATTCCGAAAGCCGCAGTACCCAAGGATTTTAAACTTCCACATGACCATAAAAAATACGACGGACTCCAAGAACCCGAAGCTTGGTTAGCAGATTACCTGGCCACTATCAAGCTACAGGGCGGCTTAACAGCCATAGCAATGCAAAGTTTACAATTTCACCTCATTGGTGTCGCAAGGTCATGGCTCAGACAACTACCCGAAGATTCTATTCGCAGCTGCAATGATCTCTAATACAAGTTCATCCGACACTTTCATTCCACATTCAAATGAGCCGCATATTTAGAGCAATTGCGGGCATGCAAACAGAAGCCCAGAGAGTCAATAAGAGCATTCATCCAGCAATGGAACCTAATCAAAAATACAGCTGAATCCATATCTGACGAAAGAGCAATTGATGACTTCAATGACGACCTCCTTCGCCGAGAATTCTTAGAAGAACTAGGGCGAGTCAAACCCAAGAAAATTTCACAATTCATGGACATAGCAAATCGATGGGCTGATGGAGAATATGCACTGCATAACAAACAAGTGCGGTCACCCGAAGAAGACAGGGACAAACGCAACAATGATAGGAGGCGATGAAACAGTGACAGAAACACGGGACCAAGATACGCCGCGGCCAGTTTTTCGGGTGAAGGCAACAATAGGCATAACGACTATAATGGCGGGTACCTCCGCTACAGGGATGACGGCGGAGGAATTCAATCAGCACAGCGATATCAGCCAAGGACTCAGGACCCACCCATGTCCACAATGCAAATACTGGAAGGGCCCTCTAATATGCACGTTTACATCGATTCGGCAGGAAGAAGACAATCCAACCACATCATGAAAGATTGTCGAACGTTCTTAACGATGCAAGAGTTATGCAATGCAAAAGCAACCGAAGCACCAAGAAGAGGATACAGTTCCACGCCTGGCATGATGGCCATCGGTGCACCACCTCCGTCAGCAGGACAACCACAAAACAGGAAATGGATCCTCCAAGCACACCCGAATATCTCCACTAGTCAAAACAAGAAATCGCATTCAATAGAGCTGATGACCCTAATCACATACCAAGAACGGGCCATTTGGCCTTGATAGTTGAAGCACAAACTGGCGGATTCGACATGAGTAAACTCTTCATGGACATAGGAAGCAGCATAAATCTGATCTACGCCAAAACACTTAGGGCAATGAATTACCCCTTGGAAAATTTGGCACTAACAGAAATATCCTTCCACGACATAGTACATGGTATAGCCGAAATTCCTTTAGGAATTTTTTTCTTGACATTGTGTTTGGATCCAAAGAAAATTTCAGGCAGGAAAATCTCAAATTCGAAGTCATGGACTGGCCATCATAGTATCACGTGATCCTGGGACGTCTGGCTTTCGCACGATTCATGGCAGTTCCTCACTATGCATACCTAGTCATGAAAATGACAGCACCAAAGGGAATCATCTCAATAAAAGGAAGCTTCACACGTTCCAATAATTGTGATCAGGAATTCAACAAAATTTCTGAATCTTTCAGGATGGCAACCGAGTTTGAGCAGCTCAAAACGACGACAATCGTAGAGCCTCTTGTAGTAACACCCGTTAACCCCGACCAGGCCTTCGACACTGCAAAGGACACTAAATAAGTATAGATCCATCCCACCGATCCGAAGAAGACAACATTTGTGGCCTCCAACTTTGATCCCGCATAGGAAAGCACGCTCATCGAGTTCCTCCATGAGCACTGGAAAATCTTCGCATGGCTACCTTCTGACATGCGGGAATTTCCAGGGAACTCGCTGAGCACACACTAAATTTGGATCGAAAAGAAAAACTAGTCAAGCAATCGCTTCGTCGTTTCACGGAACCAAAGCGCAAAACTATTGGAAAAGAGCTACATCGTCTCACCGACTCTAATTTCATAAAGGAACTAAAGAAAGCAGAATGGGTCGCAAACCCAGTATGCGTCCCGAAGAAGAACACCAATGAGCTATGGATGTGTATCTACTTCACAACACTAAACAAACACTGTCCAAAGGATCACTTTCCACTGCCATGAATCGATCAAACAATCAATGCAACTACATGATGTGAACGTATTTCCTTTCTGGATGCATACTCAGGATACCACCAAATTTGGATGAAGGAGGAGGATCAAGAGAAAACTGTGTTCATCACACCGTATGGTGTATTATGCTACACAACAATGTCGTTTGGCCTCAAAAATGCCGGAGCAACATATCAACGGATGATGCAAAATTGTCTAGGAAACCAAATTGGCACAAATGTACAAGTGTATATTGATGATGTCATAGTTACATCAAAACAAAGTTCATCACTTATCAAGGATCTCAAAAAACATTCAACAACTTAGACAAGTTCTGCATCAAGTTGAACCCGACAAAGTGTTCATTTAGAGTCCCAGTAGGGCAACTCCTCGGATACCTGGTATTAGCAAAAGAAATCGAAGGCAATCCCGAGAAAATACAAGCAATCTTAATAATGAAAAAACCAACAAATTTATGAGGAGTGCAACAGTTGGCTGGATGAGTGGCAGCGCTTAGCCGTTTTATTGCATGATTAGGAGGGACAACGTTACCGTTATATGCCCTGATGAGAAAACCAGATAAGTTTGAATGGGCTGAAGAAGCTCAGCATGTATTTGAAGACCTCAAGAAGACACTTTTGATGCCTCTCGTCGTCGTGTCCCCACGAGAGAAAGAGCCACTACTTATCTACATAGATGTCACAAATCAAGTGGTCAACAAAGTCCTAGTTGTGGAGCGACCCGAAGAAGGAAAAACCCACGGGGTTCAGAGGCCAGTTTATTTTTTGAGTGAGGTCCTCTCACCATCCAAACAAAGGTATCCACACTACCAAAAATTAGCATATGGAGTATTCATGACAGCAAGGAAACTACACCATTATTTTTTGGAACATTCGATCATAGTCGTTAATGAGGCACCTCTGTCGAACATCCTTAATAACCCAGAAGCAACTGGGCGTGTCTCCCTATGGGGTATCGAAATATCCCCTCGGGACATCACATATCAGAAGCGAGAAGCCATCAAATCGCAGGTTTTGCCGGATTTCATCATAGAATGGATCGAGATACAATGTGCGGGTCCACCTAATCTTTTAAGCGCTTGGACAATGTACTTTGATGGATCAAAAATAACAGAAGGAGCAGGAGCAAGGGTCATATTAATATCACCACAAGTCTATGTATAATGTTGTAATGCCCAATCAAGTCTCAAAGGAGTCAAGATGATTAGTATATGCATGTATTGCTTTCTCGGTGTTTGTCAATTGCACCGCTGTAATTTGTTCACCCAGCATGTTATCTATCTAAGGAGAGCCACCTCTAGTGAACTATGGATCCTGGTCCTTTACTTTACATACAATCTACAATCTTTTACTGCTTTGTGTTTACTTTCTGCAAACTTTTACTTCTTTCCATTCGATACGTTTAATCCTTTGTTTTCCACAAAACACGGTGAGATTGACAACCTCATCACAAGTTGGGGACAAAGTTCTATGGTTGTGTTGTGCAGGTCACCACGTTGCTACTAGCACCAGTAGTGCGCCCTGCCAAAGCTCAGCTAGTAACACCTTTGGGCTGTTTCCTTGCTCCTACTGGTTCGATTAAACCTTGGTTTCAGAACTGAGGGAAACTTGCTGTTGTGCTCATCATACCTTCCTCTTGGGGTTCCCAACGAGCTCTACATCAACACCACGCAGCAAGCACTTTTCTGGGCGCCGTGCATTGAGCCATCAAGCGATTTTCTGGCGCCGTTGCCGGGGAGTCAAGGACATCTTCACGAGGGGAGTCCCTCATAACCAATATCTTTACTTTGTTGTTTTTGTTTTGCTTAGTTTCTTTTTGCTTTGTTTGCTTGTTTTGTTCTTCAAAAAACACAAAAAAATTAGTTTTACTAGTTTGCTTTCTTATTTGAAAACCCAAAAAATGACTACTCTTGAAAACACTAATTGTGTGACTTCACTAGCACCAACAACAATGATTTTATGAGCACACCTATTGCTCCACCTGTGGCCGAAAATGCTTTCTTTGAGATAAAACCTACTTTGCTCAATCTTGTTATGAGAGAACAATTTTCTGGTATTGGTAATGAAGATGCTGCTTCCCATCTAAATAACTTTGTTGAACTTTGTGAGATGTAAAAGCATAGGGATATAGATGGTGATATTATTAAACTGAAATTGTTTTCTTTCTCTTTGAGAGGAAAAGCTAAAGAATGGTTGAATTCCTTAACTAGGAGTAGTATTGATTCTTGGACTAAATGCAAAGATGCTTTTATTGGAAAATACTATCCTCCTGCTAAGATTATATCCATGAGAAGTGAAATAATGAAGTTTAAACAACTTGATAATGAGCATGTTGCTCAAGCTTGGGAAAGAATGAAATCTTTGGTAAAGAATTGTCCCACTCATGGACTGTCTGCTTGGATGATCATCCAAACTTTTTATGCAGGATTGAACTATTCTTCAAGGAACCTATTGGATTCTGCTGCTGGAGGTACCTTTATGACCATCACTTTGGGTTCTGCAACAAAACTTTTGGACAATATGATGGTTAATTATTCTGAATGGCATACTAAGAGAGCTCCACAAGGTAAGAAGGTAAATTCTGTTGAGGAAACCTCCTCCTTGAGTGATAAGATTGATATTATTATGTCTATGCTTGTTAATGGGAAAGCCCATATTGATCCAAATAATGTTCCTTTAGCCTCTTTGGTTGCTCAAGAAGAGCAAGTTGATGTGAACTTCATAAGGAACAACAATTTTGGCAATAATGTTTATGGTAATAACAATTATAGGCCCTACCCTCCTAATAATACTGATGGCTATAATGGTAAACCTGAATTACCTAGTGAAGGAAGAATTTTAGAAGTTGAAAGAGCCACTAAAAACTTCATGCAAATGCAATATGAGCAAAATAAACTATTCACTAAAACTATAGAGGAACAATCTATCATTTTGAAGAACATTAGCCATCAACTCGAGAGTCTAAATAGGGAAATTCCTAGTTTACAATTGAAACTCTCTAATGCTGAAAGAAATATATCATCTTTGTCTGAAGCTCAATCTTCATTGATTAATAAAATGGCTGCTAAACCTGAAACTAATGACAACCCCTTTGCAGCTACTAATGCTATACAAGTAAGAATTGATGAAAATGTTAGACTATTAGCTGAATTACATGCTAAGTGGGAAATAGAAGATGAAATTGCTAGAAACATTAGTGTTTCTACTATTACCACCACTAGTATTGAGGCTAGTAATAGTTCTACTACTTTATATGATAAATTTGATTTTGATCTTGATGGTTGCAACATCTCTGAAGTTATTAAGTTCCTACAAAAGCTTGCTAAAAGTCCTAATGCTAGTGCTATGAACATGGCCTTTACAAAACACATTACTGATGCTCTCATAAAGATTAAATAAGAAAAGATGAAACATAAAGCTTCTATTCCTATAAAACAAGAAGATGGTTGGGAACCCATCATTAATATGAAAGTGAATGACTTTGATTTCAAAGCTTTGTGTGATCTTGATAGTAGTGTTTGTATTATGCCTAGAAGGATTTATGATATGCTTGATTTGCCTCCTCTTGAAGATTGTTATTTGAATGTCCCACTTGATGATAATGTTAAAAAGAAACTCATGGGGAGTCTTAATGATGTTCTTATTATGGTTAACGATTCCTATGTCCCCGTTGATTTCTATGTTTTGGATGTTGAATACAATGCTTCTTGTCCTATTAATTTGGGAAGACCTTTTCTTAGAACTGTTGGTTCCATCATTGATATGAAAGAAGGCATCATTAAATATCAACTCCCACTCAAGAAAGGTATAGAACACTTCCCTAAAAAGAGAGAAAATATTTCTTTTGCTTCTCCTATGAAAACAAAATTTGGTCTTAATGCTTCTTCATTTGAGAACACTTGATTCTTTCTTTGCTTCTTATGCCTAACTTAAAGGCGGTAAAGAAAAGTACTTATTGGGAGATAACCCAAAAGTTTTAGATAAGTCTTGGAAGTTATTACCTCTGTAATAACCTCTCCTTATCCTTTTATTTGCTTTTTGTGCTAAGAATAACCTCTAATGAGAGAGAAGTAATGATTGGGAAAGTTGCTGTCCCGAAACAGATTTTTGTGTTTCACCGTAAAATTTCGTGAGAGAGTTCTGTATGCCGGATTGAGCTGTAATTGTTTGTGCTTCGGACCCAGGTTGTTATCTAACTTTCGTTAGTTCAACACTTTTTGATTTGGGCAATATAAGGTCTTCGAAAAAATTCGTCTTTACCTGCTGGTCTGTTTTGACAGATTTCTGCCATTTTCTGCATTTGCTTCTTGTTGGTTCCTTCTTGAATTGTTTTGGGGAATTGAGCTTTCTGAGAGAAGTGCTACAGTAGCTAGTGTTCTAATGGAAGTTTATTTGGTGTTAGAACTGAACCTTAAGACTTATTTATCTTAAGTGCACTAATGTTGCTAATGAGATTGTGTGAAGTTTTGTATGAAGAAAAAATTTCAGGTGTATGGAAGGAATGAGTAAATGAGATGGAGAATGGACTAAAGCTCAAGCTTGGGGATGCCACGCGTGTCACCCCAAGAAATATCCAAAAAGTACAAGCGTCAAAGCTTGGGGATGCCCAAGGCATCCCCTTCTTCATCAATAAAAATCCCAGGTTTCTTCCAAACGCTTCATTTTTATTGTTTCATGCACAGTTTTGTTTTTCTTGGAGCGTCTAGATTCCATGAAACAGCATCAGAAACTCTGTTCTGGCACCCTGCCGGGACGGAAAATTGGAGGAGATCATCGCCATCATCATCACCATCGCTTCTCCATCGATCATCCATGTTTCCCCCATCTATGAGTGAGTAATCTTCCGCTGTAGGCTATGGGGATGGTAGGGATTGGATGAGATCGTTCATGTAATGGCATCAGATTGTTAGGGCATGCTGCCTAGTATCTTTTATTAGTGCTTTATGACTTTGTTGCGACTTGTTGTGCTTAATGCTTATCACTAGGGCCCGAGTGCCATGATTTCAGATCTGAACATATTATTGATTCATTATGATAGTATTGTTTTTGGTCTTATCTACAAGCTGTATACACACGTTGTTGTTCGGAACCTATGGCCCCGAAGTGACAGAAATTGGGATAACCGGAAGGGAAAGGCTTTGATGTGAGGATCACATGTGTTCACGGAGTGTTAATGCTTTTCCCCGGTGCTCTATTAAAAGGAGCACCTTACTTGCCAGTAGTTCCCTAGAGGCCCCGCTGCAAATGGGCTGGTAGGACAAAAGATGTTGTGCAAGTTCTCATTGCGAGCACGTATGACTATATATAGAACACATGCCTAGGATTGTCTAGTACGTGGATGCTTTATCTTATTTATCTGCAATTTCCCTATGTTCTGATTGCTATGTGAATTGTCTTGTCCATGCAACGCCCGTCCATCCATCCCTATTCCTACCGCACTCGAATCCCACTGTTTACTTCTTTTGTTACTGCTGTCTTTGCTTTACTACTGCTGTTACTTTGCTATTTCTACCACAAAACTGTTGCTACTGATAAACTGTTGTGAGCAAGATTGTTTCCAGGTGCAGCTGAATTGACAACTCAGTTGTTAAGGCTTATAAATATTCTTTGGCTCCCCTTGTGTCGAATCAATAAATTGGGTTTCACTTCCCTCAAAAATACTGCGATACACCCCCTATACTTGTGGGTCATCAAGACTATTGGTTTTATCCACTTTCTTGTGTTTTGTTCCAACTTTGGAGTACATTTCATATGATTTCTTGGACTAACCTATTAACAAGAGCCACAGTGCCAGCTACATGTTTTCTGCTGTTTTTGGTTTCAGGAAAGTCAGAAAATAAATATTCTCGGAATTGGACGGGACAAAAGCCAAAGTGCCTATTTTTCTGGAAGTGATCAAGTGCCAGAATACGAGACGGAGAGGGGCCAGAGGGCGGCCTCACCACCTGGCCACGCGGCCAGGCCTGGCCCGCGCCAGGGGGTGGTGTGGCCAGCCTAGGCACCCCCTCGGCCTCCCCTTCCAACTATAAGATGCCCTCGGGATGAAAACCCTAAGTACCCGATCAAAAGAATCCACGAAAGAGTCTGTAGCCGCCGTCATCTCCATCCCTAGATCGGGAGGGATCTGAAGCTCTTCCTGGCACCCTGTCGGAGAGGGGAATTCACCCTGGAGGCCTTCTTCATCACCATGCAAGCCTCCGGTGTGATGCGTGAGTAGTTCATCCTTGGACTATGGATCCATGTAGTAGCTAGATGGCTGGTTCTCCTCCTTTGTGCTTTCATGTTTAGATCTTGTGAGTTCCGTTCATGATCAAGATCATCTATTTGTAATTCTGCATGTTGTGTTTGCGGGGATCCGATGGATATTGAGATGCTATTTCAGATTGATTATTGATTCTATCATGTCTTTGTTATTTGAGATCTTGCATGCTTTCCGTTGTTAGTAGCTATCTTGGCCAAGTAGATGCTAGCAACTCCAAGAGTTAGTATTTATGCTCGATAGTGGGTTCATGCCTCTGGTAATCTGGGGAAGTGACAGAAATCTCTAAGGTACTAGATGTGCTGTTGCTACTAGGGAGAAAACAACAATCCTTTGTTCATGGAACAATCGTATTGTTTACTTTACACGCAGTTCGTAAAGCAATAATCTGTTGCTTGCAACTTAATACTGGAGAGGGTTCGGATGATAACCTGAAGGTGGATTATTAGTCATAGATGCAGCTGGATGGCAGTCTATGTATAATGTTGTAATGCCCAATCAAGTCTCAGAGGAGTCAAGATGATTAGTATATGCATGTATTGCTTTCTCGGTGTTTGTCAATTGCCCCGTTGTAATTTGTTCACCCAGCATGTTATCTATCTAAGGAGAGCCACCTCTAGTGAACTATGGATCACGGTCCTTTACTTTACATACAATCTACAATCTTTTACTGCTTTGTGTTTACTTTCTGCAAACTTTTACTTCTTTCCATTCGATACGTTTAATCCTTTGTTTTCCGCAAAACACGGTGAGATTGACAACCTCATCGCAAGTTTGGGACAAAGTTATGTGGTTGTGTTGTGCAGGTCTCCACGTTGGTACTAGCACCAGTAGTGCGCCCTGCCAAAGCTCAGCTAGTAACACCTTCGGGGTGTTTCCTTGCTCCTACTGGTTCGATTAAACCTTGGTTTCATAACTGAGGGAAACTTGCTGTTGTGCTCATCATACCTTCCCCTTGGGGTTCCCAACGAGCTCTACATCAACACCACGCACCAAGCACTTTTCTGGGCACCGTGCATTGAGCCATCAATGTGATACATACTTCGGGTGAGTTTTGCGAATGCATCCAACAATGAAGCTGAGTACGAGGCCTTGTTGCACGACATGCGAGTGGCAAAGGCTTGCGGCGCAAAAAATCTTCGGTGACTCTAATCTCGTAGCACAACAAACGATGAACAAATGTGATGCTGTTAGTGAAAATATGACTGCTTACCGAGATCTCTACAACATCATGGAAGCCCAGTTTGATGGATGTGAAGTATCGCACATAGGAAGAGCAAGTAATGAAGAAGCCGACAATTTGGCAAACATCGGGTTCTTTTGCTTACCAGTGCCACCCGGGGTTTTTTGGGAAGAAATATCCGAGCGTTCTACCAACGCAAAAAGAGTTTCCGAGGTCATATCTGCGAAGACTGGAAAAAAGAATAAACCTAAAAAAGACTCGGGGGCTTCATCAGCCAATACAAGGATAGAGGAGACCTTTGAAGGAGAAATAGATATTGATGAGGTTAAGATAATCGAACCCACATGGATGCAGTCGTACATAGCCTATATGACTCAAGGAGAATTACCCGAAGATGTGACAGAAGCCCGATGAATCACTCGTAGATCGAAATCCTTTAGGAGAGTCAAAGGAGAATTATATAAAAGAAGTATTTCGGGTGTGTTGCAGCGATGTGTTACACCCGAAGAAGGAAAAGTCATACTCAAGGATATATATGAAGAAGTTCGCGGTCATCACGCCAGCAGCAGAGCAATTGCCGCCAAAGCTTTCAGGGTAGGATTTTATTGGTTTACAGCAGTACATGATGCAAAGGATATAGTCATAACATGTGAAGCATGTCAACGATTCGCAACAAAACCAGGACCACCAACAGCCGAACTAAATTCTATACCTGTATCTTGGCCTTTCGCTCAGTGGGGGCTTGATATGGTAGGCAAACTTCACGAATCAGCTCTAGGAGGACAGATCTTTCTTCTTGTAGTAGTCGACAAATTTACTAAATGGATCGAAGCAATGCCAGTCACCACTCAAGATGGAACTTTGGCTGTGAATTTCATAAAGTCCATAGTATTTCAGTTCGGCATGCCAAACAACATCATCACGGACAATGGAACCAACTTTACTTCCAATGAATTTAAAGAATACTGCGAGGAGATGGGAATCAAAGTGAGCTATGCTTTAGTGGATTATCCACAAACCAATGGGCAAATGGAAAAAGCCAATGGCTTAGAAACTTCTGGCCTCAAGAAAAGATTTCTTAAACCACTCGACAGAGCGAAAGGAGCATGGGTTGATGAGTTACCTTCTATTTTGTGGACTTTGCGAACCACCCCCAATACTGCAACACAAGAAACACCCTTCTTTTTGGTCCACGGCGCTGAATCCGTCCTTCCAGTCGAAGTTTCACATGAATCTCCTAGCATAGCTACGTATGATGAAGAAGAATCAAGATAAGCACTCGAAGATGATGTTGATGCACTCGACGAAGATCGAGATGAAGCCTGATAGCCCAAAATATATCGAGCTCATTGGGGAACCCCAAGAGGAAGGTATGATGAGCACAATAGCAAGTTTTCCCTCAGTTATGAAACCAAGGTTATCGAACCAGTAGGAGCAAGGAAACACCTCCAAGGTGTTGTTTCTAACTTGGAATCCTGCACAACACAACCACAGAACTTTGCCCACAACTTATAGTGAGATTGTCAATCTCACCGGTTTTGCTGAAAACAAAAGATTAAACGTATTGTGTGGAAGATAGTAATAGCTTGCAGAAAGTAAACAGAAAACAGTAAATAGTTGTAAATTGATGGTAAAGAAAGGACCAGGGTCCATAGTTCACTAGTGGTGATTCTCCTTAAGATAGATGACATGTTGGGTGAACAAATTACAGCGAGGCAATTGACAAACATCGAGAAAGCATATATGCATATACTAGTCCTATGAGATTTGATTGGGCATTACAACATTATACATAGACTGTAATCCAACTTCATCTATTACTGATAATCCACCTTCAGGTTATCATCTGAACCCCCTCCAGTATTAAGTTGCAAGCAACAGATAATTGCATTAAGCATTGCGTGTAAAGTAAACAATACGATTGTTCTATGAACAAAGGATTGCTGTTTTCTCCCTAGTAGCAACAACACATCTAGTACCTTAGAGATTTCTGTCACTTCCCCAGATTTCTAGAGGCATGAACCCACTATTGAACATAAATACTCCCTGTTGGAGTTCTAGCATCTACTCGGCCAAGATATCTACTAACAACGGAGAGCATGCAAGATCACAAATAACAAAGACATGATAGAATCAATAATCAATCTGAAATAGCATCTCAATATCCAGCGGTTCCCCGCAAACACAACATGTATGAGTACAAATAGATGATCTTGATCATGAACGGAGCTCACAAGATCTAGAGATGGTAGCACAAAGGAGAAGAACCAACCATCTAGCTACTACATGGACCCGCAGTCTAGGGATGAACTACTCACGCATCACACCGGAGGCTTGCATGGTGATGAAGAAGACATCCAGGGTGAATTCTCCCCTCTGGCAGGGTGCCGGGAAGAGCTTCAGATCCCTCCCGATCTAGGGATGGAGATGACGGCGGCTACAGACTCTTTCGTAGAATTTTGATCGGGTGCTTAGGGTTTCTATATCGGAGGCATCTTATAGGCGAAAGGGGAGGTCTAGGGGGTGCCCTAGGTGGCCACACCACCCCTAGCACGGGCCAGGTGGTGTGGCCAGCCCTGGCCCCTCTCCGTATCGTATTTTGGCTCCATGCCCCCCTCGGTGAAATATTGACTTTGGCTTTTGTCCCGTCCAATTCCGAGAATATTCATTTTCTGACTTTCCTGGAACCAAAAACAACAGAAAACAGGCAGCTGGCACTGTGGAATCTTGTTAATAGGTTAGTCCAAGAAAGTGTATAAAAATACTCCAAAGTATGGACAAAATATAAGAAAGTAGATATAAACAAGCATGTAACATCAAAAATTATAGATACGTTAGCAACGTATAAAAGCCCTCCAAAGAGCTACTATATACCAGCAAAACTTGCGCAATTATCATGGGCAACGATTACGTCCAAGATCCTTTGCAGTAGGAGATCTAGTTCTTAGACTCAAGCAAGATGGTCACCGAAAGCTAGAATCACCTTGGGAAGGACCCTACATCGTTACAGAAGTTATTCCTGGAGGAGCGTATCGTCTAAAAGACAAGAAGATAGGAGTACAGTATTCCAATCCATGGAACGTTGCACAGCTAAGACGCTTCTATGCTTAGAAGATCCTATGTTTACTTATAAATTAAATAAGGCCCATGGTCTGGCTTTTTAAAAGCCAAAATACTTTGGCCTACGGCCAGGTAGCAATCCGCTAGAATAATATATCCACAGTTATGCCGTATATGTAAAGATAAGTTCTTCATATCTTTCAATTTCGTTCATATAAACTCGAAAGGGTGACTTATATGTTTGCATGATCTAACATCAGTTATGAGCCTATGTCCAGATACAGGCATCAGAACATAGCCTCAGGGGCTACTTCCATATGGAGCGCTGTCGTGCACCCGATAGAAAAATTATGCAGGCCAAAAACAAGGCAATCATTGTCTAAAAAACTTGTGAGTTTTACATTTATGTATCCTCCAAAGGTTACTCCCATCAGGAGATTTCACGAAAACTCAAAATATTTTGCAAAATTCAAAAGTATTAGCAGCCCAGCATGGCAGTTGACAAAAATATATAAATCTCGGATCGCAGCTAAATGCGATAAAATTCCGGATGCCGTGTTTAGAAACATGAAGGTAAGACCCCGAGATTTGTCCTGTGTGGCCTGGTAATCGCACAAGAATGCGCTATGCCAGTATTATATCTGTATCTATGACGTGATGAAAAATCCCGACGGACACATTGGGTACCTGAGAAAATAAAACTAGAACTTAGTATTTGATAAGACCTCAGTGGCTCGAACTAAGTTACGCCAGTAATAAATCCCGAGTTCAGGCCTTGGGATTTGAATTTAATGTAGGACAACCTTGCTTTTTCCCAGGAGCAATTAACTGATTCCTGATCCGTCGGAAGCATCAGGCTCGTTGTACCAAATCCCTATAAAAGTTTAAAAATAATAAAAACAAAGGATTAAACATTTTTCTAAGTCTCAGGAGCTACTGATATAGGTATGATTACTCGGGTCCTTATGATTTGCTACCTAGGACCCGTAGAGAAGATTACGGCCCATGAAGAGTCAAGATGAAGATCTAAAAGAGCAACCAACAAAGATTATAGTTATAGTAGGAAAGAGGAACAAAAGCCGACCTAGAATTGGTAGTGTAATTATGTAACCTATCCGTATATAGCTTTGAGACCCGGTCTATTATATATAGGACGGGAGAAGCATAGGCGAGACCACCGAACAATCCCTAGGGTATTTGTAACCAATAATCTCTCGTGATATTCAGACGACTTTGATCCCATTGTTGCCTAACTTCCGACGAAATCCCCATCGTTCTCTTTTCCGCAAAACCCTAAGTCCTTTTTTATGGATATTGCCGAGATCTCCTCTCGTCACTAGGTGTCCGTGTCAAGGAAAAAATAGCGCACTATGCCTTTCCAGGATGCTATGCACGCCATAACATTGTATAGCATGCGCTTTTTAAAATAACATTTGCATAAAATGATATACGATATATAGTCTAAACATGAAGGATTTGAACATTTGATATAGGGTTCTTACGCCTTAGCGCGTCCACCATAACCTCGCCGGGATCATGTTATAAATCCCTCTAAGTTCTCTTCATTCCTCATATAGTACTCCTTAATACTCATAATATAGTGGAGAAGGCAGGAGTAGGACTTCTACCCATCATCACCTGGGTAAATCTATGTTCTTTTGCGTGTTCGTCCTCATCGATCCATTACCTGTTGGCCTGAGCCCCTACCGAACAGATAAACTAAAAGAAAATAGTGTGTGGAATTTTGGTTGTTCATGCAGACCGACACGCCTCACATAAACACCCAGGGGCTGCACGTATACCCACTCTTTTGTATACATATATTTTCGGTCGTTTGACATATCACTCTCTTCCTGTTAGTATTAACCTTGTGCGCATAACCCTCATCAAACAAAACTTATTGGTACACACCTAGTAGTCTCTCAGGTCGAGACTTCGCCGTCTTGGAAGATCTCTCTCCGACAAAGACCTCCTCTAGTAAATAAGGTATCATACAACTGCATTGTAGATGCATTTTCCTCTATCACTAACTTCTTCCCAATACCTTGTCGTGAGCTTGTTATCCTGAGACATTTGAGACGGAGAGATCCTCAGACATGCGTATCATTGCGATGTTCACTCGACATTAACCTCGGTGGGGAAGCACTAAATTCTCTATCACACATCTCTTATTATTTATCGTGATAAATAATAATGTGTAATTTAACCAAGAAAAAGTTACTATCCTTTCCTCTTTTACTTGATCTATTTATTTCAGGATGCACAATCAGCACACTTCCACAAACCGTCTGTACAACCGGGGGGATCGGATCACGCATCACACACACACACATCGTTCACCAATCAAACACCTAGTTAGTATATCAAGACAAAGGTCACTAACTCAACCACTCCATGCCGCCGTAGCAGTACATATTCCGGAGTTGCGGTTACTTCAACGCTGGCCGTGGGAGTGCTTACTCCGGAGGCTTGAATACCTGATGACATGCGTTCTCTGGCTTCATGATCGTTATAACGTCGCCACGGTCAAACAACGTATTAAAATTAGGCCATGCTAAAACTCAAATATTAGGGCGGTGCACCTTACCAAGCCGCTTATATGCCTATAAATGATCACATTCCCGAAGGAGACAGATGGATATCATACCGGGGTAACAGCGATCTCGATTATTGTCACGCGATACCACCTGTCACTAAAATCGGAGGCCTACAAAAACTCCGGAACACGTACCGGTCGTCGCTAATGATAATTGGGGGGAGTTTTTGGTTGCACCAATGCCTAGTGTCGCCGAAGTATTCACTGCATGGGCACAAACTGAGGGAGGTCTACAACCAGAACTGTTAGATCTCCTGGGAAACGTTGGTAGCAGGATATGGGCGGAAGGCTTCCAAACAAGCAAGAGTACTTGGGGCTAGCCAAAACCGACACCCATCTTAAACACGTCGACAATTGCATAAGCGCCATGAGAGGGTTCTCACCCACTACCCCACCACTGGGATGGTTTATTAAAGCCGAGCTCTCTTACAGCTCGCACGGAATTCTCTAAGCCGATCTCTATAGCTCGCATAGATTTGTCTAAGCCGGGCTCCCTATAGCTTGCACGGATTTCTCTCACCCTCTGAAAATCTCGGGTGCAGGAAAATATAAAATCATGTGTTGTGTACGCTCTAGGCGACACCTCGTACTTTATTCTAGAAATCGCTCCGATCGAAAGATGCAAAATTGAATTATCTTCAGTCCTATGGAAGTTTCATCAAGTCTTAACGGTTGGATCTCTCTAGCAGGCCTAAACACTGAAGCCTTGTCGGAGCCGCGTGGAATTCTGCGAAATTGGTCATCTTAATCATTGGTCATCTTAGTCAATATGGACTTTATTTATTCTCAATAATGGAGGACCCAATACTCGTGAGCTCATGTTGCAAGCATTATGTGCCACCCATATTGAGTGAAGCCATTTGTCAAAGTGGATCTCCCTACAACTCTCATGGATCGGAATTCTCAAACTCGATCTCCCTACAGCTCGCACGGATTTCTCTAAGCCGAGCTCCCCACAACTCGCACGGATTTCTCTAAGCCGAGCTCCCTATAGCTCGCACGGTTTTATCGAAGTCGAGCTCCCTATAGCTCGCACGGATTTCTTAAAGCCGAGATCCCTATAAATTGTGCTCTCTGCAGTTCACGTTGGATTTATTATAATTGGGTTTCTTACACTCACGGAAGATTTATCAGGAACTTCACACCATATGGTGGCTACTATTCTAGATGTCATTACCGTTGTGTCCCATCAAACTATGGCGCGCGCAGGGATATCTTTTGATGGTCACCACCCATAATTCATGTCACATATTTCATATTTTCTTATGGTGCGTCCTCTCAGACGAGAAGGTCGGAGGAGATATCACATAAAGATTCTTCAAGGTCCACTCGGAGCTTTGACTTCATCGACAACTCATAGAAGGCTGAACGCCTCAATATGGATACTGTTCGGGAGCTTGTCGATGATATATGGGACCAACCTGTATAACGGTAGTATACGGTGGCTACCCACATCCTGCCCGTGCGGAGATAAATATCTAGGAGCCTGCTAAGGGGTTGCACCAACCTTTCTGGTGTGCGGCGCCTAGGCTCCTAGATGAACCAAGTGATCTGGATTCTACAAGGAAGGAAATCTATAAAACTTAGAGGGCAAGGCAAGAAGGCTCCTCCAACTCCTATATAAAGAAGACCCAAGCCTTCACAAAGGACATATCATTTAGACTACGTAGATGCCATGTAACCGATCTAGTATTCTTATGCCTTAGCGCGTCCACCATAACCTCACCGGGATCACGTTATAAATCCCTCCAAGCTCTCTTCGTCAATCATATTGTACTCCTTGATTCTTATAATATAGTGGAGAATGCAGGAGTAGGACTTTTACCCATCATCATGGGGTCCGAATCTGGGTAAATCTATGTTCTTCTACATGTCCATCGTCATTGATCCATTACCTATATGCCCGAGCCCCTACCACTACTAGGAAATAGGCTATAGACGCATGACAGCTAGTAACGCACCCCTATTTGTGCATGCTATAGGTATTATTTGTAGCGTTCGAAAAATCCCCACGCTACAGATAAGTCTTATGTAGCGTGGCGATAAAGGAAGAACGCTACAAATAATGTGGTCCCTACCGACCTTTCTGGTTACAAGTGCCTGTAGCCTGGAGATTATTGTGCATGCTACAAGTATATCTTCTTCGATATATTCTATTTAAACACCAACTTGTCGTTAAAAACATATAACAATATTTCATAGTTCCAAAAAAAAACATGGCAACAAATCAAGCGGAAAAAGTGTGAAGTAGAAAAATCTACTTATTTATTATAGTGCATCACACATGAGGATGCATCATTAGTAGAAACATATCACTTATTGCTTGTTTTCCTCCACGGTTTTCTCTCCTTCATCATCGTCTTCGGTTTCCTCTTCATCGTTCTCTCCGTTATTACATTTATCCCTGGAGCTCCTCCATCCAACCAAAAGAATATCATTTTTCCGCCGGTAAGATTTTTTTGTGCAACGAAACTGATCCACTCAACGCCTCTTAAAGTAGTCTTAGTTCGACCTTTCTGCACTTCAATGATATATGTTCGCCCATTCGAATGGAATGGGATAGTATTTTTGGCAATCTCATTAAAGTAAAATCTTACATTGCATGGTATAGTCTACACAAACAAAAGTAATAGTAATATAGTGAATGAATTAAAACTGGATAAATATGTAGTATGAATAGAAAGATAGTTTCCATATGTTATACCGCTCGAAATGACACTCCGCAGTAGTGGCATAGAATCGTGCACTTGTCGAAATACGGGCATCGTGATCATGTTTGCAAACTTGGCATGGTGTCATATTGAGTGTACACAAACTAATTACCTCCTGTAACACAAAATGCCATACATAAATTTGTATATACATATCGTCACGAAATCATATATCGAAGAAAAATGGCGCACACCGACGGCAGACAGACAAGAGACGGGGCGATGGTACCTACGAGAGGGTGGGGATCGATCAGTGAGGCGTGTCGATCATCACTATGGTGGAGTGTCTCTACGAATCAAGAGATCGATCGAGATCAATGGAGAAGAAAAATAGAGAGAGGGAGTAGTATCAGGAGGAGCAGGTAAACGTAAGAGAGGATCGGAGTGGGGGTTATCAGCGTGGCAGATCCGATCCCTCCTTTTTAACCCTAGTTTTTTTGATTTTAAAAAATATCCTAGCGTATCTATAGCATGGGGCCCACGCTACAAATAAGTTGTACCTGTAGCGTGGGCCCATATGCTAGATGTATAACTTCCCTGTAGCATGTGGACCCATGCTAGAGGTGACCTAACCCTGCCATGCATAGGCGCACACACCCCTGGCCCACCCCGTCGCATCCTCCTTCCAAACCCCACTGAAGCCGCCTCCTCCTCCTCCTCCCGCCCGCCGCTTCCTCCTCCTCCCGCCACCCAAAGCTGCCCGCCAACGCCGCCCGAAGCCGCCTCCTCCTCCTGCCCAAAGCCGCCCGCCGCCGCCTCCTCCTCCTCCCACCCACCGCCTCCTCTTCCTCCCGCCACCCGAAGCCGCCGCCGCCCGTTGATAATCTCGAAGCCCTTCTACTTTAGATGAATTTAGGATTTTAGAATTTTAGGATTTTAGTGCTACCAAACCTAGAGTATTTTAGATGAATTTAGGGATTTAGAAAATATGATTTATAAAATAGAAATAGGAGAAATATAAAATATAAAATAGAGATAGAAATAGAAATAGTATATAATGTAGTAAAATTGTGATTCATAATGTAGTACAAATACTTTAGGATGTCCATCCCGCATCCTCGTCGTCGACTTTGCGGCAACGACGGAGGACTGGGCTCCACCGGGCATGTCCGAGACTGCGCTCTGCCGGGCTAGCACTAGGAGGTGCTACCTTCTGGTACGCGTAGCTTGGTGAGGAATCCGGGTCCCGTCGTCGACCTAGAGCTTCTTTGGTGGCGGCCGAGTGGTCCACTATCGTTGCAGAGGGAGCTGGACTGCGATGAGGTGGTACAGAATCATGTTAGGGAGGAGGACGAGCACATCCGTTGCTATATGGTTGTGTTGGACATCAGGTTCTCCAATACCTGGCAGTTTCTTTAGAGATCTCTCACGGGATATGCTCCTGTGATGGTTCCTTCTCTTTGGGTGTTCACTGCCCGTGGATCAGGACCTAGGAGTCGAAGTCCAATTTGATTGAGCGAGATATATTAGTGATATTATCTGATTGCTAGTAGAACTATATCGAGAACTTAAACTAGATAACTAATATCTTGATTTTGGATGCTGAATATGATTCTAATATATCTTATTATGCTACTGGTATTTTTTGTTTTATTATCTAACTATTACCGTTTATCTTTTATTTGTTAGCTAACATGTCAGGTGAGCCTCGTCGGTACCACGGTATTTTCCTGAAAAAGGGAACCAAGATGCCAGAGTGGGCGGCCGCGATCACCGTGAACGGTGTTAAGATACACCTTGGCGTGTGGAGGTACCAGGAGATGGCGGGTGTTAAGATACACCTTGGCATGTGGAGGGACCAGGAGATGGCGACACGAGCGTACGACTGGAGCTCGATCATGCATTATGGTGCTAGGGCGAGACTCAAATTTTCGCAGCATCGAGCCACCGCGCAGGAGCATGTCCCGAGTAATATGCGCACTATCACTAGGGCGTAGGAGCTCGAGCACAGGCAGGCTGAGCACCAGCTGCAGCTTAGGTGTCGCTAGCAGCGGAAGGAGGAGACGTTCATGCAGCCTTTTCTACAGGATCCAGAGGTGATGGCGACGCAATACACTTGGTTCAGAGGTGGACCTTCCGCCGCACCCTAGCAGCAGGCCTAGGAGGCTGGTCCATCTAGCGCCTACTAGAGGCATGCCGCTGGTCCAGCAGAGGCACACCGCACCCTAGCAGCAGAAGGAGGACATGTCGTCTGATGAGCAGGAGGACATGTAGGCTAGCGGGGTTGACTAGGCTCTTCTTGCAGCAGAACCGGACGTGGATGACTAGAGTAGGACGACTAGATAGCTACTTTATTATGTTTACCTATGAAGCTACTTTATTATTATCGTGCTACTTGTTTATGTGTTATGTTTAGCTAATATATGGTAATTACATCATGCTATGTTTTATTGTGGTAAATGTTTAATTATGTTCTCATGATCATATATTACTTCCTATAAAGCCCCGTGGGCAACCCGGCCTCTCAGCGGTCCTCAACGCGCACACCAACCTGGACCGTGCGATCGATGCAAACTGTCCCGGAATTCAACCTGCAGTGAAATAGAGCCGTCAGATTCAGTCATTTTCTTTTTCACTTACTTTCCTTGTCTAATCCCCAATGACTATTGGGCCCATATGCGTGTGGGGCTGCTTGTTTATGACTGTAGCCCTTCCTGCTATGGTCGCCCATGTTTTCGAGGCGAGGCGACGCGGTGAAAACCCTACCTGCTCAATCCTCGTTCGTCCTTCAGCCCCACGCTGCTTTCTTCACATCGCGCCCCTTCTCCTCCTCCACAGTCCGCGGCCACCAGCCTCCACCATGCCTCGCGGTTCCCTCGCCTCGACCTTCGCCTCGATCTTGCCAGAGGAGGCGCTGCTGAAGCGCGCACGGAGGAGGGCAGTGGCTGGGCGCGAGTGGAGTCCTTAGCATGGCATGAGGGCTCCAACAACGGGGCTCATGCACGGCAGCGGATCTGACTCGAAGTACCACGCCGCAGAGCGAGACGAGGCGGCGACAACGACTATGTGGTTGGGAGGAGGATGCGGGAGGAGGAGGAGAGGCTGGCAGCAGTGCGGGAGGCACGGGCAAGGGACGCCGATGGTGGCCGAATCGAAGCACACCACGATCTCCTTCCGACGTGAGCTCCTTCTTATTATTCCTTATTCAGATTTAGTTTCTTCTCGTTTTTCCTCTTTAGATTTGGGGTGTGCCCTTCAGATTTGCGTGCAATCTGCAAGGTGGCTGCGTGCATTTTCAGTTTGGGGTGTGGCACACCACCATGTCCGGTTCCTCCTTTTTTCCTCTCCGTGGTTCTGGTTGCACTGATGATTTCACCCAACCTAACGTAACTCAACATTGATAATTTTTACATGTCAGAATCATGTCGAAAGATAGTGCAGGTGTTTCTTTGAATTCTGATGCTCAATAGAACCTATTTATATACCAAAACCTCTACCTCTACTCATCTAATACTGGAGCAATTGCTAACTACATGTTCCCTAGAAAAATATGTTCTTGTGGATAGGTTGTTCGAGCAGAAAAAATTATTGAGACCTTGGCTGTATATATACTAATATGTATAAAGCCGGTTTATGTTAGCACAAAAATATATAAAAGGATTTACAGAATCTTTTGTAATTGTTTGGTCTCATGGAAAATGCCTCAAGTTCCGATCTATTTGCAAATATTGGATTTCAGGGAAGTAGCTCAGATCTTCAGCTCCTTTCACCATCCAAATGTAGTTTCACTCTATAGTGTTGTTCATGGTGGTCATGATGGAAGCTTACCAACTGTTTCCGAGTTTATGGTCAAAAATGGATCTCTCAAACAATTCTTGAGGAAAAAAAGACAGGTATTTGCTAAAAAAATAATTTAATTTCTCACTCCTGCCATATCAAAATTCTGATATATATATACATATATATACACTTCGTACTCCTGGGTATGAATTTGTCATATGCATTGCTAATTATACGTTCCCTAGAAAAAATATGTTTTTGTGGATAGGTTGTTCGAGTAGAAAAAATTATTGAGACCTTGGCTGTATATATACTAATATGTATAAAGCCCGTTTATGTTAGCACAAAAATATATAAAAGGATTTACAGAATCTTTTGTAATGGTTTGGTCTCATGGAAAATGCCTCAAGGTCTGATCTATTTGCAGATATTGGATTTCAGGGAAGTAGCTCAGATCTTCAGCTCCTTTCACCATCCAAATGTGGTTTCACTCTATAGTGTTGTTCATGGTGGTCATGATGGAAGCTTACCAACTGTTTCTGAGTTTATGGTCAAAAATGGATCTCTCAAACAATTCTTGAGGAAAAAAGACAGGTATTTGCTAAAAGAATAATTTAATTTCTCACTCCTGCCATATCAAAATTCTGATATATATACATATATATACACTTTGTACTCCTGGGTATGAATTTGTCATATGCATAGTACTATTGATCGCCATGAAAAGAGTTATGTTGGCCATGGTTGCTGCGGTTAGTATGGAACGTATGAGTTGAAAGATTGCTTCAACCCATTTTTTGTGAGCTCTAAAGTCAGAAGTGTGTTGTCTTCATGGTGAACTTCTTAGAAAAGTATTGTCTGTGCATTATCTATTTCTGGATTCCTTGTGCTTTAATAAGTATCGACGATTGTTCTTGAAATCACCATGGTTTTGGTCTTTGTGTAATAGTAAATATAGTTTCCCAAACTTAATCATGCTTGATACGATTTTAGTTGTATTGGCCAAGAAGAGAACAAAAGGAGTAGTCGCATGTCTCTTTTATAAGTGTGATCTTCTTAATTACATTTCTTCTTACCTTCCGATTGCTTCATTGAGTTATTATTATTATACACGCAGTTTTGGTTAGAATTTGGAACTTTGGGCTTTAAGTTTCAGTATTGAAACAGTATGCTCGGAGGCTGATATTTCCCCCCTTTTTGGAACTTATTGTAATTCTAGACTCATGCAACTTGATTAACGTATGAATCATCCATGCCGTCGTTTCTTATGCAGTGGTCAGGTTGGACAATTTCTGAAAAATCATGGCTGCAAACTTACTTATGTGTGCTTCCAGCCAGTAGCTTACTCAATGTTTTCAGTTCGTGTTTCATAGTTTACACATGGGAGCTAAATCCCAGTTCGTGATACTGGAGAATATGTTTTCGTTTATTTTGCGGCATCTGATTATTGGGTTAATTCGGTATGGAGCAATTTTTTTTACATAAGCCCCTAAATGCTAAAGATTTATGATTATGATCTGATTCTAACTTTCTAATATATTGTGCATCTAAACATGATGTTTCAGATTTGAGAAAGAAGAAAAGAGGTAGAATTCAATTGAAGAGCATGATTACCCCTCCCTCTTGCTTGAACACAATCAAATTTGTTCCTGCATTTTGATGTTATGGTCTATGCTACACGTAAGCATGAGTTCTACGCGTTTAGTAAAGAAGATGGCCATCTAGAGTAGGATTTTGGTTTAGTAAATCCAAAATGATACAATGAATATTTCCAGATGTGACCACATTTTGCCCCTTTTTATACATCAAACAACCAAGCTTCTATATATATTGCAGCTACAATTTTTTAGCTTGCATTTTCCTACCTGGTTAGATTTCAGTATTTGGTTATCTTGGACATGAACCAATGGAAGATATTTTATTATGAGTTGCTAACCCTTTTTTGTTTCTTTTTCATAGGCACCATAGTTTTCTTATACTCCCTCCGTTCAGAAATATAAGATGTTTTAGCTTTGTGAATCGAATGTATCTAGACGTCTTTTAGTGTATGGTTCATAGAGGTTCGAAGTGAACCTATACACTAAAAAAAGTCTAGATTCATTCATTTCACAAAGCTAAAATGTTTTATATTTCTAAACGGAGGGAGTAGAATTTAAGCTGCATGACAACTATATGTATGTGTTATTTATTACTGAATCCCTTCAGTTATGCAAATCCTAAGCCAAGTCCATGCGGACACAGGTTCAGAAGCATCCATGTGTATTATTTGTTATTTCGGTTGTGCATACCTACTTTTATCTCTTCCCTGTAATCATATTTAGAACCAAGTGAACCGAACCAACATGTCATGTTACTGTTGGTGGTGATAAATTTAGACTTTCATGTAGGAGGTGGGCATTTTTATCTTGATGGTTGTCCGTAGCAGATGGTTTGTACATTGTAGAGTGTTAAAACCTTGCATCAATTTCCTTCTCTTTAGTTTTCACAAAAGATAAGGTTCTCCCCTCTTTAGAATTGAAATAGAAGCCAATATTGAACCACTCTTGAAGTCTATAAGAGTTTTCCCCTGTTTAAGTAGATTGTAATTTGAAAGTACCAGGCTCTATATTTTCAAGGATTTGACTTTATGAGCTTTTTGAAATATAGAAGATTCACGCATGAGGTTTTCATCCTTCTTATTTCACTAGTAGAGAAAGGGTCTTTGGTTCGACCCCCCGGGTCATTGGTCCCGGTTCGGCTCGCAAATCGGGACCAATGACAGGCACCGGTCCCAGTTCATGTTGCCTAGGCATTGGTCCTGGTTCATCTCTAAGAAACGGTCCCAGTGCGTGGCATGAACCGGGACCAATGCCCCCACGACGCATACGTGGCGCTCTGCGGAGCATTGGTCCCGGTTCATACCACGAACCGGGATCAAAAACCCTCCCCTGGCTATAAATAAGCCCATCCCAACCACTTAATTTTTTTGGAATTTTGTGTGGGAGGTGGATGCTAGGTTTTTTTTCTTCACACTTCACACAAGGTGTTCGACGAAATGTTCGAGCCACACTTAAGTTCGCACAACACGGTATCCTCGGCCGAGGTTAGCAACCTTATCTTCTTTATCTCTAACTGATAGAAAAATATTGCATGTGTCCATGTAGGGTGGTCATTTCACTATTCACGATGTTACTGTAATGGTCAATTATTATGACGCGGATCGATGCGCGGATGCGATGGATGTACGGCGACTGACGCGATTCCGATTTTATTGCAGGTCTACATAAATTTATCGATGTGGCTAAGGCAAACAAAGTGGATAATTTTATTCCTTGTCCCTGCGTCGACTGTCGGAACGTGGCGGAGCACTCTGCCCCGAGAATCCTTCAAAGCCATCTGCTTCGGAGAGGTTTCATGCCTGGATATTATTGTTGGGCCATGTACGGAGAAAGAGGGGTTAGGCTAGAAGAAAATGAAGAAGAGGAGGATGATGACAGCTATCCTATGTCCCCTGAAGAATACGGTGATACTGCAATGGAAGACAATGAAGAAGAGGGAGGCGACAATGAAGAAGAACAACGGGCATCGGATGAGCCCGTTGATGGTATTGGTCGGGTCATTTCTGATCCAAAGCAACAATGCGATACAAAAAGGGAGAAGCTTAAGTTGGAGGCCATGCAAAAGGATCACAAAAAATTGTTGTACCCAAATTGCGAAGATGGCAGCACAAAGCTCAGTACCACACTTGAACTGCTGAAATAGAAGGCAGAGGCTGGTTTATCTGATTTTTAATTGAGGAATAGAATTCTTTGTGCATGACAAAATTTGACCCTTTTTAATACTTAATGGAAAATGTCCCGAAGAAGCCCAACGAGAAACTAGGAATCCTGTTATAGAGAAAAAAGTAACTATCATTCCTTTTTCTGACGAATCATGTAACTTTTTTCTTGTACGTAGGAAATGAGATTTTTATTTTTTACTACAAATTTATAAGGTGTTTTGTTTCACTCATATAGCTATCTAGTTTAACTTACCACCCTTCGCATGGGCTCGCCGTGCGTTTGTATGGTCTGGAGAAGCACCTGTCTTATAGTCTAGCTGCTTTATCTCTCTTTCATTGCATAATAAGATCCTTTGAAAAGCATTGGCGCACGTGTAAACGAGTTGCTCTACCGAACTGAGCTATAGCCCTTATCAGAGATATCTTAACATATAGATAATTTTTTGTCAAGATGAATATTCTCTAATGCCAGAGGAAGGGATTTGAGAAGTTACTGAAAATAATGAAGTCGAAGCTTCCCAAGGATAACGAGCTGCCCAAGACAACGTATGAAGCAAAGAAGACTATCTGCCCTCTAGGATTAGATGTGGAGAAGATACATGCATGCATTAATGACTGTATCCTGTACCGCGGTGAGAAGTACGAGAATATGGATAAATGCCCGGTATGCACGGCATGTCGGTACAAGATCAGACAAGATGACCCTGGTGATGTTGAGGGCGATGACGAGCCCCCCCCCCCCCCCAGGAAGACGGTTCCTGCTAAGTTTATGTGGTATGCTCCTATAATACCACGGTTGAAACGTCTGTTCATAAACAAAGAGCATGCCAGGTTGTTGCGATGGCACAAAAATTAGTGTAAGAAATACGGGAAACTGAGACACCCCGCTGATGGGTCGCAGTGGAGAAACATCGAGAGAAAGTACTCGAACTTTATAGGTGACGCGAGGAACTTATGGTTTGGTCTAAGTATAGACGACATAAATCCTTTTGGGGAGCAGAGCTGCACTCACATCACCTGGCCAGTGACTATGTATCTACAACCTTCCTCCTTGGTTGTGCATGAAGCGGAAGTTTATTATGATGCCAGTGCTCATCCAAGGACCGAAGCAACCCGGCAACGACATTGATGTGTATCTAAGGCCATTAATCGATGAACTTTTGCAGTTGTGGGCAGAACCGTGTCTAAAGGTGTGGGATGAGAACAAACATGAGCTATTTGACCTACGAGCGTTGTTGTTCATAACCATCAATGATTGGCCTGCTCTTAGTAACATTTCAGGACAGTCAAACAAGGGATACAATGCATGCACGCACTGTTTAGATAAGACTAAAGGTATATATTTGGATAAATGTAAGAAGGTTGTGTACCTGGGTGTCGTAAATTTCTTCCGACCAATCATCAAGTAAGAAAGAAAGACAAGCATTTCAACGGTGAGGCAGATTACCGGAAGAAGTCTAAGCTCCGTAAAGGTGCTGATGCATTTGGTATGGTGAAGGACCTAGAAGTAATCTTTGGAAAGGGTCCTGGCGGTCAGTCTATTCCGAAAGACCCCATTACCGGACACACGGCCATGTGGAAGAAGAAATCTATATGTTGGGAGCTTGAGTATTGGAATTACCTAGAGGTCCATTCTTCACTCGACGTGATGCACGTGACGAAGAATCTTTGCATGAACCTGCTAGGCTTCCTGGGCGTGTATGTGAAGACAAAAGATACACCAGATGCAAGGGAGGACCAACAACGTATCAAAGACCCATACAACAAGCATACTGATAAAGGCCGTCAATACTTAAGTAGCTACGCTCTTACCAAAGCAGAGAAGGAAATCTTTTTTGAATGCCTGAGCAGTATCAAGGTCCCAGCTGGCTTCTCGTCAAATATAAAGGGAATAATAAATATGGCAGAGAAAAAATTCTAGAACCTAAAGTCTCATGATTGCCACGTGATTATGACGCAGTTGCTTTCGGTTGCATTGAGGGGGCTTCTGTCGGAAAATGTTCGAGTACCCATTGTGAAGCTATGTACATTCCTCAATGCAATATCTCAGAAGGTAATCAATCGAGAAAGTCTGGAAAGGCTACGAAAGGATGTGGTCCAATGTCTTGTCAGTTTTGAGTTGGTGTTCCCCCATCCTTCTTCAATATTATGACACATCTCTTAGTTCACCTAGTCGAAGAGATTTCCATTCTTGGTTCTGTATTTCTACATAATATGTTCCCTTCGAGAGGTTCGTGGGAGTCTTAAAGAAATATGTTCGTAACCGTGCTAGGCCAGAAGGAAGCATCTCCAAGGGCTATGAAACAGAGGAGGTCATTGGGTTCTGTGTAGACTTTCTTCCTGACCTTAAGCCGATTGGTGTCCCTGAATCACGGTATGAGGGGAGACTGAGTGGAAAAGGCACGCTAGGAAAGAAAGCAATGATATTTAGGGACTGACATTCTTTGAATCAAGCACACTTCATAGTTCTACAAAGTTCTACCTTCGTGGCTCCGTATATCGAGGAACACATGAATGTTGTACGCTCCAAGTTCCCGGGGAAGGATGACTACTGGATTAAAGAAAATCACATGGAGACTTTCGACACTTGGTTGCAATTACATCTCATGAATGACACCACTATTGGAGATCAGCTCTACTTGTTGGCCGCGACACCATCTGCGACTGTATTGACTTTCCAAGGGTACGAGATAAATGGGAATACATTTTACACGATTGCCCAAGATAAAAAGAGCGCCAACCAAAACAGTGGTGTCCGCTTTGATGCAACATGCGAGAATAGGAAAAAGAACACATACTATGGTTACATAGAGGAGATATGGGAACTTGACTATGGACCTACTTTTAAGGTCCCTTTGTTTCGGTGCAGTTGGGTCAACATGAATGGAGAAGGGGTAAACGTAGACCAGCTGTACGGAATGACAAGAGTGGATCTCAAGAATCTTGGTTACAGAGATGAACCATTCGTCCTTGCCAATGATGTGGCTCAGGTTTTTTATGTGAAGGACATGTCCTCTAGACCGAAAAAAGAAAAAATAAGGAAACAAATACATCAGACGATGAGCCCAGGCGTCACATAGTTCTTTCAGGGAAAAGAAACATCACGGGAGTCAAGGACAAGACAGACATCTCAGCAGATTATGATAAGTTTGATGAAATTCCGCCCTTCACCGTGAAAACTGACCCAAGCATCCCGTTAAGGAAAGAAGATGCTCCATGGTTACGGCCTAAGAAGCGATCATAGGCAAGGGATCAACATACGCGACGAAGGATTCATACCCTAAACCCTATGTAAATCTATGTAATGTATGGAAACTTTATGTGATGTATGAAAAGTTTGTATGAGACCACGCGAAGGTTTCACATTGTTTGGATCATTAAACTTGAAGTAGATCTCTGATGAAATAGCATGTTGTGAACCTATAAATGATTTTAAAAAAATTCACAAGCATTAAATCATGTACTTGTAGTTCAAATATGGGCAACCTCCTACCGATTCGGCAGGAATTTGTCTTTTTCATGAGGGATGGACGGAAAGGTTACAGATACACCGGTTGGGAAATTGTCCATCTAAGGTGGTCTAGTATTTTTGAAAAATGGGTTGGTACCAATGCCAAACTTTAATTTGGTGGTTGCTTCACAGAACACCCCGATTTCGGCACCTCAAAAATGGAAATTGGCTATTTCGTGCGTCAAAAAGGAAAACTTCCTCCTGCAACATCGTAAGCCATCCCAAGATGCACATGTGTGCACAATATGGGCACATTATCACAAACTATGCCCTGATTCTATCCATAACATTGGTGGTTTGACCTAAATGCCATGAAACCTCGAACATAATAGGTCATTTTGTGAACGATTTTTTATGATGTTTGCAATTTTTCAAGTTCAATATTTTTCCTTGCAACTATAACACATAATATGACACCACGAGAAGGTTTCACATTATTTGGATCATTTTTGAAATTCTTATGCCTGTTTCAAACTATATTCAAAACGGCGGGCATGAAGCTTCTTAGCCCGGGGCTGAGCCTCGCTGAACTTGAAGTGGATCTCTCATGAAATAGCATGTTGTGAACCTATCAATGATTTTTATAAAAAAGCACAAGAATTATATCATATACTTGTAGTTCAAATCTGGGCAACCTCCTACCGATTCAGCCGGAATTTGTCTTTTTCATGAGGGATGGACGGAAAGGTTCCAGATACACCGGTTGGGAAATTGTCCATCTAAGCTGGTCTAGTATTTTTGAAAAATGGGTGGTTACCAATGCCAAACTTTAATTTGGTGGTTGCTTCATAGAACACCCCGATTTCGGCACCTTAAAAATGGAAATTGGCTATTTCGTGCATCGAAAAGGAAAACTTCCTCCGCAACATCGTAAGCCATCCCAAGATGCACATGTCTGCACAATATGGGCACATTATCACAAACTATACCCTGATTCTAGTCATAACATTGGTGGTTTGACCTAAATGCCATGAAACCTCGAACATGATAGGTCATTTTGTGAAGGATTTTTTTATGATGTTTGTATTTTTGCAAGTTCAATATTTTTCCTTGCAACTATGATACATAATATGACACCACGTAAAGGTTTCACATTATTTGGATCATTTCTGAATTTTGTATGCCCGTCCCAAACTATATTTAAAACGGCGGGCATGAAGCTTCTTAGCCCGGGGCTGAGCCTCGCTGAACTTGAAGTGGATCTTTGATGAAATAGCATGTTGTGAACCTATAAATGATTCTTAAAAAAATTCACAAGCATTATATCATGTACTTGTAGTTCAAATCTGGGCAACCTCCTACCGATTCGGCAGGAATTTATCTTTTTCATGAGGGATGGACGGAAAGGTTCTAGATACACCGGTTGGGAAATTGTCCATCTAAGATGGTCTAGTATTTTTGAAAAATGGGTTGGTACCAATGCCAAACTTTAATTTGGTGGTTGCTTCACAGAACACCCCGATTTCGGCACCTCAAAAATGGAAATTGGCTATTTCGTGCGTCGAAAAGGAAAACTTCCTCCTGCAACATCGTAAGCCATCCCAAGATGCACATGTGTGCACAATATGGGCACATTATCACAGAATATGCCCTGATGCTATTCATAACATTGGTGGTTTGACCTAAATGCCATGAAATCTCTAACATGATAGGTCATTTTGTGAAGGATTTTTTATGATGTTTGTAATTTTACAAGTTCCATATTTTTCCTTACAACTATAACACATAACATGACACCACGCGAAGGTTTCACATTGTTTGGATCGTTTTTGAAATTCTGATGCCCGTTTCAAACTAGTTAGTGCATTTTTAATTGAAAATGGTAAAATTGTTAATAGTTTGTATAGTTAGAATAAATATTTTTGAAAACAGAAAATGATTTTGGATTAGTTATTTAAATATATGCACTTTCCTGTTGAAAGTTTTTTCAAATTCACAATAAATAATCATTTCAAGTTGAAAGAATTAATTAAAGAAGAAAACAAATTTGAAAATGGCGGGAAGACCAAAAGTTTGGCCAAAATCTGAAAAACGGGTCAAAGATCCCAGTTCGTCCCACGAACCGGGACGGATGATCCTAGGTGCGCGCGCTGCATGTGGCGGCCCAGCAACGCTCCCCGCCCAGACCTTTTGTCCACGTTCGTCCAACCAACCGGGACCAAAGGCTCAATGGTACCAGTTGGTGCGATGAACCGGGACCAAAGCCTTGTACAACATAAATGTTGCCCCTTCTTCTTCTTCTTCCCTATCCACTTCACTCGCAAAATGCCTAAGGAAAATCACGCGCGGAGCAGAATGACGCCGTCAGGCTGCCGGACTTTTGAGTCGCCGTGGACCGCGCCGCCGTCACCCTCTTCACCGTCGACCGCGCCGCCTGAGCCTGCGCCGCTCCGCCTCTGACGCCGTCGCCCCTGCACCTGCCCCTGCCCGCACCGCTGCCACCCTCCCCTCTGCCCAAGGAAGAGGAGGCCCGCGTCGCCCGATCCCGCACCGCCCAAGCCCGCCTCCGACCGCGCCGCCCGAGCCTGCCGCCTCCGACCGCGCCGCCCGAGCCCACCGCCTCCTACCGCACCGCCCGGTGCCCAAGGAGGAGGAGGCCCGCGCCCCTGCCGCTGCCCGCTCCGCCAGTAGCTCCGCCCCCGCACGCCGCCGGCCACCATCGGCCGGTAAGCCTCCCCTCCCCCGGCCCTCCCCTCATCCCAAGCAAATTTCTTTGCTTAATTAGATTTTTTAAATATTTTTCAATTGTGATATTTGTCTAAATGTGAAAATATGTCAGGTTCTTATTCTTTTTGGAATTTTTTTCCGAAATTAATAAAAGTATGACATGTGGGGCCGGATGGAAAATAATTTTAATAATTCCAAAAATGTTTATTTATTTAAAAATGATTTTAAAATGGATTAAAATTGGGAAAAATCATAACTAATTCATTTTTAATCGGAAAAATGTGTATAATATATCAAAATGTTCAGAAAAATGAGCTCTACCATTTAAAAATGTAAGCATTCATATTCATACTACTTTTAACTTTTACTTTACATAGAGGAACACCGACACCCTCTAAGTACCATGGGTTCGATGGTTTGTCCACCTAGGGCATTCTGAACTCATTTAAATCGATGTGGCACCTAGGGCTATTCTAATACATGAAATCCATCATATCATCCATATTGTATGAGCATTGCACATGTCATGTGTTGATTATTGCTTCTTTCTAGTGTTGGTTCTTCGCGATTAGGGACCGAGACCGAACATGAAGTCAACGCCACCGAAGAGCAGTACCGTTTCAATGACGGACAAGGCAAGCGTAGCCCCATAATTTTGAACCTATGTTTACAAAGTATTTCATTCCCGCTATATGCATATGATTCCAATGTGGTCTTTTGTTTAAGATAGAGTATCCTATCTGCTGCTGCATGTTGTCCTTTGTATACCGATCCACCGCTCCTAGCATAACTAGGGTTGAGCTTATGAGCGTTGCTAGTGCCATATTCCAGTCAAGCTTAGCCAACAAAAGGTGGTTTCTACGTTGATGTCGACGAGTAGTTGGGGTTCCCGGGCAGCAGCCTAGGATCTATGGAAGGGTCGTTTTGCTTATCTTTATAGCCTCTTAGGACCTTTGCTAAGTTTGTTGTTTAGAACAACGTATTTGCTTCCGTTGCTTGGTGTTTGATGGGTCTTTGACCCCTAGTTTGTAATACTTGTATGCAACTCTGTTTGTGTTGGTGGTCTCAAAATTTTAGGTTTTGAGATATCGACATATCACGACCCATGTTGCGAACCCCTCCCGACGCCGCGCCGCCTCTTAAAAAGAAGGAAAATATTGCATTTTATTCTTCTATAGAACTATTGCATTTTAGAAAATAAGTGCATAGTGTTTTGTATTATTTGCATTATTGTAACTTGCAAATCTTAATTTGCAGATACTATGGATCCAACACACCAAGATACTATGAATCCAGAACATTAGGAAAACATCCTCCACGGAATGATCTACGAAAATGAATTTATCGATGTTGATGTCACCAAGAAGTTTCTGAACGAATCCGATGAGGGAGATGAGTCTCTCAACCGAGAAGACCGATCCGGTGAGATAGAAGGCGAAGCCTAGGATGGGGGAGAAGCCGACGAGGGAGAAGGTGACGGCTCCGGCGGAACCTTAAATCTCGCAAACTCCGGCGAGGTGTACATATGTATTTTTGTAATTAAAATGTTGTTGTTTATATATATACATGCATATATTAATACTCTTTCTTCTTTTAGCCCTCCGGATCGAGAACTTCTTCCGTAAGAACAAAATGAGGCCCAACAAAAAAGTTGGATGACACTGTGAGGTATAGGATCGAAGTGGTCGGTGTAGACGGCGAACCGCAAGCTCCCGACGACGTCGCAAATTTTTTTGTCAAGCAATCCGGAGTTCTTGTGAGGGACTACATCCCGATCACCATTAAAGAATGGAATCGGCCAAGCGGCGGTGGAGCCCCGTATGTCGGCGACATCGCCAAAGATAAGCTTTTTGCCAAGCTCATGATTAATTTCCTCCTGCCGAGGCCAGAGTTGAATCCAGATGAGAAGGAGAGAGAGCAAAAAAGGAGCTTGTGCAAAGTCAAGAAGTTTGCTCTCATCAAGATGGCCGATGCATTCAAGAACTGGAAGAAGAAACTATACAATAACTTTGTCAAGGTAGAGAAGACTCCAGATTTCAATCAAGGCGGCTATGCAAAGTTAAGACACTAGAGGGCTGATTTTGTGAAGTACAAGATATCGGAGAAACCTTTGGAAAGGTCTAGAATAAATATGGAGAATGCTGCTAAGAAATTGTACCATCATAATATGTGGCATGCTGGCTACGCTAGTTGCATGCCTAAGTGGGATGCACTTGAGGTCAATTATATTGTTGCCGGGATCACACCAGAGCCCACAACATGGACACCACAGGCGAGAAACGGATTTTATGGCCATGGGGGCACGTTAGACGAAGAAGGGAGGGCAATATATAATCAAAAACACAAAGATCATCCCCTACTGCCCATCGACGATATTAGAAATGCAGTAGATGATATTGCAGCGGGACGGTTCATTCCCGATAGAGAGAACAATGAGCTCACACGCGCCCTTAAAAATCCTGAACACAAAGGACGAGCACGAGGCACACCAGGCTCCAAGTCGTGGAATGTTTCCTTCCCCGCGGAAATGAAGAGATATCCCAATAAAAGCCATCAGAGGAGAAAGGAAAGGGAGGAAGCTGAGAAAGCGGCCGCTGCAGACCGGCTGCGTAATGTAGAAGAAGCATTAAAGCGGCACCAGGATCAACTCGACAGACTTAGCCAGCAAGGTATTAGCGGCCAATCTCAGCGACACATGGTAGAAGCTGCATTCGGTGGTACCGGCGTCCTATCGAATAAGAAAAATAGCGTCGCATCCACGCAGCTCCAGGATGTTGATGATGATGCACTGACGACGGCTCTTCCTAAACGCTACCCAGTGGATGATATCACGGAGAGCACAGCTTGTGAGCTAAAGGTGCAAGTTATGAACTTAAGGGTGACGATGGCAGTCGGCATGGCCGTACCAATTGCGCCTAACCCAACTTGGAATTGCAGACTAGTTCCAAAAGGGTACGCTTTTGTCACAGTGGATGATGTGAAGCAAGATTTTGAGGATCTGAAGCTGGACCACCCTGCAGGGGAAGATATGGAGCTGACAGAACTAGGAGAAGCTAAAGGGGGGACTATTGTATGGCCAAAGGAGCACATCGTGCTTTCAAATTATGTGCCGCCAAGGCCACCCACTCCTCAGAGCAGCAATCCACCTTCGCCGCCACCTCACCATTCTCCAGCGCAACCGTCGCCTTCACCGCCTCACCACTCAGCACATCCGTCTCCACTGCCGCCTCAGCCGTCTTCGTCCCCTGAGCCTCAGAGACAAAAGCGGAAGTATACTAAGAGGGGCAGCACCAGCAGCAGCAGCAAGAGCACGTTCCGATCACCGAAACGTAAGCTATCGTCCCTCCCAAGAGTACCTCATAAGAATATGAAGAAGCTACTTTACGAGAAGACAGATGAGGAAATTGCTGCGGCCGCAGATGCCCATTATGAAAAGTGGAAGATTGACATGGATAACAAGAAAAAGGCGATAGAGCCATTCTTCCCAGTCACCATAGAAGATAAAGCCAAAGCAGCCGCGCTTAAGATTCAGCTTCACCAACCCATAGCACTCACATCAGACTATAATCGCTCTATTACCAAGTCGGCTGAGGCAAAAGAGCGGAGAGTCGGGAAAGAAGTTGCCTAGCTCGGACAACAGAAAAATCAATCGATCGAACCGCTCAAAGTGTACGGTACCAATGAGTGGAGAGCCCAGGAGCGGCATGATCCGAATATTGATACGGAGTTTATTCAACTGTATGGAGAAAAGGCCAAATTATATGGACTGTCTATTACTGAGTACATGAGCCGTATGGATGAGTTCGAGGGGTATCAACAAATAGCATACGTATACTGGCACGGGGCTCCTCTCATCAATCCCGAGTTAGTCAAAGATCTACCAACAAAAATACGAAGATTACATAACTGGTACATGCAAGCCTCTGCTGAATCCAAAAACTGGATCTATGCTGGATATAAACACCACCATTACGGTCATGGAGATGGCTTCCTACTGATTGAATTTTCAGAATTATTTCATTTTTACCAACGAGACGCCCTCGACAAAACTATCATCAGTGCCTATTGTTTGTAAGTATTATTAATTTCTGTAATTAAGTCTTTCTAGCTCATCTCATTCGTTGCTTGTATAATCTTACTCATCACTATACTAATTATATATGCAGAATGAAGATTCTCGAATGCAACAAAGGACAAATCTATGACCTTGGGTTTGTTGACTACAATTTCATTCATGAAGTTACTCTAATAACAAAACCCAAAGAGATGGAGGATAACTTGGTACAAGTGTTGATGTATTTCGGCAATAGAAGGGAAATACTATTTTCTTACAACGCTGGGTGAGTGTTACTGTCTTGTACACATTCTATTTTCGGTTACTCGATGTTAAGCGTATAATTGACTCGTGTTATATTATGTTAGTGTGTCCAGCTTCCACTATATTCTGTTAATCATTGTTGTTGACCAAGGAGTAGTAAAAGTCATGGACTCGAAACACACACCTTTAGAAAAGTGGGCGAACATGCAGGAATGCCTCTAGAAGGCTTGGAAACGGTTCATCACTAACACTAGGGGTGTTTGGAAGCCAGAGCTTACATTTCAACCATTGACTGTAAGTACTACTTGCTAGATCCACGCATCTCTTTGATTCTAGTTTCAATACCATTAACATGCTTGATTATTATTTTGATTGAACTCTGTTCTCGTAAAGTGCTTGAGGCAGGAAGCCAGGAATAACTTATGTGGATACTATGTCTGCGAGTTCATTCGCCAGACAACCAAAGAGAAGGGCGCAGACCGGAACATCGAAAAAATTGAAGTACGATAAATAATAATCACAACTTTATTTTATTACCACCAATTGTGTTTAGTTTCATTCATATATATTGATCCCCTTCTTTAAATTAGATCGAACGGATGCGGGACGGTCTTCTATCACAAGAACGCGTGCAAGCAATTCAAGAGGAATTTGCCGGATTCTTGTTAGAACATGTCATAGATCCGAAATGAGAATACTATTACCCGGTTCATTTGGAAGGGTGAAGTGTAAAAAAGAAGATGTAAATTAGATTAAATTCGTGTGAGTACCGTTTGTAATTAATATGTTTCGACCAAGCACAACGGATGAGACGGTATATAATATATTCGTGACCATGATGTGTAATATATATACATATATATCGTGGTTTCATTATTGCTGTATATATGTAGTACCGTTAAATTGAATACAAAACACCAAATAAATAAATGAAAAAAACACAAAACCCTGCCACGGTACAAAAATAGCCCGAAATGCAGAGACCAGCGATCCCGGTTCGTGCCACGAACCGGAACCAATGATCCACCCCCCTCGTTGCGCGCTCGCCCACGTGGAGACCCATTGGTCTCGGTTCGTAGGAACCGGGACCAGCATTGGTCCCGAGTCATTGGTCACCGTTCAAAAACCGGGACCAATGGCCCTTATGAACCGGGATCAAAAGGGGACTTTTCTACTCGTGTTTATGTACATTATGGACTGTTGTTTCACATACTATCTGAATTCATTGTTTTGTTCCATATCTTATGACATTCTGACATTCCGCGGGATGTCAGGCATGTTATCCTTAGCTAATTAGGCATGCAGGGTACTTTGAAATTATTGCATCGGTCCTTTTGTTGTGCTTCATGTCCCTAACATTTTTGCACATAGACCTGTAGGTTGCAGGAGCAAGATAATGTTAATGATTTCCGTTTTGATGTCCATGGTTGCAAAGCGTGCCCAAATTTAAAGGTGGGATCTTGGAACTATTTGAATTCACTCTTTTTTACTCTGTGTGGCCACTAAATTGTCCGTGTTTTTTGGTGTATTTATAGTATACCGTCCTACAACAAATGTGTCGTTGTAAAAAAGTTATGGTAATAATTATTTTGCACCTGTGAGATATTTGGTCTCGGACAACAATATTTTTTGAAAGGATTTTCAAATAAATTGATTGTCTATCAGGTTGAATTCGAGGCATTCTTTTTTAGACGGCTATTAGAGAAATTTAGTGCTACTAATCCAAACAAAGAAATAGCTGCTGGATACCAAATCAAAAAATAGGTAATCATTTATGTGGCTGTTGTGATCCCGTGTTCTTTAAAAAATTCTAAAATAAAGCACGGCATACTCCTCTGGAGGTAGCTCGGGCCTTTTGTTAAGAAACGTAAGCATCCCCGTGAAGGCTGGTTTAGTAATTTGGCATCTTATTTTTGATTGCATAGTCAGCTTATGAAATAAGCGCAAAAATGTAGCTCCATAAAGCATGCCCGGCTAGGAAATATTTTGAACACAGTTCTAAAACAGATCAATCTTTTTATTAATGCAACAATTTATAAGGATACTACGGTTTTCGTTTAGTAACCGAGGCTTGGGCATCTTTCTCGTGCTAGATTAAGGACATCTTACCATGTTACTTAAGTATTACGCCGATCACACAACTATTATTTTCATGTAACACAAACTAAATAGTCGAAGACATATACATATATAGTCAACCAATATATGTATCAATAGATTATCTGACTGCTACGAATCAAGTCTCTCGACAAATGAACACCGTCATCGACGAATGCCTTCCATCCTCTAGTTCCTGAATGGTCTGGTAGATCCCTATCAGTCAGTAATTTTAAGTTGCTCGTGGTTAGTTGCTCTAATGTCAAATAATCTAGATCCTATATAGTGACATACATAGACAACAAAAAAAGATAAAACTTATGGTTGGAGTTCTGTCCGATTCCGCCAACTCCGTCAGTGACACGACATATCATCTTTGGCTAAAGTTATATATAGAACTTATGGCTACAATATTTCATGCTTCCGAGATTTTTGTTACACGCATATTAAGAATGGTGCTAAATTGCCGCTCCTGGTACCGATAGGATTCGAATGGATAGCCGAGTAACAAGGCCAATTAACTCTGGGTTGCGCATTGTGCTTAGAGTCTAAGTGGTAATACCTCACACTTCCTAAGATGAAACAACCTCAGCAATGGACACTGGCATTAATAAACTTATGGTTGAATACTATACCTGTGGCGCAACATGTTATTACCTAAGTAATGTTTACAGTACAAACATACTACCTACGTCCTGTAATAATCTTTGACCAGGCTATTCGAAAAAATTATCAATGGTACATCATGCACTCATTTTTATGTTATATTGATACAGTAGCATGGTTCTCCATGGTTTTTTTATAGGATTGCTCAAACTTTACATTGTTTGGCTTAAAAAATAGTATACACCTCCTTTTTGGTGGTGTGACAGACCGAAGTGGCTGGGATACAAAAGATTGTTCTCACATAGAAATAGCACCCGCGCATCGATTCCGAGGAACAAGGAATTTCAATCAATAATTAATAAAACAATAGATAGCACAAAAACATATTATCAGAAAAGCATCACATTCCTTATGTTCCAGAAATAAAAAATAGTTCGATGTGCAAGTTAAATACAAGTTACTCTACGCGGTTCAGTTTCAGATTGGCTTCCCAAGTACCAAGGCCCCAATTAATTTTAGATTGTGAACACATGGACCTGCAATTATCAGCTAACATGTGTATCCGTCATGCTCAGAGTATATGTGTTGGTGTCTCGCAGTTTCAAAAAGTTAGTGAATCATGGATAGCAACCGTGAATATAACTTATGGTTACAATATTGTTTCGTTTTCGGCCTCAGCGCTAGTGGCGCACCGGGTCATCTAGTAGGTATAATGACTAAGCCGTGTGAACATTGTGGTTAAAAAGAGTGCAGAAGCAAGAAGCTTGTCATAGTGCCCATCGTAACTTTGAATTTAAAATGGTATGTGCATTGTCAAGCAATCTAACTTGTCATAGTGCTCCCTTTGCTTGAACTAATTTTTGTTTTCTTATCTTATTTTACTCAGAACATACCCTACAAGTTTAGAAGTGATTTTCTTGATCATTTCGTGTGGCCCTTGTGGCAAGCGGAACAGTTCGAGGTCCATCTGGACCCGCTAAAGCAACCTGGCCCACGCTTCATGGTCCAAGTCACCGACGAGCCAAACCGGACCTTCTTCTGGGGACCAAGGTGGACCGAGATGATCGGAACCTTTGGGGTGGATCTTGGGGGGAAGCATGTCTTCTATCTTGACGAAGATGGCACGACCTACTTCGACTACCTAGGCCTCGACGCCTTGTCAAACTCTGACGCTTCTTCAGTTGATGAGATTCCTGTTTCTGCCATTAAGTCTAGTTAGTGCTATCTATGATGGTGAGAGTACGTAGTTAGGACTTGCTAGTAGAAATATGTCGAGAACTCGAACAAGATAACTAATATCTTGATTGTGGATGTTGAATATTATTATAATATATCTTATTGTGCTACTGGTATGATGCCACTACTTCTGGATGCTGCCGATGATTCTGAATGGTGCTTGTTTGATTCAGCTGCGAGGAAAAAAAATCAATATCAAAATTATACATGTAGCATGCTGCCCGCGCTGCTGATAAAGGAATTACCTGTACCGTGCGAGCTCCACACTAGTGCTTACCTGTAGCGTGCCATGTCCATGCTACACGTACAAGTTATTAGTGGTGCCTTACCTGTAGCATGGGGGAACGCTACAAACCTCAAAAAACACATGCTACAGGTAGCCTATCCTAGTAGTGTACCGAATAAATAAACCCCATTTCGATCTTCGGGAGTGAGATTCTTGTGGATCAAGAAATCAATCCTTCGTCAATCTCCAATCGCATCTCCCAAACAATGTCGGAGAGAAACATTGGATCGGTCATTTGGGGTACCCCGCCGAGCCTTTCCACATTTGGGGGATGTCTGGCCCCAGTCGTGTATCACAAACGTCATCCCAAAAATACATATATTTCACGAAACATGAATTTTATTTATTTTTGCACTCTAGTATCCACACACACAAACCATCCATATGTTTCACAAAATTTCAAATAAATTTAGATAATACGAATAAATTCAATCTGATAAATTCAAACAATACAATAATTCAAGTCTTGGGTACAGTTTACTGTCCTCTAATTCTACACAAATGCTCTACGAGATCATTCTGCAGTTGCTCATGAGCATCGACATCACGGATTTCTCCGTGCATGGATATAAAATCAGCAAAAATTGTGGGCACCTGTTAATAAACATGGGAAAGAGAACCCTAACACTCGTGGGGACCGACATGCATCACTAGAGTCTTGTGCTCATTCTCGATGATCGTGTTGTGCATGGTCACATGTGCATTTATTATCTCCCACATTTGATCTTGAGACAAGTAAGAGCAGAATACCTGGCAATAGCAAATCGAGTTCGGAGCATACCAAATAGACACTAGACACTAGTACAAACCTGATCATTACAGATGACGCCTAGAGCGGGTTTCTGCAAAGTTTTAAAAACCCCGGCTATGGTGGAACCTTAGCACCGCCTCTAATAATTGTCCTCCCGGAGCCTTGTAGAAAAAGAAAAGGGCTCTAAGATATTCATTAGACGATCATTAATTACGACAATCTCTAAGAGTAGGCACCTAGAAACGGTCATTATTAGAAGGCACCTCGACGAGTAAGCCTCAAACGTGCAGCTCCAGGAAACCCGAACGTGCAGTTCGAGCAACTGCACCTCAGACGGTTTTGAATAACAACCATCCCCAAGATTTGTCCCGTAGAGACGGTTATTGGTAGAAACAGCATCCTTAAATAAGAGGAGGGAAAACCAAAAATCCTATTGCAGTAGGTCGCTCTCGATGCGGAGTTTCCCTAATGAGGGTGCTCACCTTTTTCATCGGGGCATTGCTCCCCTCAAGCAACTTTTCCAGCCGGCGATCTCCTCCTTCAACTTGTTGAGATCAGCGCGCAAGTCTTCACCTCCGTGGCTAGCGCGCTTCTAAGAACACGATCCCTCGCCCGCGTCCAAGGCGGAGGATTTGTACACACCTCCGAACTACTGAAGTTTTCACCAGCAACTATACAACCAATAAGGATGTGTGTAATATTAGCCATCTTGCCAAGAGTATATCGTAAAAAATGATATTTACCTAGAACTCTAGCAACGCCAAGGGAGACTAGGATTTTTCTTTCCTCTATCGTCAGATCTTCCCCGACACAGAGGGTTTTTAGGGTTTGATGTTACTAGAGTGTTGGTTCGATCTGCCATGTATCAACTACATATAGTACTATCTGATTGCATTAGTATCATGATTGCATTTTTATTTTATTCTAAGGCCAATGATTTAAATTTTCACCAAAACTGTGCAAGGGAGACACATTTGATGGTGTTAGAGTTTTTCAGGGATGGATTGGTGAACCTGGAGCCAGGTACCTGAACATACCTGAACAATAGGTTGTGCTTCCTTGGTTCACTAACTCCATCAATGAAAAACCGACGAGGCCCCAAATTTATTCTACATTCATATGAAACTGTGCTCTTTGAATTGTTTCTACTAGTACAACTAATTGCGATAATACATTGTATTTATTACATGTACCTGAATCTCTTGTTTGATCCTTCTGATTATGATTACACTATCTAGAAAACAAATGATTGATATGATGCATGTAAATGCATGGTTTGATCATAAATTGTTGTCATTACATGTATATGAATATTGTTTTATTCTTGTTATTATTATTACAATACTTAGGAAGCATGTGATTACATAAAGTCATTACTATCAAGTGTTTCAAAGCATTAATAAACTGGTTGGTAATAAAACTTTATTGTATGAAATATTAAACATATGATAAATTATAAACTGCTCTAGTTGCTTGTCATTTTGTTTAATGATGACGTGGTAACTCAGATGCACATGCCCTTTATCTTACTAGTAATACCCTTTTTCTTAGTTCCTTTTTATGTAAATTGATCAATATTGTATTGAATGCAAAAGAATAACAGTTTCTCAGATTATCATGTTCTACTGGATATCCCAAAATCTGTATAAATATGCATCATATGAACTGATCAAACTATTGTTGAGATAGTTTTCCTTTGGTATCAATAAATATTCTAATATATATTATCATTCATGTTCATAAATATCAATATTTGAGTTTTATTTCAATTAAAACATTTGTATGATTTCTTATGTACTTAAAAATCCACGTGATGGTTCTAATGACATGGGATAAAACAAGGAGTCCAGGAACCACAAGAGCCGCTCCGTACCGAGGCGGCTCAAGAGTGGATAAGTTCCTTTCCACCATAAAGGGAAATTGTTTTGCTCATTATGTGGCAAAGTCATCAACAAGGACATCGACATCATGATCCAGCACTCGGTTGATGTCGGTAATAACTCCATGGTTAAGCACAAAAGCCCAAGACCAATGCAAAATATGTATCATATGGCAAATTCCTCAAGGGAATATGTCAAAGCTGACATGTTTCCACTTGACTAGTCTGATGTTGATGTTGCTACCCCGGTCCTGTTTAAGTTTCTTTTATGTCAAGTTATTTCCCTGGTGGTTATCGTTGAAACAATGTGCTGTGTAAGCCAATGTTTTTAGTCTGTGCGGTTGAACCTTGGTTTATCATATCTAAATGTGATCTACTCCTTTATATGGAGTTTCCTTTAAAATTATAGTGCACATTTATCTGATTGATCATGCAGATGCACGCTGGATTGTTTAGATACTATATTTGGTAGCTAAACAATTTTCAAGTATTTAAAAATAGCCAATGTTTGTTTTAAATACTCTTGAAGCTCCATTATGTCCAACATTCATATTCTAAGAGAAAAGGACAACTATTATGTCTTTCAAATAAATTATTCATAAACTTAGAAAACTATTCTAGGTAAAGGAATAAATATAGCTTATTAGGATAAGGTCAGTCCATGGAGAAATTCTGGATACGATTCTACGCCCATGTGAGGATGGGAAAGGGGATTAGGATAGAGAAACATAGATACCGGTTCGTGGCTGATACATTGCAAATGTATCTATAATTTTTGATGTTCCATGCTTAGTTTTTTCCACTTTCTTGTGTTTTGTTCCAACTTTGCAGTACTTTTATTATGATTTCTTGGACTAACCTATTAACAAGAGCCACAGTGCCAGCTGCCTGTTTTCTGTTGTTTTTGGTTCCAGGAAAGTCAGAAAATGAATATTCTCGGAATTGGACGGGACAAAAGCCAAAGTGCCTATTTTTCCGGAAGGGATCAAGTGCAAGAATACGAGATGGAGAAGGGCTAGGGGCCGGCCACACCACCTGGCCGCACGGCCAGGCCTGGCCCGCGCCAGGGGGTGGTCTGGCCGACCCCAGCACCCCCTCGGCCTCTCCTTCCGCCTATAAGTTGCCCTCGGGGCGAAAACCCTAAGTACCCAATCAAAAATCCACGAAAGAGTCTGTAGCCGCCGTCGTCTCTGTCCCAAGATCGGGGGGATCTAAAGCTCTTGCCGGAGAGGGGAATTCACCCTGGAGGCCTTCTTCATCACCATGCAAGCCTTCGGTGTGATGCGTGAGTAGTTCATCCTTGGACTACGGATCCATGTAGTAGCTAGATGGTTGGTTTCTCCTCCTTTGTGTTTTCATGTTTAGATCTTGTGAGCTCCGTTCATGATCAAGATCATCTATTTGTAATCCATACATGTTGTGTTTGCGGGGATCCGATGGATATTGAGATGCTATTTCAGATTGATTATTGATTCTATCATGTCTTTGTTATTTGTGATCTTGCATGCTTTCCGTTGTTAGTAGCTATCTTGGCCAAGTAGATGCTAGCAACTCCAAGAGTTAGTATTTATGCTCGATAGTGGGTTCATGCCTCAGGTAATCTGGGGAAGTGACAGAAATCTCTAAGGTACTAGAGGTGTTGTTGCTACTAGGGAGAAAACAACGATCTTTTGTTCATAGAACAATTGTATTGCTTATAGGAACAATTTTGGTAGCAACAATTATAAGCCATATACTCCCAACAATGGTAATGCTTATGGAAATTCTTACAACAATAATAAGAGTGCTCCCTCTGAACTTGAAGTTATGGTTAAAGAGTTTATTAGTAAACAAACTGCTTTCAATAAAACTATTGAGGAAAAACTCTCTAATGCTGAAAGAAATATAGCATCTTTGGCTGAAGCTCAATCTTCTTTGAATAAAATGGCTGCTAAACCTGAAACTAATGAGAATCCCTTTGCAGCTACTAATGTTATACAAGTAAGAATTGATGAAAATGTTAGACTATTAGCTGAATTACATGCTAAGAGGGAAAGAGAAGATGAAATTGCTAGAAACATTAGTGTTTCTACTATTACCACCACTAGTGTTGAGGCTAATAATAGTTCTACTACTTTAGATGATAAAGTTGATTTTGATCTTGACGGTTGCAATATCTCTGAAGTTATTAAGTTCCTACAAAAGCTTGCTAAAAGTCCAAATGCTAGTGCTATGAACATGGCTTTTACAAAACACATTACTGATGCTCTCATAAAGATTAAAGAACAAAAGATGAAACATAAAGCTTCTATTCCTATAAAGCAAGAAGATGGTTGGGAACCCATCATTAATATGAAAGTGAATGACTTTGATTTCAAAGCTTTGTGTGATCTTGATAGTAGTCTTTCTATTATGCCTAGAAGGATTTATAAAATGCTTGATTTGCCTCCTCTTGAAGATTGTTATTTGAATGTCCCACTTGATGCTAATGCTAAAAAGAACTCATGACGAGTCTTAATGATGTTCTTATTATGGTTAATGATTCCTATGTCCCCGTTGATTTCTATGTTTTGGATGTTGAATACAATGCTTCTTGTCCTATTACTTTGGGAAGACCTTTTCTTAGAACTGTTGGTGCCATCATTGATATGAAAGAAGGCACCATTAAATACCAACTCCCACTCAAGAAAGGTATCGAACACTTCCCTAAAAAGAGAGAAAAGATTTCTTTTGCTTCTCCTATGAAAACAAAATTTGGTCTTAATGCTTTTTTATTTGAGAACACTTGATTCTTTCTTTGGTTCTTATGCCTAACTTAAAGGCGTTAAAGAAAAGTACTTGTTGGGAGATAACCCAAGAGTTTTAATTGAGTCTTGGAAGTTATTACATCTGTAATAACCTCTTCTTATCCTTTTTATTTGCTTTTTGTGCCAAGAGTAACCTCTAATGAGAGTGAAGTGATGATTGGGAAAGTTGCTGTCCCGAAACAGATTTCTGTGCTTCACCGTAAAAATTCCCGAGAGAGCTCTGTACGTCCGATTGAGCTGTAATTTTTGGTACTTCTGAACCAGGTTGTTTTATAACTTTCTTTAGTTCAACACTTTTTGATTTGAGCAACATAAGGTCTTCGGAAAAATTCGTCTTTACCTGCTGGTCTGTTTTGACAGATTTCTGCCATTTTCTGCATTTGCTTCTTGTTAGTTCCTTCTTGAGTTCCTTTGGGGAATTGATCTTTTTGAGGGAAGTGCTATAGTAGCTAGTGTTCTAATGGAAGTTTATTTGGTGTTAGAACTGAACCTTGAGACTTATTTATCTTAAGTGCACTAATGTTGCTAATGAGATTGTGTGAAGTTTTGTATGAAGGAAAAATTTCAGGTGTATGGAAGGAATGAGTAATGAGATGAAGGATGGACTAAAGCTCAAGCTTGGGGATGCCACGCATGTCACCCCAAGAAATATCCAAGAAGTACAAGCGTCAAAGCTTTGGGATGCCCAAGGCATCCCCTTCTTCATCAATAAAAATCCAGGTTTCTTCCAAACGCTTCATTTTTATTGTTTCATGCACAGTTGTGTTTTTCTTGGAGGGTCTTATTTTTCGTTTTCGTTTTCGTTTTTAGTTTGCTTGGTTTTATTAGTTTTCTGAATAAATTGGTTGGACCCCCTCTTTCACACTTTGGTTTGCAAATAGTTTGGTTTGGTTTGGAAAAGAGTAGGAAAGTTCATGCTTATGTGGTAAAAAGAGCTAGTTTTTGACTGTGGCCTATGCTTTGTCATGCCATGCTTGATATTGTTTTGGCCTTATGCTTAGTATTCTTTGCTGTAGCATGACTTGTTATAAACAATTGAGATTGCTTAATGTGCCTTGGATGAATCATGCGTTGTTTTAGCATATTAAAGCATAGTATAGTGTTATTCTCCTTTGATGTTTTTTTGGGTTGACTTGGCGCATGCTCACACCATGTTATGACTATCTCAAGTCACCATAGCCTTTATGATCCTTTAGTTTTCAACTTGTAGTATGACTTTATGCTTTGATCAATGATGTCTTGTCGCTCTGCATGATTATGGCCATTATTGCTCTCTTAGTTTGTCGCTCCCAGTCTTTTGCTAGCCTCCACAACAAAGTATGAGTTCCACTCATACATCCAACTACCTAAACCAAGTTATTCCAAAGAGTCCACCATACCTACCTACTAGCTTATGCTATTCCAAGTATATTCATGCTTTTGTTTACCTTCCACTTGTTATGAAAAAACTAGTGATTAAAGCTCTCACGAACTTGAAGGCACACTTTACTTTACTTGCCCTTAATAAACTTGAACCATTGTGTCGTCTATGTTGTATATGCTTGCACTTATTTGTTGGGAATTAGCAGAACCATGCTTTCATGGGGAACGCTTTCAACATTGCACTTGGTACTTGTACCTAGTTGATATCATGCTCTTTTGTATATGGATGTCGTCAGTGTGAAATGAAAGGGGAGCTTGTAAGTCCGTGGAGTTATGTATATGTGTTAGAGAAACGCCTGGGCCGCTGGTCTAATCCATGCTGACATGGTGGAAACCTGCAGCGTAACAATAATGAGCTGTCTATGAAGCATTCTTCTTATAAAAAAAGAGTCCTATACTGAGAAAAAAAAGAGAAAAGAGAAAAAATAGATACTATGAAAATAGGAAAGAGAGAAAAAGCACCATATTCCCATGGTAAATAAGAAGAATGCTGAGATGCTCGTTGTCTGCTTGCCTTGTCATTTTGATATGGGGATTCTTCCGTATCATCGGGCAAGGGGTACCCCGTTGGCGGTTCTCAATGATACACATGTACTTACGATGACAAGAACTTACCGGTGACTAAACTTGAGTAGCATGAGGAGCGGCCCTCGTATACAAGGGACATGAGATTTCTGACTTATACTTCGTCAAGCATATACACCATAGTTTGTTCACTTTAACCTTAATCACTTCAAGATGCTTATGATAGGGGCAATGAGAGCCGAAAGCTATAAGTACCATAATTTTTTGGAAGCTCTTTATGAGACTTGAATCCCTACTTCCTTTTACAAAAGGCCTTTCTTCCGCCATTATATTGAGTCTCCACCTTCTATCTTTATGCACTACTTTGAGAGCATAGTGGCCATTCTTAGTTCTATGTGCATTGTCCCAAGACTGGTTGATTGATGCATAACTTGTTATTGCTTGTTTGAAACTATTGTATCTTGTCACTCTTATGAACTTTGAAGGTGTCCTATGCATTTATATTTGCTACTCTATTGAGGGACAAGTTCAATACTTTTATGCTATGTTTTCTTTATGTGAAACAAACAAACGTCTTGCAAAGCATTGTTATTCATGAATCTTTTGTTTGTGCCTTTTTATGTTGCATCATAGTTTCTTTGCTTATTGCTAGAACTTTGTCTTTCATGTTATGATTGAAGTACTATGATCCCAGCTTTGAGTTTTTTGCAAATACTTTGATCAAGTCTTTGATGGTGCATGTCACCTCAAAATTTCTTTCTTTTTATCACTTACCTACTCGAGGACGAGCAGGAGTTAATCTTGGGGATGTTGATACAATTGCAAATGTATCTATAATTTTTTATGTTCCATGCTTAGTTTTTTCCACTTTCTTGTGTTTTGTTCCAACTTTGGAGTACTTTTATTATGATTTCTTGGACTAACCTATTAACAAGAGCCACAGTGCCAGCTGCCTATTTTCTGTTGTTTTTGGTTCCAGGAAAGTCAGAAAATGAATATTCTCGGAATTGGACGGGACAAAAGCCAAAGTGCCTATTTTTCCGGAAGGGATCAACTGCCATAATATGAGACGGAGAAGGGCTGGGGGCCGGCCACACCACCTGGCTATGCGGCCAAGCCTGGCCCGCGCCAGGGGGTGGTCTGGCAGACCCCAGCACCCCCTCGGCCTCTCCTTCCGCCTATAAGTTGCCCTCGAGACGAAAACCCTAAGTACCCGATCAAAAATCCACGAAAGAGTCTGTAGCCGCCGTCGTCTCTGTTCCTAGATCGGGGGGATCTGAAGCTCTTCCCGGCACCCTGTCGGAGAGGGGAATTCACCCTGGAGGCCTTCTTCATCACCATGCAAGCCTCCGGTGTGATGCGTGAGTAGTTCATCCTTGGACTACGGATCCATGTAGTAGCTAGATGGCTGGTTTCTCCTCCTTTGTGCTTTCATGTTTACATCTTGTGAGCTCCGTTCATGATCAAGATCATCTATTTGTAATCCATACATGTTGTGTTTGCGGGGATCCGATGGATATTGAGATGCTATTTTAGATTGATTATTGATTCTATCATGTCTTTGTTATTTGTGATCTTGCATGCTTTCCGTTGTTAGTAGCTATCTTGGCCAAGTAGATGATAGCAACTCCAAGAGTTAGTATTTATGCTCGATAGTGGGTTCATGCCTCTGGTAATCTGGGGAAGTGACAGAAATCTCTAAGGTACTAGATGCGTGGTTGCTACTAGGGAGAAAACAACGATCTTTTGTTCATAGAACAATTGTATTGTTTACTTTACACGCAGTTCGTAAAGCAATAATCTGTTGCTTGCAACTTAATACTGGATGGGGTTCGGATGATAACCTAAAAGTGGATTATTAGTCATAGATGCAGTTGGATGACGGTCTATGTATTATGTTGTAATGCCCAATCAAGTCTCCGAGGAGTCAAGATGATTAGTATATGCATGTATTGCTTTCTCGGTGTTTGTCAATTGCCCCGCTGTAATTTGTTCACCCAGCATGTTATCTATCTAAGGAGAGCCACCTCTAGTGAACTATGGATCCCGGTCCTTTTACTTTACATACAATCTACAACTGTTTACTGCTTTGTGTTTACTTTCTGCAAACTTTTACTTCTTTCCATTCGATATGTTTAATCCTTTGTTTTCCGCAAAATACGGTGAGATTGACAACCTCATTGCAAGTTGGGGATAAAGTTCTGTGGTTGTGTTGTGCAGGTCTCCACGTTGCTACTAGCACCGGTAGTGCGCCCTGCCAAAGCTCAGCTAGTAACACCTTTGAGGTGTTTCCTTGCTCCTACTGGTTCGATTAAACCTTGGTTTCATAACTGAGGGAAACTTGCTGATGTGCTCATCATACCTTCCTTTTGGGGTTCCCAACGAGGTCTACATCAACACCACGCACCAAGCACTTTTCTGGGCGTCGTGCATTGAGCCATCAGTGGCGTACGAAATTTGTTGGAGTCGGATGATATTTTTCCCTGCAGGTGGAGTCACTGAAGTCAAGGGAGTAGTAGGGGAACTCATGACTAATGGTTTATGTCCAGGTACATTCATGCATGGCGGTATCAAGATGGCTAAGGTCATATTCACCAAGTCTAGGTACACGGAGGGGCCCGCGTTGTTGGTTCTAGAGGGGCCGGCCTCCTGGCGCGCGGAGGAGAAGCCTGTGCCCAAGACCTGAATCGCGGTGGAGGAGCCCGTGCCAAAGACCTGCCTCGCGGTGGAGGAGCTCGTGTTATGCGGCATCATCGCAGGATTCTTGATGTACGGCCTCAACACGGGGTCTGACTCCTCCTGCTGGCGCTCCCTCTGCTGCCTCTGCGCCAGCTGCCTCACTGTCCGATGGTGCTCTCTTAAGCCCTCGTGTAGAACCTCATACCCGGGGGCCCACTGAGATGTGCCCGCTCTCGAATCTGCTCAAAATTCAGTCGGCGTATGGCCGCAATTGCTGGACCGCCCCATAGTCGTAGGCCCGCGGCCAGCTCAGGGACCTTCCATATACCAAGATTGTATTTTATACGATCAATAGTGATCTGAGCCCCCCACGCCTGGGTCTTCGTGTGAATGCCACGGAAAAAAATTTCTCCGACATGATACTAGCTAATTAACAACATTTAATACAAGTGTTAACTATATCAATATGTAACAATTAATACAAATATTAACTATACGAATATGTAACAATTAATATAAGTGTTAACCAACCATATGAACATGTAATATTTAATACAACTTTTATCTAGAAATTTGTCTAACATCTCTATCTAAATATATTATCTAACATTTTCTATCTAAAATCTCTATCTAAAATATATCTAAAATATCTATCTATATTACCTAAGTTTGACCATAAATTTCTAAAATTTCTATCTAAAGACACTATCTAAAAATCTCTATCTACAATTTGAGTCTAAAATTTCTAAATTGCATTAAAAAGGGGCTTGGAGATGCGACGGGTGGCTCACCGACGACGGGGACGGTGTGGGTGCAGCGGCCTGCGTCTCGGCTACGGGCTTGTTGCGGCGGCCAGCGGCTCGGGGACGGCACAGATCGAGCGGAGCGGGTGGGGTGCGGGAGAGAGAGGGCGGGAGGGAGGGGCGTCGGATGCGACGGGTGTACGACGGCGGACACGCGCGGTCGCCGGTGGGAAGAGTAGACGGGAAGTGTTGAATGCCGGGCGGCGGCGACAACGGGTGGTGAGTGTGCGAACATTGCGTGTGTGTGTTAGACACCACGGTGGACGATATTGGCAAGGTAACTATAGCGGTGGCATTCGGATGTTGCAACACCACCAGTACCATACGGCTTTCAGTGAAGTTCATTTTATTTGAACGCCACCGGTACCGTACCATGCCCTTAGGACATCTCCACTAACGAGACGCAAACTGTCCAGCCGTGTTCTAATCGGTCCGCGCGGACAGCTGGGCCAAATGCGGCGTCCTAGCGGGACGATCCATCCGGAAAATTCAGGTCAGACTGGCTCATCCGGGCATCAAATTTGGGTCACAGATGGGTCAGTTCTAACATATGCGGACGCTGGTCTGTCTAATTTTGTATATGACTGGCCCAGTTACACTCACACAATAGGCCTTCTTCTCTCCTCTCTCTTAGGCTGGCATGTCTGATTTTACCTATTTGGGTCGCACTGCTTGGCGCGACTGGTCGGACAGGCCGAACCACTATCCCAAACGGAACTACCTCACGTACGACTAAACCAGGTATGATTTGTGTACGATTGGTAAATGAATGGTGATTATGAGTGACATAAGGTTTGATCAACGGCTGTTGTGCTAGGTCGTGCTAAAATCGTATACAAATTGTGGTACGTGTAGCAGTGCTCATCCCAAAATGACTGTGCCTCTAAATGGACAAAATCTGACCGTTTGGGTGGCCGTTTGGATGATGCCGTAAGCTTCCACCCCGCTACGTGGACGTACGGTCGTACGCTATCGCGCTCGGTGGTCCATGCACGAGCAGTCGGTGGATGGTGACCGGTGAGTACTCCCTCCGTTTTAAAATATAAAATTTAACTTTGTGAAGGGAGTGTATTTAGACTTATTTTAGTGTGTAGGTTTACTCCAAATTTAGATAAACCTACCCACTAAAAGTAGACTAGATACATTTCTTTTAACAAAGCTAAAAACATCTTATATTTTGAAATGGAGGGAGTACTTTCATTGATCGATGGATATCTTGTCCCCTGGCACCGTCGTCGTCTTCCGGACGGATTTGGCGTATGCATGTGAACCCGCGCGCGCTCGATTTGGAAAGCTACGCGGTTGCCCTGCACGGAGCGGCCCGGCCCAGGTGTCAAGTTGCAGTTAGCATCCACGTGAAGGCCCTGTGCCACAGCGCCGTCGATCGCGACGTCTATAGTCCAATGCATTATTGGTACCCGTTGAAACCACACGTGCTAATCTCACGCCACCGGTAGTTTTACTGGTGACGTCACCACTGGCGTTCACGCTCGAAGGCCACCAGTAAACTTTATACGAGTGGCGTGCAAACTGAATGTCTAACGTTTCAAAATATAAGATGGTTTAGCTTTATAAAAAGATGTGTATCTAGACTTTTTAGTGTGTAGGTTTATTTTAAATTTAAATAAACCTAGACCCTAAAAGAGATCTTATACACTTTTTTTCATAAAACTAAAACATCTTATATTTTAAAACGAAGGGAGTATATCTGTGGTGTTACTAGTATTTTAAATAACACTAGTAAATTTTCGAATTTTTATTTCCGATGTTACGTAATTAGCAGCAATGTATATTATATGTTTAGAAACAATATAGATAACGTCCATAGGAGTTCACAATAGATAATAGCACATTATTAAACTCAATCAACTTTATAATACCACATTATTAAACTCAATCAACTTTATAATACCTAGCTATCTAGAATTCACTCCTCACCCTCGTCAGAAGAGTCGGTGGGATAGCAAGTGAAGTAGATCGTCGCATGAGAAGATTTGTCTAGTCAGATGCACTGAAATATATCCGCATCTCCACGTTGGTGACTGTAATCTCGTAAGTCCTATTGGGATGATGGTGATGCGTCAAAGTGACATCAAAGGCGGCCCATAAAGCCCATAAAAAATAAAGGAAGATCCAGAAATCATCCGACGGTTAGAAAGCACGTCTTGACAATCAAGAAAGAAATAGAAACCGACATTGTATTAGTGTTGTAATAGTAACTTGTAACCTATCCATATACGGCATCGGTGTTGGAAATATGCCCTAGAGACAAATAATAATAAGGATTATTATCATATTTTATAAAGTTTATGATTAAGTTTTATATAATGCTATAACTGTATTGAAAGGAAACACCAATACACGTGTGATATATAAATAACTAGGGGTTCCCAGTGAAACTCTAGTCACTGGTTCATTGGTCAACAGATGATCAAGGTTTCCTGATCATGTGGCATTTATGCCAGTTGGAAATGGAGTCAACTTATTCTGAGAATAAGATGATAAACCAATACCCAACCTAAGCATCGTGACCCGATGATGTCACGAAGTTCAATTTACGATGATTAGAATGGATCCTCGTAGACTATTCCTTAGACCGTGAGACTATATCAATCACTGTCTCCCGAGACTGCTTAGATAGCATCAAACGTCACTTGGTAACACAGTGATTATAAAGGTGTGTTCAGGTACTCGGAGGAACCATAGAGGAAATATATGTCAAGAGCGGGATTTGTCCGTCCACGTGACAGAAAGATACTCAAGGGCCCACTCGGAGAAGTTATATCCAATAGTTGTGCAGCGTATGATTTGATCACATGGATATTACTTATCGGAGCGAGTCAAGTAGCATTGTTCGGTAATGATATTGAACACGACATGGTGATGTCATTGATCAGATCTCGGGCAATGCAAGTATCGAGAGATAAAAGGAATAAGACACGACTGTCCCGGTTCAAACGACGAAAGATCTTCATGGAATGCACAGGGGTCACATGGCCATCCAGGTCTCTCTGTCGATCATTGGTCCGGGAGTGTCCCGACCATGTCTGGAGTATTCCCGAACCGTGGGGTATCACGCTTAAGGGCTTGATGATGCTTAGAGAGTGTTTATAGGATCGGTAGAATCACCGAAGAAGAGTAGAGAGAAAATCGGAAGGGTTTCAGTAATTCCAGAGTGGAGATTGAAGGTGTTCCATAACCACGGAGATTGAATAATATGTTAATGAATGTTAAATATTGATTTAATCATTTATTCATAATTATTTAATAAAAGAGAAAATCAATTTAAAGGTCAAAAGACTTAATGGGCCAAATTCTGGAGGGAGAAGGGCCCATGAGGGAAAGGCAAGAGGAGAGAAGGGGCAAGGGGGTGGCCGGATGGGCCGAGCCCTTCCCCCCCCCCCCCCTCCTACACAGGGCCCACTAGGGTTAGCCGGCGGCGCCCCCCTCTCCCCCTCCTTTAGTCCTACCCCGAGACTTTGAGGGAGGTAGTACCTCCCCTTCCCCTATATATAGTGGGGGTATTTGGCCAGATAAATACACACAATATTCAATAAAGGTTTCCTCACTTTTGGAGAGACCTCCAATTGATATTCTCTCTCTCTCTCTCCCGTGACCGTGGTCCCAAGTTCGGACTGCGCGAACGAGAGACATCTTTACCGTGGAGCGCTGTCGCGCTACGGGATTCGGATCCAGGAGCTCTACTTCCGCAACTGCTGCTAGATCGGGGAAGCGGGAGTCATCGTCAGGCACCGGACTTGTGTAACTCCCCGCGAGGTGTCACACTTGAGGCACTCAAGTCGCTGAGCCACAAGAGCACAAGGACTTCATCACGGCCTTGAGGTCCGCTTCGGCTCGCCTACATCAACCACGCTCTCCTGAGTGTTGACAACGCTTTTCGGTCTTCAAGGGTAAGTTCGCGAAAATCTCCTCCTGTTACTTTATTACTTGTTACTTTATTACTAATAGATAGATCCTAGCAGCATCAGGGATTCAGAGGCGTAGGGTAAAATTTTATTGTTTTCATACGTGAACCCCTACACTTGGGACCTAGCCTATTATATAAAGGCTTGGAGGAGCCAACGGAGAGGTACCGAAAGCCTTGAGAAATCAGTAACCATATTGTCCTTAAGCAATCAGATGACTTCAACTCCCTTGTTTGTCTGATCAGCCGACGAAATTCCCAGCGTTCTCTTTTCTGCGAAACCCTAAGTCCATAACCATGGGCATTGCCAAGGTTACCTCTCGTCAATTGGCGCCGTCTGTGGGAAATCTGCACGTTGGAGTCATGGATTCGGTGGCTCCCTCTTTACCAAGCAAAAGACCGACAACAACTGATCCACACCCGCCCACCCCTGTTTCGGTTCCTGTGGACTTTAACGGCGGATCCGACCTCATAATCAGAAGTTTTCACTTCTGTGTGGAGGAACCCGAAAATCTTTGCTTATCGCCCTCGATTTATTCGGATACATCGGTCGTAATAGCAGCGCCTGCGGCGATTCCTGCATCTTCTGCCAGCTCATCTGAAGAAGTCGCGCCCTAGCGAGCAAACATCGAAGAAAATTCAGAAAACTCACTACAAGAAATGTTTCCTTCCGCAACGACTTGGCCTAACGGTCGTTGTACAAGGCGCGTCTTCCGCGACAATATTCTCGGCTCGACCGTGGCCGATGAAAAACTTTTTTCCAGTTTCGGGGCCCTCTACTACGACTGAACCACTAAAAACGTGGAGGAAGCTCTGCTGACATGTGGCAGACGCAAGATTTTCTTAGTTACCTCTTGAGGATATCGCAAGAATCCCAGCGAACACCATCCCGATGCTGCATTATTCTTGATGAACACCTGCTTATATCATTTTTTTGAAATTCGTGTAGTCATTCTCATGTGTGTTACAACAGATTTAGTGTGCCAGAATTCTAAAGCTAGTTTGGTTAAATGCAAGTTTATTGTTTGCTTGCCATTACAAATATTTGCTTCCATTTAATTTGGTTTCAAAATTTTCATGAAATTCCAAACTAATTAATATTGATGTGTGGCGGAAATTTTCACCGCGTCACCTAGCATTAGACCCACATGGTAGCACCAGGTGGATCCCATATAGCAGTTCCGGATGGACCCACCTAACCTTATGTCACATTAAAGCATCTGGACCCACATGAAAGTAGCCATGTCGGCAGAATTAGACCTTCTTGGCAATTCACATGTCATCATCGTGAGTTCCACATGTAAGTTGCACGACATCGTCGTTGGCCCCACTACTTGCAGCCACATTAGCAACCACGTAATCAACGATGAATGGACCTACTACTTGACAGTGACTGACACATTTGTTATCTAATATGCTAGACAATGACAAATTTTGGTTTATACGGTGACAAAAAACATCCGTTAAGGATAAACCATCTTAAATGACAAATTCAGGAACGTCACTGAAGATACATTGACAGTGACAAAAAATGCATTTCGTCACTATATAAGAATCTATGACAGAGCTTCCATGATGGACCTCATGACGACACCTTTTTGTCACAGGGGTGTAATATGTGATGGATATGGCATATTAGATGACAAAAGTTGTTTGTCATTAAATATTTTTTCTCTTGTAGTGGACGATTGTAGCGGCTCGAAGAGCCAGGGATAGGGAGGTTGCGGCGGCTGGCTGCTCGGGGATGAAAGTGTGACCGGCGGATCGAGCGTTGTGGGGGAGGGAGGGGGCTGGTAGATCGAGCGTTGTAGGGAGGCATAGGAGGGCGTGGTGGGGGATTGAGTGAGTCCGTGAGACGGAGAAGGGGAAAGGTCATCTGTACCATAGGGTATTCTTTAGCCGTTATTTTCATTTTTTTCTGAATGCCGTTAATAGAGTAATTATTGGTGGCGTTTACTTGTTTGAAGCGCCACCACTAGGTTCGTCTAGGCTGCACCGCGGGACCCATTTACTATTGGTATTTTTATATTCCTGAACGCCACCACTATGTTTTAGTAGTGACGTTCGTAATTTTCTGAACACCATTACCATTTTCCCGGGATGTGGCGACGTGTAATTCTTTTGGCATGCCACTAGCAAAATGACTTCTATAAACTTTTCTCTACTAGTGTAGCCATGTCGTCAACCAAGTGTGGAGGTGACCTATGTTGACGAGTAATAGGTTCATATTGCTGACTGCCTATCGAGCTATCTATGAAAGTGGATGAGACGAGTGTAAATTTGACTACATATGACTTAAGTTGACGATGAAATTCTATTCGCAGTCAACAATAGCGAAACTGATGAGTTCAGTAACTCTTATTTGTGACACCTAATTTGTGAGTTTTACTTAAGAGGTTGGGAACACAAGACGAGAGTGTGGTAGGACTTACTGTTCGTGAGAGCGTTGACCCTGATAAAGAAAAGAAGGAAATACAAGTCAAGGGAGTAGTAGCGGAACTCAGGACTAATGGTTCAAGTCAAGTAGTGTATGGCAGTTTCAAGATGGCAAACCGTCATATTCGCCAAGATGAAGTTTGTTAAATATACGTCGAATATGTGTACCTATTTGGTTACAGATGGACTCGTAATTAGCGAAAGGTTACACGTGAAGTCGAACACCTGTAACCTTACCTAATATATAAAGGCACTAAGAGTAGCTAAAATAGACCAGACGAGACACAGGGTTGAGTTTTTGGGGATGGTTCACTGAACATGGCAGCGGTGCTAGACCGGGGTGGCGTTATAGATCTGATGTGTCTGTATCTGTGGCGGGCTTGTCGTCGGGTTTTACGATGAGTACATGGGAAGAGCGCCTGTAAAGCATACTTGCAGATGTAGTCATTTATCGCTGAACTGCGCTATTACATCTTTGTGTTGTGCTCAGATTGTTTGTCCCTGAAAGATCGATTCAGCGTCCCCGACATCAATACCAACAATATTGTTGGAGTCGTACAATAGCTGATTAAAACGACCCTCGCAGTTAAAGTAATTTTGCAATAGACTTTTACTATCTGGTGGACATAGAATTATAATTAAATAGAGGTTTGGGCATCTCTACCGGGTCGACCAATTCGATCATGGCCGGTTCGAATCTGCCAACGCGAACAAAACACCCACCCATTCCTCGACCAATTTGACCGCTTGTCCGACTTTTTGGCCGGACAGACCCATTCCTCAACCAAATTTGGGCTCGGTTTGGGTCGTCGCGGACATCGGCGCATGTCCTCTGTCCTCCCTCCCATCCGGCCTGGCCCATTCGGCAGCTAGAAGGGATTCTCCCTATCACTCCTCCCCCACCTACCCCTCTCACGAATCGACCCCAAGCAACTACCACAACACCGCCGGCCAAGAGCAGGTTCGCACGGGAGGCAAGGCGGCGGAGGAGCTTGTGGCTGCCGTGTCGAGCCTTCTCCGGCGATGCCTCGACTCACCGCCAACGTCGCCGACCGCCACCATCTCCCTGGCGGCCATCTCGAGGCAATTGTCGGGGGCACGCCTATTGGCGGTGGTCTGTGTGGTGGCGGCGAGGCTCTTAACACCGATGCAGTAGGCCGCGGACGGAGCGGCGGCGAGGTCACACGCGTAGAGGATGCAGGAGCTGTGGGCGGCGCTCACCTATATGTAGGTGATGGACGCGTCGGCGGTGTGCGGCACGGTTAGGAGCATGCGGGACCTATCTGTCATTGCTTTAGCCGTTCCAGTCAACGATGGTGCCATCGCATTGCCCCGCTAGGTCAATGACATGCGGGACCTATTTGTGATTGACTAGACAAAATGGGGTCTCCGCTGCTGCGGCACCGCTGACCCAAACGGACCATACCGATTTTCTGTCCGCGTGAAGACCTATTCGACCAAAAAACAGATAGCTTTATTGAATTACATGCACTAGCCAACGCAACAAACAGACTGATGGAAAGAGCTAGACAATATATTTCAACACTCGCTCTACACCTTTCGCCCTTTGGCCTATTGTGACACATGTTTGGGGCGCCCCAATATTTGTTTTTAATTCTTGCGTTGGCCAGGATTTAATCTTAGGATCTCTAGCTCTGAGACCATATTGAATTGTATGCACTAGTCAACGCAACCAATAGCTGAAGTAATGAAAAGGGCTAGGCAATATATTTCAACAAACTTTTGGATCGGCCCGTGGAGCTGCCCTTAATAAAAAAAATAGGTTTCCCGAGGGCTGGAAAGCTGTGCAAGGAAGATTCCAGGCGTGTGGTGTCAAGTGGATCCCACCAAATGCCCACTTCTAGTTCATTCGCTAATATGTAGTACAAATTTTGAGCAACAATTACACTAGATTTTGGAAATTGAAATTGTAGGTTTCTGGTTCATTCGCTAATATGTAGTACAAATTTTGAGCAAAAATTACACTAGATTTTGGAAATTGAAATTGTAGGTGGGACTTTGCTGGGACACCTTATCCAACCGCTAGGTGGACGTACGCTTTGACGCTCGGACGTCCGTGCATGAGCAGTCGGTGCATTGATTAATTGATCGATTGATATCTGGGCCCGAGCAGCGCTGTCGTGTTCCGGACGGATTTGGTATACGGCACGTGAACCCGTGCGCGCTCGAGTTGGCAAACTACGCCGTTGCCCTGCCCGCAGCGGCCCGGCCGAGGTGGCAAGTTGCAGCTAGCATGATAGCGTCCACGTGAAGGCCCCTCCTGCCACAGCGCCGTCGATCGCGACGTCGCCATCCCTGTACGTCCCATGCATTATTGGTACCCCGCTCCCGCTGTGCCGATGCTGCATTTTATAACCTCACGCACGCACGCATATTGCAGCAACACTTGGATCGATGGCGGCGGGAGGCGTGTGGGTGTTCCGGAAGGACGGGGTGATGGAGCTGGAGCGGCAGGGAGACGCGGCGACGGGCCGGAGCAGGAAGGCGCTGGTGTACGTGCCGGCGAACGAGACGATGCGGTCGCTGCCGGCGCTGGAGCGGCGGCTGGGCTCGCTAGGGTGGGAGCGCTACTTCGAGGACCTCGCCGTCGTGCAGCTCCACAGACGCGACGGCAGCCTCGACCTCATCACCCTCCCGCGCGACTTCTCCAGGCTGCGCTCCACCCACATGTACGACGTCGTCGTCAAGAACCGGGGCCACTTCAAGGTCGTCGACCTCTAAACTCTAAACTACTCCGTACTCTAAACCTTCCCCAGTATATGTGTATGTACTGCAAGTCTGCAATGCAACTCGCGTACGCACATGCATGTATACACAAGTACTAGCTAGGTACGTATTGATGTGTTGATCGAAGGACGTATGCGATAGTGTATTGTATTATGATGATGTTTTCCTGCGTCTGTGTATCTATTGCTAGCTAAGTGTGAGCCCGGTTGTATCGATCGGTGCCGGCTTTGTTTGTTAATTTAGCTCGCCCATCTTCTTATTGATTTAATTTGTGCATGCATGACCGGCTACAGGTAACATTGCGTAGACAAGCTGCGTCCACAAGTTCATACACGCGGTAGGTAGTTGCGACGGGTGCATCCCATGTGGTGCCGGCGGCGACAATCTGTCCCTCCCCGAGTTGGTGGAGGCGGGATCGGGAACACATCCTCCCCAGCGGCGGTGGTCTGGCGATGGTCGGGAGATGGCGCGTGGCGGCACGGCTACGGGCAGCGGGGTGGCGGTGCAGGTACCGGGGGGCAGGAGGCGGCGAGGTTGTGCTGCCCAGCCCCAATCGGCCTAGATCTAGGCCCCCTAGGGCTCGTTGGTGGGCCCTGCCCTCCGCATGATCTGCGGGCAGTAGCAAGGTAGCTCATGCAGGGATCCAACGGCCGCCGCACTCGAGCTTGTTTGCAGCGTGGCTGTAGACTTTGCGGGTTCTTCTGGGCCTTACCGGACCATCTTGGGACTGGTGTGCCCCCGCGGGGGCTTCACGGGTCCGCTGGTCCTGGCCGGATCTAACTGGGACTAGGGTGTATGTGGTCGCGTTTGGTCAACTACCGCCCAGACGGTAGAAGTAGTTCCCTCTTACGCGGATACGATTCTGCTGGCCCGATTCTAGCTACTTTTTGCCGCTGCGTTACAGACCTCGCGACGGAAATCTCGATGAGCTGACAATGGTGGCTTCGTGACCGTGGTGGCTCGTCCTCGCGGGGCTCCTGTGCAACGGATCGTCTGAGGATTGTGGATAGGGTTTTCGAAAGAAATCATTGTCAGCTTGCCCGACACTGACGTGGTGCCGCCCGCGGGTGGCATCTCTCCTTCCTAAAGGGCGTCGTGACTACTCTTCGTCCACTTCCCTATGTGTGTCGGGGGAAACCCTAGGACTATCTCTGGTCTGGGCAGCGACGGTCGCTTTCCCTCTTGAAGGTGCTGCTTGGTGCTCTACGAGTTGGGGCAAGGAGCATGGTGGGAATTCACCGGAGGGTGCAACGGTTGCGGGTTACCGTCGTCTAGTTAATCCGCCTCTGTCTCCATTTTGTTTCTTCTTTGTTTTCTTCCGGGCGTGTGTTTGTTGTTGCCCTAGCATTTTTTTCGTTTCGAGACTATCTTGGTTATATTATGTGATTGCTATATTAATATAGTGGGGGGAGAAAGGCTATTTCGAGAGAGCATCTATAGCATATCCCGGATAAACCTAACCAGCAAAACTCAAATTGGGAGCTGAAAAACACGTTTCTCGTGGTGGGTGTGCTCGGGCGGAACAGATCCGCTAAACTCAGCCCAGATATTCCAGTACGAGTTTTCAAGTGGATATTTTCCGGTCGAGAACCGCGCGTCACTGGAAATTGTTACGCCCTAGCAAAATGCCCGTGCGCTGCTACGAACTATTTAAGTTTTTCTTGCCGTATATGTAAACATGCTACAGACGAAAATTGACATTGAGATAGCTGCTTAATATTTCAAAAAACAAATAGATTTTATTTTGATTAAAATATAATTCACTAGATAGTTTGGCATCACTTCGGTCGTATCCTGGACAGGCGGCTTCAAGTAATAGTTTTCTAGAAATGTACAAGCTCCCTTTTTCTTCTTGAATCTTTACTTATACATCAGCGACGAAAGGCAAATGATATTTGTATTGAAGGGGACTTGAGACAGCATAAATTCTATACCAAAAGAGATGATAGTTCATTGATATAGAAAAAGGCATCTGCCGTTTCTATCCACATCCTCTGTCAGCGTGCATTTCTGCTATTATTTATTTATGAAATTTTCGCTCTTTTTATGAACTTCTTTTCAAGTGTGACATAGATGCAATGAAGTCGGCTAGCACATGCTGCAACATCAGGCAATCCACTGAGAGGAGTAGAGAGAGTGGTTCGTCCAGAATCAATATAGTCTTATCAATCTCCACTCTTGTCCTACCAGTTTTGTTGTCAGATCGAAGCATTGCACGCAGGAGCATAAATTCACTTCTCTCAGGTGCAACCTTGGGATGAAGGGTGAGCTCAGTGCTGCTTTTAGTAGTCAAATCAAGATAACCCCAAGCGGGATAATTAGGAACAAAAATATACTAGCTAAATACCCGTGTGTTGCTACGGGTAGAATAAAAACCTCACCTTAAAGATAAAATACTTTCTTATTATCAGATCCTGCCCCAAAATCGATTGTCGAGCTTTGTAACCTAACCTTAGTTTATATTGTTTCTACTTTATCCCTCAATAGAGCACCATGGTCGACAAAGTCTGTCAAACTTGAAGTCGCTCTCTAAAATGTTTATAACTTAGGGTTGCACTATTATTATGAGGCACTTTCCAATTCAAGCCCACGGAGTAACAACAAATTATATCGCATAGATCGTGAAACGGTCAAACTTAATATAATTATATTTAGTGAAAAAAAGCAATTACACGGAACCATATCGGTATAATGCTTCAATGTCATTCGTAGCCGCACAAGAATTTCAACTTTGATTTGGTCAGCCGGATCTCATCGGTTCCCTTACTTCCCCTATACATCTCACAATCAGAATACTCATAGAAGTGTACTAAAACGAATACTATGTCCTCACCAGGGGATAGGCAGGAAAAACGATAAACAAAGGGTTAAAATGAAAATAGTCTGAGAGGATAAGATTTCCTATCTCCGATGATTTCATCCCCAAATCCAACGACCACCGGAGGAGCGAGGCCATGACCGTGCGCTGGCATCCGGTTGTGCTTTCACCGCTACCGCCTCAGGAGGCGGAGCGATGCTGCCTAGAGATTGACCGCGTTGTCCATGGGCCCTGCCGCTCCGGCTGTTGAGACGGGGGTTTGACGTGCCTCCGGTCTTGTGGAAAGGCCGTCGCTTTGTTCACCCTGGTGGCGGTGGCCGGCGAACACCACCAAGGCCATGTCGTCGACGTCTCACGGTGGCAGCAAGACGTCCACGATAAGTCCATGACGATTAAGACCATGGCGTAGGCATGAAATCTAGTATGTTCTCACCTCTGAATTTCTTTCTCTCTTATTCTTTTCTGTTGATGTAATATTTTCTCTCTTTAGTTTGAGGCTTGGGCGGAGCATGAGTGTGATGTTGGTAGATTTTATAGCACTAGTAGAAAAATGGGCATCAATACCGGTTCCAGAGGCCCTTTTGTACCGGAAAAGCAACCGGTACAAAAGATTCGGGACAAAAGCCCCCCCCTTTGGTACAGGTTCCTTACGAACCGGTATTAAAGGGGCCTCCACGTGGGCATCCAGTAGACCGCATGGCTAGGGATCTTTGGTACCGGTTTGTAACAAGAACCGGTACCAAAGGTTGGCTACCGCGGCAGAGAAAGTGCATAAATCTCTGCCGCGGCAGAAAATCGAGGATTTAGGGTTTTAGGAGGGGTTTAGGGGTATCGGACCGTTTCATCATACGAGGATCGCGTCGATGCGCCAGAAACGCGTTCGGGTTTAGGTAGTACATGAAGATCTAGGTGATGCATATCAACTTGGTGCATATAATATAACACATGTAATTGCATAAGATCGTCGATCTTCATGCATAGTGGTACTCTCCGAGACATACTATCTATTACATGTAGCATAGTGGTATTCTCCGAGTCAAACTATATATTACATGTAGATCTTCATTCATAGTGGTACTCTGTGAAGTTAGGTATGACGTCCCGAAGGAAAAATCCCGCCAATTCCTCGCCAATTGCTTTGAAGCGGTGCTCGATTGAGATCCTGTCCTGTTTTCTTGCCAACTGTAAAAGAATGAGATACAAATGAATACATGAGCTATGTGTGTATATATATATATCAAAATCACAATCAAACAATTATGACTGAAACCCAGCACAACTTATGGTAACAAAATAAATTTGTGAATATTGTTTTCGTACCTCTCTATTTCTTTGATTATTCATTCTCTCGCTGACAATCTTGTGGATGTTTTCGCAAACGTAGTATCCACATAGATTAGTCTGCTTTGGTTGTTTCGCGCATTTCTGTACAAGAATATAATTCAATCAAACAATAATCAAGTATGATAAAGGTGTGTGGACCTAAGTAGTACTACTTACTTTGTTCGCATGCCATATCAGCTTCTGTTTCCATCCACCGGCCGGATCTTCCTCGCTGAACTTTTTCCATACACTGCCCGACAAAAGAAAATGCATAAAAGAGTTATCAATTTGTTGATATCGGGAAATTAACAAAAAAACCGATAAGAATTAAAATTACTTTTTGAGCATCTCAAAAGCTGTCTTGTATAGTATAGGCTCTTTGGTTAGTGAGTCAAAGACTTCAACTTCTCCATCGTACATTTTAATGACGATAAGAATAAAGTGGAACCTGCGCACGTTTAAATATGCAGTGTCATAGATATAAGTCATCAGTTAAAAATTTAACATATGGTGAGCAAAATAGAATGTGTCATAAGACAGTAACACTCACTTGAAGTTGTAAGGCCAAAGTATTATCTTTTTTGTCACGTTGTCGCTTCAAAAACCTTAGAAGTCTCCGGTGTATCCTTGTTAAAGATGGGATCTTTTATTGTTATTTCATGCATTGTATCTGGGTCAATGAACCCAATGTCCGTGATTTCATCCCTTTTGCATTCGAGCTTCTTCGATCTGCATAATATAGCGCACAAAAGATTAAATTGAGGATAATTTGTAGACAATGAACGAGCTAAGCTAAAGACTTCTCAAATTACATTAATAAATCACTTACAAACAATAGCAATTGATGATAGATTTATCGAGGGCCTGGAGATTGTATAACTGAAAAAGTTCACAGAAGTCAACGCTCACAGAGTATTCTTGGAAGTATTGCTCATCCTTAACTCGCACCACGATAGCCTCGATCCCTCTCTTTGTGGCATTAGTGTACCACACATGCAAATTACGCATACTTGTTGGTAGCGACCTGATATTCTCGACCAAATCTTTCCCAAGAACAAATTTATATGCTACTTCAGCGATGGGGTAATCGGTTGTGTTTTGTCGAGAACTTTGAACAGCCTTCTCGTCAAACAACTTGAGAGGGGGGACCGATTGAACGGGTTGTTCTCTGAGCTGGTGCACTTGTTTTCTTTTTATACCCAAGACCACCGATTTATCGGGTTTTTTCGCCTCCACCATATCGTCATACGACCTTTCAATAGAACGTCTACAGTCAGATGGCGGCGATGGTACAGGGTCATATAGATTCTCAACGGTACGCACAACTTTCACCGGATCTAGAGTCTTCTCAAAAGGTATCTCTGGCACTTTCTTAGCAAAATGTTTTTCCACCTCGGACTTAGAGGTTTCGGTGCATTCCTCGATAGTTTTTTCCCAAGGTAACTTCTCAATAGGCGGCAGTGGTTTCTCCTTGCTAGGTCTCTTCCTAGGCGGCGTACCGTTTCGCTTAACGGGCGCAGTCTTACGTGGAGGATCTCGAGATGGTGGACTCGCATTGGGTCCCTCTCAGGTAGGTGTGGACTTTGCTGCTCATGTGGACTGCTACCAGGAGGAGTCGATGGCCATTGATGCTCATGCGGAATTTGCTGCTCATGTGGACTGCTAAGAGGAGGAGTCGGTGGCCTTTGCAAAAGGATGATGTATTTCTTGGACCATAGGGAGAAACCTCGCTTGACATCGGCCAATGTCTTCTCCTCGTCACCTCCAGGAAAACCAAGCTCCACTGTTTCATAACCCGGAACAACATCATCCACCCCGACACGAACACAGCCAGCTGGAATGAGCATATGATGGTGCGTTGCTCCATCTTCAGTTGGGTAAACATAGCCGACCGCCACCTTAACGGACACGTTCCTCATTGGCAAATGTAGCTCGCAATCTGTCTTCTCCGTGACATAATCCACGGGGTAGCTTCCTCCACATTCAAGATGCGAGGAACCCACACTGCTTCTTCGCTGAGACGGAGCGGCATCGGCTTGAGGATCTTGTAGAAACAACGGTTGATCAGGTGCCCTCTGATTTTTCTCAAGCACCTCCACCCTATTTATCAATTGTGCTAACTTGGCTGACTCCAGTTTCTTCTTTCTCGAACGGCTTCTATAAGTGTCAGCGCACTCCGGCCACACTTCCTTCATGGTGACACCTGGGAGGGCTCGTATCCGTCCAACGTGTTCAGGATTCCACAGAGCGAGTGTCAGCTCATCATTCTCTCTATCGGGAATGTACTCTCCCTTTCTAACTTTTTCAATTGCATCTATAAGCTCCGTCGTGATTGCTTCAAAAAAATTCTTCCATTTTCCCTTTGCAACGATCTTCCCTGTCTTTAGGTCCAACCCTGCCCCATGCGCGAACAACCAGAACTTGGACCGGTCGGGCCAGTCCCATGTCTGTGGAGTGATTACTGCCTCCATTAGTTTAGCTTCAAATGCTACCCACTTCGGAATGGCAGTCTTGTAGCCACCTGACCCCAAATGATGGAAATGTTTCTTCTTTGAAGCATTTTTCATATTTGTGATTGATCGGTGTAGACGATTTCTTATACCTCTTAAATGCGGGCCAGTGATCTTTTATCTTCACTAGACTTTCAGTAAATACTGGATCTTCATCTTCATATCTGGCCCATAAATATTTCTTCCAGGTCTGGAATTGTGTGGCCATCTTCTTAAAAGTCCATTCCTTGACTTTATTCTTCTGCCCTTCTGTCATGTCTTCCGGTAGGCTGAAGTGTGTCAGTAGACTGTCCCAAAGAAACTGTTTTAGAGTATCGTTGACATAACTAGCTTCAGCCCCTGTGTTCTTCGGCTTATGCGACTGTATAATGTTGATCGGTACATGGTCCCTAATAAGAACTCCAGCTTGATTTACAAATGTACGGCATTGCTCCACCGGTTCACCACTAGCCTTAAATGCGGTGAGGGCTAACCTACCCTCGCCCTTTAGACGTTGCGTCGGGTCTCGTTGGGTTTTAACAGATTTGCTCGATGATCCAGAAGGCTATAAGAAAAATAATTCGTTAATAAGTGCAATACAAATAAATCAATGCATCTAGCCTTGATATATAAATATACACCTCGCCAGAGTTTGTTAAGAACACTTCGTTGTCTCTTCTTTCTTCAGACTCAAATCCCTCACCGACATCGTTCAGAAATTGTGAGGCGAAATCATCGTCATCTCCATCGGGTTCTCCATCGGGTTCCGGTCCACGGACACTCTCAGATATCATTTTCTGCACCATTTCTTCTTGCTCCTCCTCTCGGATGAAGGTGTCGTTCTCCATAGCTCAACGTCACTACAAAATTCATTACTCAATGAATAAGCAATCTATATGAATAAAGTCTATGCACGAAGTCTATGAATAAACCTCTATTTAGATTATGAATAAAGTCTATGCACAAAGTCTATATGCAGTGTTGATAACAAAACTAAACAACACTTGTATGAATAAATTTAAACTCAAATGATTTGAATTTAATTCAAAATTTATCAAGTAATCACTACAAAATTTCTACACTACATAAAAATCACCTAAAATCACTAAAAATCACCTGCAAGGTGCAGATGCAAAACACAGTAATCAATTATCAGCTCCACTATTGGAGTAAAAAAACTCAGCTGTCACATATGTGGATATTCTATGTATCATACAACAAAGCATAATCAGAAATTCCAACATGCTAGTTTGCTAGAATTTTTATTTATTTTGAAAGGTAAGTAGAATCTTTAAAACCTATACTTGTTTGCTAACATAACCAACACCATATATTATACTAAGATTTTGATTTGGAATACATGCCATTATTACATGTGGTTCCCGAACAATGTATCTATCTTCCTTGCAGAAAAATAAATAATGCCAAGTGCTCTAGAAATTATAGTGTCAAATGCTTTTCCTAAATGAAGATGGAGCAAAAATCACCGAGGAGAGGTAGGGTCGGTGGAGGCTCACCGAGGCGCGGCGGCGAGGTCGGTGGAGGCGCGACGGCGAGGTCGAGGCGCGGCTCACCGCGGGGCGACGACGGCGGCGTGGCTCACCGAGGAGGTAGGGTGCACGCAGCGTGGCTCACCGAAGGGCGACGGCGGCGGCCGGCGAGGACGACGACGGTGGAGGCGCGGCGAGGTCGGCGGAGGCGCGGCGGCGAGGTCGAGGCGCGGCTCACCGAGGGGCGACGACGGCGGCGGTGTGGCTCACCGAGGAGGTAGGGTGCGCGCGGTGTGGCTCACCGAGGGGCGACGATGGCGGCCGGCGAGGACGACGACGGCGGCGACGGAATTGAGCAGCCTAACGGCGTCTGTTTGTGGCTCCTCGCAATGGCGTCTGCGTGGCTCCCCGTGATGGCGTCTGCGTGGCTCCTCGCGAGGAAGAAGCCACAGCGTTTTAGTACTAAAGGGCCTTTAGTACCGGTTTGTTGATGGAACCGGTACTAAAGGTCTAACCTTTAGTACCGGTTGTTGGAGCGTATTTTGGCGCACAGGGCCAAACCGTTTGCAAAAAATAGTTACCCTCTTTTGTTTTAAATTTAGAAAATGAATAAATACCATAAATTCAATAACTAATTCATTTTAAATCAGAAAAATATATATAATATATCAAAATGTTCATAAAAATGAGATCTACAATTTAGACTCAATATCATGCATTGTTAAACAATTTTTACTACAAGTTTAATTAGAAGAACAAAAGAACCCCCGCAGGTGACTCCGAGGTCTCTCCTGTATTAGGGATTGGACCCCTCGGATCCTTGTTAAATTGCAAACCATGCTTTAGGGTCGCATTTCAATAAGGACAGATATCCTCACTTATTCATCGCACAAAAAAGCCAATTTTCATCGCACGAAAAAGCCAATTTCCTTTTTTGAGGTACCGAAATCGCGGGAGGAAAAGGGCGGAAAGAAAAGGGCGGGAGGAAAATTAAAGTACATATCTCAACCGAAAATTAAGATACATGGCCAGATTATGTCACAATCGGCCGAACTTGTTTTCGAATGTTGGAGTGATTCAGTCATAGTCGTGCCTAGTTCTATAAACGTCGCCATTGTAGTCGTCGTAGTCGTTGATGTCATCGTCGCTAGCATCAGGGTCGCGGTAGTCGAACCTCAGCGGGTGAGCATGCGTGGGCTGAGACTAAGGGTAGCGCAGGCGGGGGGCACTGTAGGCCATGACGCTCTGGAGAGTCCGGCCGCGCCACCACAGCCGACGACCGGCCTCGTTGAAGTTCGAACTAGGCGGGCCGTCCTCCTCGTGCCTAGCTAGCGCACTCTCACGCCAATTGATGAAGAAGCCGTCCCAAGTCGGGCTGTAGTCGGGATGCCACTAGGGATTCCTCCGCTGCTCTGGCGTGAGCTCGAAGTAGTAGTGGTTCGTGATGGCCATCTGGCACGCCACACCTACAGGGACAGGAGGGACCGGTACGCCTTTGACGCTCAGCATCCAACCGATGGGGACGCGGTACCCTAGCGGGCAGGGGTAGTTTGAGGCGCAAAGCGCCTCTGCCTCCTGGGGGGTTAGATATACGATGGAAGCCATGGGAGAGAGTGATGAGGTTTGCAGATATGAGTCTAGATGTGATATGTAAATGGAGGCCAAGCCTACATATATATAGTGAAAAAATGGCGGGAAGACGGAGGCGGGAAGCGGTGGAAAGCGCGGGAAGAAAATAGGCAGGAACAAAGTGGTGCGGGAAACCATCTAACCTTTAGTCCCGGTTGGTAGGTACAACCGGGACTAAAGGTTGTTTTTGTGTCATCTAACAAAACTGTCGGTGGGATAAGGATGTGTGGGTAACCTTTAGTCCCGGCTAGCGGGTGCCACCGAGACTAAAGTTGTCGGCAGGATAAGGACGCGTGGGTGGATGCACTGCTCGATGAGATAAGGACGCGTGGGTGGACGCACGACGCCCCTGTCGGAGGAACAAGACAAAGTAGAAGCAGCATCGTGCCTATAAAAGGATCATTGATACGCCATGGCAAGCAGCTCAACAAGCCAACCTACAAGGTAGGGAGAGTTTCATCCCCATGGATGGAGGACAGGGTTGGGAAATCTCCCGTGGCGGGGCTTCTCGAAGATGTCGTTGGTGCTCATGCCCTACGGCATCTTCGGAAGCTCCGCCTCGGAAAAATTTCCCTGCAAGCCCGTGAGACTCTATCTCCTCTAACAGTGTTGGGTATAGGGTTGGGAAATCTCCTGTGGCGGAGCTTCTCGAAGATGTCGTTGGTGCTCACGCCCTACGGCATCTTCGGAAGCTCTGCCTCGGAAAAATTTCTTACATACTGTAACATCATTACACAAAAATAAATGGGAAAGTGATTTCCATATTGAGATACACAAGTTATGATCCCTATCTAGTCTTCTGAGTTTTCTTCGTGTGTTTCCCTTTCTTTTGATTGCGACGCAACCATGGACAACTTCATTATTTAAAATGATGCTTGGGTCAGTTTTCACCTTGAAGGGTGGAATATCATCAAACTTATTATAATCTTCTGACATGTCTGTCTTGTCCTCTACTCCCACGATGTTTCTTTTTTCTAAAAGAACTATGTGCCGCTTTGGCTCATCGTATGATGTGTCCTCTTGCCTTTCTTTTCTTTTTTTCGGTTTGGTAGACATGTCCTTCACATAAAAAACCTAAGCCACTTCACTGGCTAGGACGAATGATTCGGTGTCGTACCCTAGATTCTTGAGATCCACTATAGTCATTCCGTACTGCGGGTCTACCTGTACCCCGTTTTTCAGGTTGAACCATTTGCACCGGAACAAAGGGACCTTGAAATTAGGTCCATAGTCAAGTTCCCATATCTCCTCTATGTACCCATAATATGTGACCTTCTTCCCATTGTCCTCTGCTGTATCAAAGCGGACACCACTGTTTTGGTTGGTGCTCTTTTTATCTTGGTCGAACGTGTAAAATGTATTCTCATTTATCTCGTACCCTTGAAAAGTCGATATAGTCGAAGATGGTTGCTTGGCCAACAAGTATAGCTGTTCTTCATCAGTGACATTCATGAGACGTGTTTGCAACCAACCGCCGAAAGTCTTCATGTGTTCTCCATCAATCCAATCTTCACGTTGCTCCGGGTATTTAGAGCGTAAAATATTCTTGTGTTCCACTATGTACGGAGCCACCAAGCTGGAATTATGTAGAACTGTGTAGTGTGCTAGAGTGAAAGAATGTTCGTCCATACACATTATTGCTTTCTTTCCTAGCGTGCCTTTTCCACGCAGTCTCCCCTCATAGCGCGATTTAGGAACATTGATTGGCTTAAGGTCAGGAATAAAGTCAACACAGAACTTAATGACCTCCTCTGTTCCATAGCCCTTGGAGATGCTTCCTTCGGGACTAGCACGGTTATGAACGTATTTATTTAAGACTCCCATTAATCTCTCAAAGGGGAACATGTTGTGTAAAAATACAGGACCGAGAACGCCAATCTCTTCGACCAGGTGAACGAGGAGATGCGTCATAATATTGAAGAAGGATGGTGGGAACACCAACTCGAAGCTGACTAGACATTGAACCACATCCTTCTGTAATTTTGTAGAGTTAGTGGATTGATCACCTTCTGAGAAATCGCATTGAGGAACGCACATAGCTTCACAATGGGTACTCGAACATTTTCTAGCAGAAGCCCCCTCAATGCAACCAGAAGTAATTGTGTCATAATCACGTGGCAGTCATGAGACTTTAGGTTTTGAAACTTTTTCTCTGACATGTTTATTACTCCCTTTATATTCGACGAGAAGCCGGACGGGACCTTGATGCTACTCAGGACTTCAAAAAAGATCTCCTTCTCTTCTTTGGTAAGAGCGTAGCTGGCAGTACCTTGATACTTCTCTGGATTCAGGTTGTTTCCTTCGTGGATAAATTGCTGGTCCTGCCGTGCATCCGGTGTATCTTTTGTCTTCCCATACATGCCCAAGAAGTTTAGCAGGTTCACGCAAAGATTTTTTTTCACGTGCATCACGTCGATTGCAGAGTGAACCTCTAAGATTTTCCAGTAGGGTAGCTCCCAAAATATAGACATCTTCTTCCACATGGGTATGTGTCCATCAACATTATGCGGAACAGATTGTCCGCCAGGACCCTTTCCAAAGATCACTTTTAAATCCTTGACCATATCATATATAACATCTCCAGTAGGACGGGTAGGCTTCGTTCGGTTATCTACCTCACCTCTGAAATGTTTTCCTCTCTTTCTTACGTGATGCTGTTTTGGAAGAAATCGACGATGCCCCAGGTACACATTCTTGTTTCCCAAATATATACTGTCAGTCTCACCTAAACAGTGTGTGCATGCATTGTATCCTTTGTTTGACTGTCCTGAGATGTTACTAAGAGCAGGCCAATCATTGATGGTTACAAACAACAATGCTCGTAGGTTAAATTCCTTTTGTTCGTGCTCATCCCATAGAGGTACACCTTCTTCACGCCACAACTGTAAAAGTTCTTCAACCAATGGCCTCAGGTACACATCAATGTCGTTGCCGGGTTGCCTCGGGCCTTGGATGAGCACTGGCATCATAATGAACTTCCGCTTCATGCACAACCAAGGAGGAAGGTTATAGATACATAGAGTCACTGGCTAGATGCTATGACTGGAGCTCTGCTCACCGAAAAGATTAAAGCCATCTGTACTTAGACCAAATCTTAAGTTCCTTGCGTCATCTGAAAATGACTTGAACTCTCTGTCGATTTTTCTCCACTGCGACCCGTCAGCGGGGTGTCTCAACATCACATCTTTCTTACGGTCCTCTTTGTGCCATCGCAACAACTTGGCATGCTCTTTGTTTGGAACAAACGTTTCAACCGTGGTATTATAGGATCATACCACATCACCTTCGTAGGAACCCTCTTCCTAGGGGTGGACTCGCCCTCAACATCGCCAGGGTCATCTCGCCTGATCTTATACCTCAATGCACCACATACCGGGCATGCATTCAAATTCTCGTACTCCTCGCGGTAGAGGATGCAGTCATTGATGCATGCATGTATCTTCTGCACCTCTAATCCTAGAGGGCAGACAACCTTCTTTGCTTCGTACGTACTAGAGGGCAATACGTTCTCCCCTGGAAGCATCTTCTTTATTATTTTCAGCAACTTTTCAAATCCCTTGTCAGAAGTACCATTCTCTGCCTTCCATTGCAGCAATTCTAGTGTGGTACCCAGCTTTTTCTGGCCATCTTTGCAATTTGGATACAACACTTTGTTGTGATCCTCTAACATTTTCTCCAACTTCATCCTCTCCTTTTCACTTCCGCAGTTTATCTTCGCATCAAGAATGACCCGACCCAAATCGTCATCGAGGTCATCAAAAATGGGCTCATCAGAAATTGGCTCTTCTTCATCTTCGTCTTCCCCCATTCTACTATCACCGTCTTCAGTGAACATAGGATAGTTGTCACTATCCTCTTCTTCTTTGTTGTCTTTCATTATAACCCCTCTTTCTCCGTGCTTAGTCCAACAATTGTAGTCGGGCATGAAACCGTTCTCAAGCAGGTGGACGTGAAGGGTCTTTGAGGTAGAGTAATTCTTCGTATTGTTACAGGAACTACATGGACAATAAATGAAACCATTCGACCGCATGTTTGCCTCAGCCACGTTGAGAAAATAATGCATGCCAGTAATGAAGTCGGGATGGCATCGGTCACCGTACATCCATTGTCGATTCATCTGCATTATATATATAAGTATATCAAAAATCATTAATTACACAACATCATGGATATATGAGTGACCAACTTAATTAATATTCAAGTTTATCACATAAAACTAAGTTTTTTTATAAAAAAGAAGAGGCTCACCGAGGTGGTACGGTGCTGGGGGACGACGCTGGCGATCGACGGTGGTGAGGACGCGGATGATACTAAAACCTACAAATCATACTTTAATTTGAGCTCAAATTGCATATAAAAAGAATGAAATCCCTAACTTAGGCATTTCATCGGACACCTTGCTAGCACTACAAAAATAATATGAGTTAAACTAGGAAAGAAATGAGCTAAATTAGGAACGCCGGAAGAAAGGATGATATTGCTAACCCTTGGATAGATGGGTGCCGTCAATCTTGATAAAATGGTGGAAAATATGGAGATTTGTTGGAGTGTGAGAGGTGCAAAATATTTGGAAATGTGAGAGCGAGAGGAGAAGAAGAAGGGAAAATGATATGCACGGCCGATCGGGCTTGAGAAATAGGGCAGGGACCCTATAGTACCGGTTCTTAATACGAACCGGTACTAAAGGTTCAGTACTGGGCCCACCTTGCTTCAAAATTGGACTGAGAAGCCTTTCGTACCGGTTCGTAACACGAACCGGTACAAAAGGCCCTCAACGAACCGGTATTAATGTTTCTCGGCCGCCTGGACAAGTGAGTCGGTATTAATGGAACCGGTACTAAAGGCTTAGATGGAAGCCCTGTTTTCTACTAGTGTAGGCCAAACGAAGCTGCGATGTTCGGCCGAAAGTACCGTGGTTACCTCAATAATTTCTTGTGTTCGTGACACAGAACAAATTGGAATTAAAATAGGAGGAAATGTGGAATCAATATTCTATCAAAACAAATGAATTAAGAACGGATGAAAAATCCCTGCTAGCATTATCCAACGTCTCAACGGCGGCAGCCGCATCTTACTCCTAGTCTGCTACTAATCCTTTTATTCACCAATTAATCATGAGCATGGCCTGGACAGGGGGCGTCCTTGCCTTACTCATACTTGTGCACCACCTGCGTGTGCTCATTGATCTGCTTGGCCAGGTCCGCATCGCTCAAATTCTTCGCCTCGATAGCCTTCTGGATGATTGGAGCCAGATTGGTTGCGCCGCCCGCCGTCCAGGATGCTCGATCGGGCTGGAGCTGCGGCAGAGCTAAACACCAACTTGCCTGCTGCGCTGGAGGCGCGGGCTGTCGGAGGCCACGCTGGTCGCCAGACGGGGGGTGCGGGCGGGCGGGGGCGCGACCTCCCGGTCTACAGGGCAATCCGCGCCCGCAGCGAGGAACCTGGATGCATAAGGGGATGGCGGCGGATCAGGGGCTCGAGGGCAAGAGAGCATCATGGGGACGAAGGGGACTTCGCTTCATTTTTCCGTTGACCTGTTGTGTGTGTCTAAAGAGAACCACGGCCGGCAAAGGCGAGGCAAAACTCGAGGGGCGTCGAACTCAAGGGAGTGGCAGGATGAGCTTCGGTTTGGGATATCGGTGCGGACATCGCGGAGGTGAGGCGGGCCACCACCACGGCGGCCAGCGTGGAGGCAGCAGTCGCAGTCGGCAGCGGCGGGCATGGGGCAGGAGCTCGGCGCGGAAGTCGGGGCCGTGAGGCCGGCCCCCGCCACGGCGGCCAACGCAGGCACGACCGGCGCATGTGCAAGTTTCCATCCCGTGGCCATGGAGGCATTCAGGACGCTCAATGCTTGATGCGGCGGCGAAGGATCTGGGGAGCGGTGGGCGGTCGATGTGGTCTTCTGCAGGGAAAGAGAAGACTTGGCGGTGGCAGGGGCTGTAATATCTCAGAACGTACAAGGATAAAACCGTACAAACGACGGCAGACGGCAGACAGAAAATTTGGCCAAAGAACGAACGTACCACAACGTAAATTAGTAGATAGATAGATAGATAAATAGATATCAGAAACTTGCTGTTTTACTGAGATCAAGAACGGTCGCGCCGCCGCCGGAGGAGGCCATCTATAGGCCGACCGTGGCAGCGGGACGTCCATGTTTCTCAGCTTCCTCCGTCCGGCTCCCTAGTCTGGTTCTCCGATCCTCAATTCTCGATCTGGTCGATCTGGCCGTCGCCGTTCGTTGCCGATTTGGCTGGTGTTCGATCTGGTCTGCAGCACTAGGCACGTGCTTTTTCATTGATTCATGGTCGCAGAAGACAGCTGCGATTCCTACGCTGCGTCCGCCGTGAGCGTGATGTGCACACGTTTGGTGCTCCCGTGTTGCATGCAAAGGTTAAAATAGCGGGTTATTTTATTTAGCCGCAACAGTTTTAGCAGCTATACAAAGCTATAGTCGGGCTATAGCCGGCTATTCCATTTTAGTCTTTTTTTAAAAGTGAGGAAATTTTAGTCATATCTTGCCAAAAAGCGAAAAACTATGATAGAAATATGATTCGAGCTACAACCCGTTCAACCATTCAATACAAATAAGTATTTAACATTCAACTCACAACATTTTATTAAAACAGATTGAATGGAAATTTAAGAAAAAAGAACAAAAAAAGAGCAATGCATAAAGCATGATTGTTAGTGGCTAAATTGAACACTAATTTATGGCTAAATCAGGCTACGCCCGGCTCTTAGTGGCTATTCTCTATTTAGCCTATGAACGTCGTAGCCGTAGCGGAAAGCCTCTCAAAAAGCTATAGCGTGGCTGATTGAACCAATCGATTTATCCATTCTTCATCTTGCGGCCGTTCCCAGGCAAGCACGTCGGAATGTCGATCAGGTCTGACGTTGCTGCTGCCTTGATCTGAAGGAACGGCGGTCGTTGGACTTGTCTTCAAGACCGGGCGCCTGTGATCCGATCTGCCGGCATCACCAGGTGATATGCCGCCCGCGCAGGAGTGCGTCGTGAGTCACGACTACCGGAAGGCATTTCCACACAGCCAACCTAAACACGTGATTAAAACGGTCTAGTTTTATTCATTTGGACCGTTGTCGTTTTTGACGTGATCCAGCCTGTCCAGCTACCGCGTCTAGCGGTATGACCCATCTGTCCACGTCTCGCCAGCGCTGTCGTTGGCCAGAGCTTTCTTCTTTCTTGCATATTTGAACACAAAGTACATAGAGAAATGTTTATTTTGACAAGCAAATAAACTATATTAGATAATCTAATTAAAGTAGTCCTTACATATGAATAGTTCACAGTCACATGGTTAATTAAAAATTAATCAAACATCAGTCAAATTATAGAAAACAAATAAATGATTAACCGTTTAGGTTTCCGCATGAGCCTATATGTGCTCAACCAAATCTAGTTAAAGCCCGTCATGGGTGTGACCGTGACGCAAATTTTAATGAACTTGCATAAATTCTTCCCAAGACGCTATACCTGGCTCTGACTCAACCAATTGACCCTAAAAATCACATCCTTGGTCCAAGATGCCGTCGTCACGCTCGTCCTCGGCGATCATGTTGTGCATGATCATACAAGCAGTCATCACATCCCACATCCTCTCTGTGCTCCAGGTTCTAGCAGGGTATCGAACAATAGCCCACCTTGACTCAAGCACACCAAATGCTCGCTCCACATCCATCCTAGCGGCCTCATGCTCTTTCGCAAACCTCTTGCATTTCTCATCTCTAGGGTTGCGGATTGTCTTCACAAAGGTGGCCCAGGATGGATAGATACCGCCAGCTAGATAATACACCATATCATATGTATTGCTGTTGATCTCATAAGAAACTTGTGGGACATTGCCTTGTGCCAGCCTAGCAAACACCGGAGACCTCTGTAGAATATTGATGTCATTGCTTGATCCAACCATGCCAAAAAAAGGAGTGTCAAATCCAATGATCATGTGATGCAACAGCCTCAAGTATGACGACGCAACCCTCCACATGCCCTTTGAACTGCCCTTGCCAACCAAAAGGACAATTCTTTCACTGCCAATGCATGTAGTCGATGTTGCCAAGCATCCTAGGAAACCCCCTACTCTCGTTGATGGAAAGAAGGTGGGCAGTGTCTTTGGTGTTTGGCTCTCTCAGATATACTTTGCCAAGCACCGCTACAACTGTGCTGCAAAATCTGCACATGGCCTCATGGCATGTGGACTCGCTCATGCGCATGTAGTCATCGAGGAGATCACTGGGCACTCCATATTCAAGTTGCCGAATGGCAGCATAACATTTCTAGTAAGAGGAGAAGCCAATCTTACCGGTACAATCGTACTTGGCCTCGAAGTAGTCGTCGTACTCCCTCACCCCATTGAGTATGGCCAAGAACAGGTTCCTGGACATCCGATAGCGGCGACAGAATGCCTTCCCTTTGAAGACCGGATTAGTTGGGTGGAAGTAGTCCTTGTAAAGGCGTATGTGCCCCTCTTTCCGGTCGCGCTCATGGTTGGCTTCGCGCCGCTTCGCTGAGCCACCTCTACGCGGAGGGAGGAGGTAGTGGTTGTGCACCATCTCTGTAGCTGCAAGCAGAATCTCGGTCTCACCGTCAGACTCCTCCTCGGACGATGACTCGACGAAATTATTGTAGAAGATCTTGATTTCCCTTCCACTTCTACCCATGTGTCTAGTACACGGCTGTCAATGGCTATGCCAACTCCCGCTGCGCACCAAATAACCAAGAAAGGAGCGGTGAACGCACCTCAGGCAAACAACCTAATAGGTTGTGCGCGTCCAATCGATAGGTAGAGGTCGGGGCGGCGGGATGGCCCGCGGAGCGTCCAATCAACTCTAGCAATGCGCGTGGCCTGCAGTGGAACTGCTTTATATCGCGGGGCCAATGGCGGCAGCGGGCAGTGGCGGTGGCGACGGTTGTGCGTGCTCTGGCCGCGGGATATGGAGGGCGAGGGTTTGGGGGAGGAGTGTCTTTTGTGCCACTGGCTAGAGGGCCTGGGCGAACAAGCGGGAGGACGCGCGAGGACGAGCACACTGTCCGGGCCGACCCAAGCATTGCCCAAATTAGATGCACGGATGGGTCGGTCCGCGCGCGTTTGTTCGGATGGGTCGCACCGCTGGGCTGCCGCACAGGGGTCCACCCGTCCGATCGGACTAGTTCGAACGTGCTCGGGCGGGTTGGATCGCCTCGGTGGAGATGCCCTCAGGTCTGGCCTCTCCTCAGATAAGGTTGTCAAGATCTTCGAATTCCCACTACTCACCACGTCTGGTCGGATTAGATAGAGGCAAACCTACCCAATGGGCCAGAATTTGGTGGGCCTGCCCGCAGCTCGTGAAAAAAGCACGACACAGGCCCGGCTCGACCCGTGGCGTGTCGTGCCCGTGCCAGCCGTTAAACAACGGGGTTGTGCTAGGGCCACGATCTCAGGCATGCTGGCCAGCCCGACATGGCCCGTTTAGCATGTATCTGCAAGGTTTTTCCGAAATATAGATAAAAATGGTTGCCCGTGGGGGTCAAACTCGCGATCTCCGGTTTTGCCGTGCTCCACACAACCACCGGTCCACCGAACCTTAGCTGTAATATTACAGATTAGGACAGTTTTGTAGGTTAACTTTGACGGGCCAGCGGAAAAAGGCAACAGGCCAGCGTGCTTCACGTGCCGCGGGCCGGCCTGCCAGGCGTCGGGGCTAGGCCTGTGTCGCGCAGCCGAGAATGTGTGCCGGCCCAGCATGGCACGTGAGCTAGGCGGGCAACGACGGGCCGTGCCGGGCCAGGCACGTCAAGCCTGTTGAATGAACATTACATGATTTCCTATGTTTTGTGTGTTAGATAACAATACCATGGAATTTCTAATGTGTACTAAGTGTTGCAGGAAATTTTTGAGCAGTTGGGGGACCAGATTATCTGCCCCCATCATGGGCCGAATAATCCAGTTGGACCACCTCGGCCAGGGTTAGCTGTGCGCGAGCTTCTGTCTGGGGGCAGAATTTCCCCTAGACAGTCCGGCTCTAGGGCGGATTTACTCCCTGGCCCGGATAATCTGACCCTCATGTTGGGCCGGATAATCCAGCCCCAGGGGAATCATCCAAGAGAGCGTCTGCGTGAGCTTCTGTCTGGGGGCGGAATTTTCCCCGGATATTCCATGGCTGGGGCGGATTTTCCCCCAGCCGGATAATCCGGCCCTCCCCTAGGGTCGGATAATCCGGTCCCCAGGAGAAGGTGTCAAGGGCCAGCCTGCGCGAGCTTCTGTCAATGGGCGGATTTTCTGCCGGATAATCCGAGTCTGGGGTGGAGTTTTCCCTAGGCCGGATAATCCGGCCCTCACTTGGGCCGGATAATTCGGCCCCCAAAGGCTCCAACGGCTTGGTTTGGAAAGGGGTATAAAAGCCCCTTCATCCCATCGAGCAGAACTCTTGATTCATTCGAAAAGTGTCAGACCCATTGCAAGCGCTCTCTCTCAAGATCTCCCACTTCAACCACTTGAAGGCTTCGATATTTGGGGGAATTGAAGGAGGAGACAATCTTCATCACCATCACGAATCAAGCGCATCAACTCCTCTCCATTCATTTGGAGAAATCCCCAATCTAGTATTCTTGTTAATATCTAGATATTGTGTTTTGTTATTGATAACTTGTTCTTGTGGCAGCTTGTTGTCATTACGGGAGCCTCCAATTTGGTTGTGGAGTTGTGCCCCGCTAGTTGTGTAAAGGCGTCGGTGCCCGCCTCGAAGGGTTCCAATAGTGGAAAGGTGGATCAGGCTTGGTAGCGGGATCCATCGGAGAACAGGGTGAGGCCTACTGTGGCATGGTGGTCTTAGTACCGCCCACTCCTCCAATGCAGATGTACTTCCCTTAACAAGGAAGGAACTGCGGTAAAACAAACCATGTGTCTCCGCGTGCTTCACTACGGTTCACTCGTTCCTCTTTCCACTCGCCTCTTACTCGCTAGTAGATAGGTGTGCATATAGGCAAATTCTTCTAAATAGTTATCTAGAGAATTTACCTTTTGTGTTAAGCCTAAAATTGAAAAGGCATTAAAATTAGAAGAGCACCTATTCACCCCCTCCCCCTCTAGGTTCCCATACGATCCATTTCAATTGGTACCAGAGCCCCGACTCTTTATTCGGGCTTAACCGCCTAAGAGAAGTATGGGTACCAAGGAGAATGGGAATGAGACTGTGGATAAGGTCACAATGGATGACCTCAAGACGTTGGAAACAACCTTGTTGAAATCCTTTGAGACCAAGATGGAGGAGACGCACCAAATGATTGCTCGCCTCACATCATCCATAGCCCCATCTCCATCCTCCTCTAAGGTCGCCACTCCCTCATCCAAGGATAAGGCTAACACCGGATCCAAGGAAGATGAAGTGGTAGGTGAAAAACATAATGGTTCCACCTCCAGAGAAGGGAAGTGGTAAGGAGGAATATAGTGAGGTTCATCACTTATATTCCCCCGACCCACCTATCCCTCATCCTCATATAAACAATAGGGGTGATCCACCCAAGCTTACTGCATCTTCATTTAATCAATGGCAATTCTTAATGAAGTCTCATGTGTGAAGCTCTTCTATTGAACTTTGGAGGATTATCGAAGAGGGTCTTCATATTGGAGATCACACCAACCTGACAAGAAGAGAAGTTGTGGATAGCCAAATAAATGCTACGGCTCTCCACATGATACAGCTCGGAGTGGGTCCCAAGGACATGCCCCACATTGAACATCTCAACACAGCTAAAGAAGCTTGGGATGCTCTCACCGATCTCTTTATTGGAAATGAAAGCGTGAGAAGGAATAGGTATGATGCCCTTAGTAATGAAGCTAAAGAATTCTACATGTTGGATGGTGAAAACCATGAAGACATGTATAGAAGACTCAAGGGCATCGCAACAACATTTAGAAAGCATGGAGCCACTCACATTGATGATGCTTGGATAAAAAGGAAATATGTGAGTGCTCTAATGCCTTTTGAGCCAACATACTTGAAGAGCTTGCAAGGTAGACACAACTACCATCAAATGACGGCCAATGAAGTCATGCAAGAAATGGCATCATTCAAGGTTGCTGCAAAGAACGTGGAAGATGCCCGTGCCCATGCCATTGGAATGCAAAAAGGGGTCAATGTTGCTCCAAAGGATAATGTTGTTGAGCAAGATGAGGACGAAAGAGCTTTCGAGGGTGCCTCCATGGACTGCCCCGGTGAAGTCAAACGTGCTCATGGTGAGTACATGGCGTTTTACGCAAGGAACTTTTGGAAGGATGCAGCCAAGGCCAAGTCGGAACTCGAGCACAAGAATGGGTCAAGTGGAAAAAGAGAAAGTGGCCCAAAACTGAGAACATGCTACAATTGTGGAGATATGCTGCACTTTGTGGCCGAGTATCCATATCAAAATAGAGAAGACAATGGTGGCAGGCTCATCCTTAAAGAAAAATCCAAGGCACCTAAGAAAAAGCCATTTATCAAAAAGAATGGCCCTTACAAGAAGCAACCCAAGATTGTCTTGGTGGCACAAGAAGAATATTCCTCTACAAGTGAAGATGAAGAGGATGAAGATAGCTCTCATGAGGTGGCTGCTATAGCCACCACATCGACTCCATCATCTCTCTTTGACTCGCCAAACGAAAACATCATCAACAACAATGTCACTTGTCTTATGGCAAGAGGGTCTGAGGTATCATCTTCTAGTTCTTCATTCCCTAAGACTAACATAAATATGGATATGGATGATCATACTAGTCTTTAAATGAAAGAACAAGTTATTGCTTTGGACAACTTTTTCACTAACTTGCAAGGTGAGCACAAACTGCATTTTGATGCTCTTATGAGTCAACTTGCCCAAGCCGAAGATCTCCTTAAAGAAAAGGGCAGAATTGAAAGAGAAGATGCCTTGGAGATAGCGTCTTGAAGAATGCCTTGGAAGAAGAAGAGGAAGCTCGAGTATCCTTGGAAGAGAGACTCGAATCCATTGAGGAGTCACATGAAGAAGTTGTGGCTCAGCTCATCAAAGAACGTGACAACACTCTTGCCAAGGTAAAGAAACTAAAGAAGGAAAATATTGAATTTGGGGTTGCTCATGCTAGACTCTCAGAGAAGTTTGAGAAACTTGACAGTGCTCACAAGGCATTGGAGAGTGAACACTCTACTCTAAATGAGTCTCATGACCAGCTCCAAACTCAACTGAGGAAGTATGATGTGCTCAACACCTCCACATCATCTTATGGACAAGAATAACTTGCAAAGGGATCTCGACACAAAGGTAAAGAAGTTCTAGATGAGATACTTAGCAAGCAAAGGACAAACAATGGAAAAGATGGTCTTGGTTATATTCCCAAGACAAAGAATAAGAAGAACAAGAAGAAAAAGAAGAGCAAGACTACTTAGCCAAAGACTAGCACCACCACCAATGACAAGTCTAATTATGATGGTTTTGCAGGGGCTAACAATCCTAACTTTGAGTTATATTGTGATTTTTATGGTGATGTTTATGCTAGCTATGTACGTCCTTATGATTGTTACATTCCTTGGTCTATTTGCGTCCCCCAGACCCTTGTCACTAACATGAGAGGACCCATTGAAAAATGGGTACCTAAAACCAAGAAGTAACTTTCTTGCAGGGCTATGCTTCCGGTTGGTCTAAATGGGTACTCGATAGCGGCTGCACGAGTCACATGACTGAAAGCAAGGAGATCATCATGGAGATGCGGCCAAATCATGATCATATAACCGTCTCCTATGGTGACAAGTCAAAATCTGAGGTATTTGGTATCGGAAAAGTTGTGGTGGCTCACGATATCTCTCTCGTGGACGTCATGCTTGTTGAGACCCTCGGTTACAATTTACTTTCAGTTTGCGCCCTTGGTAAGATGGGCTTTGCAGTTTTTATTGATGCTGATTTGGTGGTACTCTTGTGGAGCAAGTCTCTAAAAGTCGCTTTTGTGGAATATGTTGAAAATGACCTGTACGTGGTGGACTTTTCGGGGAAAACCACTACAGGCCCGATGTGTCTTTTCAGAAAGGTTGACGTGGGTTGGTTATTGCATCGCCGACTAGCCCACATCAATATGAGAACTTTGCAAAGTCTCAACAAGGGTGGCCACATCCTTGGACTAAAAGAAAATGTCTCCTTTGCCAAAGATTCTGTTTACAGGGCTTGTGTTAAAGGGAAAATGCATGACTCTCCTCATCGAAGGAAGACTATTATTTTGTCAAAAGGATCTTAGAGCTCCTTCATGTGGACCTCTTTGGACCTCCATCTCATGCAAGCCTTGGTGGGAAGAAGTACTGCCTTGTGATCATTGATGACTACTCAAGATACATTTGGGTCTATTTCTTAAAGTTGAAGAGCGAGACTCAACAAACGGTCATCGACTTTGCCAGCAAGGTTCAACGTTAACACAACGTCCCTATTCTGGCAATAAGAAGTGATAACGGCTCCGAGTTCAAGAACTACACCTTAAATGAGTTCCTAAGTGAAGAGGGGATAAGACATCAATATTCCGCAGCGTACACCCCTCAACAAAATGGTGTTGCCGAGAGGAAGAACCGGACTCTAATGGATATGGCAAGGTCTATGCTAGCCGAATTCAAGTCTCCCTATAACTTCTGGGCTGAAGGAATCTCTATAGCTTGTCATTCATCCAACCAGTTATACCTCCATAAAATCTTGGACAAGACTCCGTATGAAATACTTAGCGGTAACAAGTTAAACATCTCATACTTTCGGGTATTTGGGTGTAAGTGTTTCTTTCTCATCAAGGGAGTTCATTTATCTAAATTTGAGTCTAAGGCTTTAGAGGGTATTTTTGTTGGTTATGGTGCCGAATCCCACACTTATAGAATCTACAATAAGCTCTCCGGAACTGTTGTAGAATCTTGTAGTGTGGTGTTCGAGGAAAATGACGGCTCCCGTGCATGGCAAGTTGATGTTTGTGATGCAGATGTTGAAATACCCCAAGATGCCATAAGAAGAACGGACGTGGGTTTTTTCCGCCCCATTGAGGAACCCCTTGTGGCGGATTAGGAAGGACAATGCTCTACTCATGAAGAGCTCTCATCTACACAGACTCAACATGCTCCAACCACGGGAGTAACTTCTACACCAACTCCACCAAATGCTAAAGTTCAACATGCCCCTGGATGCTCCAGGGCGGATTATCCGGTCACCACTCCTTTGATGACCAAACTGTTCATCATATCGAAGAAACTGCTACAAGCTCCAGGTCGAATTTTTCGGCTAACCCTGGATTATCCGGCCCCTCGCCAATTCAAGCAAGTTCCAGGCAACCTGATGAAGTTGTATCAAGTTCTCCCAGGCCAGATTATCCGGCCTCACCCTCGGCCAGATTATCCGGCCCTGAAACTCCTAATGATCAGCAGCCTCCTGTTACGGCTGTTGATCCACCTCAAGGGCATATTTCGTCATCTCCTACTACTAATAATCAGACTTCTAATCAAGGTCAAGCAAATGATTCCAACGAAGACTCAAGTGATGAAACTATTCCACCAAGAGACAACAAGCTTATTGAACTTCGTCGCAAGGCTTGTGCTGATCGAAACCTTGAATTAAGGGGCCATACTCTTGACAAAGTTGTAGGTGATCTTCGACGAAGGGTTTCCACAAGAAGGGAATTGGCAAGTTTTGGTTAGCATCAAGCTCTCACATCTCAATGGTGGAACCCAAGAAAGTGTTTGAAGCTCTTGAAGATCCGGACTGGGTTGTTGCTATGGATGAAGAGTTGAATAACTTTGAGCGCAACAAGATCTGGAAACTAGTGGAGAAGCCCAAGGATTACCGCAATGTTATCGGCACTAAATGGATATTTAAAAACAAGCAAGATGAGAATGGCATTGTTGTGAGGAACAAAGCGAGACTAGTGGCACAAGGCTATTCCCAAGTTAAGGGCATTGACTTCGGCGAGACCTATGCTCCTGTGGCTCATCTTGAGTCCATCCGTATCCTTCTTGCTTATGCTACCCATAATAATTTTAAATTGCAGCAAATGGACGTTAAGAGTGCTTTTCTTAATGGTCCTCTACATGAGTTGGTATATGTAAAGAGACTCCCGGGATTTGAGGATCCTAACTTCCCAAACCATGTCTACAAACTCGATAAGGCACTCTATGGCCTTAAACAAGCCCCACGTGTGTGGTATGAGCACCTTAAAGAGTTGTTGATAGACCGTGGCTTCGAAGTTGGGCAAATCGATCCCACTCTTTTTACTAAGAAGGTTAAGGGGGAGCTCTTCGTATGACAACTATATGTAGATGACATCATCTTTGGTTCTACTAATAAAACTTTTAATGATGAATTTTCAAAGCTTATGACTGACAGGTTTAAGATGTCTATGATGGGGGAGTTATGGTTCTTTCTTGGATTCGAGATCAAGCAACTCAGAGAAGGAACCTTCATCAATCTAGCTAAATACATCCAAGACATGCTCAAGAGATTCAAGATGACGGATCTTAACGGCGTTGATGGCTCTGTAATGGCGCCAGGAAAATGCTGGTGCGGTGTTGATGTAGAGCTCGTTGGGAACCCCAAGAGGAAGGTATGATGAGCACAGCAGCAAGTTTCCCTCAGTTATGAAACCAAGGTTTAATCACACCAGTAGGAGCAAGGAAACACCCCAAAGGTGTTGCTAGCTGAGCCTTGGCAGGGCGCACTACCGGTGCTAGTAGCAACGTGGAGACCTGCACAACACAACCACAGAACTTTGTCCCCAACTTGCGATGAGGTTGTCAATCTCACCGTGTTTTGCGGAAAACAAAGGATTAAACGTATCGAATGGAAAGAAGTAAAAGTTTGCAGAAAGTAAACACAAAGCAGTAAACAGTTTGTAGATTGTATGTAAAGAAAAGGACCAGCATCCATAGTTCACTAGAGGTGGCTCTCCTTAGATAGATAACATACTGGGTGAACAAATTACAGCGGGGCAATTGACAGACATCGAGAAAGCAATACATGCATATACTAATCATCTTGACTCCTTTGAGATTCGATTGGGCATTGCAACATTATACATAGACCGCCATCCAACTGCATCTATGACTAATAATCCACCTTCAGGTTATCATCCGAACCCCCTCCAGTATTAAGTTGCAAGCAACAGATTATTGCTTTACGAACTGCGTGTAAAGTAAACAATACGATTGTTCTATGAACAAAGGATTGTTGTTTACTCCCTTGTAGCAACAACACATCTAGTACCTTAGAGATTTCTGTCACTTCCCCAGATTACCAGAGGCATAAACCCACTATCGAGCATAAATACTAACTCTTGGAGTTGCTAGCATCTACTTGGCCAAGATAGCTACTAACAACGAAAAGCATGCAAGATCACAAATAACAAAGACATGATAGAATCAATAATCAATCTGAAATTGCATCTCAATATCCATCGGATCCCCGCAAACACAACATGCAGAATGACAAATAAATGATCTTGATCATGAACGGAGCTCACAAGATCTAAACATGAAAGCACAAAGGAGGAGAACCAGCCATCTAGCTACTACATGGATCCGTAGTCCAAGGATGAACTACTCACGCATCACATCGGAGGCTTGCATGGTGATGAAGAAGGCCTCCAGTGTGCCGGGAAGAGCTTCAGATCCCTCCCGATCTAGGGATGGAGATGATGGCGGCTATAGACTCTTTCGTGGATTTTTTGATCGGGTACTTAGGGTTTTCGTCCCGAGGGCATCTTATAGGCGGAAGGAGAGGCCGGGGGGGTGCCTGGGCTGGCCACACCACCCCTGGCACGGGCCAAGCATGGCCGTGTGGCCAGGTGGTGTAGCCGCCCTCTGGCCCTTCTCCGTCTCGTATTCTGGCATCTGATGACTTCCGAAAAAATAGGCACTTTGGCTTTTGTCCCGTCCAATTCCGAGAATATTCATTTTTTGACTTTTCTGGAACCAAAAATAGCAGAAAATTGGTAGCTGGCACTGTGGCTCTTGTTAATAGGTTAGTCCAAGAAATCATATGAAAAGTACTCCAAAGTGTGGGCAAAACACAAGAAAGTGGATAAAACCAAGCATGGAACATCAAAAATTATAGATACATTTGCAATGTATCAGGCGTCGCCACTCCGATGCAAACAAAATGTCATCTTGAACTTAACCCCCATGGTAAAGATGTGGACCAAAAGGTATACCGGTCCATGATCGGCTCGCTTCTTTACCTCTGCGCATCTAGACCCGATATTGTGTTGAGTGTGGGGGTGTGTGCAAGGTATCAAGCATCTCCTAAAGAAAGCCACTTAGTGGCGGTCAACAGGATCTTCCGATATTTGGTTCATTCCCCTAACTTTGGTCTATGGTATCCCAAGGGCTCCAATTTCTCTCTATGTGGTTATACTGATTCAGATTGGGCGGGTGATAAGGATGATCGGAAATCAACTTCTGGAGCTTGTCAGTTCTTGGGAAGATCTCTAGTTTGTTGGTCATCTAAAAAGCAGAATTGTATCTCTCTCTCTACCACCGAATCTGAATATGTTGCTGCTGCTAGTGCCTGCACTTAGTTATTATGGATGAGGCAAACTTTAAAGGAATATGGTGTCAATTGTGACAAAGTGCCTCTTTTATGCGATAATGAAAGTGCAATCAAAATTGCGTACAATCCGATACAACACACAAGGACAAAGCATATTGAGATTTGGAATTATTTTATTCGGGACCATGTTGCTCGAGGCGATATTGATCTATCTTTTGTGAGCACGAAGAACCAACTTACAGATATTTTCACAAAGCCACTTGATGAAGCAAGGTTTTGCTACTTGAGGAATGAGCTAAATATCATTGATTCAAGGAGCTTGTCTTGATTACCCATGCACTCACTCGTACATCCCAGTCTTATTTGGTCTAGATGTGGGCATGCATATAGGGGGAGTGTGGTCCTAATTTATTGGGCTAACCCTCCCCCCATAATTTCAAAAGCAAGTCAAATCATTTCTCTTAATATCATTTTGTGATATGTGAGCTTATTGATGAGTATTGGTCATGAACCCAAGATATATCTTCGCGGTGTCATACCATACACTCCAACAAGGTGGCTTCGGCCACCGCCCTCTTCCATGAGAAGAGTTGGATTTATTTGGATCTTCTTGATCGTTTTTAGCTCCTCTCATGTTTTTATGGGAAGCACACTCAATTTTGGCTTTTAGTTGCTTTGATTCTTGCAAATTTTAGTGTGTAGTACCATCTCAGTTTGGCTCTCTTAATCCTAAGCCTTTACCTACCCCTAAGCCATCTATTCTTGCACACAAGTCCCTTGTACACCTTGGGGCGTTAGCATCGCTCTTCTTCCTTTTTGGCGTCTCGATGCCAAAGGGGGAGAAGTAGTTCTATTAGGTCTCCGAGGATTTGCATGGGTCGGGCACAAGCATTTGCACTTTTTCATTCGTCGTTTTCTTGCTTGTGTCCATTTAGCGTTGAACTTTAATTTGTGGTTTGTGGTTTGTATGAAAACTTTGTGTCTATGGATTTCTGGATTTATCTCGTGGATTATGCCTATGGATTCATCTATCATATCCTATAATGTTGGGTATCTATCTCGAGGAAGGCGCTTATATTGGTTATCACATTGATAATAGTGGCTATATGAAGGACACCTCTCCCTATCTCGATGGTATGATTATGTTGTTTATATTTCAATGGAATAAACTCGCACCTATTTGTGTGCATTTGTATTCAAATACAAATTTCTAGTATGCACACATTGAGGGGGAGTCTCTTTCATGTATTTATTGTTGGTGGTCTTGTGAACTTTCTTGCAAATCCTAGTATTGTCATCTAACACCAAAAATGGGGAGATTGAAAGATACTTTCATGATTTCCTATGTTTTGTGTGTTAAATAACAATACCATGGAATTTCTAATGTGTACTAAGTGTTGCAGGAAAGTTTTGAGCACTTGGGGGACCGGATTATCCGCCCCCATTGATACATTGCAAATGTATCTATAATTTTTGATGTTCCATGCTTGGTTTTATCTACTTTCTTATGTTTCGTTCCAACTTTGGAGTACTTTTCATAGACTTTCTTGGACTAACCTATTAACAAGATGTCATAGTGCTCGTTGCATGTTTTCTGTTGTTTTTGGTTCCAGGAAAGTCAGAAAATCAATATTCTCGGAATTGGACCAGACAAAAGCCAAAGTGGATATTTTACCAGAAGACTCACGCAGCCAGAAGATGAGACAGAGAGGGGCCAGGGGCTGGCCACACCACCTAGTGGCGCGGGGCAGGCCAGGCCGCGCCAGGGGGTGGTGTGGGCCCCTCCAGCACCCCCTCGGTCTCCCCTCTCGCCTATAAGAGCCTCCCGATGCATAAACCCTAAATCGTCAAGCTTCCAGCCGCGAAAAGTTCTGTAGCACCGCCGCCACCGAAGGGGAGATTCGGGGGACAGGAAGTCTCTGTTCCGGCACCCTGCCGGGATGGGGAAGTGCCCCCGGAGCCATCTCTATCGATCTCCACCACCATCTCCATCACCATTGCTGATTCCCATGATGAGGAGGGAGTAGTTCTCTCTCGAGGCTAAGGGTTCTACCAGTAGCTATGTGTTCATCTCTCTCTCTATGCATGATCTTATTGAGATCATGAGCTTGTAATCTATAGATCTACCTTGCTACTCAAGTGCTTTAATAGGTCTCTGCTCTCCCCATGTGTGTGAAAGTGACAGGGTGCACACCATGGTGGCACTTAGGCTAGAGATTACAAATACTTGTTATGAGTTATATTTGGAGTTGGATGTCTCTATAAAATTGTGGTGTTTGTTGGAACCATCTAGTGCTCAAGGTGACAGTGTGGGGTTTTCTAGATGGGAAAGGCTTACTTCGAGGTGTGCTGTTATAGCCCTACCATTGATTAGAGTGTCCAACCGGAGAGTAGTTCAGCGTAGTATCATGAAGATGATATATTTATATGAGAGTGTTCACTAGTGAAAGTATGATCCCTAGGCCTTGTTTCTGATCATTGATACACCGTTTGCAATTAGATCTGTTACATGTTTGCTTGCTTCCATCTTTATTTCAGTTTGCCTTTAGTCTTTTCCCACGTCAACCACACGCCAGCAAGCTATTTTCTATCACCGTTACCACTTATAATTATCTATACCACTTGTATTTCACTATCTCTTTGCCGAACTAGTGCACCTATACACCTGACAAGTGTATTGGGTGTGTTGGGGACACAAGAGACTTCTTGTATCTTGATTGTAGGATTGCTTGAGAGGGGATACCTTTGACCACTTCCTCCCTGAGTTCGATAAACCTTGGGTGATCCACTTAAGGGAAAACTTGCTGATGTTCTACAAACCTCTGCACTTGGAGGCCCAACAACTGTCTACAAGAATAGAAGTGCGTAGACATCACCCATCATGGGCCAGATAATCCGGCCGGACCACCTTGGCCAGGGCTGGCTCTGCGTGAGCTTCTGTCTAGGGGCGGAATTTCCCCCTGCCAGTCCGGCTCTAGGGCGGATTTTCTCCCTGGCCCGGATAATCCGGCCTTCATGTTGGGCCAGATAATCCGGCCCCAGGGGAATCACCCAAGAGAGCGTCTGCGCGAGCTTCTGTCTGGGGGCGGAATTTTCCCCGGATATTCCGTGGCTGGGGCAGATTTTCCCCTAGCCGGATAATCTGGCCCTCCCCTAGGGCCGGATAATCCGGTCCCCAGGAGAAGGTGTCAAGGGCCAGCCTGCACGAGCTTCTGTCCGTGGGCGGATTTTCTGCCGGATAATCCGAGTCTGGGGCGGAGTTTTCCCCAGGCCGGATAATCCGGTCCTCACTTGGGTCAGATAATCCGGCCCCCAAAGGCTCCAACGGCTTGGTTTGGAAAGGGGGTATAAAATCCCCTTCATTCCCATCGAGCAGAACTCTTGATTCATTCAAAAAGTGTCAGACCCATTGCAAGAGCTCTCTCTCTAGATCTCCCACTTCAACCACCCGAAGGCTTCGATCTTTGGGGGAATTGAAGGAGGATACAATCTTCATCGCCATCACGAATCAAGCGCATCAACTCCTCTCCATTCATTTGGAGAAATCCCCGATCTAGTATTTTTGTTAATATCTAGATCTTGTGTTTTGTTATTGATAACTTGTTCTTGTGGTAGCTTGTTGTCATTACGGAAGCCTCCAATTTGGTTGTGGAGTTGTGCCCCGCTAGTTGTGTAAAGGCGCCGGTACCCGCCTCGAAGGGTTCCTATAGTGGAAAGGTGGATCAGGCCTTTGGTGGCGGGATCCATCGGAGAACAGGGTGAGGCCTATTGTGGCGTGGTGGTCTTAGTACCACCCACCCCTCCAACGCAGATGTACTTCCCTTAACAAGGAAGGAACTGCGGTAAAACAAATCATGTGTCTCCGCGTGCTTCACTACGGTTCACTCGTTCCTCTTTCCACTCGCCTCTTACTCTCTAGTAGATAGGTTTGCATATAGGGAAATTCTTCTAAATAGTTATCTAGAGAATTTACCTTTTGTGTTAAGCCTAAAATTGAAAAAGCATTAAAATTTGAAGTAGCACCTATTCACCCCCCCCTCTAGGTGCCCATACGATCCATTTCACCTGTGCCGGGCCAGTGCCGTGCTGGCCCAGCCCGTTGGCCAGGTTAGGATTGAGGATATCAGCAAATAGTCTTTCCTTCACAAAACTTTCCAAAACACTTTCCCCTCGGGACGCCTCGCGTGAGGCTGCTCTAGAGGCTCCCAAACCCTAACAAAAAGCGGCACCCCGATCTAGTCTCTTCGGTCGCTGCCAGCACCGGCGATGGTGTCCATGCTCGGCCGCCGAAGGCGGGGGGCCACGACGGCACGCTCGGCAGGCCCTCCTTCGCGTGGAGGCGGGGTCTCGCAGGGGTGGCAGCTGTGGAAAGCATGTCCAGCGGTGCGACCTTGGTGGCGTCTGCTGGAGCATGGTGGGGTTACGGTGGTGCGGTAGAGCTTGGCAGGGAGTAGAGGATGCTGGTAGCGATGGTGGTGCTTCGGCAGCGAGAGCGGAACGCGGTGACAAGGTCCGAAATCGTCGAGGCGACAGCGACGAGGCTCGGCTAGGAAGGATCCTGGCGAGCAGTGCCCGGCCATCTCTGTGCTGCTGGCACGCGGCAGCGCTATCCTGCTGCCTGCCTGCATGGGAAAAGAAGGTGAAGGGCGGGCTCGACCTAGGCCACCACAAGCCCGATCTGGGCTTTTGCTCTAGACCCTTGCGTCACGTGGAGGTTACCTGGAGTGGGTGGCATTGCTGCGGAGGGTCGTGATTCTGCCTTGAGGTGGTCGGTAGCTGCCTCCCGTCCGGGTTGGAGGAGGATGATGGACCGTGGCTCCTAGCCATGTGGGGAGTCGGAGTTCTGCGGCTTTGCAACTTCATAGAAAAGGTGCTGCAGCGGCGGCGGTGTGATGCTTCACGGACGGTATGCCACTTTTCCGGGATCTTAGGACAGGCTCTCTTATGTGGTGTTTGGTTGGTCAGTGGTGGTTGTCTTCGGATTAGCCAGTGTGGAGTTGGTTTACGCTCGTTTCTCGCAGCGAGTGGTGTCGTTCTTGTACTCAAACCTGACTTCTATAAAAATATGGTACGTCTTTAGCGTACTCTCGAAAAAAAGGATATCAGCAAATGTACCCAAGGAAATATTCTGCCTGCCCATGGACTACTAGTCTGGCGTTCAAGTAATCGTCGGGCACGATGCCACAGACGCCAATAGCTACGAGCCTAGGCCACATGCTTTTCATCGGCACCAAGGCATGTTGGGTACTGGTAGAGACAAGGGCAACGTGACGGGAGGAAGGCTAGATGATCTCAATCGCTCTTGTCGAGTTTCAGACCACTTAGGGCGTGTACAGTCGTCCACCTCAGCTGTCTGTAACAAGTGCAACGTTCGACTTTTTCTGATGTGGAAACGGTTGAACAAAGGGAAAGAAGAACGGGCGTCTGTAGTTCTACAAACGGCCAGTATCCTTGAAAATCGGTCGCTATAGACAGCCTTTTTCCTATTGTACGTGTAGGGTGCCTGTAATTGGCAATTTTCTCGCGTCAAAGCGCTATAGATCCCAGCAGGAAGGCAATCGTTTATTCAATTGACATTTTCTTGTTCAGAAACCTAAACAGACGGTCTTGTTGTACATATCGTCTACATCAGAGTCTGCATGTGACGTGGAGCTGTGGTACAGACGGTAGCTGTCTAGACCAATGTCCATGCCCTTAGAAATGGCGGTGGCGAGGATCTTAGATTGAGAGAAGATATTTTTTTTTGAATAGAAAAGGTCTCGAGGGACCAAGAGGCTGCAATTACTATCAGAACACACGACATGTACAGATTTTTATAGAGCCCTTAGCAACACTCGCACAAAACACCTGAGATTCGAAGATAAGGGCCCCAAAATTTACAAAAAAACACCCTAAAGCAAAACCCAGAAATGCCATCGAGTCCTTCGGTGCTCTGCCGTAGATCGCCGACATCCTCAAGGTGTGGAGCACACCGAGGACGGACGAGGAACTGCTTGAAGCCTCGCTGCCAGCAAAGAACCCTTGCATCCGGCCATCTCGAAACCAACGGGGACGAACCACTTGTTGTCGACGAAACGCCAAGCTCCAATGCAGGGGAGAAATCTCTACCACTGTGGAGAAAACCCATGGTCGCCTTTCGACCAGAACGGGCAGCAGCCCGGAGGAAAACACCATCGCCATCGGGCCCCTACGAGTTAGCATCAGAATCAACCACCGGAGCAGTACGACCAGGACAACACCTTCTGTCCTCCATCTTGGTGGCTTAGACAGAAACACAAGGCAGGAGTCGATCTGCTCATCTCCAGAGGAGAGGGCGACCACCACCGGGAAGAAGAAGGAGAAATTGTCCTCAGGCTCCACCCTCCCTCACCACCACGGCCGGCCAAGGGGGAATCGAGCACATGCTCGAGCAGAACGCCACGCCTCCCTTCCTCGCCACCAAGGCCGGCCAGGAGCGTCGTCGCAACTGCATCTCCGTCTTCACAGTGGATCACACCGGCTTTATTGAAGGAGAACGCCTTCACCTCCGCCTCCGCCGCATCTGTCTTCGACCACCAGAGCGCAGCCATGAAGGACAAGAAGATCAAGAAGATCGAGATCCAGCCGGGCGGATCTCGAATCTTCTCCATGGTAGGATGCCAAACAATGGCACAAGGCCAAAACGTACTCCTAAGACTCCTGAAGAAACCTAGACATACTCCGGCGCCGTTCCCCGGCCACCACACACCCACTCACCGGCTAATCCGACGAGGGCACCATGGGAGAGGCCCGGTCCTCTCGAAACTGTGCTCAGGAACAGAGGGGGTTGAGAGAGAGACTCTACTCCCATACAAGGTTTTGACTTGGATTGAGAGAAGATGATCCCTCATTGACTGCTGATGTGAGTCAGCGGTCACTTTGGTGGAGCCGTTTGGAGTTTTTTGTTTTGTTTTGTTCTTTGTTTTTTCTTTGGCTGTGTGTATCATTGATTTCTAGACATTATGTTGTTACAGCGGTCGGGTGTAGTTGGTATCGTTTGATGTTAACATATTCTCTTATCGAAAAAACGGATGAGGAATAACATTTCTGAAAAAAAAAACCAAAGGAGAATGCAAAACAATACGGTAGTTACAAAACATAAGTCTAGCTCAATACGATCTCAAAACATACATTCCTGATGATTTTAGCCAAATCGTCCCGTCTCCCGAGTCTCCCAACGCGTGCAACCGAGAGATAGGCGACACTCGCTGGAGCCTGTCACCATGGAATTCGCTAGCTGACTAACTTTTAGACTGTTTTAAATTCATTATCATACGGGAAACGCATACAGACCGATATACCAAACATGCTTTTTTTACTTTCGGCGAGAAGAGACATCGTGACCAAACAAACACCACTTACCGTCTCTGCTAGAGAGATGCTCTGAACAAAAAAAATCAAACATCCACATCCTGGACCTGGAACGGCAACCTGCGCTTTCGATTCTGTCAAAGTCCAACTCTGCTCATTGGAAAATGGAGGCCAAACCCCCGCCCTCCTTCCAAGCAGACGGCAACGGCGGCGGCGGCCATGTCCTCCTCCTCGCCTTTCCGGGGGCGCAGGGCCACCTCAACCCGATGCTGCAGTTCGGCCGCCGCCTAGCCTACCATGGCCTCCGCCCCACGCTCGTCACAACCCGCCACCTTCTCGCCACCCTCCCGCCCCCCGCGGCTCCCTTCCGAGTCGCCGCCATCTCCGACGGCTTCGACGCCGGCGGCATGGCCGCGTGCCCCGACTTCGAGGAGTACGCGCAACGGCTGGCCGCCGCGGGGTCCGACACCCTTGAGGCGCTCATCCGCTCGGAGGCCGAGGCGGGAAGGCCCGTGCGCGCGCTGGTATACGACCCGCACCTCCCGTGGGCGGGGCGCGTGGCGCGCGCCGCCAGCGTGCCGACGGCCGCGCTCTTCTCGCAGCCGTGCGCGGTGGACGTCATCTACGGGGAGGTGTACGCGGGGCGCGTCGGGCTGCCGGTCGTGGACGGGAGCGCGCTTAGGGGGTTGCTGAGCGTCGAGCTGGGTCCGGAGGATGTGCCGTCGTTCGTGGCTGCGCCAGACTCGTACCGGATGTTCCTGGATGCGGTGGTGGGGCAGTTCGATGGGTTGGAGGACGCCGACGACGTCTTCGTCAACTCATTCCATGAACTCGAGCCGAAGGTAAAGCCCTTTTTCGTGCCCCCGACCTGTTTGCTCTTTTGCTCAAATGAAAAGCGCAATCAAAACTAAACTGGGGAGGCGTGAATCAGTTTTTGAAGTACTCCTTATTTGTCTAAGCAGGAGGCAGACTACTTGGCGTCGACATGGCGTTTCAAGACCATCGGCCCGACGCTGCCATCCTTCTACCTGGATGACGACCGGTTGCCTTCCAATAAGACATATGGGTTCAACCTCTTCGACAGCACAGCGCCGTGCATGGCATGGCTAGATAGCCAACCCCCTTGCTCAGTTGTCTATGCCTCATATGGAACTGTCGCTGACCTTGAGCCGACCCAGTTATACGAGATAGGCAATGGGTTGTGCAATTCAGGTAAACAGTTCCTTTGGGTTGTCAGGTCCGTTGATGAGCACAAGTTATCGGAAGAACTCCGTCACAAGTGCAAGGAGAGGGGCCTAATTGTTTCGTGGTGCCCCCAGCTTGAGGTCTTATCTCACAAGGCCACAGGTATGGAAGTCTCTACCTGTTTTACTTACCACTCCTTGTCCGATTGTTTGAGCAAAAAACAGATAGTCCGTGTAACATCTTATAAATCCATCCATATACAAAAACTAGGCTGAATACGCAAACAAAATGGTCAAGGTAAGCGGAGCAATTTGATAACCAATCACTGATTCTGTGCAGGGTTGCACCAGTGCTTGTGAAGTCTTATTTTGTGTTGCATATTAGCATGTTCACTAACGGTCCTTATTTTTTAGATTATGAAATGAGAAACTGTGCTTTTGTACTCCTTCCCTAACCACCCCACCCTGTAATTTCACATTGGTAGCAACTACAAATTTGTGAACAAAGGTGCTAGCTTTCAGTTCCAGCACTACAAAACAATCTCAGCTGTTTTGCGGCCATACAAAGTTAGTGTGGAAACACAATATTCACAGTATAAATATTACACTGGAAAATTCCAGATGCACACATACTGTCATAAATAGGAACTATAATTCCTGAGAATCACGCAAGCCATGTAGAATGTTTAGATACTGCCTAAACCTATTTTTCATCAGTATAAATGAAGAGATCTTCTGGAAAAAGATATAGACACGAATATATTAATCGTAGCCTTGTCACAATTTACTGCAGATACTTCCCTAGACTATCTTCACTTAGTTTATTGTCGACCATGGAGTAATGGTTTGTTATAGTTCAATCATAGAATGTTTAAAAATGCACCTGTATACGAAACCTGCAGGGGAAAAATATAGAAACATGAGCAGATCAACTGTAACTTTTGCTACTGCTAATCCTTCTTAGACTGACTTTACTTAATTTAGTGTTGACTGTGGTGTAATGGTTCTAATAATTTGATGCTACAAGGGCATATTGCCTTTGTTCCTGATATTGTAGTACAAGGGGTATATGTGTACCATGGAGTAGTACTGTGTCTTTAACTTTCAAAGAAATATTTTTTGCATCCTAACGTAGTTTCAGGTCATGTAATCAACCAAAACTTCTATGCTGTAGAATCAAATTATGTCCAACTCAAAAACACAGGAATAGGAAAAATGAAGGAATCGAGATATCAAGTATCCTGGATTTCTCCAAGAACCAAAACCTCAGTAAAACTGCAAAACTTTCATTCGGATGTCATGCAGGAAAAACACATGAATCATAGACACAAAGACAAGAATACATGAGGTATTTCATCAAAGGAATCATAGCCCATTCCATAGGAATTTCATAGAGTGCAAGACTCCTATTCCTTTGTCCCAAATTGTATCATAGAAAATTTCCTATAGGAATCCTATCCTCCAGAATTCCTATGCATTTCCTTTGTTCCAAACAGGGCCAAAATATTTGAGTGATTTCTTCCAAATAACTACACCAAGTAGAAGATGATATTTTACTTCTGAACTCATCTATAGGCTGTTTCTTAACTCACTGTGGATGGAACTCTACAATAGAAGCTATTACTACTGGCGTACCACTGTTGGCAATGCCTCAGTGGACAGATCAGCCAACTACAGCAAAGTACGTTGAGAGTTCATGGGTAATTGGTGTTCGGGTCCATCGTGATAAAGAAGGTGTGGTGAGAAAGGAAGAGGTAGAGAGGTGCATAAGAGAAGTATTAGATGGTGTGAGGAAGGAGGAGTACAAAAAGAGTGCTTATAGCTGGATGAAGAAGGCTAAGGAGGCCATGCAGGAAGGGGGGAGCTCGGACAAGAATATTGCCGAGTTTGCGGCGAAGTATGCTTCAAGTTGATGTTGAAAAGTTCCTACTGCGGTAGGAAGGTGTTGTATTTGCGATTGTAATCATGTGTAAAATATAATTTTATACTGTTAAAGGGGGCGATGCCTGTTTTCTTGTGTTATTAGAAATTTGAATTTACAGGCCGAATACTATGTTATAAATTCTGACATGGTATATGTATTATGAGACTTATGACTTTCTGTGAGCATACTATCAGATCTGTTGTATCGTCTCTGCCCAATATGTGAATTAATTTGTTATTTTTTTGAAATATCGTTCAGAATGAATATTTATTTAATTGGCTCTTGCATTTCTGTTGCACTAATGCAAGTTCTCTAGTTTGTCAGATCACTGAGAAAACATAGGTTATTAAGACAGATGTGTGAACTATCCACCTCCACAAGACATGTAAACAAATGTATTGGACAGAAGAAGTGGGAGATCAGGTTAGCATTTGCCATCTATTTTCGTGCATTATGTATTTATTTTATATCCATTTGTTCATGTAAAAATAAAGAATGAATTCCCATTGTGGAATTATATAATAAAATAGTCAGAAACATGGAACATGGACCTCACTTGTAGTTATATGTTGGTTGGTTTCCTGGGCAGGCCAAAAGGATGCGCCAATTTGGCACCTGTGCTCCATGGAACTCGTTTTTGAAAACTTTGAAATATTCAAATTTAAACGGTCAAAAAAATCAAAAAAATACAATACTGTAGTTATTGATTTATTCTACCCTTGTGTAAATTTTCAACGCGAAATATCTTATATTATATCCTCAGAAAGAATGACAAAAAAACAGATCTGGGAGCATGAACAGTGCAACTTTGGAACCTTATAAAATTTGTCTATTTTTTTTTCTGAGCCTGAAATACAAGGTATTCACATTAAAAATCTGCGCGCTCGTAGTTTACTTAGTTGACTACATCCATATATTATTTTTTGGAACTTTGAAATGAAGTTTTCATTTTTTTAAAGGGCTCCATGGAGCTTGGGTGCCAAAGCCATTTTTCGCAAATCTACTCAGTAAAACCTCCATTTTTCTACTCACTAGCATGGCTATAGTCATGAAGATCTCGAGTGTTAATACTTTGTGATTTTTGTGAAACATATTTAATTTACATTTTAGACATGATTAAAATTTAATGACAGCAATGTTTCCTTTCCAAATGACTTTTACGATATTAAGATAGACACTATCATAATTGATTACAAAATAAAACGGCAACCCAAGACTTACATGTAGAACTCATGATCAACATGAGAAAACAATCCCGGTAAAAATCATGAGAAAAAAAAATACTCAGCTAGTATTTTTATGCCTAGTATATGTATAAAGTATTTTGATTGTTGCTCAGTTCACTCGTTTTCTCTGTATTGGTCATGATTTCGCAAATTGTCATTCAGTGTGGTGGTGTCGATAGTAGAACAAGGCCCCCTTTGTTTTGTAATGTCCAGCCAGATTATTTTATCCATTAACGCCTCTCAACGTACTGCAGGATTTATTAGTGAATAGCCAACACCTGGTTTTTCACATTCCAGAAGCTGTAGAGCTAATTTTCTGATGATATGGTTGCACCTAGTCTATGAACTTGTTTCTTTGTTTCTAGAAATTAAAGTGAGATGTTACCAACTGGACCTAGAATACTAGCTGATATGTTGGCGGCATGTAGAATAAGTCCTACAGCATATGCGTGGGCACTAGGCAGACATAACACTTCCCTTACCAATCAGCGTTTTTTGTACCAAGTGAAAGTGAAGTCTCATAGACCTATTCGAACAGCCCATCGTAACAGATTAGCAAGTGACTGATTATTGGCTTGTTGCTCTGCATAACAAACACTGGGATGACTGATTATTGGCTTGTTGCTCTGCATAACAAACACTGGGATGACCGTACGTTTAGTACAATATGCTCTACCGAACATAATTCATAGACCAACTAAACCACAGACATACAGAAGATAGTCTTCTCAGCTTCAACAACTGATCTGTAGTCTTGTGGAAAGATTTCTTTTCAATTTATTAGTAAACCGTAGTAATTAATTAGCCTTTCCTAGTGCAGCTGTAGATTGAACTGTCTGAAATATGTCCTTCAGAAAGTACCAACCAAGAATGTATGTTTGTCATATCTTCAGATTTTCGATGAGACGTAGGCATGAATGTTTGTCCATTGAGGCGATAATAGTCTCTATAATTTATATTTCTAAGTAATCCTTTATTTAGATATATTAGACCCCACATATTCTAAGATTTTTTAATGATCATCTCAATGGTCAGACTATGTGATTAAGAGTTGTAGATTCACATATAAAAATATAAAATAACCACGTATTGTTGAACTATCTTGAAAAACATGAGCACCTTACATTATGAAATTAAACAGAGAGTTACCACAATACGTATAGTAGTTAACCACGAAGAAACTGTAGCAAGTGCAAAAGCGTACTAGTAGCACCTGCCAACAGATTAAAGCTGCTCATGAGCATTTTAATCGTAAGCATGAACTCAAAGTAACAGCGCTACTGCCAAGGGAAACGTATTATGCTGACAATGAGAGTGGTTTATATATCTTACTGAAAGTGGCAAGGGATATAGTGATCATGTAAACTAGTACTAGTAAATTAATACTCCTTTAAGAAAATTCCTTGTATTTATGTACCTCTTTTTTTCTCTTAATGAAAAGTCACTGCTCCTGCCGAAAACGCAAATTGAACACGCGCACATATGCTACCCGGAATCACTGCCATATTGCAACTTTCTATTCAGGTGCCCAGAGAGCAGGGTCAAATGTTCTGAGTCCGTGACTGATTCACACATAGACATCCATCTCGTCTAATCATCACCTCCAAAAAAAAAGGAACTCGTCGAATCTAGCTTGCTCCACCATGAACTTTCATCAGTATCAGTTCATAGGTTTTCCTAATTGGATGTGGTGGCAAGCATGCTCTATCTTCCTGTACTGAGCTTGGGGCAGGCACAGGCTCGGACCTGACTTTGCTATTAGAGTAGTTCGTTTAATTTTTTCTCTGTACTGACTTGGAAGCACCATCAGGTTGTTCTAGTTTCTGAATTAGTCTCCTTTCCGTTTTTTACCCATATTGTTTTTCCTTCCGAGCTGTAACCACTTCCTAAAACCGAGTGCTGAGCGAAGCACAATTTGTTCTCTTAGCAAAGCACAGCAATGCTATAGGGTGAACCAGTCCTGTGGATAAACGACTCATAATAGGCATGCTGTACATGATGCAACTCCAAGCCCACTCTCATTTATTCAATGCCATTGAGTCTGATACAGAGTATGCCACACTGTATCGCCTGTAGCGTGGTAGAAAATGCACCCAATACACATCTCCACGCTCAAATTAGCGATGTAGATAACGTGTGTATCTATGCTCACGAGGCAAAATGCCCTCTCCCTGCTCCTGCCATCTTCTTAAAGAAACAGACCTGTTATTCTAGTTAGCACATCTAACCGGCGCCCCTCAACTCATATTGTTCTCCACGAAGAACACATGGGGTAGGATTTCACGTGTTCAAAGATGTAATAATTCTGATTTTTTTGAGTATGGCCTCGAATATGCTGCCACCAAAATACTCAGTTCGCTTTTAAATTATTTCAGTGTAAAATATATTCAAAAGAATAAAAAAATGTATATCAGCAAAATATGTTTTGTGAATTGAAGGTTTTACATTACTAAAACCTTTATGAAAATTAGAGAGGTTTTTACATTACTAAAACCTCTTAAACAATTGAAGGGGAGAGGAAGAGGATCTTAGTCCAGAATATCACAACTGCTTTAAAGATTTCACCACCTAACTGAAATCACCTTTGACAGTTCTGTTTTCTCCTTAGTCTACTTTAACCAAACTGCCTGCCTTGCTGCAAAATAACCCGAAAAAGTTGGACATGAATATAATAATATCCATCTGAATTACATTAGCGCGTTGAATTTACAATGCATCCTTACATATTTCCTGACTAATTTTGAGCGGTCCACGATACAAATTTATTTTGCACCCATTGTAGATGTAAAAAAAATTCTAGAAAGTTACGCAGTTGGACCGGTAATATATGCTTACCCCACTAAAAATTGCCTCACCTAGGTGGAGAATCCACAAGCTAAAGTGGCACTGCCCATCGTCAAATGGAAATCAAGATGGAGAAAAAAAAAGAGAAACTCCATGGTTTATACAGGTCCGTCGTTTCTCCCTCTCTGCCTATAAATAAACACATCACCAGCTCTTGACTCCAGACAGAAAACAAAAGCCAGAAGTAAACTACTTTAACTATTAAGGTTTCTCTTCCATCTCGTAATGAAGCTCCTTCCTCTGGTTATCCTTGCCATGGTAATGCTTAACGGCTGCGCCATGGCTTCTCGCATGACACCAAGAGGTGAGCTAGTACATGTAGTAATGAAGACGGTGGCGAAGGTGGAGGGGACAGCGATTGACAACCATCATGCGATACCGAGGCCGGAGTACGACAGCTGGAGCAGCCCGGGAAACATGCCCGGGAGTGGCCATGACATTGGGAGTGAAGAAGCCAAGCCTTGAGAAGATCGATATGTATGCCTTTATGTGTACCAATCTTTGCATTCATGCATGTTCTGCATGTTGAGTTCGTATACACAATGCATGTAGTATGTATGGTATGGGACATGTTGTGCACGTCTGATTGTGATACATATATGTAAATTAAGACTGTACCTATCACACATATATTTCAGATATTCCCTTCATATAGAATAAAGCAAGGCAATGAATTCACTGATATTCATATGCCAGGCAACAGTGTGAGCTTTAAAGTTGATTTATCAGGACTGGATCTTGAATCTTGGTCCCTACATCATGCAAATGAATTAAATATAAATATTTAATTTACCTGTTAGTAGAACCAAAAGAATATTAGTGGTGTGAAACAAATGTGTACCTTGGCATGAATAAACATAAACCATCCTCAAAGTTTAATTGATGGAATATTGCTCCGTTCAAATTTGTAGAGGCTGCTAAAACTGTATTTGCAAAACAATTAGGATATACTTCCATCCAGAACATATTTTATAATTTATAGTTCAATATATATCCCTTTATTTTATTGCATCAACGACTAGCACGGGTATGGTGGGAAATTGATCACCATATGTGTACATGTGTAGCTAAATCTATGTATAATCTTTATAAACCCACAAGAATATGCAGAAGTGAGTTACCATGTACTTCTGCATAAATTAGAAATCTGAATGTCTAGCTACATGAACATACATCTTATTATACATATTCATTATGCTTGTATGAATAATTCTCATGAATATTCAGGTCAGATCATATCTTCACAAAAGTAGATAAATAGTGACACATTGTTCCCCAAAACACACGAACTTATATTGTGGATTTCTATTTATGGATTAATGTTTCAGTTCATGAATTAAATGAATGATGTGAGAAAGAAAATTGCTAACATATGGTCTAATATATTGGAAACCTACAAACTGTGTAACTAACTAGTGTTTTGATGTGGGAAAATAAATTAAGAATCATAACTATCTCTAAACATGAAGGGAAACATGTAGAATATGATAACTCTTAACTAAGAATTGTCTTATCTGTTGGCAGATACAATTGCACTTCTCAAGTTAATTAAGGTCTTGTTTGAAATGACCAATCCATAGAATATTCACTGTTGTGTTGGCCATGAAAAAAATATTTTCTCTCTATCCCTATACAAGTAGGTTTGGTTTCAGAAAACTCAAATTTATACCACCAAATAAACAAAATTACCTATACTTGCCATATGATACAAATATTTAGGAAATACCCAAGTAAATAGATGAAGTAGCTATATTTTTCCAAAAATAATCTTAAGCTTACAGATGCTGGCACGCGGGAGATATTGTAGCATAAGATATGGTCCTTTCATTGGGTATTTTAAAAATACCCCCAGTTATTCTTTGACGGAGAAACTTGACAAAAATGAGTAAGCATGCTATGCTTCCAGTTAAAAGGCCCGTAAAATAACTAACTAAAGTAACCCCACCTTTATCTTACATATTCTGCTAACCATTTATTTGAACCCTCTTGCTTGCAAGAGAACTCCATTAATTTGCAGGGGACGAAATGACAGGCAAAATGGCTAAGGGATCCTGAGTAGTATTATTGATAAATACAGGAATACATTGAGAAATAAACTGTGTTTAAGAGTTACACCACTAACATTTTAGCTTTTACCGATATGCTTACACACATAGATTATGACACTTTTAGTGGCCAATTCAAGCTGTCGGGTTAAAGTTTAGGCAGGGTTATTCTCCACCAGTATATTAAATATCAAGTCGCGTCATTGCAAAAAAGGCATAAACCACTATCTTAGTGGGAAATACTATTGACAGTGTTTGATGATTTATGCATAGTTTATGATTTCATCGCAACGATTGGGCCAAGTAGTCTGCATAATCTTCAAAATATAGACTATTTCCAACTAATTTATGTCACTGTACACTAAAAGGCAGGTTCTAATTAATCTGGCTGTCATTTTTCACTACAGGATTTTACTGGATCAACACGAGAACCTTTTGCATCCCACAAGAAAGATTTTTTATTCTTGTGTAGCATTCGATTATATCTTTTCATTGTTAGGTTTTTTCCCTGTACGAGTGTTACACTAGGAAAAAAAACTAGCCTTTTCTGACTATATAAAGGGTGCCTGACCTGACCAAACCATAGCCTTCAAGACACAGTACCTACGTAGAATCTAAAGTTAGATCGTATCACGGGGGAGATTTGGCTCCAGCCTCCAGGTTTGACTCTTCGTTCTTGTCCCTTCTATCTCATGATCATCTTTCATAGTATTTCGATCATATAAATTATGGTATTTATTTATGCTGTTCCTATATGTCTCTCTCGCCCTCTCTGACGTTAATTCAGTCACCATGAAAGAGCAAGTGAAAGCAAGCATGCTCAAGATCTTAGCTATCGTGCTTGTTTTAGCCATGGTAACTGAAGGTCTGGCGATTCGCGATGCTGGGACAGTGAAGAATTATGACGATGCTACTGCGGTTGTCAGCGTGAAACCCACCCTTGGCGTCGGCGGCACGACTGTGGACAACCACCATGCCATCCCACGGGACCAGTATAGCAGCCATGGAGGAGAGGACGGATCAGGTGGCAGTGGTGGTGACCCAACAAACAACTAGGGCCTTCGTTGTATAAATCCTGTGCGGCTGTTTCGTTAGCCAAAGATCCATATTCTGGTCTCTGATGTTATACTCTACAGAAGCTTTGCATGTCAGCAGCCCCAATCATGATTCATGTCAACATGAAAATGAGCTGCTGCGAAGGGAAGAGTGATGTCCAAGCTATATATCTATGTTATTTACATCTCCGTGAAGAAGCATAGGAAGTTATGTATGTAAGAAGCATAAGTAGTTATGTATGTAAGAAGCATAAGACGTCATGTATGTCAAATCATCTCCTGTAAGAAAGCTCTCGAGGTGAGTTACCAGGCAGCCGTCAATGAAATTCACATCTGCAATCTTTTATTCAGGGAAACCCCGAATTGCTGCATGCTTACAGAGTTATAGTTGATTATTGAACAATGGTCTTGTGTCATATTCAGAGCGAGCATATGTAAAGAACCAGTGCCGCTCATGTGGAGCTGCTGTAAGGAGATCTTACGAAGGCAATGACCTCCGGTAGTGAATGCGGAAGCGGTGGGTTTTGCAGCCGACTGATCTAGCCATCTAGGGTAGGGTAGGCTAGGGCCCATAACAGAATGCGAAAGAGTATGAATGGCTGTTATCTTACCCTGGCAAGGAGGTTTGGCTAAAAGCAGTGGTGCAAGCCAAATCAACTTATTGAATGAGTATATTCCAGCTATTTAAGGGCACATGTAAGAAATTCTCCTCTTTGTCATCCAAGTTCTGGTGGAGTGGGAACTTGGATAAGAGATCTATGCACTGGATAGCCTGGGACAAGATGTCTATACGTACGGGGCGCGGTGGAATGGGTTTCCGAGACTATCAGATGTTTAATCTAGCTCTCTTGGGGAAGCAAGGATGGCGACTGATGACGGTACTGAACTCCCTTTGTTCTCAGGTACTACGCAGTCGCTATTTCCACGACAAAGACTTCATGACATCAACAGTTCCAAGGACCGCCTCAAGGACATGGCGCTCAATCATAGCGGGCAGAGATGCGCTTCGGACTGGTTTGCTAAAAAGAATAGGTTCAGATAGTTCGGTACTATTTGGGACGACAACTGGCTACCTGGACCCCAACATATGCGACCTCTAGGCAGGAAGGAGGAAGGCACGGCAGAGATGGTGAGTGAGTTGATTGATCACACCACACATTCCTGGAATTTGGAGGAGTTGGAGAAGAATCTCTTCCCGATAGACGTTGAGATAGTTTGGCAAATCCCCCTGAGGAATACCGAGGGGGAGGACTGGCTGGCATGGGCTCTTGAGAAATCAGGGGTTTACTCGGTAAAATCTGCTTACCGTGCATTGACGGCCCAACGCATGATCGGGGACGATGCGTCGTCGTCCGAGGACAGAAGTTCAGTCTAGAAGAAGCTATGGAGGCTTGCAGTGGTACCAAAGGTTCGCACATTTTGGTGGAGAGTTCTACGAGGCATTGTGCCATCTTATTCGGCTCTTACTCAGCGGCATGTCAAAGAAGAAGCGACCTGTGGTATATGCAAAGCAGCTCCGGAAACAGTGTTTCATGCATTGTTTGAATGTGCTCACGCTCGGCAATTTTTGCGAGCAGCGAAAGAGGTTTTTTCTCTTCAATTTCCCAGGCTTCATCCAGAGTCTTGGGCGGCGGATATTTTATGTGAGGATTGGTTCTCGCCGACTGAACAAGCACAACTTATTTCAGTATTGGCTGCGATCTGGGACTCCAGGAACAAGCTAGTACATGGGACAGTTGGCTATGATCCGGGTAAATGCATGGATGGGATTAAACAAGATCTTCTTGAGATTATGGTTCCAAAAGTAGTGGTGAGGAAGGGAGCACCAAAACCAGTTTGCAAATGGACTGCACCAGTTGGAGAGATGGTGAAATTGAACTCTGATGGTGCCATTTGTGAAACAGAAGGCAGAGCTAGAAGCGGAGGTGTGGCAAGAGACGCATTGGGTTTCAGAGGAGCGTGGGCAAAGGTTTATGCTGGTGTTCGCGATCCTTTCGTGGCAGAGACGCTAGCTCTGCGAGACGCCGTCATCTTTGCGCATGCAAGGGGCTTCCAGAGAGTTGTTTTTGAAACGGACAGCCAGGAGCTGGTCCGGTGTTGGATGGCTCGAAGCAAAGAGAGGTCGCTGGTGGCTCCTATTCTCGAGGAAATAAATACTGTAAAAGACAATTTTAGTAGCTTTTCGTTGGTTTTCTAGGGAAGAGAGGGTAACAAGGTTGCTCATGCCTGTGCAAGGCTGGCCTGTGCTAGCAATGTCACGCAAGAGTGGTTGGGAGTGTGACCAGAATTCCTACTAGATAGCATCGTTGCTGATTGTAATTCTATGATTTTGAGTTAATAAAATCGGAAGTTCTCGAAAAATAGGGCCCTTAACATGCATAACAAGCTGGATGAAGGTCGAAGGGGAGTGTCCAGAGGGAGGATCATGACCTACCGGTATGGTGTTGTGCTGTGGTGCAAGCCTGACATCCTGTGTGTTTCCTCTTGCTAACTTTTGAAATTCTTCTCATGCCGCGAAAGGAGATTTCAGTTTGAATTGGGCGGCCCGGTGACAATATGTTGCATGTTCCTACCCCAGGGTTCATGGAGATACACCGTACATGGAGCCCAGGATGTGTACATGTAGATACACCGTACATACCTGTAAAATTTCATTAGCAAATTGCTACATCCATTGTAGCTACACTTACTCATTTTAGAATCTGGACCGTAAAACTTTAACAATAGAACATATGTTTATTTTTCAAAACATTCACCCAGCTAAGATTTTATCTTTGAAAGAATGAAAAACTCTTTAACTAACGTAATAAATAATATCAGCGAACGCTGCTACTGATATTGATCACATTCTATAAACTAGACATGTGTGACAGTACCAAATAATAATTTAGTGTAATAGCTAGCACATTTGCATCAGGAGCAAACAAGTGTACCAAGAACTAGGTAATTCAGACACCCCCATCATCATGCTTGTAGGTTTGGCGACCGTGGTTGCTAGGAAGGTGGATTTGAGTTGTTTGCGATGCATTCATTTGTCAAGTTTTGTTGAATAATTCAATAAACAAGTTGTGTACATCATTTTAATGCAGAGGCCGGGGGTTTCAACCTCCTTTAAAAAAAAGTCTGTTCATCGGGTTGGCTGCAACTCCCCATGGTTGTGGAGATGGCATAGTCGTGCTTCAGAGAAGAAATAGTCCATCTAGTTAATCAATTGTGAGCACTTGCACCGAGGCACTTCCAAAAAGCCTTATCAGCCATCTCTCAGTAGAAGATCGATATCGAACAGCGCCGTTTTGAATGCTCTTCCCACCTGAGGCGCACACCCAGGCATACATAGCACCCTTCTCAAATGCTAGCCCTCATTTCGTGTAAAAAGATCAATACATAGATTCTATGTTTCGACCATGAGAGTTGATATTCTGATATTTTTTTTTTCTAAATTCTCCATGTGGGACTAAAACCACCACAAAATGCTCTTCCCACCCGAGGCGCACACCCAGGCATACATAGCACCCTTCTCAAATGCTAGCCCTCATTTCGTGTAAAAAGATCAATACATAGATTCTATGTTTCGACCATGAGAGTTGATATTCTGATAATGTTTTTCCTAAATTCTCCATGTGGGACTAAAACCACCACAAAAGTCCACAAGGTCAATCCATAGGTTCTATGTTTTGAACACAAGAGTTGTGGTAAACACTTTTCCTAAATTCTCCATGTGGGACTAAAACCACCACAAAATGCTCTTCCCACCTGAGGCGCACACCTAGGCATACATAGCACCCTTCTCAAATGCTAGCCCTCATTTCGTATAAAAAGATCAATACATAGATTCTATGTTTCGACCATGAGAGTTGATATTCTGATAATTTTTTTCCTAAATTGTCCATGTGGGACTAAAACCACCACAAAATGCTCTTCCCACCTGAGGCGCACACCCAGGCATACATAGCACCCTTCTCAAATGCTAGCCCTCATTTCGTGTAAAAAGATCAATACATAGATTCTATGTTTCGACCATGAGAGTTGATATTCTGATAATGTTTTTCCTAAATTCTCCATGTGGGACTAAAACCACCACAAAAGTCCACAAGGTCAATCCATAGGTTCTATGTTTTGAACACAAGAGTTGTGGTAAACACTTTTCCTAAATTCTCCATGTGGGACTAAAACCACCACAAAAGTCCACTTTAGACACATGGTCCTCCAATCAGTCCTGCCTCCAATGATGCGTCGGATAGTACATTCCCGCTCCTTCACGGGCTTACATCTTTGGCAGCATACCACAACCTGTCAAATGTCCAGGATCACCTCTCTGCACACTTCTCGTGAAAATGTCTCCTCTACGGGTCCACACACCGCACATGCAACAAAGGGTTCGATATAATACCACCCGTAACACACGTGGCTCGACCTATTGACCTAATGGTCATGCATGCATAGCACCCCCTCTTATACTTACATCCTCACTTCGTGTAAAGGGGTTGACCTAGGGATTCAACATTTTGAACACAAGGGTATATATACATGTTGTCGGTCTCTTCTTGAAATCTCTACATGGGGCCAAATCCACCAGCCATCTCCACCGGGGTCGCATGGGCCTCTACTAACGGGCCACATTATTTCATCTCGTCTTGCAGAACCATGTATGCACACGGTTGACAGGATGGAGAAGCGGGAGCAATGCTATCTTTGCATGTTGAGGCAAAGCCAAATTCTTTCGGAAAGGGGGAATCAGATCGCCAACCTCTATATAGAGTGATGCATTCACATCATTCATAATATGCAAAATCCAGCAGTTAGACAAATGTTCGAACCAAAATATAAAACCAGATGCTATATGCCCCACGACAATAACTCCAACAGACAACCACTAAACCCTATGGTAAATGACAAAAACAAACGAGAAATACAGAACTCCTAGGCTAAGCCTTCAAAAAGGAAACATCACGGGTGTGGCGATGGTGATGAGTTCAACCATAGGCCGATCTCGGGATTTCCATCCCCAAAGTCGAGATTCAATCAACCACCTTCAGCAAGGACATGGCATAGGTGCGTCTCGACATAACTTGACCAGGACTTGTGATTCCATTGTAGTGGGCATACTGGTCGATGAACCACATCTACAATCATCCATTATCCGGCTCCTAACACCTCAAAAGCCAGATACCGCTGGAGGAGATATCCAAAGGCGGAGATGTACCATACCTCATCGCCTCTTGTCACTATTGCACCACCTTCAATCGACCAATACCATGCATGACCTGACATTACACCAGAATCATTGTGTGTAGCACCTGTTGACAACATGCATGATTTGATGCCTGAACTGAGACACTGTACACGGCACATCTCGGTGACATGCATGACTTGATGCCTCCGACAGAGATGCCATGCATAGCACCTCTTGAGCCGAATCAAACCCGGTCTTGAGGTGGAGGGGGTGCCACATATTGTTGCAGGTCCACCGCCATCGAAGATCCAGATCCACCGTCCCAAGTGCCAAACTCCTGCGCCGCCAACGGTGATGTCATAGGGAGCAACCCACGGCCAAACATAATCAGTCACACAATTAAGTTTGTCTTGTGAAGCCCGATATCAACTAATTCAGATCTATCTATAGCCACATTACTTAACATTTTGCGAGTTGATCTAGGGAGTAAGAGTGCGTGTATTTGTTCCTTGTTTTCATGCTTCAAATATTATAAGAGATACAACTCATTATTAGTTTATCTGATCCTCCTCCACTAGGAATGTTGCCATGTTGGACTAAATTGTATGCACCTGCAATGCAACAAAAATGGATATTTGAGATTTTTCTAAGATATTATAATTTACTGGACTTAAGCCCCTAAGAATATCACATTTACTATGTACACACGTATATTTTATAAAGACGCTCCGTGCAATCTACCATATAAAATAACCAACAGAATCTTATCCTATCATACATAGTAGCTCTAAAGAAGTGAGCCTAGCGCACTTGGTTAGGGAAGTGGATATACAGTCTGGCCACCCAGGTTGAAGTTCTCATGGACACATATGTGGCTTCTTATTATTTCAAAAAAAACAAACTCGCCGTAGGGACTTCCCCTACCACATTCCTTTAAAAAGCATGTTAGTGAATTTTTTAAATGGTGAATAACAATTTCTTGACACTGAAAAAGCGAGAGCATGAATAAAAATTGTGACACTCTGAAGCCAAGATAAAATTTGTAACAAAAATATATAAAAAAATTCATAAATATAAATACAAAAGGTATTAATCTCAAGCTGTACAACTGAAAGTATATTACCAGACACCGTCTCATAGTATTTTCTAGAGATCTTTTAACATGTAGTGAGAAACGATCAAGATATTTAGTGGTGTTTTGGTGTTGGATGTTTTACTGATTAAATCTATGATCTTGTGTTGTTCGATGGAGACTCTCGTGGAATTGATATGACACATATGATTAATATATAGTTAGTTGAGTTAATGGGATCCAACCCGATTTCACTGCGGACCGTAAAGCTTGCTTTTTACCACGCCCAGTAATTCCATATCATTTACGGTATTTATGAAGATGTGGTAGTTTCAAGTGCCTACCTGCATAGCTGACTTGTTGCACGCTAATGGTTTATCGTACAAAAATCATCGAGCACCTGAAATAGTTCATCCCACTGATCTAGTGGTTCCACTTTACGGGAAAATGAGTTAACCTTTTTATTGATGATCAGGTGCGGAGAATTATTACTCAATAGGCACACGTACATGCCACTACAAATATCATAGTCGATCTAGCTATAGGCATATGCATAGCTAGGTGAAATCCAATCTTTAGCCTTAGTTAGTGCCTGACATAGTAAGATTCATGTCACGGAAAATTAGGTAATGTGGACAATGAGATATAGTATATGCGATTGAATTAGGTGAAGATGAGACCCACACAAATTTCTAATTAGCAATGACCCACACAAAAGTCTATAAAAATCTGCATTATTCTCTGTCTAGTAAAGGTTGGGTAGTAATATAATCGGATTTGCTAGTTCTCAGACGCATGACAACTTCTTATGTCTCAGTCACCTCTCACACCGTTGAACTTACCTCGCGATTCGTGCAACGTTTGAGTTACACATAAGTTGTAACTAGGTTGTAACTGAGAATTTAATGAGTTACAACTAGGTTGCAACTAATAATTAGTACAAATTTATAAGTTGTAATTAGGTTGCAACTGAAAATTAACACAAATAGAAGGATGGCGTCAAGCGATTGAGACCTAAGAAGTTCTCAAGCGGCCGAGATCTACGCACTCCCTAATATAATATAGTTTTTTCAGTCAGGCAGTGTACAAATTTTCAAGAATTTGAAATATACATCTATAGACACACATATCTATATTTTTTTTGTCTTGTATCTTTAGTCTTTCTTTAGTAGGTGCACAGAGTAGAGGGAACCAAGAGCCGTTCTTACCTTGCTAAATATGGCAAGATCAATTTGCTAAGACCTTCTTTAATATAGAAACCAACGTCATGCAACATATATATGTTCCCTACAGGGTTTATATATTTGTTTATCTTATGATGAAAGTGGGGATTGTAGTGGAAAGCATGCACCTTTCCGACCACAGGATTAATAAATCTAGAGGCCAAATGAAACCAGCTATCCAATTGGTCTAGTATGGCTTGGACAAATCTTGTTTTCGCCTGTAATATAGTAGTAAAAGTAGAGTGCAAGATCTACTTTTCATCTGTCATCGAATAAAGTAATCAGATAAAAGTAAACAGCAACAGATAACTTCCGCACTTGACTTCATGTTGACTCCGGTGGATTTCACCTAGATCTCCAACAAATTTACCTCTTTAACATTTCTTTCATCCTTTTAGTATCTCGTATACAATTTCGGACTATACACCTATAAAATGTTTTTTTGTGTAGTTTTTTTTTTGAAATGGAGGCAAAAAGCTTCATCCCAATTTATTAATTAAGAAGAAGTGAATTGTCCAGTTAATTAATGAAAAAATAGATGAAAACCGTTACAACCAAACCACAAGAACACTTAAAGCATGCAACATCCAAACCGACAAGTACTCTCAACCTACTACAACTGCGAGCTGACGACATCACACTACAAAGAAGATCCACTGAATGGATGACCCAAAAAGTAGCTGCCGAAACTTTCCTTGTGTCGTGTCCAAGGTTTTGACACCGGGATGGGAGATCCCCTTTTGAGTTCGGCCAGAGGCGCAAAGTATGGCGAGCTTGATCGATGGATGAAAAGAATTCACAAGTATAGAGAGACACATGTTTTTACCTAGGTTCATGCCGTATTGCGCGAAACCCTATGTCCTGCAACTACGATCTTTCTGGTGGATGATGAACCGGTTATAGAGATTGTTCCCTAGGATGTACTCACTAGTTCTACCTTCTTTCACCCTTCTCGACCGGCCTAGGCCTCATTTTATAAGATCAAGGGGATACCACATAGGCTGGTCACCACGCGGCGAGGCGCAGCGTGCATGGTCACAATGTGGCGAGGTGCTTCTGCTGGTAGACGCGTGGTCTTCCATTCTTCGAACATGCAGTGGGGCGCTAGTTCTGTCACATCAGTTTATCTCTGCTTGAAGGTTATTTGCTGGGTACTCCTCCTCACTGAGGATGGCGTCCTCGGAATCCAAAGAAGGATCCCGGTTGAGACCGTCCCGGGGGTCCTTCTATCTCGGAGTCACGGTTCGCCAGCTGGATCCAAGGCACCCCCGGTTCCACGGAGACGACACCTTCTACACCCCCTCTTCCTTATTTTGCTCCTAAGATACACCTTCCAGAGAGACTTCTCCACCTTTCTGATTATATCCTCCAAAGCCTTCCCAGCCAAGACGCAAGTAATGTCCTTGCCATATGCAGGGCTATCCGCCTCTAAACTGGAAAGAAGGCAGCTAATATCTTTAGAAAAAAGAGACTCGGAGCTATGCGCTAACACACCTCCACTGTCCAGGGAGGTGGGCAACTACGATGGTGAGGGCACCGCATCCACCGCCAAGGCCCCAAATGAGCTCAACTCCAACGGAAGCACCATAGAAGATATCCCATCCATGCCCTCATCCCTCAGAGGCAACCGACACATCAGGCTACAACGACATGCAGGGACTTCCACGAGGAGAGAAACAACTGTAGAGATGTTGTTCCTCAACGATTGACAACTTCTGATCAAAGGAGTCAGGAGGAAACAAAGCTTGCGCAGGGGCGAGGGTCTCTAAAGAATCACCAATGCTCGCCAACAACAACTTGAGAATTGACATGTAGATTTTGCGTACCAATCCATGACAAGATCCACAAACGAAGTGATCGGACAGCCTAGGCTACAATTTTAACATTTACGGAGTATCATCACCATCTTAGATGTTAAAACTTCTATTGATTCGTAATATTTGGCTAGTTTACTTTAGAAAATCTAGAGGTCGGTTGAAGGTTTTCCAATGTAAGCATTATGACCATGGGGGAATGGCCTCCCATTACATCAATCGTTACTCTTAGAGGTCGGATATAGACTCTATACATGTATCGCTTTGATGTTGTGCTTAAGTTAATAAAATCTCCCCTTAACGGATTTTTTTCTTTCTAATAACATTCTTCTTCTACTTAAATTTAGTAATCCTTTATATCTTGACTTAGAAGGTTAATGTAATCACACTAATGTTTGCAAAGATTAACTTTATTTATCGGGAAGCCATAATTGTCAAAAAACAATAGAGTTATTACTAATCCATAATTACCAACATAGAGTTGTTGCTCCAAAAAGATTAAAGCTTGTAAACAATGTGGTAACCCATCAACCAATTACCAAATTTATTAGCAACACCTCGAGGTTGTGAGAAGTTTTAATGTGTTACCTTAATTATATGGCTCATGGCTCTACCAAAATGAAATCCAGAGAAAAGATGGTGAATTGATTCATCGTGGACAAGAGAGCTACATTATTGCTCCCTTGAGAAAGAATTTTAGAAGAATAATATGACACCTTTGAAATTATACCATACATTTTTCTTGATTTTTAATGCGATTTCTTGTTGAAAGCCGCTATTTCCAATTGTAATATCGGATTGTAACAATAAGTATACATAGAGCTAGCGTAATATTGACTACCACGATCAAATTTTATCCAATCAGAACTCGAGGAAATTGAATGTTCGACAAGTTGACCATAACAGATGCAATCACAATTTTTTGACCCTTGCAATATTGTATAGAGGTGGATGTTACTGGCTAAGCTTAATACTACCAAGCTAAATATCCTCATATGACGTCATTGGTAACCCATCGTTGATATTAAATGTACCAAACTTTTAAAGCCTTTCACTCTCCTGAGACTACCACAAACATGAGAGTCCCCCATTTTCAACCTAAATTGATGGAGGGGACTTGGATGCTAATTACTTAATTCAAATATATTACTTCCATCGTCCCATTCTCATTGATTATATAAAAAAGCCTTTCCAAACATGCTAATATTTTTGATTCATGATTTTGGATGTCAAGATCCGCCTGATTTTTAGGCTTGCATAGTACACTCCATTTTTATAGATGGATTTTTTAGTTTGATCATCACTTTGGTAATAGACCTAAATGTGAAAAAATATTCTTGTTACAACCCCCTTAGAGATTTGGTAAAAAGATAGCATGCCTGCTGGCAAACTGCTAATAACTGAATTAATATATAATGGCAAGCTTACCCTGGGAGGATATGTGCTTTCCTTTATGGCTAAATATAATCCTAGAAAATTCATATTGGGATGGTGCCTTAGTTGTTATGAGTGTGATCCATATTGTTGGGACTTAGAGGTACGATCGACCCTATCACTTATGGTTCCCATCTCTCTCCCTTGAACTTTCGTATTTACGTTGACTGCATTTCTACCCCTCATACCCCATCTTTTCCTTCACCACCCTGCATTACCTTCCTCAGTTTCTATCCAGCATTGGGACACTATTGGAAATATGCCCCAGAGGAAATCATATAAATGATTATATTTCGTTGTATCCATTATTTATTGTATGCTCCTCGAGTATCCATAACAACTAACTTGTATTGTTTGACAAATACTTGATTTTTTTGGTGAAACACTTTACTTGTATGGTTATTTTGTAGATTTCCCTAATCAGAGCTCATGTGAGTACATACATGAATATTAGATTCACACAAGTATTGGTCGATGACTATGTTTTGCAATCCTGGAAATGGAGATGTGAAACCAATAATGTGAACATGGGGTTGGACTGACCCAACATGATATGTAGTATATGCTTATAGTTATATGCATATAGTTCTTTGTATATACCATGTTACATCGTGTTCATAGACCTGAGATTGTCGCATATACTCGAGATGTATTGACCTATTTAGGGGCTACCAAATGCTACACCATAACATGGTAGTTATAAAGGTAACTTTTGGGTTTATCATGAAACATGTTGCGAGGCATGGTAATTCAAGATGGGATACACCCCTAACTACACAATAGACATATCTCTAGGCCCCTCGAGTCATCGAATCTGGAAATGAATGGTCTACTTAAGGTTAGAGTCAAACCGGTACAAGAATCCAAATCATACGATAAATAAAGAGTGTTCATCTTGGAGCTTACCAAATATCATAAGGCCAAGTGAATGGCATATACTTAGCATTGTGATGGTTCGTCCGCCATGATGTTTATGCACGTTTAGGAGTCGACACATCTTTCTACAAACTATTGGATGAGTGAAAGTACTCTCTCCATGTTCATATGTTTGTGATCCTGTATGGTCTCACACTTAAGTGGCTAGAGGATAACTTAGATTAGAACAATATTATACTAGTCTTAGAATCCTAATGGGCCTCAAATGTAGAGGTATATCCGGGAGGTCTATATAAATGAGAGTGGGCAGCATTTTTTAGGGTTGATCCACTCGCCACAACCCTCCACTGTTGTCGCCACTTATCCAACTCACTGGTTGCACACACATATGTTGCAGTCTGGCGTGCGATTCTCCCCCTGCAAGTGTTGCATATGTGCCAATCTCTGCCTTGTGAAAATATATCCCATCATCCTAGTAGATGGTATCCAATCCTTCCATATTCCCAACCTTGATGAGTACCTCTAGACCTCACCTTGTACATCCTTTGTTCTTATCCAAACTAACTAGAAATTGATTGGGCGACAACACTCTATAGACCATTCATCATGGTTTCTCGGATAGGTAATTTAGCCGTTCTCATACTTACTCCCCTACCAAACCACAATATGTTTCATTTGCAACCTAGGCTAATAATAGTTCTCTATATCGTGGGATGAAGAAAAGATGGCCGGGTTGAGAACATGCTATGTGATGAATCGATTGTCCTTGGAGCTAGTGATGAGAAATCCTAGAACCGAGGTTTTTCCATTGTGTGATGGAGTTAGCTTTTTGAAACTGTTGCTTCTGATCATCTGCCTACAATTAGAAGAGACTATTGATATTGTTAGTAAGCTATGAGGGGTGGAGAAATTATGAGAAGAATCTGAGCAACTACATCGACTCATAGTTTTCCCATTGTTGTTTCGCTTGGAGTCATGCTGGTTAGATTTTCCATTAACATTGCCTAGACAATTAGACATTAAATCTAGAGAAAGGGTAAAGAGGAGGCTAGGAACGGGCATTATGATCTTAAATTAGTTCAGCAAAAGGGTGACCTTTTTTTGAGAACACGTGGGCTTTATTGATCACATAACCATAATATCATTACAAATAAACTCCCTGATACAATCGGGAGAAACACCACGCGACACCAGACAAGAGTTTTCGCAAAGCCTAGCTAGAGAGTGTGCAACAAAATTCGCACCTCTGAAAACATGTTTGAAAGTACAAGACAAAAAGTTAGAAGCCGAGTGCTTGATGTCTTCAGTTACAGAGCCTAGAAGGGATTGATCAGTCTTCTTGCTTAACACTCATTGGACGACAGATAGACAATCAGAAGCCATAATCACATGATCAAAACCTTCGTCCTTTCCAAAAAAATGATAGCTCTACTCAGCGCCAAAGCCTCTGCAAGTTTCGGCATTGTTACCTCATTAACGTGATCGCCGCACGCAGCTAAGCACGAACCAGTGTGATCCCCGATGACAATGCCAATACCCATTCGCCGCGAGGAGGAGAAGATTGTCGCATCCACATTTACAAGCACCGCACCTTCCGGCGGTGGAGACCATTTGTGGCTTGATGAAGAGGTCTCACGCCTGTGGTTAGTGACAGGTTTAAAAACCTGTTGGACAATCATCTCAATATAAGATTTTACCTTTGCAGCAACATACCTAGGATGCCATAAATTCTTCCTCACGAGCCTTGTTGCGAGCATCCCAAATATGCCACATAGTTGTCATGACCGTGGTGATCTCAAGCTTAGAGCCCCTCTCCAGGAAATCTAGGACCCAGACCCTAGGTGAGGATAACTGACTTCTACCCAACTGCACCATATACTCCTACCTCAGATCTCGCCAAACTTCATTAGCATACTGGCAGAAAAGCAGTGAATGTTCCACCGAATCTCACCCTGACCACAAAAAATGCAAAAATCCGAAGCTGGGATACCACGATGTTGCAGTTGAGTACCACATGGTAAGCAGTTATGCGCAAAACACCAGAGTAATCTTCATCTTTCCCGGTGCCGTAGCAGACCATAATTTCTTCCATGATTTCATGTCATTCAAAGCCAAAGATGAAGAACCATTCCCATTCATATTACGATCATGCCTGAACTGGTCTGATCTAGCCAAGTTGTATGCAGATCGTACCGTGTACACACCAAAACGAGTATGTGGCCAAGAAATAAAATCATTGCCGCCATGCCGGCTGATTGGAACCTATAGAATCCTCGCAGTTGTTTCCTCATCAAAAATGGAACAAAGAAGATCCACATTCCATGTACGCGAGCCAGAAGAAATCAGTGTATCAACAGAAGAAAGGGTGACCTTAGGTTATTTAATTTCTAGTCCTGAAATTACGGAAATGTAACCATCGATCCCAGTGCCCTATATTAGTAATTTTGTTGGGGAATAAGTGTGTGTTGCGGTGTTAGTTCGGTTGGTGGTGGCGGTGATGTTGTTGGTGCTACATTGGGGACGGCGAAGGGCGATGTAGTGGTCGTGTGTGACATACAATAAAATGGGATGCCGCAGTAGATGGAGGGCGGCTTGGCTAAGATGAGGATGGCGTGGTTGAGGGAGGGTGATGATCAAAATAGTACAAAACTGAATTCTAGTGACAAATAGCCTCATGACAATTGTCAGTATTGTCACTGATATCCTACTATAGATGATGGAATGGTTAAATCATCGCCTATGATCGTTAATGCATGACAGAGTTGTTTGGCATCATGGAAAACCGTCACAGTAAAAGTGAGTGGTGTCTCATATAGTTGAACGGTAACCACTAAATCCGTCACTCTGTTTCATGGAAAACCGCCACACAATATCCGAGACATGGTCCGAGACAACATTTTCATGTCCGCCTCGACAATATCCCGGACAGCCCCTTTGTCCGCCAACCGCTGTAGATTTGTCAAGGGAGGTTTTGGGAGAGACAATGGTTGGGGAGTGCCGTTGCGGGGGACGTGGACCAGAAGATATAAATGATAGGATCAGCGGTGGCCAGTCAGTCGCATTATCCAGTGAGAAATACTTGACAAGTTAGTGCAACGCGATTCACTAGTCCCCACTATGGGACCCATCATAAACGTCAAGTCCAATCCACGACACGGTAGACTATGCCACTATTCACCACATCGTTCAAAGCGCAGGTTCATCTTTACCACCTGCCATGCCGTAAATACCTACCAGTATGAGATCTACCATGGCGAAAATATATGTGGCTGTTATGTTTGCCGCCTCGCAAACACCCACTTTTGAGATGTGTCATCCAAGAAAATGCAGGGTATAGCCATACGATTCTAGTATTTCTTCACTACCAATCAATAAGTATTTGACTTCATCTATGTCAGATCTTCGTTTGGTTTAAAGAACGCTATATTCGAGTGCAGCGATATGGCTCCCGGTCGCCAAGTAGCCTGCTTTTGAAAATTCCAGAATGTTCAATTTTACTACATCAGTGTATTTTCTTAGGAATATTTTGAAACTTCAAAATCAAATTTTCAATTTTTCAGAAAGGGGCTCCCTCTACCCCCAGTTCCGCATTGACAATTCGGCTATATTCAGGGCCGTAGCTGGAAATTTAGAGGCCCTGTACAAAATAAAATATTTGGCCCTATACATATAGTAGAAAATTTAATACTCCAGTACATGTGGTTTTGTTTTGATCGGCAAAAAAATTGGTTGAATTCTTGTTTTACAAATATTCGTGCCATAGCGAAAGTCACTGAATTTTGTGTCGACTTTGCTTTCCATTTTGAAAAAGGTACCAATTGTTTTTATTTGATTTGATTGAAATATAAATAAATATAACCTATGTATTTTACTTTTTGTGTACAATTGTTACCTAGGAGATAATTTGACCGAAAGGAAATTATTATAACTTTAACTGAGGCCATAACCTTTTCCTCTGATAATTACAACCTCAGTTTGAAGAAATATGAGATCTTAGGATCAGCAAATTTTTGTTTTTAATAACAAAATGGGCGCACTATGGAGAAAATGTTACGATCCAAGAACTCACATCTTGTTAAATAGGGGAAGTACATATTAATGAAAAATCCTAGCCCCTTTTACTAACTGCTACTCAAGTTGAAACTAGAAAGTTGCTTGGTCTAAAAAAGACTTGAAATTGCTGCTATCGCTCTAGCTTTTCTAGTTATAAAATCTAGAATTAGATTTTGGAAAGCACACGTTTACTTTAATCTCTGTAGTACTAGTATTGTTGTTTGAATCATGTACATGCACTCTCGAAAGACTCGCAACTCGTATGGAGGAGACAGACAGAGGGGCCTTTATAAATTGGTACCTGGTTGGGTTTTCTAGGAGAGAGCTTAACACAATTCTCTTAATTAATGTTGATTCTAAATAGACGTTTAAGAAAAAAATTGAGGCCCTAACCAATCGGCGGCCCTGTGCAGCTGAACACTCAGCACTTGCTTGCGGTACGGGCCTGGCTATATTCCATGATATAATGGTGGATGTGAGCAAGAAAATAACCCCAAAAAATGCATACTCAAAGATCTTATGTTTTAAGAGATATTTGTATGTAAGTTTGTATGGCATATTATTTTCAAGATAAGATAACCGCTCCCATAAAATGCGATAAGTTTAATATACACTTGTTGGACACTAAGCTAATTGCAGCTTGACTCATGACGTATATTTGTTGCTTATTTATAAGGGGAAACTGAGCACGAGCAGTCCATTTAACTTAATCAAGTTTATAAGTCATATACTTTTCTCTAAAAAGGTTGATAGGTATATATGGATATATTATTATTTCGGACAATAGTCATATATAGTTTATTTAGTATAGAAGATTTCCTGGCATTGCTACAGCCTACGAGATCACTCGCGTGAAGCCGTGTGTCCAACAGATCTCTTGGGATCTGATAGTTTTTCGATTTCAGTTGTATGGTTTGATGTTAGTCTTTTCCGATCTAGGTCATCATCTTCAGCGATGGTTGTTGATCTGGTGTGCTGGTCATTTGGGTCTTAACACGACGATATTCTGTCTGTCTACTACAATAAGCTCTACTATGACAACTTTTGCCCGGCTCTGATAATGTATGGAAGAAGATGGGGGCGCGTCTTCGGCTCGTGCTAGTGTCTATAGTCGTCACTAGGTGGTTTACGTACCTATTTGTAACTTTTATTATTTTTGGGACTCTTTGTACTGCCATTGATGATTATTCATAGATTGGTGTAATTTCACAAAAAAGGTGCAATTTCCAGTTTCCATGTCAAATATTTTGGAGTGTAATTTAATTCCTATGGCACTAGTTGCTAATAGTAAACCGTCAATGTGTTAGTTAATAGTTGTAAGAATACAAATATATTTGTATCGCTCCATTAATTGTAGTTTATATTGAATACTGGGTATTTATATTAATGCAGAAGATATGTACTTGCAAATGTGGAAAACACATGATTATTGTTACCATTTGGATTTGATGGTACGGACTCGATTAAGAACATCTGTAATCTTTCACATCCGAGGTCTCTAATGAATTCTTTGTCTAACTTTAATTTTTCCGAAAAGGGAGAAAGCACCCCGGCCTATGCATTGTTTGATGCACGCAACCTTTTATTAAAGGTTCATCATTCAAGATAATTTACTCCAAATTCAATATGAGCAATGTAGTAGCATAAGCTAATAGGGACATTTATTTATAAATATCTTAAGTTTATACAGAGCAAGATACAAGTAAAAAAAGAAAAGAGAGCAATATATCAACGTGAACACATAGTGTAGAAACAAGATACACCGTGCATAGCAAGCCCTAGGACATACATGATCTTACTCGAGCACCTGTCTTCAGTATTTTTTCCATGATGATGGTATGAAGAGTTAATTTCCATCGCCTTCTGTAGTTCCCTTGGAACTCTTCAACATCCCTTGGCAGGGATAATTCCCTAGTGAACAGACATGATGCATTTCCTCACCAGCAGGGGCACTCCTTCCATCGGTAGAACTAGAAGTCAGTTTGCGCATGCCCTTCATTTGCATTGCATTCCCTGCAAGGTTCATTGGACTAATGCAGGTGCATGAATTGATAAGAACCATCGCCATGATCACCGACACAATGAGTTTCATTTCTGATACTTCCTGCAGACCCTAAAACAGAAACATATCTATGTCAGGCATTGAGCATCGCTGAACACAGCCTATATAAAAATCATATGTAATTCTACCGATATGGCAAGTGTTGTTTTTCAAATAGATTGCATGTATTGTATGCACATAAGATTGTAAATAATCACCAAGGAAAATGATGAAGTTGCAGCTAAAAACGTCTCGTTCGCCTTCTCTTGGTAGCTGAAAATACATTAAGATGATGCACTACTTATAGGAGATAAAAGTGGTGATGTTGCACTTGAATTATTCAAGGTAAATCTTCCGGGGTGAAAACATGATTCTCCACCAATAAAGGATAGAAGACAACTGAAAGTGGGTGATATTTTTGCAGCTGATACATGACAGGTTAATTTACATAAATTGTAAGACTTTATCCTTTGTCTAAACAATACCAATGAACATTTTACGAGCTTGTCCAATATTTTAGCATCAGGGAGAATGAAAGTAGTTGGTGTATTGAGATATTGAATGTGTCTGTGTACTTCTCAGTTGTCTTGTCAAAGTAATGTTGTAAAAAATAAGTTATTTCCTATTTAGCAGAATATAATTGGAACTACTGTTTGAGATGAACCTTATTCCTACACTGTATGGGCCGCTGTCCCGGATAGTTCCATCTTCAGTTTCGTGCTCGCTGAAGTTATTCTTTCTAACTTAATAGAGAACATGCCACTTTATCGAAAAAAGATAACATGGCAAAACCCCCACGTACCATTCCTTTGAAACATGGTCATATATGTATGGAGAACAATCTAGGTCTAAGCTGTTTTAGATGTACCATTACAGTGCAAAAATAAAAGTCAATATCTGTTATGTGTATCTATATTTAAAGGTCACTAGCTGTTTTCTTTGGGTTTTCTATTTAATTAGCTGTTTTAGATTTTTTGGAGCATCGGTTGTCACTCCCGTGTCATCCCCCTCGAGGCGACCCGGGGGCCTAACCCTAGCGCCATTGCAAGGCCCCCATAATGCTCCTCCCCCGCCGTTGCCACCGGCTTCGGCCACGGTGGCATCACTTCCGGTCCCGACCTCAGGACGGGAGACCTCCGGTTGTCTCTTGTGGCGGCCAAGATAGGACTCCGGGGTGGAGGCCCCGGCTCTTCGAGGCGATGGCGGCCACGGCGGCCGCTTGGGCGGCACGGTGGCTAGGCCCGGAGGCTGCACATGGTGCCGCTGTAGTGGCAGCGGTGGCGATGTGAGTCACTAGATCCGGCGGGAGTTGCTTGTCCTTGTCAACTACCATGGTTGGCACCTCGCCAAGATTGAGGCCACTGCGGATGTGGGTGACACGATGCAGTGTTGCTGACCATTGTCTGCATGTATGCATCGACGACATGGGGGCTGCTAGATTCTGCCTAATAATGGTGGTTTGACCCTAGCGATCTTCTTCCCCCAATCGTCTTTCTGCCAGATGTCGATCTCTTCGACCTGGCAACCGACGAGTTCCGGTCTTCCCTGTCGGAGAACCATACAAATTGGCGTATGTCGCCCTGGATATCTAGAATGGAAAGGCGCCGGTCGTACGTGCACATATTTTAAACCAGCACAACTTCAAGAGGGTTCGACACGAAGGTTCTCTTTCTTATTGGTGTCATGAGACATGACTAAGTCCATATTCCCATGGTATTGATAGAGGCGGAGAAATTCATGATAGCTGCAATTGGAGGTCTTGAAGCTTTGGCGGAAGGGTGTATTGGAAGCGATGAAGACTGTGTGTCATGTGTTTGGTGACTTGCAAAAGTGGCCTCGGCAAGCGGGTCAGATGAACTGGAGGATTGCATTGTTGGTGGTGCACCTCAAGTACCGAGTCATGATTCTTAGGTTGAAAACCCATTGTCCGTCCTTTATTGGTTGTACCCGGCAATGACCTTGTTGAACGTCTTGTTTTTTTGGATGAACTCAGACTTTCTCCAGGTTGAAAATCCAAGATCTTAGACCAGGGCAACAACAACGATTGTGTATTGTTTTCTTCTTGGAGTCGTTGCTTTTAGATAACTTTTTTGTAATCCGAGTGTTGTCTTTGGTGGTTTGTTAGACTTCTGCTGATGCTAGTGATTGATCACCATGGCGAGCTATTTTTCTTTCTTTCACTTTTTATTTTCTTACTTGGTTGTGTGTACCCTTGATGTCTTTGGACATCTTGCTGGTACAGAGGCTGAGTGTAATTGAAATTTTTAATTAGTAAGATGAAATATGAAACGAATTGTAGAACTATTGCAAGTACTTCAACTACTTATTTTCAAAAAATTATCAATCCTGCTAATTATTTCTGCATTTACGTACCCATATTTTTATGTCAATGTGCAAAAACAGTTAGATGATTTACTTCGAGAATGGTCTTAGGTTAAATGAAAATGTATAAACCTAACCCACCATCTTTTTTAGACAAGACATCTGAAAATTACACCCATTAATTGTATAATTATTCAAATCACAAGTTGCATTTTATCACTGGAGATGATAGCTCAAATCTCCAATATAGTTCTCCCAAAGTAAAATTTCTATATTGTGCCCTTAATAGTACGTAAAAGAAGTGGATTCGTTTACCTTACCTTTGAAGTCATGTATTGGGGGAAGTAGTTTTCACCCCCACCACGGTTTGCCCACACAATCTCCAAGTAGTGGAGAATCCATTTTTTTCAGAGTGTATCGTCATATTTGAACAAATAAAGAGGTAAACATCCACTCTTACCTCCTATAAGTAGCTTATCACATCACACATCCCGTGTCCTCTCTACTAGACAAAGCTGTACCAAACCACTGAGTTCAGCTCATTTGCAGAGAATCTTGTAAGTACAGTACCATTTCTTTGATTTCGAAGAGCTTTGTCTCCCAGCAGTTATCCTAACTAATTTTCCCGTTTTCCATAAATACACACAGTCGTAATGAAGCTCGGCGTGATCATGGTTGTTGGCCTGATTTTTATCAATTTATGCACCTGCATGCCAAGGAATGTGGCGAAGCATGAACCTGATCAGGCTCCAACCATGCAGCAGAAGGAAAGGCGCAATCTGATGTCCGGCACCGACGGAAGGAATGGACCTCCTAGCAACGACCACCAGTGCCCACTTGGGACCTACCCTAACTGCCAGCGGATGGCCCAGGACACTCAAGGAGCAGCACAAGATATTGGAGGAAACTGAAGGCAATATCTCCATTTCATGATGGAGCATGAGAACTAAATGACCACCCCTATATAGTCCCCTAACCGACAGATAGTAGCTTTTATGTGCACCGAGAATAATTGTCTTTAGATGTCATGTACTCCATCAAATTATCTACTACAATCCGTAGATGGTCTGGAGGATCTTATATATCGATGGTCCATCTGCAGGTAGCTTGACGTCCGTGTGGACACCAGAAACACATGGAAAGGACTTGATAGAGTTCTAAAGCTGCTCAATTTATAAGTGCATATATAATTCCATTACAACTCATAGATACACCTATGTAGTATGTACGCGTACTAGGCACAAATCCGACTCAGCTTCCAACAAAGTACTCCCTCAGTCCCGGTTTAAAGGGCACATATTGAAAATAGTACAATCCCAAAATCCCCCACCTCCTAAGCACATAAGCGTTTAATTTCAGATTCGCTCCTCTCCTCCATACGACACAGGAGGCGGCAGCGACCAAATCTCCCCAATCTCCACATGCCAAAGCGTGAGTCCCCTCTCCCTCCATGCCGCTCTGGCAGGAGGGAGGGGGACCTCGTTCCTCCGTTCTTTAGTTAGGGTTAGAATCTTTTTACTGTGGTATGTCGTTGGGGTGGTGGGAGCGATGCACAGCTGAATAAATTAGTCTCAGCTCTTCTCCCACACTGGCCGCGACCTGCACGGCGTCGTCTCAGAGTTGATGGAAACGTGTGCTTGTCGATCCTTTAGATCGGTGGTTTGGTCTTTTCACGGATCTTCAGATCTGTATCTCCAAGTGTCGCTGGCGTTCGTCGTTATCCACAACAGCGCTGGGGGCTAGGGCGAGGTGGATGCTCTGGAGTAAGGATGCTAGTCCGTAGATGGTGGATTTGTCGTTATTCCTCGACTCTATTGATGGGATGCGGTGGATCTTGATTCAAGGTAGCACGAGGATGTCTCCCGGTCGACATGCCACAACGATATGTGTCTTGCTGCTTGCAGTGGGCCTGTTGACCGACTCGCAGTCTCATTGGCGATGGTGCTCGCTTGGATCTGGGAATGGTGAAGACTCGGCGTCTATTCCAACGCATGTCAAGACAGCGTTGGTGTTTGGCGGCAGCCGCTGGCTTCGGCAAGTGTAGAAAATCCTAGGAATAGTTCTCTGCAAAATTTCCATGATATCTCTTTTCTCCTAGTTTGTCCGTTACTTTTCATGTTTGTTTACTCGTGTAACTTGATTTTCTATTAATCAAATACATGGTTGCTCTAAAAAACACATTTAATTCAGAGGAAAACCAATTAAAGAATCAATAAGAGCCAAATTAGCCACAATCAGAGCAAGTCTACTACCCAGAGATTTGCTATATGTGTCCTTTAAACCAGGATGGAAGGAGTATGATAGTGTGCCAAAGACGTGGCGATCAACCTGGAATTAATCCAAGATCTTGTTTAGGAACTCGACACAAGTACGAGTACGTAAGAAGAATAATGCACTCAAGTGCCAATTCCTAATATCGCACACTGTGATTCCGAGGTGCGCATATAGTCGGAGGTAGCTATTCTGCTCATGGGTGTATTTGCACCCAACCATTGTGAGAAAACTTATTTTAAAATATTAAAAATTAAAAAAATGTCTACATATATATTCGAATATTTTATGTTCATTTATAAGTTTTCTGGACGAAAGAACATTCTATATGCTAAAAAGACAAAAAATATCGTGTGAATAGGCCTATTATCGTGATTTTTTTGTCTTTTTTATACATGACATATAAAATGTTCTTTCATCCCAAAAACTTGTTAACGAACATAAAATGTTCTAATGTGCATGTATACATTTTTCAAAAAATTTAAAGTTTCGAAATATGTTTTCTCACAATGGTGCAAATGCACACGGTAAGCCAAAAGGGATTTCCGGCACATAGTCATTCATACTTGTGGAGCTTGGATATTAATTATGCATCTACGTTTTTTATCTGAAAGTCTCTTTGGAGCCCGAGCTCCGGTTCCTCCTTCATTTAAAAAATTGAAAAATCATATTTACAAGTTCTTTTTTGAAAATAATTCTGGACTGACTCAATGTGAATCCCACAAGTATGCAAAATCGCAACACAAAATTTTCTAATGTGGGCCACATAAATCTGATAAAATTGGGAACTTAAAAAATGCACGCACACTTTTGTTATTTTTGTGTAGCTTAAAATACAAAGTATTTGAAATTGGTATTTTGCACGTTTGTGAGAAAAAATCATTGGCTACATTCAGATATTTTTCAGTTTTTTTGAAACTCACTCATGATTTTCTATTTTTAAGAATAGCAAGAGGGTACTCGGGAGCCAAAATCTCCGCTCCGTCTTGTATGCCACAAAAATGATTAATCAGTTTGAAAAAACATAATCTAATATTTGGTTGCTTATAGCTAGGAATGTAACTAATTCAGCGAATACTAGTAGTGCCCTAACCGACATATATATTTTAGCTCCACTAAGAACATTGAATTGGTATTAGATGTCATGTACATAGAACTCTCTAGATGAATGCTACACAATCAAACTCTCTTGAATGTATGTAGATGGTCTACAGATCTTAGAGTTTTGTTATATAGCAATTTGATGTTATATATCTTGCTTTTTTTTAATAAAATTGGTTAATTTAAAACGGGTTGACTTAGTAAAAACCTACAAATACACTTATCTGAGTTTGGAGAGAGTAACTAAGATATAAGTGTTGGATAATTAGGCACAATTTCCGTGATTAATTCCAGAATATTAAACATAACAATACCAGCTACTCGCACATGTAACTCGAACATACTAGATGTACTAAACAACAAGATGAACGGAAACAGGCAGCAGCTAAACATGTACTCGCAGAACATGATTAATAACAAGACAGCAGCACGTCGCACGTACCGTTCGATTGCAGTAATCGCAGCAGTAGCCTTGGGGAAGATTGGTCGAAGCAGACGGCGGCGAAGACGACGATAGGCAACACCGCCCGACTTGGATGAAAGACGAGCCGTGATGCAGAACTTGAGCAGTCGCGCAGGGCGCTTCCCAAAAACCTTATTCGCCCTCTCCCGTACAGGATCGCAAAGGTGAGTGGTTCCGAAGACCTGCTTTCCCTCCGCCGGTGCACGCCGGCAAGCGGGATGGAGTAGACTACGGTGGCAGCGCAAGCAGAGAGGTTGGCAAACCCTAGATTGGTTTTCGGTATGTTCGTGGTGGAAGCCGCACTGGAGTTTATATAGAGCGGCTCGGGAGTCCCGCATAGGACACGTCGTGGACCAAGCCCACGTTGCGCACGTTCGGGTCGGTTACAGATAGCCCACGATCCGGGAGCGACCCGAATAGGCTAACTGTTGACACGTCTGTCAAAACCGCACAAGTTTTCCCAAGCAGCAAAAATAAAGCTCGGCTCGATTCCCGCAACCCGCGGCGCACGCGTCGTGATGAGACGAGACGAGACGAGCGGGCGGGCGGGCGGGCGTGCGAGCGGCGGCGTCGTCGGAGGAGGAGCGCGCGTGTAGTTCTCCTCTTCTCACTCACTTTACTAAGTGGTGAACCACTCCACCTTATAAGGTGGTGTAACTCTCCTCCAACTTTCCATGTGCGACTAAACTTTAGCTCCCACTCCACTCATATGTGAGCTGCCACCAAATTGGGCCAAATCACACATGGGCTTTGAGATTTAGGGAAAATGTGAAATCTATATGGGCTTATTTATTTAGCCCATTATTTCTAACAATCCCCCATCAGATCTCAAATGCCCATTTGAAGATTTGCCAATTCTCGCTACTTGTTTATATACCAGTGTTTCAGCAGAGACTGTTAAGTTGAACTTCCGCCTAGAACCTTGAGCTACGTCTATCAGCAACTTAACAATGGACGGACCTTGAATTGCAAGTTTGGTGCTTTTAGATTTCACAAAAATTCATAACTAGTACCTGGCTGCCAGTAGTCTACCCCGCGGGTGTAGCATATGCGTCATACTACTTGGTCTCTTCATGAGTTTACTAGAGATCACCCAAATCTCATAGATTGCGACGTTTAACAATTGGAACTCGTATAGGTGTGTTCTTTCAAGAATGCTCTGTAGGACAGCATCTTTGCTAATCATAGCCAACAGAAACACATTAAGGCATGTTTCCAACCTGCCTTACAGCTTTTGAGAGTTGTACATCTTCACATAGAGAGAGTTGTCTAATACTCTCCTCCGTCACACCACTAGCTTGTTTTTCTCAGGTCCTAATTCACAGGATCTCCGATCAAAAAGGTTGGGTTACCACTACTGTGTAACATCCATGGGTCTCAAACTCATCTCTCTCGATGCACTTTCTATCACGTTTCGTGATAGTCCCTTTGTAAAGGGATCTGCCAGGTTTTTGTCAGTTTGAATATAAGTAACAGTAATTACTCCGGAGTTTCTCAATTTCCTGACAGACTTCAAACGTCTCTTGACGTGCCTTGATGACTTCGCGTTATCCTTAGAATTGTTCACTTTGACAATAACAGTTTGATTATCACAATTCAAGAGGATGGCCGGTATAGGTTTCTCAACCACCAGCAAGTCCATCAAGAGTTCACGCAGCAATTCTGACTCTACAGTGGTTGTGTCTAAAGCAGCAAGTTCTGCTTCCATAGTCGACCTTGTCAATATGGTTTGTTTGCAAGATCTCCATGATACCACGCCACCTCCAAAGGTAAATACATACCCGCTAGTGGCGTAGAGTTCATCTATATCCGAGATCCAGTTCGCATCACTATATCCTTCGAGCACCGCTGGATGCCCCGAATAGTGTATCCCATAACTCATTGTACCACATAGATAGCGCATGACCCTTTCAAGTGCACACCAATGTTCAGTACCCGGGTTAGACATGAACCTACTCAACTTGCTCACAGCAAAAGAGATGTTGGGTCTTGTCGCGCTAGCTAAGTACATGAGTGAGCCAACGATTTGAGAGTATCTCAATTGTTCTTTCGGCTCTTTCTTGTTTTTCCATAATGTCACACTGGGATCATAGGGTGTTGGGGAAGACTTGCCATCAACGAAACCGAAACGGCTCAAGATCTTCTCAACATAGTGTGATTGCGTCAAAGTAATCCCACTCTCGTGCTTAATCAGCTTGATATTCATAATAACATCAGCTTCTCCCAGATCTTTCATATCAAAGCTCTTTGACAAAAAGGACTTAACTTCATTTATCACATTCATGTTTGTACCAAAGATAAGGATATCATCCACGTACAAACATAATATAACACCTTCGCCCCCACCATGGCGATAGTAGACGCACTTGTCAGCCTCATTAACGACAAAGCCAACAGAAGTTAATGTTCTGTCAAACTTCTCATGCCATTGCTTAGGTGCTTGCTTCAGGCCATATAAAGATTTTAACAACTTGCACACCTTTCTCTCTTCACCTTTTACCACAAACCCATCAGGCTGATCCATATAGATCTCCTCTTCCAACTCTCCATTGAGGAAAGCTGTCTTAACGTCCATTTGATGAACGATAAGACCATAAGAGGCAGCCAAGGATAGTAGTACTCGAATGGTGGTCAGTCTAGCAACAGGTGAATAGGTGTCAAAGTAATCTTCACCTTCTCTCTGGGTGTAGCCTTTTGCTACAAGCCGAGCCTTGTACTTTTCAATAGTACAATCAGGCCTTAGTTTCTTCTTGAACATCCACTTGCAACCCACAGGCTTACAGCCATGGGGTCGTTCTGATAGTTCCCAAGTTCCATTAGAAAGAATTGAGTCCATCTCATTATGAACAGCTTCTTTCCAATCATCTGCATCAGGAGATGCATATGCCTCTGCAATGGAAGTGGGAGTATCATCCACAAGGTACACAATGAAATCATCTCCAAAGGATTTTGCAACCCTCTGTCTCTTACTCCGTGTAGGAGCTTCATTGTCATCCTTCTCTAGGACTTCTTTCTCACGTGGTTGCTCAAAATTCTCACTAGATGCACTAGTTTCAGGAAGTATTTCAGAAGAAATTCTAGCAGTGCTATGCATATCTTTCATAGGAAACATATCCTCAAAGAATGTTGCATCACGAGATTCCATTATAGTATCAACATGCATATCAGGAACCTCAGATTTAACTACTAAAAATCTATAGCCTACACTCCGCGGAGCATATCCTAGAAAGATGCAATCCACTGTCTTTAGTCCAAGTTTGTGTTTCTTAGGAATTGGTATGTTGACCTTAGCCAAACACCCCCAAGTGCGCAAGTAAGAAAGTGATGGTTTTCTCCTAGCCCACTCCTCATAAGGGGTTTTATCTTTATTCTTGTTAAGAACTCTATTTAGGATATGACACACTGTCAACAAGGCCTCCCCCAACCATGCCTTAGATAAACCAGCGTTGGCTAACATGGAATTCACCAAGTCAGTCAGCGTGTGGTTTTTCCTCTCTGCAACCCCGTTTGATTGAGGCGAGTAGGTAGGCGTCCTTTCATGAATAATGCCATGTTCCTCACAGAATTCATCGAAGATTTTGGGAAAATATTCACCACCATGATCTGACCTAAGACGTTTGATCTTTCTCTCTAGTTGATTTTCAACTTCGGCTTTATAAATTTTAAAGTAGTCTAAAGCTTCATCTTTTGTGCGCAACAAATAAACATAGCAGTATCTAGTCGCATCATCAATCAAAGTCATGAAATATCTCTTTTCACCTTTTGTCAACACACCATTCATCTCACAAAAATCAGAATGTATGAGCTCCAGAGGTGCCAAGTTTCTCTCCTCGGCTGCCTTGTGAGGCTTTCGAGGTTGCTTTGATTGCACACAACTATGGCACTTGGAACCTTTGGTAATAGTGAAATTCAGAATTAAACTCATATTGGACAACTTGGACATCAAACCAAAATTAATGTGACATAAACGAGAATGCCAAACACTGGTATCATCATTAACACCGCCACAAATATGGTTTACGGACTTATTACAAAAATCTAAAAGTGAAAAGCAGAACAACCCTCCACACTCATATCCTTTACCAATAAATTGTCCATGTCTTGACACAATGACTTTATTAGACTCAAAAACAACCTTAAACCTATCTCTGCATAGAAGGGAGCCGCTAACGAGATTCTTGTTCATGGAAGGGACATGTTGCACGTTCTTCAGCTGCACGATCTTTCCCGAAGTGAACTTCAGATCCACCGTGCCAACACCATGAACAGAAGCATGTGACCCATTCCCCATTAGGACAGATGAATCCCGAGCGACCTGATAAGAAGTGAACATAGAGATGTCAGCACACACATGAATATTAGCACCCGTATCAATCCACCAACATGGTGATTGAAAAACTGAAAGAACAGTAAATAGATTACCATACCCATCAGCATTGGTAGCAGTCATGACGTTGACAGTCTTTCCCTTTTTCCCTTTACGATCTGCACGTTCTGGGCAGTCCTTCGAAAAGTGCCCGAGCTCTCCACAGGTAAAGCAACCTAGCTCGGCCTTGTTCGGCTTCTTCTTCTTCTTGAAGGTTGTAGTCTTTTCAGGCTTGTTGAAGGAGGGCTTATAGTTTCCTTTTATCTTGCCAAAGGTCCTCTTCTGCACCATGTTGGCGCTAGACTGACCCTCGCCTCCTTTCTCAGTAGTGTCCTTAGCCCGAGCCTTCTCCTCAACATCAAGAGACGCTATCAGGTTTTCAACCGATATCTCTTGTCTCTTATGCTTGAGAGTTGTGGCGAAATTCCTCCATGAAGAAGGCAACTTTGCAATGATGCACCCAGCCACAAACTTGTCGGGTAAGTTACACTTAAGGATTTCAAGCTTCTTGGCAAAGCACTGTATCTCATGAGCTTGTTCGACTATAGAACGATTGTTAACCATCCTGTAATCATGAAAGTTCTCCATGATGTACAGTTCACTGCCAGCATCTATTACACCGAACTTAGCGTTCAGTGCCTCCCAGAGCTCTTTGCCATCTTTGAAGTGCATGTACACATCAAACAGCTTGTTGTCAAGAACACTCAGAACGCATCCCACAAAGGCAAGATTGGTTTCCTTGAACTTGTTCTGATCTTGTTCAGATATAGTTCCTTCAGGTAAACCCTCACTAGCCTCGAATATTTTCAGATTTTGCAGCCACATAGTGGTCTTATACTGCCACCTTTTAAAGTGAACACCGGTAAACTTTTCCGGCTTCATCGCATCGGCCAAGTGTCCCATGTTTATCTCGGAAGGGGATTCTTCCGTATCATCGGGCAAGGGGTACCCCGTTGGCGGTTCTCTATGATACACATGTACTTACTATGACAAGAACTTACCGGTAACTAAACTTGAGTAGCATGAGGAGCGGCCCTCGTATTTAAGGGACATGAGATTTTCAACTTACAACTTGTCAAGCATATCCTCATATTTGATCACTTTAACCTTAATCACCTAAATATGCTTATGATAAGGGCAATGAGAGCTGAAATCTAATAAGTACCATAATTTTTGGAAGCTCTTTATGAAAGTTGAAATCCCTGCTTCCCTCTACGAAGGGCCTATCTTTTACCTTTTTAGTTGAGTCAGTAAACCTATTCCCTTCTATCTCAGCAAGTATTTTGAGTTGTTGTGTTTCATTCATTCATATGATGATTTATTCATTTTTCTTATGCTCCTTGTTTTGCACATTGCTCTTATCTTAGTGAGTATTATTTTGAAAGCTATCATTGAAAAACCATTATGTTTGAACTCCGACAAATTGTTAAACTATTCTTCGACCAAGAGCTAAGTTTGCCATTACCAATTATGATTTACTTTGTGTATCTTTATTATGTTTCCTTTACCTATTGCAAGTTAAGTTATATAATGGTGAGTTGTCTTCTATTATGATTTATGTTGTAGCATCCCAATTGTCTAACAATTGTAATGCTACTTGGTCTAGTAAGATAATGGCTACTTCCTATATATAATTGTGCATCATAATTATATCATGCTCATGTCATCATGCCACCTTGCACTTGAGCATCATATAAAACCCTGTTCTTTTGGTTCTTCTCTCATATGCATTATTAATTGCATTTGTCTCTTGATATTGTATTTGGTTATTGATATATTGTTTAATGCCCAAGTTGATTTGGGGGCATATCTTTTATTCACCTCCATCACTTTTCCTTTCACCACCTTATAATTCCACCATCCCATTATCCATGAGCATGTATTCTTTCTCTTTTGATATGTATTCTAGCTCATGTGGGTGGGGTGGATCCAATTCTATAAATTATTTTGCTTGGCCTTTATTCCACTTCTGGGGGAGTGCCTAAGATAATGTCATGATATTAGTATTGTTTTCACAAAATAAAACAGGGCATCTAATATTTTGCATGGGCCATGCAACCATCATCACCACCTTTAGTTCCTTTGTTTTCCTCTTTGTTTAGTGAATCTTTCTTTGTGGGATCTTTTCTACCTCTCTCCACCATTTCCCTTGTCCCAACAAAACCATTTCTCCATCATGCATGTTCATAGGGGATCTCCTTTTTATTTACTTTTAAAACCTCTCCCTTTCCCTCTCCCTCTCTCTCTTGTTTTGTTTCCTCACCAACAACTTGTGCTCATCCACCAAGCCCTCTCCTCACTCCCTAGCTATCCATGTTCCATTATTCAAAATATGCAAAAACACCCAAAAAGGGGTATTTGTTGGGCTTGTTTAAATCTGCCACAAAACAAAAATCAAAACAGTTTTTAAAAATAAAAAGAAATAAAGAGAGGAGCAGCTTACCTATCAGCCAGCAGCCCAGCCGCAGTACCAGTGCAGCGGCCCACCCACGCAGCCTCTCCCGGCCCACTTCCCCAGCCGCGACCCAGCCTACCACCCCAGCCCGTACCGGTTCGAGCCAGACGCGCCGACGCCACCCCCTGTTCCTCTTCTTCCCCCGTCTGACGCCGTCTCTGTCTCCCTTCCCCAGCAGCTGACGGAAAGCAGCAGCGAGCAGGTGGCCGTTCCCCCCGCCGTCTGCCGCGTCAGCTCACGCCTCCCGCACGCCAGTCCCTCCTCCTTATCCTCGCGCCGAGCCGCCTTTTTTCCCTAACCCTAGCTACCTGCTCCGCTCCCCTCTTTCTCTTCTCCGCGTGCCGCCGCCAGTCTGAGGGCCACGACGCCGTTGCCGCCCTCGCCGGGACCGACAACTCACCGGGGAGCACCACCGCAGACCGTGGAGTCGATTCCGCCCGTTGGGAGACGCCAAGCTCGCCCGCAGCTGCCCCTCGCCAGTGAACAGAACCCCACCGCCGCGACCTCGCCGTCCCCCTCCGCTCCGGCCATCCCGTCCTCCGATTTTAGTGGGAATCGATCGAGGTGAGCGCCACCCTCTTCTCCCTTCCCCTCCTTTTTCCCTCCGCGTGCGAGCGCCGCCCGTTTTTGACCCCCGCCGGGGATCTGCCCCGCCGGCGAGCAGCCCAGGCCTGCGATTCCCCCCTCTGTTCCCCGACGTGCCCCGCCCAGTACAGCCCTCCGCCGACGAATTCCCCTGAATGAGATCTGTAGCCGGAGCTCCCCTCTGCATTTTTCGTTTTGGCAAGTGCCATCTCGCCGTGATTGCGACGCCATCCTCGCCGGAAGACCTCGCCGTCGTCAGGTCGTGTCGCGATTCAGAGCGCAGTTCAGTCCAGGGCTCGAGCACCGTTTCTCGCAAAGGCCCTACTCACCTTTTGTCGACCACGCCTAGGTCCTTCGCAGCCCCAGCGACCACACTCGCCAGCCCCAGTGCAACTTTGCAAACAAGCCCCCGCGCTTTGCAGTTTACCAACCCGCGCTCCCCTGGACCGCCCACGTGTCCGTCGCCCGCTGGCCGCGCACGTGTGTGGCCCCATCGTCGCCCAGCCCCACTAGTCAGTCTTAGTGACTAGAAGAACCCGCGGTGTAAAAAGCTTTTGCGCGCGAAACTCGCCCAGTCAGCAGCGGCCCACCTGTCAGTGACTGTGGCTAGGTTTTCCTGAGTGTAAAACGTTTTCTGTTTTCTGTTTTAATTAAACTTTTTCAGTAAATGTTTAAATTCAAATCCAAATCAGATTTTAAATAACTTTTAAAATAAAAATCCAAATAATACAAATGATATATGTTTTTGAATCAGAAAAATGTGAGGAATTCAAATATGCCATTCAAAATATTGTTTGAACACTTTAAAATTTCGAGATGATTAAAATTACAAATAAATGCCCTTTTCTTAATAAATTAATAACTTTAAATCTATAACTCCAAATTTGGCAAATAATATGTCTAAATCGATCAGCGCGACGAGCCCGTTCTACCTATGCAGTCCTTGTTCTGAATTGAAGCATGCATCATGTCATTATTAAAAATCTAAACTGTTTATGACAATAAAACTTGGTTAAATAAATAACAAAATGCTTTATTTCTTGTATCCACACCTCACCTTTGCCATGCTACTTTAATGCCATGTAAATTGTGCACCATTCATCATGGCATGCTTGTTTGCTTGTTGCATTTTAGTTCATATGCTTGTGCACTTTATTTATGTTGGCCCTTGTTTGTTTGGTTCTTCTTCGAATAGACGCCCAGCCGGAGAATTACCAGGAATCACAGGAGTACTATCCAGATCCATCTCTCGCTTCAACTGAGCTGCCAGGCAAGCACTACCACATGCTTGCATACATTTAGTACCTATTGCCTCTATCTTATTCTTGCATCATTGAGTCACGATTGCATTAAATTGAATCCCAAGTACTGCATAGCCTTTACTTTTAAACCCCACCGAAGCTTGTTCCTTCATCCCATGAGCCATTACTATAGGAGTTGTTTGAGCCATGCGAGTCGTAGAAAAGCATGTGTAGAGTATGTGAGAGTCTGATGAATAACAAGGTACCTAAACAACATAACCTGAGTAGTAATGGGATAACTAATGAAAGAGGCACCGGTGAGCAATATCTGCTATTTGGTTTTTCATGCTCACTTGTGTCCCGTAGGACCCCGAGTACTTGATTCCTGTTCCTTGACTATTCGCACTATCCACATCCGGGAGGCCTTATGGACCCCCCTGAGCCAGAGCTTGATTCATTCTTATTTCTTGGGGCCACGATTAGTTTGGGGCTTTATTACTATCCTGTACGTATGCCATGGTACTGCTTTATTTAAGATTGTGCGAGGAGCACCTGTACTGTTTTGGATCGCGCCACGTTTCCGCGGTATCGACAAGCCCAGTCACATTTTTGGGTTCCCAGTCGTTTACAGCCGTCGTCGCAAACCCTGGGTCCGTCGCGGAGCCGGCCAACTTCGTTGCGGGTAGCTTATTGGGGTGCCCCCCTGAAATATTTCTGAATCCTGTGCTTGCTTTGTCGTGAATGCCTCGTTGGGTTTTGATTTGGTTTTTCCGAGGTTGATCGAGTGTGTGTTGCTATTCGTGCACCCCTGCAGGGTAAATCTTTCTGAAAGCCGTGTCCGCGGTTATGGACGACTTGGAGCACAGTTTCTCGATCATAGACAAGTATAACTAAAGTACCGCTTTTAATTTGACTAAGTACTTGATTAGTAAATAGTGTAACGCTCATGGAATGGTTAATAAAACTGCCAACGGATGATGGGGGTTGTTCGTCCGCTTCCTCGTTGGTAAGCGAGGAGGAGGATGGATCTGTTAATTATACTGTTATAACTGTTGTTCTTAATTAACGGACATTCGTCTATCATTGGTTAGGCGGATGGTTAGCGAGTATCTATAGACTTGTTAGCTATTATCTTTTGCTGCCATTGCGTCACCCCAGGTTGTGTCCCCTTTAGTGGCATAAAGACTTGATGAGTACCCCTAGGGTCTCACACGATAAATTGTTTGATTCAGATGAACAGGTGTATTCGCAAGATGGATACTGGGTGGAGGAGACAGATGATGTTGGCAACGATCATTCGGTGTAGAGATTCCGGGAACGGGGATCTGTGAGATCTGTGGGCGGGATGTGTTTATTTATGTGGCATCTTATGCCGATTTGCTTCTTATCCGTACTCGGATCTTGTTTTCCGCTTCCGCCTGATACTCTGATGTGTGTTGTATGAGGAGCTATCCTAAATTATTATCTCTATCTAGGATATTTGAATCTTGCCGTATGGCGTTGCAATATTTTTATTTCTTTTTAGATGGAATGGCTTTGAGGACTGTTGTATGTGGCTTGCATACATACTCATTTGTGTATGTAGTTGATCCCTTCGCCTGCCGATTACGCCGCTCGTTCTTGTCTCGATGATCTGAAAGTGGTTAGGACGGCCGAAAGGTCTGCCGTGAGTGGCCCCGGGCCCCACCGTACTATTTTAACCACTTTCGTTCATCCAGGCATGTAACTAAGAGCGGAATTCATCGAGGTAGTTACATATGTATTGATGAATGTGATGCTTCTTGTCCATATTCTATTATCGACTCTTTACTCCATAAACCTGAGGTCATGTTTATTGAGCTCAGTTTTCGCTTGGGGACAAGCGAAGTCTAAGCTTGGGGGGAGTTGATATGTCCATTTTGCATCACTATTCTATATCATAATTTACTGTTATTCATTGATATATTTCATATTAAGAGATGATACTTAGGTTATTTTATTTGTTTTTGTATGGTTGATGACTTTTGGAGCATGGACTGCTGCAGTCAGGATTCTGATGGAAAAGGAGCTGTTTGGAGGTGAAATTCACGAAGATCAGAAAATCCGGGAAAATAAATGAAAAATTCTATTTTTCTAGAAGACGAAGGATGCCGGAAGGGGGAGTGGAGATGGGCCACAGGAGGCCCACACCACCCCTGGCGTGGGCCACCCCTGGCCGCGCCACCAGCTGGTGTGGCCACCCTGGCCCACTTCTGGCACTCCCCTTTGGCGTATAGTATCCACACGAAACCCTAAACCTAGGGGAGCGGCCATAGAAAGATTTCGCTGCCTCTGCAGGGTGGAAAACTACAGAGAGAGAAAGATCTATTCGGCAAATAGATTCTGCCAGGGGTATTCCTTCCCGGATAGGGGGATCATCGCCATCAACACCACCATCAAGCTGGACTTCATCGGGATCATTATCATCATCACCTCCATCATCATCTCCACCAGCACCTTCATCACCACTCCATACCGCTATAACAAGTGCGTTGAATCTTGCATAGTTCTTAGGGGAAACTTTCCTGGTGTTGATTACTCCTTGTAGTTGATGCTATTGAGTGAACCATTGAATTATTGTTATGTTCAGATTGTTACTTATCATTATTTCATCTCTGATATTGATCCATATGATGTCTTGTGAGTAGTTCGTTTAGTTCTTGAGGACATGGGAGAAGTCATGTTGTTAGTAGTGGAATTGTGTTGAGAAAGATTCAATTGTTTGATAATTAAGTTGTGGTGTATTTCTTCAAGTGGTGCCATGTGAATGTCGACTACATGACACTTCACCTATATGGGCCTAGGGGAATGCATTTTGTATTTGGCTACTAATCATAGGGGTTGCCGGAGTGACAGAAATCTGAACCCCCGTTAGAAAACCTTTTCACAAGGGATGTCAGGGTCTTAGAGTTTAAAGTTATGGTTAGATTTCTATCTTAATTACTTTCTTGTACTTGCGGATGCTTGCAAGGGGTATAATCACAAGTATGTATTAGTCCTAGGAAGGTCGGTACATTAGCACAGGTTCACCCACACAACACTTGTCAAACTAAACAAGATTAATTAACTATATGAAGCGAAAGCACTTGACGATATTCCCGTGTGTCCTCGAGAACGTTTGGTCATCTTAAGTAATACAACCGGCTTGTCCTTTGCTGAAGAAAGGATTAGGCCACTAGCTGCATTTATTCGTATTGTCTTTTATTTACTCGTACTATATCTACCTGCATTATCAAAAACCCCTAAAAATCCGTTTGCTAAGTATTTACAGAGAATTCCTGCTCCAAGCCACTTGTCAACACCTTCTGCTCCTTGTTGGGTTCGACACTCTTACTTATCGAAAATACTATGATACACCCCCTATACTTGTGGGTCATCAGTGTGGCCCCCATGCTACCAGTAAAGTAGTTACTAGTACCATGCCCCCGCATGCTACTAGTATATATTACCAGTGGACAAGTAGCGTGGAGGGGGCACACTACTAACATCGAAAAACACATGATATTGATAGGATTTTTCCTACTAGTGTCTTCAGCGAACCGACTCGGACAAAAGATGTTTCCGTTTTGGTCCGTTTGGATCGTCCCGTCGATGGCAAGATGGCCACTACTCGGCCTTTGTGAGGTTTTGGTCTGTGTGTGCGCGCGGGGCTGCCCCAGATGTATGATCCATTTGGTCCAGGCAGGCCAGTATGGCCAGTTTTTCAATTAGGAATAAAACCATGTACTTCACAATCAATAGAAATTAAATAGTTCACAACCAAATTAACAACATAGTTTACCAGCAAACATAGTTCACAACCAAACATATATAACAAATAAATAAAATAATAGGTGATGCCTAGTAGCTTTCTATGTGAGCCACATATGCTCAACCAAGTGCACCTGAAGTCGATTGTGCGTGTTGTGATCTGGGATCCCATGCTGCACGTGGAGGAACTCGTCAAATAATGTTGGCCCCGACATCGGCTCAACTAGTTGACCATCAAATTGCCACCCTTGGTGATATAGAATATTATCATGCTCATTCTCAATGATCATGTCGTGCATGCTTTAACGACCATGATGTGCATGATCACACAAGAAGTCTTCACCTCCCACATAGTATCATGTCCCATGTTCGCAGGGTGTCTAACGATAGCCCACCTAGACATGAGTACACCAATTCCCGCTCCACTTCCTACAAGGCTCTTATTCCTTTACACATTTATCATCACCAAGATTGCAGATTGTCTTCACTAAGGTTGCCCAATCAGGATAGTTACCATCTGCTAGGTAATACCCTTTGTCATACAGATGGCCAATGATCTCATAGTGAAGCATCGAAGCATTGCCTTCCGCAAGCCTAGAGAATACCCGAGAGCGCCAGAGCATGTTGATGTCATTGGTAGAACCTGCCATGCTAAGCAAAGAGTGCCAAATCAATAGATCTTGTGAGGCAACCGACTCAAGTATAACTGCGCACCATCCACATGCCTGTCATACACTGTCACTGCTAAGCAAAAGGACAGTTCTTTCTCCCAATGCATGCAATCTATGCTTCCCAGCATCCTACGAAACCACACTTTCTCGTTGATGGAAAAAATACGGACAATGTCATCAAAATTTGTCTCACTTAGGTAAAAATCACCAAAAACTGCAAGCACAACTTTGCAAACTTGTACATTGACTCAAAGAAAGTGGAGTTCTCATGCATATGTACTCATCGACAAGTTCATCGGATACTCCACATGCAAGCATGTGAATAGCTAAAGAACATTTCTGGTAAGAAGTAAAGCCCATCTTACCAGTGCAATTGTTCTTGCATTCAAAGTACGGATCAAAATCCCTCACACCATCGAGAATTGTCAAGAACAACTTTCTTGACATCCAAAAGCGACGCCAAAATATTTGCTCTGGGTATAGTGGCTCTATCAGATGTAAGCAGTCCTTGTATAGCCATTCATGTCCACCTTCTCGATCATGCTTCAAGTTGGACTTGTGTACCTTGACTGAGCCCCGATAGATGAGATGCATGCTCTTCGCATGGTCATGGATGAGGGTGGCCACTACCATCATCATCTCCATATCACCATCGGAGTCATCGTGTGATGATGTGTCTATAACATGATTGAAGAAGAACTTGATCAAGATCGAGCTAGTTGCCATTCGTTTGGCCATGCAACTAGTCAAACATGTCATGTGTGACGCGGTTCGATGATGAGTCCGAGCCTACTGCTGGTGAAACAGCCCTATCCTGGTGGCTACCGGACGAAAGTCGGAGCAGCATAAGAACCCCGGCGACGACATGGTCAGAAGCGCCGGTGATGAACAGGACTAAGACACGGCTCGACGGTTGGGACAATTGCGCTTCCTGAGCTCTTGACAGTGCAAATTATTACCAGCATCGACAAGAGGCCGGCATGTGGGGATGGCCGACAACAGCCGGCGATAGAGACTACATGAATGGCGAGTAGAGGTATAGGTAGGAAGCAGTGTGGCTAGAGATTGGCAACACATAGGGGTGGTGGCAGGGCACTGGATTTGGTGAGTCACTTATGAGTGGGCCAGGGGAGGACAAGAGGGCGACGTGTCCATATTGTCTGGGTCGGTTGAAAGAAAGCCGAAATTTGAGCTCAAAATGGATCGTCATGGACGGGTCTGGGTCGCTCTGTTCGTTTGGATCGAGCCGCTGAGCCGTGTCCTCTATCTAACCGGACACATCGATGTTGTTCTAACTACAAAAAGGTCATCTCTTCATGTATATATATACAAGATATGAAGAAATGTAAAGACAACTATTAAAATATATCCTAGTTAGTATTGACACTCTATTCAAAGGTAGATTTTATCGGGACTACACTTGTAGGTGTGTAGTATATGCCCTGATCGGACGGTCTAACTAATTGGGCCAGTTTTGGACCAAAGGTTAATTCAGTAATTCGCTCAATTTTTCAGGGTAAAATTGGAGTTTTATTTATTAAAGAATGCCAAACGTTACTTCGGTAATTTTTCTGAAATCTTACACTTCGAATTATTTTGGAGGGAACTTGCTGGATCGAGCCGCTGAGCCGTGTCCTCTATCTAACCGCACACGCTCAGGCAGGTCTTGGTCATTCAGACCCCACTAGAGATGCCCTAACTCTAGCATAAAACCATAGGCAAGAAAAAGTCGTTAGCCCAATCAAATACATGCCCCTCGGATTATTAAATGTAGAGACAATCGTCGTCGGATTGAGGACAAGTACGCCATGAGGGGGTCCTCGAGGCGTGCGGAAGAGAGGGGGGTGAGACGTACGGTATTCCGGGACGGTGAGCACACAAGTTTACCCAGGTTCGAATCCGCCGGCTTTGGACGGATCCTACTCCTGCTAGCAATCCAGTAATACGGCAGAGCCGGAATATGGGTTACAATGGTATCGCCTGTGCGAGTTAAGGGTCTAAAGTATTGGGTGTGTCCTAAAGGCTCTCCCTAGGACGGCTTATATAGATATCCGGCCTAGGATTTACAGGAGAGATCAATCCGGCTACGACTAAGAGTTGGTTACAGAGTACATCTTGAACTACAAGTAACATTATTGGCCTAAGTCGGTAAGTCTTCTGGGCCTTCCCATAGCCGGATTGGACTACGTCTTCTCTCCCGACTGGGCCGCCCGTGAAGCAAAGCTCTAACCCGAAGTGGGCCACCCTGGTCAGTGAGGAACTGTGAGGATACCCGGAAAGTATATCCCCAACAGCAGCCCCCGGAGGTCTCCAAGATCCAAAGTCGGATTTTATCATCGTCTAGCTTGATCTTCGGCTTGCAGAATCTTGAAGGGTTCCTGAAACTTTACAAAAAATACGATCCGAGTCTTAAAAATAAGTCGGACATATCAATTAGTTACACGGATTTTCCAGCTCAATTTTAAACTAAGCCGGAACTTGGTTTCCACGCCACCTGACACAAGCATGGTCAAGTCATGTCATCTGACAGGCGTGCCGTCAGCACGACCGTTGGTGGGTCCGCGGTTCGCAGAACCGAGGCGCCGTTTCAATGCGAGTGTGGAGATCGAGGAGACGCAATCATCGCGTGGGTCCTTCCCAGTTCTTTCCACGACGCGTGGCGGTTACACTATAGCATTTGCACGAATCTTGGCACAGTTAGGTGGATATAAGGGGTTTGGATTTCTCCTTCTCCTTTCCACCAGTCTTTGCCGTTTCCTTTCCTCCCAATCCTCCTGCGCGCTCAGAGCTCTCTCGTCCTCCCCCCACAGAAAACTCCCAGCGCCGCCGCTTTTAGGTCACTTTCTCACCGGAGAAAAATGGCTTCATCATCTTCTTCCTCTGGTTTGGCGGCGGCAGCAACGGCGGAAGCAGCTGCGGAGAAGGAGAGCTTCCGGGGAATCTGGATCCCCTGCGCCCTTGACGAGGACGGCCTCAAGAATGTGGAGAAGGAGGGGCTTCTCGCTGCCGGCGACTGGCGGAGCGGCTCCGGCGAAATCGTCCCCAACCCGCACGAGGGCGAGCGTGTCCACTTCGACACCCATCTGGATCGAGGTCTGTCTTTTCCTCCCTCGGAGTTCTTCTCCGAGGTGATAGATCACTATGGAGTTCAACTCCACAATCTTCCTCCCAATTCTCTTCTAGAAATGAGTGCATATGCTGTGCTTTGCGAGGGCTTTCTCGGCATTAGGCCGAGTTTGCTTCTCTTCCGGTACTATTTTCATGTCCGGAGAAATTCCATCACTACCGGTGTTCCTTACATCACCGGCACCATTAGGTTTTCTGTTAGACGAGCCCGGTCATATCCCAAAATTTCTGCCAGTGACTCGGTCAAACAATGTCCAGCCACTTTCTTCTATCATAGGGATATTCTGGCTCCCGACAAAGCTACTGCTTTGCTGGCTTTTGTCGACAGAGCTGCCACGGCCCAGCCTTCCTGGGACGAGGCTGCTCCGGCTCTCACCGACGATCTGATCCTCGCTAAGAGGCGGATCGAATATCTGATCAAGCACATGGGTCTGAAGGGATCCGACTTGGTCCAGTGCTGGGTCTCACGTCGGATCCAACCACTTCATTACCATGGGGATAGACTGATGCACTCCATCACGTCTTCCAAAAAAGACTCCCTCTGCATCAGCCCCCAAATCCTACACCACTCAAGGCTACATCAGCCAGATCAAGTGGCTGATCAAGGAGCGGATCGAGAGGAGGATTCCGGAGATTTCTCTGGATATGTACACAGCGGAAAACCCCGTGGTGCCGGTAAGCTTCCATCAATACACCTTTTATGTGTTTCAATCTCTAAGTTATATACTGCAATGCTGATATGCTGATATGTTTTCTTGTTTTCAGCTTGCTGACCTCCCCAAGTCGGAGCTTGCTCCACTCGAAGGATATCCTCCTGAGTTTTCTCAGGAGACTGAAGTGGTCCCATTGCTGGACCTTGCGCTCAAGAAGCGCAAAGCTCTGACAGTGGCTGTTGGCACAAAGGAAGTGCCTGTTGTGAAGAGGTAACTTTCATTCACAATTTCTGCCTTTGTACCTTTCTCGAATTTCTTTCTAAGATGTGATGTTTCCGACTTTACTACATTCTCAGAGCAAAGCCTCTCATCAAGGGTAAGGGGAAAGGGATTCCTGTGAAGCCCCTGCGACAGACGAAGCTCACCATAGCTTCTCCTGCCATGGCTCCTCCAACTCCTGCCCCTCAACCTTCTGCAACTCTAGCGATCATTCCTTCTCCGGTGGTCGCAGAAGATCCGGCTCCTCCAACGGAGCCTGCGATCCTTGGGTCACAGACTGACGTCACCGTGGGTGCGTCAGCTCAAGATAAGGGTGAACCCTCTTCGGGTAATGATCCCTCGGCTGAAGTCTTCGCCGAAAACCTCCTCAGCAATCCGGGACTTGCCAAGTTTGGCCTATCTCGGAAATCTGCAGAGGAAATCTAGCGGCTGGCCAGGCAAGTCCTGGACAAAAGCCATCTATCCCCCGAGGAGGAAGCGCAAGAAGCAGAGGACGTCAAGTTCTCTGACCTTCTCGCTCAAGTCCGCCTTCGCGACGAGAGTATCAGGACTGGCGAGCTTCCAACAGCCCCAGTAATCCCTCTTACCCTCGCCGAGAAGGTGGCAGCTGAAGTGAACGCGGGTTTAGACAAACTCACCCGCGAGCAATATGTAAGTCGGAATTCCAAATCTTGCTTTTACATTATGTTATATCATATCCTCTAGCCCCCAAGCATGAAGTAGGATATAGAATCCGAGTTTATGCTTCATTAGGATGCCAAAGAATGAACTAGTGTAGCCCCCAAGGCTCGTGCTGATATTTAGCAAAAAATATTAGCCCGAGTCTTAAGTAGCTTTCTGACTTTGGGTATTCTGACTTACAGAAAGTATGTTCCTATAACCAGGAATTATTATCCAATGTCTGCGATAAGCGGAGAGAGATCAAAGCTCTCCGGCTTAAAAATGCTGAGCTCAAGGTAGCCAAGGATGAAGCCGAAGGTAAATCATTTCGAGATTCAAACCTTGTCTTTTGCTTTTTTAATGTCGAATTTTTCTGAACTGTTGTTCTTTTTGACTTACAGCGTTGGTGAAACAATCCATCGCTATGATTGAAGAGGCCGAGAACCTCAAGACCCTGGTGGTGGAGAACAAGGGACTCCGCCAAGAGCTGGATAAGCTCAAGGCGGATCATGAAAGGAGCATAGCTCAAGTCCTGGAATCCTCCTCCATGGCCACCGAAGAGCGTGATCGCAAGATCGCTGCTCAAGATAAAATTAGCTCGGACCTCAAGAATGAGCTTGGCAGAGAGAAGGATATCTCCGAGGCGCTCCGGGCTGAACTCCAGAGTCTTCGGGAGGAGAAGACCAAGATTGACGATGTCATTCTTGGTATGTTCCATCTGTCTGACTTATCATTTCTTTGACTTTCATCAATGTCGGATTTTTCTTGACTTGTTTTGTGTATAGGTCCTCTAAACTTGACAGACTCTTCCTCCTCCGAGCCCCGCACCCACCGGCTTACCCAAGTCGGTGATCTTCTGCATCACTTCCGCCAGTCTATTGAAGACATTGGCGAGTCTCTCAGGATTCTAGACATGCTAAGCATGTCGGATTTTCAGGTGCGAGACAAGGCCAAGGAGATGCCGCAGCTTGTTCGGGACTAGAACATGTCCTACGCGTGGACTGCTGCGCAGAACGCTCTCACCATGGTCATGAGCCACCATGGAAACATGGAGATATGACAAGTGACCAGAGGGTACTGCAAGGTAGACGAAGACGGCCAGGAGCAAGACCTTCAAGCCATCATGCATTCCTGCGCCGGATATGGGTGCCACGTAGCTGATCTGACCAGCTACGAGATCCCCTTTTTCACCTGCGTAGATACTCCGCCGCCTCCCCCAGAAGAAACCGAAGAAGTTTCCGACGATGAATGGACCACCTCGGATCCGGACATCTCGGAACGATATCAAGGCGGAGTAACCAGCGAGCCGGCAGCTACTTCATCTCCTCCTGCATCATAGATCAGAAAACTATGTATTATTCTAGAAAGACATGATGCGTTTTGTAAATATTAAGTACTATTGACTTTTGCTAGTGCTAAGATTTTTATCTATTCAGCACTTTTGGCTTTTTAAATTTTTGCGTGCCTGAAATGTTCACATAAGCACTTGAAATTTTCCGTCTATACTTACCGTTTATCTGGCTTTTCGCCTCGTCCCTTTCGTGAGCCGGCTAAACCTTCAGCCGGAAACTTTGCCGAGCAACGGAGCTCAATTGCTAAACCAGTTTAAACTCGGAAACAAAGCCGGCTTCTAGTACCAACAATTCACTACTCAGAAAATACCCGCATCCAGCAATCAGACAAATAACCCATGTAAAGACTAGAATTTTTAGAGTTATACCCGAAGGTAGCAGTTTTTAGAATCGTAAATCTAAACCAGAATGAACATGAGCATAAAGTACTTTCAAGCATTCTGGGGTTTTCTACTATGACATGATCATTAGGAAATAAGATGGTAAAAACTTCTCAGAAAAACTTTGAGGTAACCAAAACTTTTATTTCTCACAGAACATGTACATATGTATGATTACAAAGAAGGATAAACTAAGAATAAAAGGGACGTAGCTAAGCAATATTCCACGGTCTGTCTAACTCATCCGGATTTGTATTGCCTCCAGCTCTCTTTCTCTTCTTAGTAGCAGGTCTTTCTTTGACTGGCCTCATGTCAGTTAAGTAGTACGATCCATTGTGCAATACTCGACTAACTAAAAAGGGCCCTTCCCATACTGGGGAAAGTTTGTGCTTTCTTTGTTGCACAAGCCGGAGAATCAAATCACCTTTATTGAAAGATCTAGTTCGGACTCTCTGGCTATGATACTTGTGTAACTTCTGCTGATAGGCTGTAGATCTCATTTCAGCAACGACGCGAACTTCTTCGACTATGTCGAGATCATTTTGTCGAGAAATCTCGGCATCCTCTTCGATATAAGCGGCCACTCTAGGAGAAGTATGAATTAAATCGCTAGGAAGAACTTCTTCTGCACCATAGACCAAGAAGAAAGGTGTGTATCCTGTTGACCTGTTCGGAGTTGTTCGTAAACTCCAAATTATAGAGGGTAATTCCTCTGCCCAAGCCCCCACAGCACGTCGTAGTGGTGCTTCGAGTCTTGGTTTCAAGCCTTGTAGAATTAAACCATTTGCTCTTTCGACTTGTCCATTAGCCTGTGGATGTGCGACTAACGCAATGTCAAGCCGGATATTTTGCTCATAGCAGAATTCAGCCAATTCTCCCATGGAAAAGTTAATACCGTTGTCCGTGATAATACTATGAGGATAACCATACCGGATTATAACATCCTCGACAAATCTTTTGGAAGTTTCTTCATCACAACTAGTGACAGGTTTAGCCTCGATCCACTTTGTGAATTTTTCCACCATCACTAAGAGGTGAGTGAATCCACTTGGGGCTTGTTTAAAAGGTCCTACCATATCAAGCCCCCAGACCGCAAAGGGCCATGTTATAGGTATTGTTCGCAGCTGATCAGCCGGAACATGAGCTTGCTTGGCGTACTTTTGGCAGCCTTTGCATGTCTTGACTAATCGTTCGGCATCTGCCTGAGCTGTAAGCCAGAAGAATCCATGTCGAAAAGCTTTTGCCACTAAAGATTTGGCTGCAGTGTGGTGACCACACTCGCCTTCGGGGATTTCCCTTAAGATTTCCACTCCTTCTTCTGGAGATACACAGCACTGAAAAACCTCAAAAACACTCCGTTTATGGAGCTCACCTTTAACAATAGAATAGGCTTTTTCTCGTTAGATAATCTGTCGGCTCAGTACCTCGTCTTCGGGTAATTTGCCATCTACCAAATAATCGAGGTAGGGTTGAGTCCAGCTGGGAATTACAGCCAGAACTGCTATCAAAGGTGAGTCGGATTTGGTCGGATATTCCTCATCTACTCCCTTTATCGAGGGAACTTTGAGGTGCTCTAAAAATGCGCCATCCGGGACCTCTTTCCGTGCAGAGCCTATTCGAGATAGTGCATCTGCTTCCTCATTTTCTGCTCGAGGGGTGTGTTGAACTTAAAATCCCTCGAACGATTTAGATAGATCATCCACGACAGCTTTATATGCTGCCATGTGCTTATTTGCATTACAAATATCCGAGACTTGCTGAGCAACAAGATCCGAATCTCCGTAACACATCAAATGTCGGATGCCAATATCCTTAGCAATCCAGATTCCATGCAGAAGTGCTTCATACTCGGCAATGTTGTTTGTCGCTGTGAAGTAGATCTGCAACACGTATAAAAGTTTATCTCCTTGGGGTGATTTGAGCACCACGCCATCCCCCGAGCCCCCTCGAGCCTTAGACCCATCGAAAAAGAGGGTCCAATATTCCGACTCAGGAAGGACCATGTTCTCCTTGGTCTCTGTCCAATCAGCGACAAAGTCAGCAAGGATCTGGGATTTGATTGCTGTCCAGGGTTTGTACTCAATATCGAAAGCTGCAAGCTCTATGCCCCATTTGGCAACGCGTCCTGTGGCATCGCTATTGTTGATTATATCTCTCATGGGAGCTTTGCTCACCACGGTAATTGGATGCTCCTGAAAATAGTGTCGTAACTTACGAGATGCTAGAAAAACACCGTAAGCCAACTTTTGATAGTGCGGATACCGCTGTTTTGATTCTATCAGGACCTCGCTGACAAAGTACGTCGGACGCTGCACCAGGTGTTCCTGATTTTCTTCTGGTCTCTCCACTACCATAACGATACTGGCAACCTTATTTGTCGCAGCAATGTAGAGCAACATCAGTTCCTGAGGTTCCGACGCTGCAAGGATAGGAGCAGATGAGAGTACTTTCTTCAGGTCTTGTAGTGCAGCTTCAGCTTCGTCAGTCCAGACAAAATCCTTGGTCTTCTTCAGGAGCTTGTATAATGGTGTGGCTCTTTCACCAAGCCGTCTTACAAATCGACTGACCGCAGCAATGCAACCAGTTAATCTTTGTACGTCCTTCAGGCGAGTTGGCATGGAAATATTGAGAATAGCCTTGAACTTGTCGCGGTTCACCTCTATGCCTCTTTGAGACACGATGAAACCTAACAATTTTCCGGCTGGTATTCCAAAGAAGCATTTCTTCGGGTTAAGCATGATGTTGTATTTTCGTAGATTGGCGAACGTTTCCTCCAAGTCGGAAATCAACGTTTCCTTCTTTTTGGACATGACCGCGATATCATCCACGTATGCATGTACATTGCGTCCGAGTTGATCATGGAGGCAACGCTGCATCGTGCGCTGGTACGTAGCTCCTGCGTTCTTCAGCCCAAAGGGCATCGTAACAAAACACAAGGTTCTGAAGGAGGTTATGAATGAAGTTTTGACTTTGTCAGATTCCTTCATCCGGATTTGGTGATAACCGGAATATGCGTCGAGAAAACAGAGGAGTTCCGAGCCTACCGTAGAATCAGTAACTTGATCAATTCTAGGCAGAGCAAACGGATCTTTTGGACAAGCCTTGTTCAAGGAAGTATAATCAACACACATCCTTAAATCAGTGGTGTCCTTTTTAGGGACCATTACAGGGTTGGCCGACCAATCAGTATGGATGACCTCTCCTATGAATCCGGCTAGCTCGAGCCGCGCTAGTTCCTTAGCTATTGCCTTACGCTTTTCATCGCCAAACCGTCGTAAGGACTGTTTGATGGGTTTAGCGTTCGGGTTTACATTTAGAGAGTGCTTGGCAAGTTCCCTAGGTACTCCGGTCATGTCAGATGGCTGCCATGCGAAGATATCTTGATTTGCTTGGAGGAACTTGACGAGCGCGCTTTCCTATGCGCTACTTAGGCCTACGCCTATCTGGGTCACCTTGGAGGGGTCATCATCCTTCAACGGCGTCGTCTTCGTCTCTTCTGATGCCTTGAACTCCGGATTTGGCTTTGTGACCTCCTTCTTCGTTGCGGGCATCTCGGACGGATCTATGCTCTTCTTGATCTCCTGGTACTTCTGGGCGTGCAGCACGGCTTCGGCAAAGGTGGCATTTCCATCTTCGCACTCTCGCGCCTTCTTCGGGTCTCCCCTGATGGTGATCACGCCGTTGGGACCTGGAATTTTCATCATATTGTAAATGTAACACGGACGAGCCATAAAAGCCTAGTAAGCCGGACGTCTGAATATAGCGTGGTATGCACTCTTGAACGGGACCACTTCGAAGAAAAGTGCCTCCGTCCGATAATTCTTTGGAGTTCCAAAAGTAACATCCAAAGTGATCTCTCCCAGGGAATTAGCTTGTCTTCCTGGGACAACTCCGTGAAAGATCACAGAGCTATGGTTCAGCTGTGTTTCCGAAATCTTCATCCGGCATAGCGTTTCGACATAGAGAATATTGATGCTACTACCACCGTCCATGAGGGTCTTGGAGAAACCATAACTGTCAATAAGTGGATTGACGATTAAGGCGTATTTTCCTTGCATGTGTAGTTTAGGCGGATGATCAGTGCGATCAAACGTGATTGCCACTTCCGACCAGTCCAGATACTGAGGGACAGCCGGAACTGTTGCATTGAGCTCGTGGAGAACTGCTTTCTTGACCTTTGCTGGTTGAGATCCGAGGAAGGTGGCGTAAGTGTCCTTCTTGGTGGGAAAAGTCTTCTTCCCTTCCGACTTGGGATTTGAAGCATCAGCTTCCTCCATGTCAGAATCTTCCTTGGTCTCCTTGTCTTTTTCGGGATTTTTCTTTCCCTTCTTCCGCTTAGCTTTGTAGCCCGCGCTATCATATCTCTTGATGTCGTCATTAAAACGACATTCAGCGTTGGTGTGGGACGAGCCCCCATTGGCGTCTAAGTGATGCACACATGGGTTATTGGCAATGTCGGCCCAAGTGTAGGTTTTGCCTGGTTGTTGCTCTCCTCTGCCTTGGACCCTTGATGTCCCACGGCTACGCCCGCGGCCTCTGCCATGTCCTCCTCGTCCTCCAGACCTAGAAACAGTAGTGACCACTGCTGTCTCCGTGTTGGGTTTTTCTTCCGAGGTATTTTTGCGCTTCTGAGCTTGTTGCTTTGGTTGTTTTGCCAACTGAGGCACAGCCAGGACATTGAGTAATCCCTCTGCATCATCGTCAGCATCTGCATACTTGCTCGCTATTTCTATCATCTCTCCCAGATCAGTAACCTTGTCACACTTCAAGCGATGGCGCAGTAAACCAATTGGGAGACCTGTGATGAAAGCTTCAATCGCAGTTTGATCGTTTACTCCTTCGCAGGAGTTCTTTGTGTCGATCCATCGTCCGAGATAATCCTGGCAAGTTTCTCCGGCTTTCTGGGTGCAACGCTGTAGGTCTCCAACCGTACAGGGCCTCCGATATGTGCCTTCGAAATTCCGAAAGAACGCACTTTGCAAGTCATACCCAGTTGTGGATGGTGTTTGCCGTAAGTTCATTGAGCCATGATCGTGCCGTCTTCCGCAACATAAGTAGGAGATATCGGGTTGCGACCAAGCTGTTTCCGCCTTTAGCGATGCAGCAAGCTTGGAAGAAATCATGTAACCAGGTGTCTGGCCGAGCAATGCCGTCGTAGGCTTGGATATGTCTTGAGATAGCAAATCCTTCCGGGAATTTTGTAGCTTTGATGCGTGGTCCGAAGCACTTTGGGCCCACGTACACGTCATCGTTTTCATAGCGCCGAGCCTCTATGTTGGAGTTGATCCTGTGCCTTGCGTCGTTCGGGGATAGAGATCGTCCCGAATGTCGGCTGTGGCTACGGTGCCTTGGAGCCAGACTTCGGCTTCTGCCAGCACCTCCTCCGCCATGTCGTCCTCCTTGACCTCCTTGGGGGCCGTTGTGATAACTGTGTGGTGGAGAGGGTGGTGCAGCTGGATAGTTTCCGGCTGATCGCCGGCCTCCATCCGGAGCGTCATTATTCCGGTTCCGGGGAGGTTCTTGACTATGATGAGCCCCCTGCCGGCTTGTTCCAGCGTGGTTTCCGTCGTTCCTTCGTCCGTCGTTCCCACCATGGTGAGGCTCAGCCGGACGGCTCTCATGTCTAGGAGGTGGCATTCTCTGACGATCCTCCTCCTGACGTTTCTCCTTATCTTCTCCCTTTCGACCGTTGAATTCTCGTCGGGGAGGATTCCTCAGATTCAGTGCAGCGATCGCGTCTTTCTCGGCTGCTGGAGCGACATTGCTCCAGTTATGTGTAGCTCTATGATGTTGTCCCGACGATCCGGTTCTTGAATAATTGTCTTCCCTGCGTTCGGGGTGATGGTACTGCGCCCGAACGTAATGGGATCTTACCTCAGCCCATGTCGGATCTGTGCGACATTGGTCAGAATCCGAGACCAGTTTTTGACTTCCGGACAGGGCGACCTTCTGTTGCTCCAGTCCCTTGTTGAGTAGCTTGATACCCAAGCGTATCTCCTCTGGCCCTGGATTAGCTGATAGAATTTCACGAGCTGCCACGCTATTTTGCACTGGTGTTGGGTATACCCAATCTCCATTGCTATCCTTCCGTGGCTTCCCCATCTCATCTCCGAAAAGGACGGCACGGACACGTGGGAATTGGTTGTCATCTATGTGACGCTTCCGTGTCTTCTGATGTAGACGAGACATGTACTCCTTGGTTGACATGCGCTTCTTCTCCACCTCGATGTTTTTGGCTTCATCAAGGAGTTGTTGACGACGCGCTTCTAGGGCCTGGGCCCTTTCGTCCAACTCATCTGCAGTAAGTTCTGCAGCTGTAGGGATAGGTGTGGTTAAGGCGGCATCGATGAGTTTACGCGCACCATCAGTGATCACGTGTCCATCCACCGATGCTTCTTTTTTTTGGCTCGTCTAGGATAAGTGCTCCATCCGAGTCTTACTCGTATTCCTCGGCAATCACCTCCTCTGTCAGAGGGTCTTTTGCCGGGGTCTTGTTCTTCTTGTTCTTCTTCTTTGCCTTCTTGGCAGCGCCGGTAGCAAAGACGGCTTTGGGTCCGTTTCCCGGAGTCAAGATCTGATCGATACTTTCGGACATCTGGACCTCGGGATTATCTCCGACGTCCATGTCATCCTGCGCTTTGGGAGAGTGTTCCCCGGATCCTTCATCCATGGCTTCTCCTTCTTCTGCAGCTTTGGAGTTGTACTCCTCTTCATATTCCGCGGAGAACTTTCGGAAAACTGCCGATGTCATAGATTCATCCGAGGATGCGGGAATGTCGGCGTTTGTTCCAATTGCCTCCAGCACCGAGTCGGTGTTTTCTCCAGCATCGGCAGAGCCGGATCCGGATCCAACATATCCGACGAAGTGCGATGCGTGCTTCCTGAGGTACCTGCGGCTTTCGCGATCAGCCATATCGAAACTTTTAATAGTTTCGAGGATTGCATCTGCGCTAGCGCCTTGCAGTATCATACGTCTTAGTGTGTACCTGAGGAAAGGCCTGTCTGTCCCGGCATCGTTAGAGCCGGAATCAGTGTCGTTGATATGCTCCTCCTGGATTTCGACTTCCACGGGTGGGTCGGTCTGGGATCCGGCTTCTCCAGGGAGATCCACTCCAGATTCGACTTGGACCGTGAGGTCTTCTTCAGGCTCGGATTTCTCCACTATCTCCGCAACTGGTGCGGGCTGGGTGGGATTAGGGTTTTCTGAGATCCGGAACTCTGCCGCCTCCGCGGACAAAGGGGACCGAGAAGATTCTTCTGCCTCTATCATCACCGCTGGGGAGGGTTGGGCAGGTTCAGCGAAACCGATGTAAACATCGATCTCGCCAAAAGACATGATTGTATAGGCAGTCACGGCTTCCCTAGCCGGAATCCAAGTCTCGTCGAGAACGGTGAGAGGGACGTCGCTGGCGTAGAGGATGCGACCGACGGCGATGGTCTCGCCGATTCCGATTCTTGCAGATTCCGCTCGGAACGCAGATCCGTAGCTCACTTGCCCCAAGGTGGGCGCCAACTGTCGTCGGATTGAGGACAAGTACGCCATGAGGGGGTCCTCGAGGCGTGCGGAAGAGAGGGGGGTGAGACGCACGGTATTCCGGGACGGTGAGCACACAAGTTTACCCAGGTTCGAATCCGCCGGCTTTGGACGGATCCTACTCCTGCTAGCAATCCAGTAATACGGCCGGAATATGGGTTACAATGGTATCGCCTGTGCGAGTTAAGGGTCTAAAGTATTGGGTGTGTCCTAAAGGCTCTCCCTAGGACAGCTTATATAGATATCCGGCCTAGGGTTAACAGGAGAGATCAATCCGACTACGACTAAGAGTTGGTTACAGAGTACATCTTGAACTACAAGTAACATTATGGGCCTAAGTCGGTAAGCCTTCTAAGCCTTCCCGTAGCCGGATTGGACTCCGTCTTCTCTCCCGATTGGGCCGCCCGTGAAGCAAAGCTCTAACCCGAAGTGGGTCACCCTGGTTAGCGAGGAACTGTGAGATACCCGGAAAGTATATCCCCAACAACAACACTTAGGCGACAATGCATTGAGAGGTTATCTCTTAAGGATTTATTTCTCGTACGATGACATGCTAATTATATTTTGCATTGTGAAAGGCGTTAGTAGAAGGGATTGAAAATGGTGCAATTTATGAGGTACAATCATGACATAAAAATTCAGCCAATCATATCGATGTTGTTCTAGCTACAAAAAGGTCATCTCCTCATGTATATATATACAAGATATGAAGAAAAGTAAAGACAACTATAAAAATATATCTTAGTTAGTATTGACACTCTATTCAAAGGTAGATTTTATCGGGACTACACTTGTAGGTGTGTAGTATATGCCCTGATCGGACGGTCTAACTAATTGGGCCAGTTTTGGACCAAAGGTTAATTCAGTAATTCGCTCAATTTTTCGGGGTAAAATTGGAGTTTTATTTATTAAAGAATGCCAAACGTTACTTCGGTAATTTTTCTGAAATCTTACACTTCGAATTATTTTGGAGGGAACTTGTTGCACGATTGCGAATAACGTAATACACAAAATGCCCCTCTAGATGAAATATACTACTCCCTCGTATTTATAATAAGTGTCGCTGATTTAGTACAACTTAATAACAAATCAGCGACACTTGTTATGGATCGAAGGGAGTACAGCAAATTTGAGGGAATATATTGGATTTAGACCATACGAACCGGGTCGCATGAACTGCAAATTGCGTTGATGTACCGTGAAACAACCCATTCAAAATATCCCTGAGGAGTACAAGAATCAAGAAAAGCAAAGACAACTAGGTCTCTGCTCCGGCGGTGCATATAGCATTGTCAGAAAATGTGTGGAGGTGTGTCTCCGGCGGGTTTTGCTGGATTTGGTCGATATTCCTTCCAATCTACGCTTCTCTTCACCGGCGACAGTTTCTTCTCTAGCGCGTTGGTTCTTTAGGTCCTTAGCATGACGATTTTCCATCTTTTTACTATAACAAGATCTATTATGGCAAGTTTTGCTCAGCTCCCCTACGGGAGGGGCGAGGGTAGCTGTGATTTCGACTCACTCAAGTGTTTGTAGTCAGCACTAGGTGGTCTAGCGACATGTTTGTAAGTTTTATTACTTTTAGTATTGCTTGTACTGTTTTTGAGGATTATGAATAGATTGGTATACTTTTCACCAAAAAGGACAACTAATAAAAGTGTTATTAGAACCCAACATTTCTGGTTTTTAGTTAATTTATTGTAGATTGTGCTTTTTTTCACCGGTGCTTATTTAATTTAGTGCAGATTGTGCTTTTTTTTACTGATTGTGCAACACTTGTATTAATAATCTCCAAAAGCGACATCTCCAAGAAATAAATTGTGCACAAGCACCGTTGCCGACCGATCATAGATCTTAGGTTTTCAGCCTTGAAAAAGTCTGCGCTCTCAAAAAAAATGCCTCCAACAAAACCATGGCCAGCCACAACCAATCGAGATCAGACCATGGATTTTCACTCTAAAAGATAAGACTATAGACTCCTCCTATGCTGTCGTCCGTACTTGTCGCTGCAGTTTCAACAAGTCAAGAAAGACCAAGCAAAGTAATCATTGCCTTGAAGACTCAGTCGACCATTATTAGATCTCAGATCAGACATGTGACATTCTCCGCCATTGTCTTCACCATGGAAATCGACATGTACCATGATGACAATGGACAATGAAGCTTCTGGTAACACAACTTCTAAAGCCGCACGACCAAATAGGGGTGCACACAACTGAATCCCATATGATCCAGCATTCTACATGCAGAGCCTTCTAGAACTCGTCGCCAGCCATATCAATGAGTCTAGGCATCAAGCAGAACACCTTCTTGATGCGAGAAGGAACATGGGATCGCATCCTTTATTAGGCAGACCGGCAACCCCTACGCCGCTACCGGCCGACTGCCAACAGAAGGGCAGAGATGTGGGTTTGATCCGCAATGGGCCCCCCGAACCAGCCACCATCATGGCCATGGAGCCGCCAAGGTTGCCAAAGAAGCCAAGGGCCACTGTTTGGGGTCCATCTCCGCCAGAAGAGCCGCTCCGTCCAAGGTGGCCACGAGACTCCGGCTAGAGACCCCACCAAGCGAGGAGGATGTGGCCCCCGCTACCACCACACCACAAAAAAATATCACCATACCCGGCGAATTTTTGGGGCGGCATAAGAGAAAAGAACCAGCAAAAGTTGGTTATGCGACAGATGGGCTGTCCGGGCACCATTTTATCGCGGTGTCCAAATGGATGCCGTGGCACACAGGATACCGGTGGATCTTGGGGTCCTGGTACATGGCATGTAAGAGCGGCGATTTTTAATACCACACTTGGGCAACGGTGGCATTCTCTTGGTACGTTGTGCAATGCAAGCACCGTTAATTGGGTAGCTGACAGGTGTGGACCTCCACTACCCAGCCGATTGCCTTTTATGTATGGGCCTTTTGTGTAATTAGGCCCACGTAGCGGCTGCACTGGTTCTATAACCCAAATAACATACCTTAGATCTCACGGCCCCCATTCCTATATAATACAGGATCCCCTTAGTCCCCACACTCCACTAACCTCTCTCCGTACGGCGCCGCGCTCCCACTCTCTGCACTAATTAGCAACTCTCGCAAAGTACTCAGGACCGTTTCATATGTTGTGATGCCTTAAAAGCTGAAGACCTACATGCTTCGTACTTGCAACCAATATGACGCAGCCTCCACGCCAGAATCCTCTCAGCATAGGGTATGTTCATATAATCGATCTTGTTCTTGGTTTTTTCCCACCATCTTGCATATTGTACTATCTCTAATGGATTTGTTTCTCTTTCAGATCCATGCCGCGACAGGCGTCGGAGTGAAACGCCCGGAGGATAACGGTCGCGCCGTTGCGGCTGTCAGCGTGATGCACGTTAGGATAGTGGCGTGCACGGATGGCATGTTGCCGTTGCCGTCTCCCTACTGCGAGCAGAATATAGATGCGCTCAAGATTAGAAAGTAGGATTAAGGATAAGTGGAGAAAGTTAATTAGTTTATTTCAAAAAAAATTCCTTTCGAATGAGTTCCAAAGGAATGTAATGAAAAGAGAGAGGCTCAAGAAATCTTGTAACGGAAATGTAATTATATTTTAATGTTATAGTAATTTTCGATTTATCGAATTGCAATGGATTTTTAGCAACCTAAATCAGTTATTAGTAAGGTAATTAATTTTCAGTGATGCTAGAAGGTGTAACACATCAAATAATTCGCGGTTACACGGCACTAAAGTTCCGCCGTTCTCAGTAAAGTAATTAGGCGCATTTTCTGTCGCGTCGTGGAAGCGCTAACTCGGCGGATCACGTTGTGCCGCGCCAAAAAATCTGCCGCCGTTTCCGAATCCCCGTTCTCAGTAAAGTAACTAAGGTTGTGCGTCAGCGTCTATAAGTGCCAGCGCCTAGGCTCCGTGTTGCCGTGCAAGGGGCCCACCACCGCTGTCATCCGCATGGCCTTTGGCCGGCGGCATCCTTCGGTAGCGATGGGGGAATTGGGGCCGAAGGGGAAGGGATGGCTGTGATTGCTCAATACACCTTCGTAATTAATATTATGCGGGTATACGTAGTCCCTAAGAAAATCCGTATAGCTCAACCAAATTATATGACTTTCTAGCAAACATATGTGTACTAGTACGGTTTTACGCCCGGCGAGACGTGGCCGGCGAGCCAGTGGCGGTAACTCCTAGGGGGATATGGCCGGCACGCGCCTTGACCTTGCCCTCCGGCTTTGAATTACCCAAGACTTTTGAAGGACGTTCGATACATCCTAGTGATTGGGTGAGCCAGAGTGGATATTATTTTAGTTTTTTTTTAGCATCAGATATTATTTTAGCTGAACGAGCCCAATGGACAAGGTTAATTTTTCCTTCCGGGTTTCTACGTAAGGATCTGACTCTGTGACCCAAAGTTTCCCAAGTGGGCTGTGCAACAGCATGGTCCAATCTGTTTTATATATGGCGCTTGGAAACTGAAGAATAACGATGGAGACCGTGACATCATTAGCAAACTTCAGAAAATGTGCCTAGACGCCAATTAATAAAGCCAACACGAACTTCATATCTTCTTGTGAAATTATAAAAAATATGACCAAATTCACATCAACACCATCCCATTCTCCTATATTCAAAACTCCGCAAAGAGATTGATATTGGAAACAGTACAAAAAGTTTATATACAAATTTGCAAGTTGGATCTAGTAATGATATGTCTATATCTGTTGATATATGTTCAGAGGCATGTGACAGGAGTACGTAGTAATCCTCTCATGTTGCTCATGGTTGTCACAATGGAATGGAACAGTCCCCTAAGTGCAATTTGCAATGTAGGTCGCGAAATGTTGGCTACGCTGATATATCATCAGTCCATCACATGTCATTTCTGCAATCGATCTAGCCAGAGAATTCTTGCAACCACTTCATATTGTCGATCGACAATGCATTCCTGGTTGATCTTTGTTAGTGGCGACGACGATCTACACACAAAGAAAACAGAATACTATTGTATGCCAACCCCCTATATATACCACATCTCCATCCCACAGAAAAGATACCAAACTTGGTGTAGATTGAAGCGAAATTAATACAAGTCATACGGTACCCATTTTCCTGAAATCCTTTTTGTCACTTGTTGTACTATCATAAGCTTATTTCCTCAAATTTTAGTCCCCTTTCCATGCAGATTGATACCACATCCTGTGAAAGCATGAAGGCTGTTGGAGTTCTTGTGTTCGTTTTATTGGTGATTGCATCGTCTGACGCCTCTCCGGTGAGAAAGTTGGCCGGAGCTGATGGGCAGAAGATAGGCGAAACCCAGACAAACGTGGTGGGGATCGATGGGAAGCCATCTACTGACGACGCGGAGCATGTTTGCCCCAAAAATTGCTTCCCTATCCCGGCTTGCTGGCCGGGAAAAGGTCATCCCTAACCATCGTGGTTGAATGAAAAACTACAGGCAGCTGCCAAAGACAGATCAAGAAATATTACGGAGAAATGTCTATTTATGTATAAATAAGCTGATGCACTATGACAGCAAGGTGGTCTATTTAAGTAAATACATACTAGTATAATTAGCATATATAAAAAACATGGATATGGTTATCCAGTTTATCCTCGCATCCATATCAAAGCATTATGTATTATATATACCTTCAGATTGTATGTGTGTTCACTAAGTACAAAATGGCTTGAAATACATAATAGAGTTGCATAGCCACCTCAAATTGCACTGGACCTGCACTAGGCTAAATTACAGTCAAAAGAAGTACGGGAGACTCAAATAACATTACAATTGCAAAACATAGATCCAAACGATCAGCTAAGCTTTTGAAACCATCCTCTACGAGGAAGGCAACACTCGCCGGACCCAAGCCTGCCAAGCACGTGATTCAAACAGTCCCCAATGATTTTCTTCATTTGGAACATGCATGGGTTCGGCCGAATGGGTCGGCGAACTCAACTAAAGAAGTTCCTCCGTAGGGTTAAGGTGGACATCATTTGCTTACAAGAGACCATCCGGGCAGACTTCACGGATCCTGAGCTTCGTAGGCTAGAGCTTGGTGAAAAGTTCCATTGGTCGCCAGCAATTGGACATTCTTTTGGTATCCTGCTGGGAATTAGGCATAGCACTTTTGAGGTTGGAGCATTCTTCCTTACTAACTTGTTGTACCAGAGGACCTCTAAGCTCAAGTGGGAGTTTATTGGGGTTTATGGCCCAGCTAACCATGCACTCTCACCTTCATTGCTCTTAGAGCTAGAGAATAAGGTGAACTCTATCAACTTCTCTGTGGTGATTGGGGGAGACTTTAATCTAATTCGTGGGGCACAAGATAAAAGCAACCCTAATATAAACTGGCCAAGAGTCCATCTTTTCTATGATTGCATTGTGAATCTCGCTCTTCACAAGCTTCGTTGTTCAGGGGCACAATTCACCTGGACCAATACGTAGCTGTCGTCTGTCAGGAGTGTTCTGGACAGAGTGTTGATATCTCCTTCGTGGGAAGCGATCTTCCCCCTCTCCACCCTGGTGGTAGAAACAAGGATGCGTTATGACCATTCGCCTTTGGTGTTGGATACGCATGAAGCTTGTACTCCCATGCATGTCCGCTTCACGGTGAAAAGTGGCTGGTTTGCCATCCCAGGTTTCATCCAGATGGTGGTGAATGCCTAGGCCTCCATACTTGAGAATAGAGGTTTTTGCCATGAAACTATCGATTCGTGGGCTCATCGATCGTCAGGCTTCCGACAGTTGCTTAGAGGACGGGGTGCTAACAGAGGCAAAGCTATGAAGGTCAGAAAAGCAAAATTACTTACCCAAATTCAGAACCTCGACCATCAAGCCGATAGTGTGACGGGCTTGATGAGTAGGGTTGGGACTTTAGATACCATTTGGAGGACCAAGTTCTGCGGATTTTCACCTCGGAAGAAGAGTATTGGCGCCATCGTGGTAGGCTAAGTTGAGCTCTTCGTGGTGATGCTAATACAGCGTATTTCCACACCATAGATAATGGGAGACGTAGGAAGTGATACTCAAGGGAATATGCCCGAGAGGCGATAATAATAAAGTGGTTATTATCTTATTCCTTGTTTATGATAAATGTTTATTTTGCATGCTATAATTGTATTAATTGGAAACGTTAGTACATGTGTGTTTAATAAACAAAATACAAAGTTCCTAGTAATGCCTCTCATATAAACTAGCTCGTTGATTAACAAGATGATCAAGGTTTTCTGATCATAGACATTGGATGTTGTTAATAATGAGGTCACAACATTGGTGGAATGATGTGATGAACATTCATCCGAAGTATATCATTAAGATCAAAGTCATTATGTTTATATTGCTATAATATCATACAAAGTAATCTTAGTTCTTAGACCACGAGGTCATGTTAATTGCTAACACCAGAAGAGTATCTTGATAACACCAAACGTCACACCGTAACAGGATGACTATAAAGGTGGGTTCAGTACCACGAAGGTGTTATGTTGAGGCTCATGGATCAAGAGTGGAATTTGTCAATCCCGATGTCGGATATATATACTCCGGGCCCTCTCGGTGATATTTAAGATAGCTTGCAAGCAAGTGATGTGATCACTAGAATGTTATATCATGGGAACGAGAAAAGAGTGCATGTCGGTAACGAGATAAAACTAGGTATTTGGATACCGATGATCGAATCTCGGACATGTATTATATCATGAGACAAGGGGATTTAGTTATTAGCGTTAAAGGTTCTCACAATCATAGAAGTCATCGTTGAATGTGTAGGAGTCAGTATGGATCTTCGGGTCCCGCTTCTGATTATTGATTTGAGAGGGGTCTCGATCATGTCTGCATTATTCGCGAACCGTAGGGTGACACATTTAAGGGATACTGACACCAATTGGAGCAAATATGTTTCAGATAAAGATTTAAGAAAGCGCTGGAATTATTTCAATAGACACCGAAACTGTTTCGGGTGAAATTGCTGAAATTGGTTCTGCATGTAATATTGAAATGTTGAAGGGGGGTTTTATGTGAATGTTTGTTAATTAAAGTAATTAACAAAATTCTGAATAAAATTAATAAAAGAGTTTTATTAAATGAGAGAGCATTAAATTTAGAGAAATTTAATGCATTTACAGTTGAGACTTTAAAAGAGAATGTGAAGGGGCATTTTAATGTGGAGGGGGTTACCACCACATGAATGGGGGAGGTGAAGGGACACCCTCCATGGGAGGGGTACCCTCCCCTCCTCCTATAAAGGACATGTAAGCTCAAGTGGGAGTTTATTGGGGTTTATGGCCCAGCTAACCATGCACTCTCACCTTCATTTCTCTTAGAGCTAGAGAATAAGGTGAACTCTATCAACTTCCCTGTGGTGATTGGGGGAGACTTTAATCTAATTTGTGGGGGCACAAGATAAAAGAAACCCTAATATAAACTGGCCAAGAGTCCATCTTTTCTATGATTGCATTGCGGATCTCGCTCTTCACAAGCTTCGTTGTTCAGGGGCACAATTCACCTGGACCAGTATGTGGTTGTCGCCTGTCAGGAGTGTTATAGACAGAGTGTTGATATCTACTTCATGGGAAGCGACCTTCCCCCTCTCCACCCTGGTGGTAGAAACAAGGTTGCGTTATGACCATTCGCCTTTGGTGTTGGATACGCATGAAGCTTGGACTCCCATGCTTGCCCACTTCACGGTGGAAAGTGGCTTGTTTCCCATCCCAGGTTTCATCCAGATGGTTGTGGATGCCTAGGCCTCCATACTTTGAGAATAGAGGTTTTTGCCATGACCCTATCGATTGGTGGGCTCATCAATCGTCTAGCTTCCGACAGTTGCTTAGGGGACGGGGTGCTAACAGAGGCAAAGCTATGAAGGTCAGAAAAGCAAAATTACTTACCCAAATTCAGAACCTCGACCATCAAGCCGATAGTGACGGGCTTGATGCGTAGGGTTGGGACTTTAGATACCATTTGGAGGACCAAGTTCTGCAGATTTTCACCTCGGAAGAAGAGTATTGGTGCCATCGTGGTAGGCTAAGTTGGGCTCTTCGTGGTGATGCTAATACAGTGTATTTCCACACCATACATAATGGGAGACGTAGAAAGTGATATATCTCATTGTTGGGGATCGGCGCAGAAAAACAAAAAAATTCCTACGAAGGATCCCCGGAAACTTGCCTAGGATCTATCTATGTAGTAATGCGGTAACGGCCGATGCGTATAGAGTACATACCCTTGTAGTCTGTACGCGGTTAACGTTCCGCGGGGAACGTGGTTGAAGTAGTCGTACTCAAAGCCGACCTCAAGGTCGCAAAGCTCCTCGCAGGTCACCCCTTGCTCCTTCTTGATCTTCATCATCTTCATCGTGCAACAGCTCCGGTTCACGACATTTAAGCGCCCCAAGTGTTGCGCCTCGTGTCTTCGTACACATCCGGTGCACGATGAGACCTCCGGCTCCCCGATCCCGCCGGGAGTGCGGAAGTGATATCCGGCTAGGAATCCTTGCAGCGCAACGGCGTACTGCAGGTGTGCCTCGATCGCACAGCTCAGACTTGGGGCCATGGTCACAAGGTATAGAGGGAGAGAGAGAAGGAGGAAGTCAACCAAAGGACTTCTCCAAATATTGGTGTGTTTGATCCCACCCATGGGCACCCCTTTATATAGGCGGAGGAGGGCGTGTCCTCTCCATTAGGTGCCCCATGTGGGACTAAAACTAGGGGGAAAAGGGGGAAAAATAAAGGGGCAGCCGGCTAGGCCAAAAGGTGGCCGAATGGGCCACCTCGCTGGACCCAGCTAGCATCCCAAGGCGGCCAGCAGCTGTGGCTGCTCACGGCCAGCGCGAGTGGGCCGGCGTGCCCACTCCGCGGCCCAGCAGCGCCCTGCGCCAGCGGCCTGGTGAGGCGACCCGTGGGTGGGCCGGCGCTTCCCACCCCGGCGGCCCATGCCCCCCCCCCCGCGCCATCCTTCCCGCCTCGCCACTCCCCGGGTGGGCCGCCTGCCCGCCAGCCCGGTGGCCTGGCCGTCTCCCCCGCGAGCCCCACATTGGTCGGGGTTCAGCCAGGCCGGCCGCTGCGGCTGGTAGCTGGCGCCCACCCCTGTGCGGTGCGGAGTATCCGATGCCCACAGGCGGCCTGGCAGTGGCGGTTAGTACATGCTGCTGCCCCATGTGGGCGGCATTATTTGCCGCCCACGTAGGCTGTTGCTTTTTCCTTTTTCCTTTTATTTTCTGCAGCTTTTATTCTAGGATTTTTCCCTCTGGAATTTGGCCTAATATAAAATTTGCTCAACTTAAATATTATTTAGAATATATTAATTCATAATTAACATATAATAAATATATATTTAAATTCCCATTTATCCGAAAACACTTTTCGGGGCTTTTCTTTTATTCTTTCTCCGAACAACTTCAGATCTCTCTGCGGAACGATTCCGGCTTTCTCTCTTTCTCTACTGTGATTCTGTCTTACGAATGATCGCTCTCATCGTACCCTTAAGTGTATCCTCTCATGGCTCGGGAATGCTCTAGACATGATCTGTATCAATGATCAACAGAGGGACCAGGGATATCCATGTGACCCCTATGCATTCCTGATGACAATGTCGTTTGAACCGTCTAAATGTAGCATCCTCTTCCTTTTGTTTCTCGATACAACTTGTCCGAGATCCGATCATCGGTATCCCATACCTTTGCTCAATCTCGTTCACAACAAGTACTGTTTTCTTGTTACCGTGATATTACATCCCCGTGACCTAGTCACATGTTGCAACATATATGGATGTAATCTCACCAAGCTGGCCGTGTGTATCTTTACCCGTCATGTGGGTGAAAAAATCCCGGTCTTGCAGTCACATGTCATCTACTGTTCCTTCGGAATACCCAACATACACCTTTATGGCCACCGTATTACCAGATGACGTTTGATGCAGTCTAAGCAGCCTAGGGAAACAGTGAGTAATATGAGCTCACGGTCTAAGGAGAAGGAGTCTAGGTATAGCTGTTGCAACAATGAACTAGATGACTTGATCGTGTTGCAATCCTTCGAGGAATGTCCAATCACATATTTCTCCAATGATATGATCTCGTTGTTAGTCGGCATAAATGCCCATGATCTTGAAACCCAGATCATCTTCGTGACCAACGAACTAGTATGAATAGAGGCTACTAGGGACTTGGTTGTTTCATACTACACCTGTACCAATGTTTCTACTTGGCACAGTTATAGCACAATATGAAACTATTATAAACTAATTGAGATATGATAATAAAAACCTATTTATTATTTGCCTCTAGGGCATATCTCCTTCAGTCTTCCACTTGCACTAGAGTACAAATAATCTAGCTTGCGTTTTTACTCATATAAACCATATACCATATGTGTTTACAGATCATGCATGCTCATGGGAAACGTCATGTCCATGTTCTGTTTTACCAGATCATTATGTCTTTTGCAAATCGTTAATATCTTCCTAATTTTGACATTCACTCCATTATCTTATAATGGGTCAAAGTATTTGTTTGGCAACAAAGTGAGACTTTTGTTTCTAGTGTTTATGATGACGGTCGTTATTCACTGTTGTCATCTAAACTTCGAAACACACTTTGCTATCCTTTGTGTATATACTATAGTCATGGCAGCAGAACGAGGCCTGATTCCAGGAGCTTACAGTGACTTTAGATCAACCTCGAGGGCTTTCTCATGGGCACTGGGCCCTGGGACACATCATCCTACGTTAAAAGCGAATTAGCCCCGCCATAACATTATACATCACATTAGATGTAGCCTTTATACTTCTGTATCTATGTAGATCCTAGTGCATGAAATGCATCTATGCCACTTACATTGCTTCCTGCTACTTAAGTACAAACTTAATTCTGGTTCAGTGATCAACTCAGGAATCACTTAAGGACATGTTCTTACAATTAAGAGATAGTCCTTCCAATCAGAACCATGGGTCACATTATGTCGAGTATGCAACATGGTTATATGGAAGAACCTATGACTGAGGCATAGGAGATGCAACGCATCTCTTTCTTTCAACCATAGTTTCAATACTCAATGCTTCATATAGTAAGAACTTCTTTCTTACCTTGCTCCATTCTGAACTTCTTCAGAATCTTGCTTAGGACATTCTGAACACCTTTCAGAATCAAGTCCAGGAAGCATTCGACATTCAGTGTTTTATTAAACTCACCAATCTATCCTCATATATCTCTTTGTTTAATAACTTCAACTTCATCCTTATTTATCTAACTTAAACGTTATTAACACCGATTACATCATTCACATATGTCGTCCACATATCCAGAATGATTTCACGCTCCCACTCGAATATGACATTCATGTTTGAGATCCAGGGATTTCACTTAGCTCCCACTCGAAATATGTCAGCTACATATTACGAATTAGCCAAGCTGATTTGCTCCCACTCAAATCTAGGTCCTCTCGATAATCTTAGACATTCCAAAATTCCTTGATCATCATCAAATCGGGAATTCCACTAACGAGATTTTAATGACCATTCATTTCTCGTACTTAGGTCCATCACGCTTCTTTGTAATTTGTAGGTATGTCTTGTTCAAAACATGACAAGTGAATCAACTATAGTTCCACAAACTTGTAGAATATATAGTTGAATCCTACTTTCTTTAGTAAAAGTATTCCCTTGAAACTTTATGATCATTATCAACAGTTTCTCCTCTATTTGCAGAGTTTGGTTTCACGAAACAAATTCCGCTGCGCCACTCAACAATTCGGAGATAAGGTCAAATACCTTGTTTTGATCTTTTACTTTCTTCCACCTGTATCTTCATCAAGACACGTCAACTTAGGACAACAAAAGGTTTGCTCCTTCGTGGAAGATGCATTCATAGCTTCCTAAGAATGTTCTACAAAGACTTGTTTATTCGCCACGACTTCGACTTGTCGAAATCTCAAGAAACTCGAACGTGCCATAACACTTATGGTGTTATTTCCACGAATCTTTAGGATGTTCCTTTCTATTTCAAATGAGTGTTTGCTTATTTCGATCTCTAACTCTAAATGACAACTATAACCCCGATAAGAGATAATATGTATCTAATACAACATGATTATGATGTTTAGACATTTCAACAAATTTGAATTCATCCAATTATCATAATTTTGTGAAACATCTTTCACAAGTTCATTTTATGCTAAACTTAACTTGAATACTTTAGTCATGTCGATCAAATCGAAGAGACTTCGTATTCTTGTTAATTTCAATATCCTCTTACTGTTGTGAACTCATTTGAACAATTCAAATCATTTCAAACTTGATGTTTCATTAAGTACATACACTTATTCACTTAAGTCCACAATTAATGATTTCCACTACTTGTTGAAAATATGATACATCACTATGTATAAGATTCAACATTTCTTCGCATATCACCGTTTTACCAGAATGTGGAGTTTTAGTCATTCTACCCAAGAGGCATGGTTTTGCAAAGTCTCTAGATTGTGCATCTAGGACCCCGATCTTTCATAAAGAACCTGCAATAACCAAAATGACTTAAACTATAGTGTCATTTCACTATTAAACTATGGATATCTTTTAGCATTCTAATCCTTTATAAATGTTTGAGCTATTATCATTAACATAGTGATGATAATAACTTATTTGTAATCGTAATGTGACCATAAGGTATTGTTCATAAGAATAGTACAAACTGGTTTGTAACTTGTTCATATGAATAATTGTCTCGCCAAAAGCAAGACACACAAACTAGGATTACAAATTATATTCAAGTCCACCAATCCAAATGATAAACTTTGAGGGAAGAGGTGATGTCGGCCATCAACTGTTTTGCTTGCCTTCACCAAGTCACATTGCCTCAAAACAACAATTCTCAAGCAGATCATCCTGTTTTCACAAAACGGGACAAGTATCAAATACTTTGCAAACTGCAATGAGTTCTGCAAGAACCACATTTATAATTTGTATATCTTACATATACCTTTTCCATCCATGATCTCCATTTGCAACCAAGCCCTTCTAGGAGTTCTCAACTCTAATGCAAGATCACTAAGTGTTTCTCCAAACATTCTGGAGTCATCGATTTATCTCCTAATGGTTATTGTATCAAGAAGAGAAGATCACCTTTTACGAGGATATCCCTCCGGCATGGGTATTAATCTATGAAGTTGGACCCGTTTGCTAAGTTCCAAATTAAGCAATATATTCCCATGGTCGCAAAGGACCTCAATGGGATGGGCTAAGGTCTACTAAGATATTTGCAAATAGACATCTAGACTAAGTTTATAATAAGAGATCAATTTATAATTGGTCTCGACTAAAACGGTCATCCCCTGGACGATTTTAGTGATCGCATGATCCCTATCCTCTGCACCTCCCCCGATCGTCATGGCCATCAGTGCATTATCAAAGGTAGACATTCAATAATGCCAATCACATCATCCATGTGACTCATGCTCGATATTTCGATCTCTTGTGTTCCGAGGCCACGCTTCTCTAGCGCGCTAGGCTTGCCAAATCTAACTCATGTGTATTCGCTGTGCAACATGGCTTACACCCACTGTATGCGAACGTAGACATGTCTGACACCCAGGCTTGTAACCCTGGATCGCCTCATACCGAAGAACTTTCTTGGTGGTGCACACACAAGGGGAACACGGAACGTTGGAATTAAATAGGGATTATCTTCTTTGCTACCATTGAGTATCTAAATACTAGCGCACAATAAGATGTAAAAACTGGTATCAACATCATATGTATAATGTGATATGATATGGTCTTCTTGCGCCTTGATCTCCATCGAGCGCTCCGGCATGATCTCCATCGTGCCCTTGGTTTGACGCCAAGTCCACGACGCCTCCACCAGGTCGTTCATCGGAACGATGACTATCACTATACTACTTAGTAACAGAAAAGTAAACTACTTTATCTTCGTATCGACCAATGCCATATCATAATCACATGCCCCCCTGCAAAATAAAGTTAGACGCCTCTACTTTATCTATTGCAAGTTTTACTTGGTTGTTAGGGCTTTCGCACTAGAACCGTTTCTAAACTACGAACTTTCCAACCATAACATGGATCCGACAGTTGTCTCTATTACACCCCTTTCAGGGCCCTCCGTTGTAACTGCTATATCAACTATCGAATGAGAGACAGACACCCGCTAGCCACTTATACGGTACAAGCCGTATGTTGAGCGTGGAACCAGTCTCGCGTACGAATACGCGTAAGGTCGGTCCGGGCCGCTTCATGAAACAATACCGCGATATAAACAAATACACGTTAGAGGATAACAACTAAGGGATCAATGCCCGCACAATACTTGTCCGTACTGGCCGTACAGCACTCCTACGCATAGATCGGCTCTGATACCACTGTTGGGGATCGGCGCAAAAAAACAAAAAAATTCCTACGAAGGATCCCCGGAAACTTGCCTAGGATCTATCTATGTAGTAATGCGGTAACGGCTGATGCGTATAGAGTACATACCCTTGTAGTCTGTACGCGATTAACATTCCGCGGGGAACGTGGTTGAAGTAGTCGTACTCGAAGACGACCTCAAGGTCGCGAAGCTCCTTGCAGGTCACCCCTTGCTCCTTCTTGATCTTCAGCATCTTCATCGTGCAACAGCTCCGACTCATGACATTTAAGCGCCCCAAGTGTTGCGCCTCGTGTCTTCATACACATCTGATGCACGATGAGACCTTCGGCTCCCCGATCCCGCTGGGAGTACGGAAGTGATATCCGTCTAGGAATCCCTGCAGCGCAACGGTGTACTACAGGTGTGCCTCGATCGCACAGCCCAGACTTGGGGCCATGGTCACAAGGTATAGAGAGAGAGGGAGGAGGAGAAAGTCAACCAAAGGACTTCTCCAATTGTGTATTTGGTGTGTTTAATCCCACCCATGGGCACCCCTTTATATAGGCTAAGGAGGTGTACCTTTCTCAAAGGCTAAGCCATGTGGGACTAATACTAAAGGAAAAAGTCAGCAGAAATTCGGGGCCATGGTCACAAGGTATAGAGGGAGAGAGAGAAGGAGGAAGTCAACCAAAGGATTTCTGCAAATATTGGTGTGTTTGATCCCACCCATGGGCACCCTTTTATATAGGCGGAGGAGGGTGTGTCCTCTCCATTAGGTGCCCCATGTGGGACTAAAACTAGGGGAAAAGGGGGCAAAAATAAAGGGGCAGCCGGCTGGGCCAAAAGGTGGCTGAATGGGCCACCTCGCCGGACCTAGCTAGCATCCCAAGGCGGCCAGCAGCTGTGGCTGCTCACAGCCAACGCGAGTGGGCCGGCGTGCCCACTCCGCGGCCCAACAGCGCCCTGCGCCAGCGGCCTGGTGAGGCGACCTGGGGGTGGGCCGGCGCTGCCCACCCCGGTGGCCCATGCCCCCCTGTCTGCCTACCCCGGCGGCCCATGCCCCCCTGTCATCCTGCCCGCCTCGCCACTGCCCGGGTGGGCCGCCTGCCCGCTGGCCCGGTGGCCTGGCCGGCTCCCCGCGAGCCCCACATGGGCCAGGGTTGAGCCATGCCAGCCGTTGCGGCTGGTAGCTGGCGCCCGCCCCTATGCAGCGCGGAGTATCCGCCGCCCACAGGCGGCCTGGCAGTGGCGGTTAGTACATGCTGCTGCCCCCGTGCGGCGGCAACTTATTTGCCGCCCACGTGGGCTGTTGCTTTTTCCTTTTTCCTTTTATTTTCTGCAGCTTTTATTCTAGGCTTTTTCCCTCTAGGATTTGGCCTAATATAAAAGTTGCTTAACTTAAATATTATTTAGAATATATTAATTCATAATTAACATATAATAAATATATATTTAAATTCCCATTTATCCGAAAACACTTTTCGGGGCTTTTCTTTTATTCTTTCTCCGAACAACTACGGATCTCTCTGCGGAACGATTCCGGCTTTCTCTCTTTCTCTACTGTGATTCCGTCTTACGAATGATCGCTCTCATCGTACCCTTAAGTGTATCCTCTCACGGCTCAGGAATGCTCTAGACATGATCTGTATCAATGATCAATAGAGGGACCAGGGATATCCATGTGACCCCTATGCATTCCTGATGACAATGTCATTTGAACCGTCTAAATGTAGCATCCTCTTCCTTTTGTTTCTCGATACAACTTGTCCGAGATCCGATCATCGGTATCCCATACCTTTGTTCAATCTCGTTCACAAGAAGTTCTGTTTTCTTGTTACCGTGATATTACATCCCCGTGACCTAGTCACATGTTGCAACATATATGGATGTAATCTCACCAAGCCGGCCGTGTGTATCTTTACCCGTCATGTGGGTAAAAAAATCCCGGTCTTGCAGTCACATGTCATCTACTGTTCCTTCGGAATACCCAACATACACCTTTATGGCCACCGTATTACCAGATGACGTTTGATGTAGTCTAAGCAGCCTAGGGAAACCGTGAGTAATATGAGCTCACGGTCTAAGGAGAAGGAGTCTAGGTATAGTTGTTGCAACAATGAACTAGATGACTTGATCGTGTTGCAATCCTTCGAGGAATGTCCAATCACATCTTTCTCCAATGATATGATCTCGTTGTCAGTCAGCATAAATGCCCATGATCTTGAAACCCAGATCATCTTCGTGACCAACGAACTAGTATGAATAGAGGCTACTAGGGACTTGGTTGTTTCATACTACACCTGTACCAATGTTTCTACTTGGCACAGTTATAGCACAATATGAAACTATTATAAACTAATTGAGATATGATAATAAAAACCTATTTATTATTTGCCTCTAGGGCATATCCCCTTCACTTATCCTTTTTTCGAAATGGAGGTATTAGTTCGGGCCTTTGCATCAAAAAGATGCACACAACCTGTTTTATTTATTATTCAACGAAACCTTACAAAGAGAATACAAAGATCAATCGAAGCCACCTCTCTAAAACAACTTGATAAAGGGGTGCCCATGTCAGAACACTTTAACCGCACACCAACACACATCATCAACATACCGAAGGTCCCAAAACGCCCCACAACAGGTCAGGAGCACAAACTGGTCTAGCTGATCCATAGCGCACACCATCGTGCACGCTCAATCTTCTGCTGCCGCCGTCTTCCTCCAACCCATCTTCAGGAGAGATCAATACAATGACCTTGTGAGGCCTGCCATCGACGCCGCCATGACGCTAGACGACACCACCACTCTGCGCACGTCCATCAACAAGCACGTGCGATCATCACTAAGACCTCTCGGCGCCATGCCGCTGAGTCTCGCCACCCGACGCAGCTAGAGACCTCCAGAAGATCTGTCGTCTGTAGCACCTATAGCACTAGGCATGATTGAGCATAGCACCTGGCGATTAGGCATGACTTGAAATCTCCACTAGAGTCTCCATGCAAGATGAAGCCGCTCCACCACCAGCCTCTACCATCCCCGCTGCTCCACACACAATGCTCCCAAGAGAGAATACGACACCAAAGCTCCGCCATTGCCTTATCTAGATAACCAGATTAGGGTTTTCCCCGGAGCAACAGGAGTGGCCTGACCTCCAGCCGACGTCTGTTCCAAAAACGATGCCCTCAAGAGGGGAATCGACGCCAAGCACCGCCATCATCTGACCTGGGAGACCCAGATCTGGGGTTTCCCCCGGAACAACTCGAGTGAAGAGATGACACCACCGAAGATGATGCCTCCAACAAGCTAGCGACGCCGAATGACGCTGCCATCGTCCGCCAAGATCATAGTCAAGGCTCTGTTTTCACCGGCTGCCTTGTCCCCTCCATACTTGACATCGTCTAGAAATTCACCACCGGAGATCGGTGTGAGATCCTGAGATCCTCCACACTAGGTCCCAACATGGTCGAGCGCCTCCAACGGAGGAAGTCGCCGCAACCAAGCCCAGGGCCGCCGCCTCGGCGCCCAGATGACGCGTTGGCGCCGCTGCCTTCGTCACCGATGCAGGGGAGGACCACCGCCACCGCGACTTAGGACGCCATCCCCACGCGCCACCATGGATCAGAGGTGGAGAGGGCGCCGCCTCCCATCCCTGACCGCAACCAGCAGGCTCCCCGTTGTCGCCACGCCGTGCAGCCTTTGGCTGGCGACGCCTCCGGCGGTGGCAGAGGGGGAGATTGGCGTGTGTGTGGGGGGGGGGCTCGAGGGTGGGGCGGTGGGGGAGGCCCCGGGGCAGCTGCTACATCTTATCCCTAACCACGGACAATGGCATGAATACCTCTAGAGAAGAGATCCACGATCATGTTTATTCATTTTACCAAGAACTCCTAGGTTCTAATGAGCCAAAGCATTTGTCACCGGTAATGAGCCAAAGCATTTGTCACTGGCGCGTGACCTATGGCCGGTGGAGCGCCAAGTGTCTAACTAGGAGAATGAGCAGATGGCTCTATCTTTCCTCCTGAGGAACTAGATAAGGTCCCAAAGAACACCAAAACACAAACGGCGCCGGGACCTGATGGCTTTCCTGTTGCGTTCGTTAATCAGTTCTTGCCGCAGCTGCGGGCCTTAGTGCCGATCATTCTTAATGGCTTTCCCCTGGCAATGTTGGACGTTGCCCGCCTCAATTTTGGAGTCTTGACTCTACCAAAGAATAACGATGGAGATCGTGACATCATTAGCAAACTTTAGAAAATGTGCCTAGACGCCAACTAATTAAGCCACACGAACTTCATATCTTCTTGTGAAATTATAAATATGACCAAATTCACATCAACACCATCCATTGTCCTTTATTCAAAAATCCGCAAAGAGATTGATATTGGAAAGAGTATAAAAAATTTATATACAAATTTGCAAGTTGGTCTAGTAGTAATGATATGGCTATATCTGTTGATATATGTTCAGAGGCATGTGACAGGAGTACGTAGTAATCCTCTCATGTTGCTGATGGTTGTCACAATGAAATGGAACAGTCCCCTAAGTGCAATTTGCAATGTAGGTCGCGAAATGTTGGCTACACTGTTATATCATCAGTCCATCACATGTCATTTCTGCAATTGATCTAGCCAGAGAATTCTTGCAACCACTTCATATTGTCGATCGATAATGCATTTCTGGTCGATCTTTGTTAGTGGCGACGACGATCTATACAAAAAAAAACCCAGAATACTACTGTATGCCAACCCCCTATATATACCACATCTCCATTCCATAGAAAAGATATCAAACTTGGTGTAGATTGAAGGGAAATTAATACAAGTCATACGGTACCCATTTTCCTGAAATCCTTTTTGTCACTTGTTGTATTCCCTCCGATCCAAATTAGTTCACTGCACCATGAACCAAACCTAGGGGCAGCTTTGCTGCCAGGAAAAGTCACATAAGAGGGCAATATGCCTGCCGGCAAAGAGTTTTTCCCGGCAGTTCAACCTGCCCTCTAAAACCCTGCCGGCAAATATCTTTACGGGCAGTTTGTGAATTGCTGGCAGTTCTGCTGCCCTTGTAACTACACTTTTGCCGGCAGGCTGGTGAACTGCCGGGGTAGACTTGTACCGGCAGTTTATACAATTCCTGGCAGTTAAATTGCCTTATAGACTGAGATAATTGCTTTTCCCTTGCATATTTTCCCCTGTAGTTTACATGGTCCAAGGTTCTACTCTTATAACCCTTCCGTTCCCCATATGCTAGACACATTGCATGTTGTCCATTAGTCAAACAATATATTTTCAGACCACTCCACATTCATATATTGCAAGTTAATCTCTCCGTACATTGTTCAGTATAATGAACATGAAACATGAGTACAACGCGTACAACACAAGCCTAGCCTACTATACCATACCCAACTAACAGGGAATTCCTAATAAGTCTTTAAAAACTTGTGGTGTCTTCAATCTGACATTGGCGGCTAGTTTCAGAAGGTCCAGGAACTAGCAATCTTCAAACAATGTTCCTGAAATGATGCAGCACTAACAACAACCATGAAGCATTCTTTTGATATACCTGAAAGGCACATGGGATAAACTCAGAGCAAAATAAGTACAGGGCCAGGAATTATTTTACGTACTCCTCCGACCCATATTAGTTGATTTAGATTCATCTAGATATGAATGGATCTAGTCAAGTTTTATTGCTAGATACATCCGTATCTAGACAAATTTGAGTCAACTAATATGGGTCGGAGGGAGTATATTATTTCCATTTTAATAAAGAAATAAATGACATCCTATCTTCCACCATCAACAACCGCTTATGTCCTATGGCATGGAATGCAATATTCACAACGAACATGGTCAGACATAGCCGTGCATTGATGTATATGTATACCTACTAGTATATTGTTTCTAAACACCATTTAAGCTGAAAGTTTGACACAGCACTCAGCCAAAGAAATGTAGCTAGTATACAAAAAGATGGCACCAGAAATCTAGAGAAATAGTTAAATAATTAAACAAGGAACGCTACAAGGTAGTATTTACCAATCTCAGGAGAAGCTGAAATCTTGATGAAGTAATCAAATCCAGCAGCAATAAATACTATTAAACCTGACCAAGTAAACACTTTTCATCTCAGCTAGAGAGTAAGAACAAGATATAAAAAAATCCACATTTTATGTCAATAGGTACTCCCTCCGACCCAAATTAATTGACTTGGATTTGCCTACATTCGGATGTATCTAGCACTAAAACATGTCTAGATACATCCAAATCTAGACAAATCCAAGTCAATTAATTTGGGTCGGAGTGAGTACTACTTTCTTTCTCAATTATTCAGATTGTATAGCATTGAGGTCATACTAGAGCGGCATCTTACACTATATACAAGGTATGAATTAAGAGTATTCCCTTTCCAAGGTAGACTAGCAGTTTTACAGAACCTTACTTGTCTTAACTATTCATTAGACATTTATTCTAGCGCAGCTTTGTAAAATTTCAGGTTCCCAAGTAAAAGCATTTTATCTGCTTGTAAGATAACAGATGTCTAAAAGCTCTGCTCTTCCTGCATTAAGTAAAAAAAAATTGAATTTGAATTACATGACAATGTAACATTATAGAAATACAAAAAAGATGTGTATTCATAGGTACACTTACTAAAAGAATGCATCGGAGGGGAACTCATATTAGGTAGAAGGATCGCTCACAGAAACTGCTATATGCATCACCACATGCAGCCTGAAAGGAGTAACAGCTCTGGTATATAGAAATCGATGAGGAGTTAATACCTCAATACTTCATAGTTCAAGGGAACATGTTAAATGTGACGTGAGAAACCAGATCATAGCTGGTTTAGCAAACAAAACAACAGGAAAGGGAACAAATTGAAGATATCCCTTAGTATACGAACACCAGATAAATTAGAACTCTACACTATATCAGTAAAACATGGCAATATAAATATGGATAAAAAGATCTAGTTTGCAGGCTATCCTGTTTAATTTCAAGTTTAAGAGGCTATATTAACTACAAGATAAAAATTGACCAAGTTTTAGATCAAAGTCTGTTGTCCCTCATTTTATTAGAAAGCCAAATATACAATCGAAGTATAAAATGTACGCCGCAAATAACAGCTTGCATTCGGCAATACTCCATAAACAAGCTGAACCACCAAGCACCTGGAAGATTAAAAAATACGCTACAAACAGCTTGCATTCGACCATACTCCATGCATAACGAACTCCATTCTATTGGACCAATCTAACCATAACAGCTCAACAAAAGGACAAATTGAATGGCAGCCAAAAGTTCTATGTCCATTCAAGACAAGGAAACCACATGAAAATCCAAATAATTCCATAAACTTATCACATGAAAACCATATCAGTACTAGTCAGACAAATAGGAAAGTAAGCATTGTTTGTAAGTCTTATACACAAACAAGACCTCAACATGATGCTACTAGTAGCGCCAATTCTTCTGGAATTTCAGAGATCGTTCTTTCTTTTAATACTAAGCCAAGCAACACCAATTTTGGTTGGAAAGAATTGTTTATCTAAAGGTGTAAACAAACTCCACTCTACCAAACAATCGTCTGTCAGAGTTGCAACAAAACTTTGCATTATTGAGGAATTCTTAAGTAGTCAGATTTGTCAAAGCAAACATACAGATGCAAGTACCTGGACAGATTAGAGGGTAAGGAGGACTTGCGCTATTTGCATATAGTGTGGGTGTCTCTACTACACGCCAAGAAAGAATCGAGATCAAAGAACCTTCACACATTGATACACTACACGCGACATGTATAGCTAGATCGAAAAAATGCGCTGGACCCATGAACTGAAAAACTGTAGAAAGATACTGCGCAAGACCGAAGATCTCACGTTAGATACCAGCGGATCTGTGCCAGGTCGAAATCGAGGCTCCTCCCTTCGTCCGCCCGAGGTCGTCTATTGAGGCAGATGGTGAGCACCGCCACCGCATCGCCTGCAGCTGCAGGAGCACCACCAAGAAGGGGCATCACCGTGCATGAACACCCCGCGCTTCCTCCTTCCCGACTTTCCCCTCCTGATAGGCGGCGCTGTCAAGAGGAGGACGGGAGACGAGGCGATGAACCAGGGGAGACCTCCTTTCCGGCGGTAACCACGTGCAGTGGAGGAGATAGAGAGGAAAGAGCGGCGGCGCGCGGAGAAAGAGGGCAGAACGGCGGCGGCGACGGCGGCTCAAGAGATCTGGAGATCTGGGGATATTTTAGCTGGAAAGGTCTCGGTTCTTTTTTTTAGAAAAAGCTAGAGCCTCAATAATCTTACGGGACCTGGTACACGGATTTGGAGGCGTGGACCAGGTTCAGCAAATGACACGTATCCAAAACAGTGAAAAAAATAGAATCAGAAACTTGTTTCTAGATTAAAATTGCCACGTGTCAATCAGACAAGTTGGTCTACCTGTGGACCAGGTCCCATAGAATTTTTTTCCCAATTTAAGGCGCCCGATTACAATAATTTTGCTTCGACCCGTGGGTTTTTTTCAGCTCATGGGCCAGCAGTTAGCCTGCCACAGCTAAGTTGTGCCGGCACGCTACAGGCCAGTGTATGTTTTACATTACTGCCGGCAGCATATATGCCATCCTTAGCTTTTGCCGGCAGATAATTTTTCCTGCAGATATATTGCCTCCTTAACTCGACTTTTACTGGCAGTTCTGCCCTCTCATTCGGTCCGTGGTGTAGTGGTTGACTCAGATTTTCAAGATTCGAATATATCTAGACTTATTTTAGTGCTAGATACATCCGTATTTAGACAAAATTAAGTCAACTAATTTGGATCGGAGGGAGTACTATCATAAGCTCATTTCCTCAACTTGTAGTCCCCTTTCCATGCAGATTGATACCACATCCTGTGAAAGCATGAAGGCTGTTCCAGTTCTTGTGTTCGTTTTATTGGTGATTGCATCGTGTGACGCCTCTTCGGTGAGAAAGTTGGCCGGAGCCGATGGGCAGAAGATGGGAAAAACCCAGACAAACGTGGTGGGGATCGACGGTCTGATACTAGTAGGTCAGGTGGGCTGCAATAGAGTCGAAGTAAATTCTGACTGCATGGAGGTTATTGAAGTAATGAAAGATGGCGGGAATTCGCTAGGACCAGCGGCTGCTATCTATGAGGACTGCACTACTCTTTGTTGTAGTTTTACTAAAATTTCTTTTGTTCATTGTCCTAGGGAGGCCAATACGGCAGCACATGTGTTAGCTAGACATTCAGAGAGGTCTTTGTCGATTGTGTGGCAAGATGAACCTCCCGATTTCTTTGTAAGTGTGCTTGCGGACGATGTATCTTTGATACACAATCAATAAAATTCGCTGTGGTGGCTTTTCCCCTAAAAAAAAATAACGCGTGAGGTCACATGCATGGAAAATGACGCACTTGAAGCACACAACCTCTCATGCAGGCCTATATCGATGAACCTGGCCCCAAATTCCACGGGCCCCCGAATACACACACAGCCTAGTAGTATTTCTCGTGCGGCCGGTGCGGGTTACGGCCCAGCTACGCGTACGCATGCGACCCTTCTCTCGACCGGAGCGTGACTGTTTCCTTGGACGGTTCGACTCCTCGACCCGCCCTGGCTCCGCTGATCCGCTGGCCAAGTCGCCCTCGCGCCTCGCCCATCGAACAGCAATCAGATCGGCAGATCGCCCAGACCCAAACCCAAGCTGGTATTGGTAATTCCCTTGCGTCTCGTCTCGTCGCCTCGTCGGCGTTCCCATACGGGACCAGGCAGCTAGCCGGGCGTGCCCCCGACGGTCCTTATTCTCTTTTATTTTTAAACCTTGCGCGATGCTGTTTCTGCTCTCTGGTTAGATCAATAGACGGCTTGCTGCTCAGAAATTGATTGCAATCGCATAGTACTTACGTTATTTGGGATTTGGGAAGCAGACGGATTGAACAAGCCCTTGCTCTGAAATCAATTCACTTCACGTTCACGGCTCGACTTCTGAAGTCTAAACCGTGAATTGTTCCTAGAATTTTTGTTCTTTCGGCATCATGACGAGACTGCCGACCGCGATCAAGCAATCAGCGTTCAGCCGTTCACGTGTCAAGGTATGACCGTTGCAACTCCGCAACTCATCGATCTTGTCATATTGAATTGTTTCAATATTTTTTGTTAATTTATTAATTTATCAAATAGGACGAATCATGAGGAAAACGAAATGCCAATCGGGTGCTGAAAAGAAGAAGAAAAAACAGAGATTAGAAGAAGTAGCTCGGTCGCAAAAGGGTGCTCTAGATAGATTTATGGTAAAAGAGTCTCAAACAAATTCTAAAAATCAAACTCCCGCTGCTAATGTTGATGATGTTCGTGCCGAGGATAAGGCTCACAATGCAGAATCTGATGAAGGTAACGATGCTTTCACCGGTGATGAGGGCGATGATGCTAACACCCATGATGAGCGTGATGATGCTACTATATATGATGAAGGTAATAATGCTAATACCAGCATTGAAGTGAATGATGCTACTGTTTCCGGTGATACCAATAGCTCTTTTCATTCTGATACATCTTCTGCTTCTATTTGCATCGAGGAATCTTTCATAGTTTTTTGGATGTGAATGATACCACTGGGCAGGGATTGTTTGATGTTTTAGAGGAGGTCATGAAGAGGCTTGAACTTGATATAAGGCAAGGATATGATAATAGTTCAAATATGAAGGGAAACATTAGGAGGTAAACTTTTGAATATAAATCCAAGAGCTTTTTATTTAGCTTGTGGTTGTCATAGTCTGAATTTGACACTATGATATGGCAAATTCTTGTCGTAATGCAACTGATTTTTTTGGAATTATCCAGCGCATTTATACAACATTTGCTAATTCTACAAAGAGATGGCAAATTCTTAAGGATACTATAACCGGATTGACTCTGAAGGGATTGTCAGCTACTCGTTCGGAGAGCCGTGTTGATAGTGTTAAGGCTATAAGGTTCCAAATGTCAGATATAAGGGAGGCTTTGCTACAAGTGGCTGAAACTCATAGGGATCCCTTGAAAAGCAGTGTAGCTAAATCATTGGCAGAAAACGAACTTGGTGACTTTGAGTTTTTGGTTTCAATAATCATCTGTTATGAAATATTATCTTCTACTAGCACAAATGCCCGTGCGTTGCTACGGGTTGATTTTTATTATTTGTCTATCTCGCGTAACCCTGATGTTGATTGTATCTCCCACGACCGCTAGTGCCTTCATGGTTGCGTGTGACTCCCTATCTCCGGCAACCACCTCCGTCTGGTGACGGCTCACGTCCGCAATCGGTACGGTGTCTTTATTCGACGTGCCAACTCATATCCGCAGTTGCTTGGGCTACGGCGCACCTTGATGAACTACTCCACCGTGGCTGCCATCCTTCATGGGTCCCGCTCACCATCTAGTGTTCAGGTTTGCCATCTGAATATGGAGACTCAGATCAAGAGAAAGCACCCCCACCATATCTAGCTAGCAGGGGGACCCCCCTTCTCAATGTGGAGACACGGAAAGGGAAAGGATTGAGTAGTCCTGTGTTGTATTTTCAAATACCAAAAAGGGTGTTTTGATCGAAAAGCATTATTGTTTACCTAGGATTCTTTTCTCCTTCCGGCTGCCCAACCTAGGTTGTATCGATGTCTTCGAAAAAAATCCAGAAGAGGACAAATGAATTTCAAAAGAAAATAAAAGTCGCAGTTAACACATCACTGGAAATTTTGGTGACTGGTCCATGTTCACACGCCAACAAAAGGTCCATGCCAACTGATGCCGAGAGGCAGACTCTTTCACACACATTTGGGACACTCAAAAGCGCTATCATCATGAATAATACACAAAATTAGGAATTTTGAAAAGTATTTATCTGTAGTTCAACTACCCATAAGTACTTTGCCATGCACCACCCTGCGCCACCGCCGGCTGTAGTTCAACTACCCATAAGTACTTTGCCATGCACCACCCTGCGCCGCCGCCGGCCGGCCTGTCGATGGTTGATAATTTTGTGTATTATTCGTGATATTGATTAAATAATTCATATTATTTTAAATATTAGCCTCAAAAGCATCAATATCCAAGAAACAAAGTGCTACTAAAAATTAGTTTAAAGAAGCGGCGCATGTATACTCACAAGTCACAACCTTGATCTAGTATTGGAAAGCCAGCTTGGAAACCTGAGATCCTTTGATAAAACCTAACTCGCTTATATCGTGCTCAGAATAATTTGTTAGTAGTTACTATCTTTGTTTCAAAATATAAGCCTTTCTAAGAAGTCAAATTATAGTGCTAAAAAGGCTTATTTTTTAACAGAGGTAGTACAAATTAAGGTTAACTCCAATCAAAAGTTTCACTTTAATGTGGATAAAAAGTCTACAAAGATGTCTTGTGGAAAAGATTGATGCAGGAAAAGAAAAGCGACAATACCTTGGATGCATTTAGGCGTACGCGGTTGCAGCGCGATGCAACAGTCTTCTTATACCAGCTCCATACCATTGTAGAATGAAACTGTGTTGTGGTTGAGCCGAGCGAAGTCTACGTTTGCCACTTGTTAATTGTTGACCAGCCATGACTAAGTCACGAGGCATTGCCGACACAAAAATCTCCAAGTGGACAAGCTAGCGTTTTCATGGAAGCTCAGGAGACAGCAAGAACAAAGAAACACGGCCTCCACGAAGACAGAGTCGGTGATCTTGCGCCGGATCCGGTAGCTCTTGTATACCTTCTGCACCTTAGTCGTGGCATAGTTCACGCCCCGCCCCGCCGGTTCCATCAACCAGCGACGGCTCAAGCTAGGCAGAGTCATCCATGTAGTTGTCGCATGTATTCTTCGTCAAAGAAACTGAAAAAGGTCACGTCTTCTTTCAGTCTTGTGCGCATGAGGCCATGCTTGCGGAAGATGCCGAAGACAGCTTGGTCATGTCATGCCTCATTCTCTCCATCTTCCGATCGAGATGCACGATCTGGGCAGAAACGGCCATAGATTCGTTTGAGTCAGTTGGATCTGAATTAGGATCGTCGGGTTGGCCTGAGCGCGGCTGCGCCTGAGGACTCGTTGATGCTTCTTGGGAACCTGGTTGTGGCAAATAACAACCATGGATGCGCAGACAAAAAAAGGTAAACGAAGGTGTTAGATGGAGTGCATGGTCTCGTCGTCGACCAAGCATAGATTCTACTCGGTTCTCGATGTAATCCTCCTAGATTGCCGAAATCTGGAACCACCTCATTGCGATCAGGCCTTCGACTTCCGCCTCGAGTACTTTTTATATGTAGGAGTCCAGCATGGGATCGTCCAACATGGGATCGGCGGCATCGGCTGAGCTCTATTTTCGTACGTATATGTAACCAACGCGATTAGCGTTGTACAGATTTGATAGAGATTTCAGAGTGCAATTTATCTCAGCTAGGCCAGGCCAAGATGCATGGGTTGCTCGTGATTCCTAGGGGCCGATCGGATCACGTAAAGTTGTGCTGACCGAGCCGATCGGTCCTCACAGCTCGCCGGAATTAGACCGCCTCATCGGTCTGCTGCTTTCGCCGCCTGAATCTAGTCCAAAGTAGAATCCATATCAGCCATCTCACACCAGCGTGGTCCGAGCAGAGATCGTGTTGCATCTAACTGCCGTCAGGCTAGGGGCGACGGGCGGCTCACGGTGGACTCTGATGGGTACACATCGGGGAAAAGAGGAACGAATCACCCGCAGCGACGGGTGGCTTGTGATGGGCGGAGGGCACATTCTTCTCTGGTTGGGGGTGGCAGGAGGCGTGGGTGCCAATCGATCTCCTATGCGGATAGTAACTCCTCTTTTGTCGAGTCGTGCATTTGTAGGAAAAGAAAACATTGGCCTTTTTTTAGTGGAATCATTTTTTGTGTTGGCGGTGGAGTTAATATGGGGTTTGATGGGAGGGTAAATCTGTCTAAAAAAATGTTGGACCGGAAGAAACAATCCGTCCTTTATTATTAGGTATAGATTGATTTGGTAAGTAAGAAACTACAATCAAAGGATATGGTTATTGATAGTTCAATTGAGTATGTAGAGGGGCTGATTTCCTTTTCACAATGTATAGAGAAACTGGCTTTTCGAAAGCATTTGAAGCTGCTAAAGTAATTGCAATGGAGATGGATAGTAATTCGGGGTTTCGCACCAAGCAGAAAATTACAAGAAAAAGACAGTTTGATGAGGGCCCAACTAATACGCCTACTGAATCACATTCTGCAGAGGAGTCATTTACGAAAAATTATTTTTTATGTATTGTTGATCAAGCTATTGCTTCACTTACTACCAGATTTGAAAAATACCAAGAGTACGAGAAAACTTTTGGGTTCCTGTTTACTTCATATGGGCTGCGATCCTTGGATGAGAAGAGTTTCATCGATGCTTGTGTCAAACTTGAGCCTGCACTTACGCATAAAAAAGAACATGATGAAACACATAAGGATATTAATGGAAACAAATTGTGGAGGGAGTTGATTTTTATCAAGGATTTATTTGAGAAATCTATGGGTCCACTTGATATTTTGAAGTTTTTCAAGAAGCACCCCTTTTATCCTTTTGCTAATATTGCATACAGAATTTTGTTAACAATTCATGTTACTGTTGCATATGCGGAAAGGAGCTTTTCTAAACTCAAGTTACTGAAATCCTACATATGTTCTACTATGACACAAGAAAGACTCATTGGACTTGCAACAATAGCACTTGAGAATGATATCTTGGAGATGATTAATTATAAAGATATGATTGAAGATTTTATTTGAAGAAATACTAGACGCCTGACACTTTTTGGTGGAACATGAGGTTCTTTTATTTCTTTAGCGCCACATTTATAGTTTCAGAATAAATACTTGATATATTTCTAGTATGGAATAGCACATTTTGAAGTTATATGAATAATGTAAACATATGATTTTGTTTTACTAATTATTAAGTTTGAATAAAAATTAGAGCACCATTTTGTAAGTCGCACCAGGGCCCCGTATCCTGGAGATGGGGCTGATGATAATGCCCTCAAGGAAGATTTCTTTCATGAATTAGTGTCTTTGAAGCCGGCCTAGGGAACTAGATGGATTGTGTTGGGAGACTTCAATAATTCAATGGGTTAGATACAAAAATAACCTTAGCATCCATAGAGGTAGAATGGCTAGATTCTGGGCTGCCCTCCATCATTGCAAACTTAGTGAGATCCACCTCCAAAACCTCAAAATCACTTGGTCCAGCTTCCGACTATGAGAAAGAGCGACAATTTTTTGTAACGAGGAGTGGGACACTAGACACGACGACAACATCCTACAATATGTCTCCTCCTCATCATTGCCCTCTCCTGCTTGCAAGTTGCCATGGACCGAATAAACCTATCTCCTTTCGATTCAAGAAATTTGGGTGAATATGCATGGGTCCTCAGATGTTGTCCAAAGTGCTTGGGATGATCTGTGTGCACATAAAGATCCCTTCTTCATTGTTTTTCATAAGTTACTCACTACGGGAAGGTGCCTTAAGCTTTGGAGCAAGAGTCTTTTATCCAACTACAAATTACACTTCCACATGCCCCCTTTGTTATCCTACAACTTGACACAACAATATAATCTTGTCCCCTATCCCCGGAGGAGTGTGACCTCTGGGCTAGTCTCAAAAGAAGGGTCATAGATCTCACGGCTTTGGAGAGGGCCCACAAGAATCAAGAATCTCAAAGAGGGGGACGCAAACACACAAACATTCCATAGAAGGGGAAATGCTAGGATAAGAACAAACTTCATCTTCAAGATCTATAACAATGGTTGGGTGATATCACACGCCAAGAAGCAATCTATGGCCCAACATTATTTCAAGTCTATAATCGCTAAAGGCAAGCTGAGCTCTCACTCCTTCAATTGGGAGTCCTTCAATATACCCATTTGTAGTTTGGAGGGTTTGTACAAACCTTTACCAAAAGAGGAGGTTAAGGAAGTCGTTAATGATTTTCCTTAGAACAAAGAGCCGGGTCAGGATGGCTTCAACGAAAAGTTCTTCTCCTCATCTTGGGATATCATTAGAGCCGACTTCCTGGAGGTAGTGCAATGTTTTTTCGATCTCCAAATGGATAATATCCGTTGTATCAACCTGTGTGAATATTGTCCTCATTCCCAAGAAAGAAGGTATGGAAAACACCTCCGACTTTAGACCAATTAGCCTCATTCAGGGTTCGCCAAGGCTGTGGCAAAAATCCTAGAAACCCACCTTGCCCCCGCATGAACGATCTTGTCCCTATTGCTCGAAGTGCCTTCACCAAAATGAGAAGTGTCCGTGACAATTTCATGTTTGTTTGGAACTATGCTAGATGGCTTCACCGAAGGAAAAAAACATGACATCAAAGAGGCTTCCTAAAGATTAGACTTTTATGAGTTTTTGTTTCAGGGGCTATAACTTGCGGGTTTTGAATTTAAATTTGCTTTGTTTTCTTCCTCTTTTTCAATGAATTAAGGCAAGACTTTTGCCTTTATTTCAAAAAAAATGTTGATATATGCTCAGAGAAATGCAACAAGAGTACATAATAATTCTCTGTTATTGCTCATGGCCGTCACAATGCATTGGAACAGTACACCTAACTGCAATTTGCAGTATAGGTCGCCAAATGTTGGTTACACTAATATTCCATCAGTCCATCACCTGTCATTTCTGCAATCGATCTAGCCACAGAATTCTTGCAGCCACCTAATATTGTCGATTGATGATGCATATCTGGTAGATCTTCTTAGTGGAGACGACGATCTAACACACAAAAACAGAGTACTACTGTATCTCGTCCCTCTATAAATACCACAACTCCATCGAATACAAAAATATCCAACATGGAGTAGATTGAAGGAACAATTAAACAAGTCATACGGTACCCATCTTACACAATTTTTTCGCCAGCTGTAGTATTATCATAAGACCATTTCCTCCTTTAGTATCTTTTCTACCTCAACCTGTGAAAGCATGAAGACAGTTCGAGTTCTTGTGTGCGTGCTTTTGGTGATTACACCCTCCGCCGCTTCTCCAGCCAGGAAATTGGCCGGAGATGATGGGCAGCGGACAGGCGAAGCACAGACGAAAATGGAAGTGATTGATGGTAGGCCATCTTCTGGCTACGGTGAACATGTCTGCCCAAGAAGCCAGTATCCCGGTTGCTCACAAAGGTTGGAAAATGTCACTTCCAATCATCGTGGTTGATTGGAAAACTTTCTGGAAGCTGCCAATGACGGATCTAAAAATATTATGGCGAAAGGTTTATATCTATAAATAAGCTGGTGCTCAGAAACAGCAAGGTCGTCTATTTTCATTAAATCAGGGTGCCTGAGTGCTAAAAATAATTAGCATATATAGATACGAAAAACGTAGAAATAATCATATAATTACCAGTTTATTCTCGCGTTCATATAAATGCATGATGTATTCTGTATACCTTCAGATTTTATATGTATTATGTACGAACATGGTTGCAAATACGTAGTAAAATTGCATATATCACCTCATATTGCACGGGAAGGCATGTGAAGCGATGGCTTCGTTGCTAGAGTTGTGAACTCTCCCACCATGTTCGAATCACGGGATGCTATCCGCGTGAAGAACTTGTAGAGAAGTCGCATATCCTACCAAAACAACGTGCTCATGGGGGAGGATTCCGTCCCCCCTTCAGGAACAATTTATAGTGCACAGGACGAGCCTAAATTACGGTCAAAGGAAATAAGGAAAGTCTACATCTACTGTAGTCCTACGCAAGTTCATAGAATTTAACACTCATAAATCTGGTTAAATTTGTGGTAATATAAGGTCCATCTGAATATATGAAAAATGTGGTATTTTCATAACATACAAAAAAGATAACAAGAGAAGTTATGTAACAATATTTTTTTGTAAAACAAACAAATGATCCTTTTTTTTCACGGAGTTTCTTGCCTATAACTAGATATTTCTATCTAGAAATTTCTTGCATTCAGAAACCTGAGTTTGCAAACTCGCAAGAATGCATATGAAACTATATATAGATAATCTTGTTTGTAAGAATACCCAACCTTAGCAAAGCGTCAGGGTAATTTATTATTGTTTTATAGGAAATATCACTTCATATCTATTGTTCAGATCTATATATGAAGAATAATTGTGTCAACAAAAATGAAGAACGAGAACTGCAGATAGTTTTGATGCTCATCCAAAAGCTAAGAAATGTGATAGCCCTTTGAGTAACACATGGATATAATTGAAAACCCTAATTAATTATAACAAGAAATCAAACTGAACACCCAGGACAATAAAAGTGGTAAAACATAGACAAAATAGACTAAACTTGCACATATGATCTAATGAACACTTTCATGCACGGACCACACATCTTGCTGAAAGAAATAAAACTAGTATCCTTCATTTTAACCGAAGAATCACGACGCGGTTAAGCTGAAACTTAATAGAGGCATGTCAGATAATGTAACTCAAACCATGCGAAGAACAAATCCATGACCATGAGTATGGTCATGTTCGCCATCCACATGCTGCCTAGCATTCCTTGGTGCACATACACTCCCGCAGTTTGCTTGAATCATGCATAGCCCCTGGAACCGACCGCTCTCCGCCTCGCACTTCTTAGCCTGTGCTGGCACCACCTCTGAACACAACAAGTCGAGCATTGTTTCTTAACATAGCAAATTGATCTAAAGCATGCATGTCAATTCATATGTGTGATTCGATGAGATAAAATTGCCTGACCTTGGAATCTATAAAGAGCTAGAACAGATAAACGCCAGATATATACCACTAATGTTTTGCTTCCCAAACATAATCGCAAGCCACCAGTATAGATGAGGTCTACATATGCACGTTCTACTGAGATGATATGGTCATTTCTACCGCATGGAGGAAATCCGTTAGAGGAGATTAAATCAGCACAACACACTTGCAGCATATTACACTACGCAGTATGTACTGAAAACAAATTACCATAAGAGTCAGTTTATCTTATTTACTTGGGATATTAAGCAAGTTACAGACTATGTTAGACATACATAATCACCGGCTCATATACCTAATCTCAGTAGGAGAGCGAAAATTATATCAAACTGAACAAAAATGGAGAGTCGGATCCTCGAACCTGGGATATACGTAATCTTCTTTTGATGTGGTGGGGGCGCATGTAAGGGAACTATCACAAGAAGTGTTCCAAGTTTGAGAATAGGTTTAGGGTTTCGTGGGGTCTAAGCCCCCACCTCTCCTTTATTTATATACTTCGACATGTTATGTGTTCGAGACGGTTTCTAACACACACCCTCAATCTAAACTATTACAAACTAGATCTAGATTGGACTTGAAACGGTCTAGCATCTGTCGAGAGGCAGGTTTTGTAAACACACCAGCCAGCTGATCATTGGAGGAGATAAACCGAACCTCGAGTGCACCTGAAGCAACTCGCTCTCGCACGAAGTGGAAGTCGATGTCAATGTGCTTAGTATGAGCATGAAAAACAGGATTTGTCGTGAGGTAAGTGACCCCTAGATTATCACACCAAAGTATAGGTGTGCGCTGCTGGATCACACACCAAGCTCCTTGAGAAGTGAATCCACCCAGATTGTTTCAGCAGCGTCGTTCGCCAGTGCTTTATACTCAGTCTCGGTACTCGATCTCGAGATAGTAGGTTGTTTCTTCGAACTCCAAGAAATCAGGTTCGGTCCAACAAACACAGTGAAACCACTTGTGGAGCGACGATCATCCACACAGCCTGCCCAGTCAACATCTATAAATATGCTAATACCAGTGGAGGGTGACTTGCGAAAACACAAGCATGTATGCAGCATTCCTTTGACATATCACAGAATACGCTTAACGGTCTCCCAATGCACATCAGTGGGCTGTGAAAGAAACTGACACACCTTGTTCATAGCAAACGAGATATCTGGTCTTGTAAGTGTCAAATACTACAGACCACACCCACAACACTGCGGTACCTGAATGAATCCTCGGTGCCAAGCAGTGTACGAGTGCTCTTCGACTCGGATGTCGGCAATGCAGTGGAAGTAGACTTACAATTCTCCATGTTAACTCTATAAAGAAGATCTAGCGCATACTTATGTGGAGTAACAGCCATCCTCCCCTAAATTGTAGGACGTTTTCAATCTGAGGAAATACTCCAACTTGCCCACGTCCCTGATGGGAAAAGCAGCAGAAAGTAACTTGACGAGATGATCAACCGCATCCATCCTCGAGCCAGCAATGACTATGTCATCCACATAGACCAGCATATAAATCTGAACACCCTCCCGAGCGAAAATGAATAAGGACGTATCAGCTTTGGAGGCCACAAAACCAAGCTGAAGGAGGAGCTGACTCAGGCGTGCATACCAAGCACGAGGTGACTGCTTTAGACCGTACAAGGACTGTTGGATGTTGCACACATGTCGTGGTGGTGTCACGGCATATGCCTGGTCTAGGCTAAAGTTGGGGCCGATGGACGATGAAGGAATCCGGGGAGGGATAATGAAGTGAAGACCTCATACGGAAGAACTTAGAGACACAATATACCCAGGTTCGAGGCTCTCCTAGTGAGTTAACACCTCTACTCCTGCATCTAATATCATATATCTTGCCATGCTTGTGTCTATAATGGTGCTCCTTGAGTTGTACTCTTATGCCTCTCATGGAGAGAGCAGAGGAAGAAGAAACCATGCTCCTAGTGAGCAGAGGGAGAAGAGCCCTTCGGGGGGCCTCTCTTGTAGTGCTCCTTATAAAGGGGAGCCCACGGGATAAGGTATGTCATCACAAGTACTCTTATGAGCTGTCTAATGGGGGCTTGTCCATTCATCTTGTCCTTTAATGAGTCACCGGTCTTATCCCTTCGGCATATTCTTTAGCATCTTTAGGAGATGCTCGGCATATTCCCTAGCATCTCCCAAGATGCCCAGCATATTCCTTAGCATCTTGGACCAAAGGGGCCAGTATGAGCCAGGGGCGTCCCAAGACTGGCACCTCACATAGACTTGACTTGACTTGCAAGTGTGTCGATGTAGAGGTTGATGGTGGGTCCAAATATGAGCATGATGTCATCCGGGATGAAGTAATTCGGCCCGAGGAAGTGAAATTCGGCCGTGGGGGAAGATAACTTGGCCCGGGGGAGAAATGAGGCCAACCTGGGTAGTGAACAGTGCCCTAGACGAGTTATTTCTTACCTAGATGAATTATGAGTCAATTCGGCCCAGGCGGGGGAGATTTTGAGGGCCCAGCCAGGTCAGGAGCTAATCCGGCCTGGGACGGCCCAGCCGGGACTTGCCTGAGCCTAGCCTGGGGTGGCCTAGCCGGGGTTTTCTCGCCTCAGCCCAGGGGAAGCGGCCAGGGGTAGCCCAACTGGCGGGATCCGGCGGAGCCAGGAGGTGGCCTGGGGTGGGTCGGAGTGTCCATCGGGTCGGCCCACCCGGGGTTTCCGTGGCGAGGCAAGGGAGCGGGCTAGCATCGAGGCGCAGCTCCATGGTGGGCCGAGGTCGCTGTTGTTGGCCCACCCGAAAGGGAGACCGTGATGAGGTGGCGAAGAGGTGGCAGGATTGTTGTTGAGGCGGGAGCTTCTAGTGGGAAGAGGTGGAGGCACCAGGTCACTCTAGTGGGCCAGCTGGGGATGAGGGCCAGTCGGGTTACTTCTGTCGTCTTATCTTGATTCGGCCTTGGTGGCCAAGGGCTGGGGCGAGATTGGTAAAACTCAGCCCACCTGAATTTTTCTCCTCTTCTCTTTTATCTCTCTTCTTCTTTACTAATTTTAAATATCTTCTCTTGATATACCTTTCATATAAATGTTTGTAAGACCAATCCTTCACATGATTCCTCAACTATGGGGTACCTGGGGTTATATCCCCAACATTAGTCCTCGAGGCTATATGGGATCCATAGAATCGTGCATAGGCTTCATAAGAAGTATCTCCAGAGTTGTTTTCGAACTATAATCCTTTTCTCCATTTTAATATACTCTTGGCTAGAATTGACTCAAAGTGGCATATAACCTTCATGGGCATTCGTCATATGACCCTCTTTGGGTTAGGTTTTGACTTCTGGACTGCTTTCGCTCTGGTCCTAACTCTTTTAGGTAAATTTTGCGGCTTCTGGCCTGCTTTGGCTCTGGCCCTAACCCTTTTGGGAAAGTCTTTTGGCTTCTGGCCTGATTTGGCTCTGGCCTTAACCCATTTGGGTAAATCTTTTGGATTTTGGCCGAATTTGGCTCTGGCCTTAAGCCATTTGGGTAAGTCTTTTGGCTTCTGGCCGAATTTGGCTCTGGCCTTAACCCATTTGGGTAATTCTTTTGGCTTCTGGCCGAATTTGGCTCTGGCCTTAACCCATTTGGGTAAGTCTTTTGGCTTCGGGCCAAATTTGGCGCTAGCCTTAACCCATTTGGGTAAGTCTTTTGGCTTCTAGCCGAATTTGGCTCTGGCCTTAACCCATTTGGGTAAGTCTTTTGGCTTCTAGCCAAATTGTGCTCTTGCCTTAACCCATTTGGGTAAGTCTTTTGGCTTCTGACCGAATTTGGGTCTGGCCTTAACCCATTTGGGCAAGTCATTTGGCTTCTGGCCGAATTTGGCTCTGGCCTTAACCCATTTGGGTAATTCATTTGGCTTCTGGCCTGATTTAGCTCTAGCATTAACCCGTTTGGGTAAGTCATTTGGCTTCTGGCCTGATTTGGCTCTGGCCTTATGAATTGTAATCCGAGTTATCTCATCCGAGATACAATTGTTGAGTTATATGACTAAAAATTGAAATGAGTCTCTGTTTTGAGTTACCTGAATCAAAATCCAAGTTACCTGACTCAAATCCGAGTTACTTGACTCAAATTCGAGTTACTTGACTCAAATTCGAGCTACCTGACTCAAATTTGAGTTACTTGACTTAAATCCGAGTTACCTGACTCAAATTCGAGCTACCTGACTCAAATCTGAGTTACTTGACTAAAATTCGAGTTACTTGACTCAAATTCGAGTTACCTAACTCAAATCTGAGTTACTTGACTCAAATCTGAGTTACTTGACTCAATTTCGAGTTACAGTCACTGAGATATGATATGGCCTTATGATATGCTAGCAAACCGCCATAGACTTGAATCCGAGTTACTAATCCGAGATATGGTTTTGAGTTATGACATGACTTTGTGATATGGTTTCATACTTCCATAGATATGGATCCGAGATATAGATCCGAGATTGAATATGATGAGTTATTGATATGCTGGCACATAGCCATCCAAGATATGGAGCAAATTGATTCGAGGTATAAGATAACCTGGTAAGCTTAGTTAAAATCCGAGTTACCAAGTAACCTGGCCAGCTGAAATAGTTACCATGTAACTAGGAAATTGAAGCAAATCCGGATTACCCTGTAATTAGGCAAACTAAAGTAAAATCCGAGTTACGATGTAACTAGGAAAACTGAGGTAAAATCTGAGTTACCATGTAACCTGGAACCCTGTAATTAGGCAAACTGAAGTAAAATCGGAGTTACCATGTAACTAGGAAAACCGAGGTAAAATTGGAGTTACCATGTAACCTGGAACCCTGTAATTAGGAAAACTGAAGTAAAATCCGAGTTACCATGTAACTAGGAAAACCAAGGTAAAATCCGAGTTACCATGTAACCTGGCAAGGCGAAGCAAATACCAATCCGAATTACGGATGACCTGGCAAGATGAAAACACCAATCCGAGTTAAATCTGAGTTACCAAGTAATCCGACTGACTGAGTCAAATCCGAGTTACGAGGTAACCAGGCCAGCTAAAGTATCATCCTAATTACAAGATATCTAGGTGAGCTAAGTTAAATCCGAGTTATAATGAGACCCAATGACTTGGTGAGTTACCCTATCATCCAAGGTAGCCTAAAGACACAAAGCAGCTGATACATAGGAGATCATGGCATATCTTAAGTCTTCTCTGAGTTATTGTTCTATGCACGGAGACGTCGAGTCCCGAGATACTTTTTCTACCCTTAGGTGACCCAAATGAAACATTGGCTAGTCCCTGGGTTGAGTTATCTCATCCCCTAGGTGAACAGCTAGGTGATTGAGGGTGATAGTCCCCGAGTGACACTCGGGGATATCCCATGTGCATGTTGGTTGAGTTACTCGCTACTCACTGTATCTTTGGTGAGGAGGTTGAGGTATCTAGTTGAGTTACTCCCATAGAATCAGATAACACTTACAATTCTGTTGGTGAAGAGGTTGAGGAAGAGGTTGAATCATGTCAACAAGGGAGGCTTGTGTCCCAACTCCCCTACTCTCTGTACGTTGGTGAAGAGGATGCAGAGACTTTTGATCGATGGTGAAGCAGAGCTTGATGAAGACGTTCCCATCCGGATGGTAACCCAACTAGCGCCTCTGATCAGCCCCACGGTGGGCGCCAAATGTCGCGGTGGTGTCACGGCATATGCCTGGTATAGGCTAAAGTTGGGGCCGATGGACGATGGAGGAATCCAGGAAGGGATGATGAAGTGAAGACCTCATACCCAGGTTCGAGGCTCTCCTAGTGAGTTAACACCTCTACTCCTGCATCTAATCTCATATATCTTGCCATGCTTGTGGCTACAATGGTGCTCCTTGAGCTGTACTCTTATGCCTCTCATGGAGAGAGCAGAGGAAGAAGAAACCATGCTCCTAGTGAGCAGAGGGAGAAGAGCCCTTCGGGGGGCCTCTCGTGTAATGTTACCCCTAGTGCTCCTTATAAAGGGGAGCCCAGGGAACAAGGTATGTCATCACAAGTACTCTTATGAGCTATCTAGTGGGGGCTTGCCCAGTCATCTTGTCCTTTAATGAGTCACCAGTCTTATCCCTTTGGCATATTCCTTAGCATCTTTAGGAGATGCTCGGCATATTCCCTAGCATCTCCCAAGATGCCCAGCATATTCCTTAGCATCTTGGACCAAATGGGGCCAGTCTGAGCTAGGGGCGTCCCAAGACTGGCACCTGACGTAGGCTTGACTTGACTTGGAAGCGTGTCGATGTAGAGGTTGATGGTGGGTCCAAATATGAGCACGGTGTCATCCGGGACGAAGTAATTCAGCCAGTGGAAATGAAATTTGGCCGTGGGGGAAGATAACTCAGCCCGGGGGAGAAATGGGGCCCACCAGGGCGGTGAACAGTGCCCTAGACGAGTTATTTCTTACCTAGATGAATTATGAGTCAATTCGGCCCAGTCGGGGGCGATTTTGAGGGCCCAGCCGGGTCAGGAGCTAATCCGGCCTGGGACGGCCCAACCGGGACTTGCCTGAACCTGGCCTAGGGTGACCCAGTCGGGGTTTTCTCGCCTCATCCCAGGGGAAGCGGCCAGGGGCAGCCCAACTGGCGGGATCCGGCGAAGCCAGGAGGTGGCCTGGGGTGGGCTGGAGTGTCCACCGAGTCGGCCCACCTAGGGGTTCTATGGTGACGCGAGGGAGCGGGCTGGCATCGAGGCACGGCTCCATGGTGGGCCGAGGTCGCTGTTGTCGGCCCACCCGGAGAGGAGACAGTGACGAGGTGGCAAAGAGGTGGCGGGAGTGTTGTTGAGGTGGGAGCTTCTGGCGGGAAGAGGTGGAGGCGTTGGGGCACTCTAGTGGGCCGGCTGGGGATGAGGGCCCAGCCGGGTTACTTCTGCCATCTTATCCTGATTCGGCCTTGGTGGCCAAGGGCTGGGTCGAGATTGGTAAAACTCGGCCCACTCGAGTTTTTCTCCTCTTCTCTTTTATCTCTCTTCTTCTTTACTAATTTTAAATATCTTATCTTGATATACCTTTCATAGAAATGTTTATAAGACCAATCCTTCACATGATTCCTCAACTCTGGGGTACCTTGGGTTACATCCCCAACAACACATGAGAGGGGAACCGATCATCCTCGAAAACCCCGGTGGTTGCTGCATGTAGACATCCTCAGACAAGAAACCATGGAGAAAGGCATTAATGTAGTATATCTAACGAAGACACCAATCTTGAGACACTGCTAGAGAGAGAACCAGATGCACAGTGGCTGGCTTCACCACTGGACTAAACGTGTCTCCGTAATCGATGCCATGTTGCTAGGTAAAACCTGGAGCAACCAAACGCGCCTTGTGCTTATCGATGCTACCATCAGGCCGATGTTTAGTCTTAAAGATCCACTTGCTTCCAACAATGTTCACCCGGGATGATGAGGAAGAAGAGCCCATGTCTGCGTCGCACGAAGGGCAGTGATCTCATCCACCATGGTTGTGCGCCACACATGCTCGTGAAGGGTGTCACGATGAGACGACGGTGCAGCAAAGAATGCTCGTCAACGAGGATCATAGCGGGCGGTACCGTCTATGTACTACTTCTCCTTCCGAGTAGCGTCGCAATGACGTGTCACCATCGGGTGACCACATGACGAGGCGGGGACATCGAGTGACCCATATGGAGTGCCGTAGCCGGTGAAGACACGGCAGGAGGCGACACGGGCTAGGCCAAAACCACGGGCGGCGCGGAAGAAGTAAGCGCGGGCAGCGACACGGGCGCAGGCGATGTCGTGGGCCGGCCCAGTTCGAGCGAGGCCATAGCACCAGGGAGCACGAGAGCTGGCGACACGGTAGCTGCACGTGCCCCGAGGCATGCACGCCATGCACATCGTCGGCCGAGGGCTGGCCGCGCCAGGAACATCGATCACCTATACAAGAGGAACTTCGCCTACCACAGGCGGATCAGTAGACAGGTAAGTCAAGTCATAATTTCGCATAGGTACACTCGTAATCGGTTCATTAGAAGGAAACGTGATAGAGTCTTTTAAGAGTGGACACGTCAATTGAGACACCGGGTGTAGCACAAGGGAACACACACTCATCGAAAACGATGTCACGTGGGATGTAAATTCTACCCGTAGTACGATCTAAACAGTTGTACCCCTTATGCATGAGGCTATAGCCAAGAAAAACACACATCTTAGAACGGAAGTCTAATTTATGAGAATTATATTTGCGGAGACTCGGCCAACACGCGCATCCAAAGACGCGAAGAAAATCGTAGTTCAGCTGAACATGAAGCAAGTGAGAGATCGATGTTTCCTTATCAAGAACCGGAGTGAGCATGCGATTTATCAAATAACAAGCCGTCAAGAACGCTTCATCCCAATAGTGAAGGGGAAGTGAGGAGTGAGAAAGCAGGGCAAGCCCTGTCTCAACCAAATGACGATGTTTACACTCAGCGATCCCATTCTACTAAGACGTATATGGACACGAAACATGGTGAACAACACTCGTGCACTAGAAGTAGCTATTCAGATGATGGTACTCACCCCCCCAATTAGACTGAACGACCTTGATTTTTAGTGTCGAGAAGGCGTTCAACATAAGCCTGGAAAGGATAAAATACTTGTTCAACATCAGACTCATTCTTAAGAAGATAAATCCAAGTGAAACGAGAATAATCATATATGAAACTAACATAGTATTGATACCCCCATGAGGATGTACGTGCTTTACCCTAAACATCAGAATGAACAAGTTCAAGAGGGGCAGTAGAAACACGAGAAGAAGCACTATATGATAACTGGCGACTCTTGACATGCTAAGAGGTATCACAAACTAAGGACGAATTGTCTAAAGTACATGAAAGCTCATGATTTTTAACTATAAACCAAACTACATTATTTGTAGGATGACCAAGACGCTGATGCCACTGAAATGACGTGGCAGCACTAGCAGAGGCATGACGTGATGACGATGATGTGCGAGCAAATGGGATAGGGTACAAACCTCCCCGACTTCTACTGGCCAGGAGGATTCTCCTTGTTACCTTGTCCTTAACAAAGAAAAAATGACGGTGAAACTTAACAAACACATCTTTATCACAGACAAGACGATAAATAGAGAGAAGATTTTTGCTGAGATTAGGAACATGAAGAATATTGTTCAATTTGAGAGAAGAACTTGTTAAAGTCGAATGACCATTATGTTGGGTCCACAACATAGAAAACAAAAAAATTCCTACGATGAGAACTATACGCCAAGATCTATCTACTAGGTATAGAGCAACAGGTGGACATACATCTATCAAGAACTTACCCTCGAAGACAACTAGTGTTGTTAATGAGTAGGAACTCGTGGTTGATGTAGTCGTACACTTGCCGATCTCAAGATCGTGATGAAGTCCAGCAGGTCCGGCTCCAGCACGTCCATCAGATCCAGCTCCAGCACCACCAAGTCCAGCACCGCAAAGCAGCGGCGCATCTGTGATCGCACACACGTCCGGTACCTCGAAAACCTCCGTCCCTCGCTCCAGCAAAATAGCAGAAGCAGCAACTCCTTTCCAGATAAAGCCACCAGGAACATGTATCTCGCTAATCCGAGACCATGGGGAATAATACTAGAGGGGGAGAGAGATCCTTCACAAGGAGGTGTGTGTGAGAAGTGAGGAGAGGGTGGCCTTTTATAGGAGGAGGGGGTGCCCCTCCCCATGGCCGGCGCCTCAAGGGGGTGCCCCTTCACCTCCTCCGTTCATGTGGTGGTAACCCCTCCACATTAAAATGCCTCTTCACATTCCCTTTTAAAGTCCCCACTTTAAATGCATTAAATTTCTCCAAATTTAATGCTCTCTCATTTAATAAAACTCTTTATTATTTTTATTCAGAATTTTGTTAATTACTTTAATTAACAAACATTCACATAAAACCCCTGCAACATTTCAATATTACATGCAGAACCAATTTCAACAATTTCACCTGAAACAGTTATGGTGTCTATTGAAATAATTCCAGCGCTTTCTTAAATCTTTATCTGAAACATATTTGCTCCAAATGGTATCGGTATCCCTTAAGTGTGTCACCCTACGGTTCGTGAATAATGCAGACATGATCGAGACCCCTCTTAGATCAATAATCAGAAGCGGGACCTGGAGATCGATACTGACTCCTAGACATTCAACGACGACTTCTGTGATCGTGAGAACCTTTAACGCTAGTAACTAAATCCCTTTGTCTCGCGATATATTACATGTCCGAGATTCGATCATCGGTATCTCCATACCTAGTTTGATCTTGTTGCCGACATGCATTCTTTTCTCGTTCCCGTGATATAACATTCTAGTGATCACATCACTTGCTTGCAAGCTATCTTAATGTGATATCACCAAGAGGGCCCAGAGTATATCTATCTGTCATCGGCATTGACAAATTCCACTCTTGATCCATGAGCCTCAACATAACACCTTTGTAGCACTGAACCCACCTTTATAGTCACCCTGTTACGGTGTGACGTTTGGTGTTATCAAGATACTCTTCTGGTGTTAGCAATTAACATGATCTCATGGTCTAAGGACTAAGATTACTTCGTATGATGTTATAGCAATATAAACATAATGACTTTGATCGTAATGCTATACTTCGGATGATTGTTCATCACATCATTCCACCAATGTTGTGACCTCGTTATTAACAACATCCAATGTCCATGATCAGGAAACCTTGATCATCTTGTTAATCAACGAGCTAGTCTATAAGATAGGAATAACTAGGAACCTTTTATTTGTTTATTAAGCACACATGTATTGATGTTTCCAATCAATACAATTATAGCATGAAAAATAAACATTTCTCATAAACATGGAATAAGATAATAACCATTTTATTATTGCCTCTCGGGCATATTCCCTTCTGTCTCCCACTTGCACTAGAGTCAATAATCTAGTTTGAAAAACTTTGCGTATTGAACACTTATGGCTTTCTAGTGTTGTATATACACGATTGCTAGTGGTTAACATAATCTACGGATCTGACAGTTTGAGGTCCGTGTGTATTTGCATGTCTTTGCGTCTCTACGCATCACTCATTCTCAAATGAGATGGCATTGTATAAATTTGGTCCTTTGGTGAGACCTTTAGTTCGTTCGGGTTAAAATATGTTGATATTATTGTCATACAATATATCTTCATAGTATTAGCCCACTTTGAACCACACCTAGTTTGATAACAAACTACTTAACACAAATGCCCTCCTATGCTGCTACTATAACAGTCATATACTTAGCCTTTTGTTGTAGTATCCGTCACAATGTCTCAACTTTGGAACTCATCCAAATCCATCATGGAAGATCCTTTCCATTACATTGTGCTACCCATAGTCTAAATTGAGATAAATTTAATTTGTATCTTGTGACAAAACTAGTATCAATGTAACACTTACTATTTGTCACTTATACATGATATATTCTTAGTTCTTACAAAGCTCATAAGAATATCTTTACTATTGTCCAATGATGATCTTATGAATCATTCTGGTATGTGCTCATAACATTTAGAGCACAGGACATTCTGGATATATACATATCATGGTATAATCGATCAAAATCTTCATGTGGTTTTACTCACCAAGTGTTGAAACACTTGAATCTTGATACAATCCTTTCCATGTGGTTTTACTCACCATGCAGCAAGAACCTTTCTTGTTGTTCCCATATTGAACCCTTTCAATATCTCATATGTACGTCTGGCATAACCATATTAGCGCCTCAATCTATCCATATAGACATTGATGCCAAATATTCCGGTTTTGCCCAAGTCTTTCATCAAAATCTTATTTCAATGAAATTCTTAACTTGTGTCAATACAAGATACATCATTTCCAATCAACAATATGTCCTCTACATAATGTATTAGAAATATGTCTCAGCGCTCCCACTTAATTTCTTGCAAATGCAAGCATCTTCATCATATCCGATGAATTTAAACTCTTCTAACAGTTTCATCATGGTGAAGATTCCAGCTCCGCTATGCTTACTTCAACTATTGAAGTTTGCATGCCCTTTTAGCACCCTTTGAATTAACAAAACCCTTCGAACCGTGTCTTGTACACGTCCTAGGTAACCATTCTATTAGAAGAACATTGTTTTGTTTATTCAACTACCATATACCAAATTATATGTAGTGGTTGCTACATTAATCTGTCAAGACTAAATATCGCTATGAAAGATCAAATCTTGTCATAGTCAACTCCTTGAACACTGTTGTAAACTTCTTTCCAACATGTCGACTATTTCATATATGTTAAACATCCATGTCTTATTTCTTTATAGATCCAAACACGACCAATAGGCTTCACGCCTTTTCGGAGGGTCTTCCAAGTTCAGAAACTTGATTTCTCATGTATGGATACTATCACGGATTCTATGACTTCTAGTCATTTTATGGAGTCAGGGCGCATCATCGCTTCTTTGCATGTAGTCGGTTCATCATTGTCAAAACTATAATGACTTGCTTATCAAATCACACTATTTGATTCTTACTGACCCACACGGTTCAATAGGAACTCTAATCTCTGAGATCACACCCTTTGTAATCACGGGAGCCATGAGCATTGTGGCCGCCACCGGGACACTTTCCAGCGCCGCGCTACTTAGCACATATAGCTAAGGTTCAACAACCTTATCAAAGTTCTATTGTCCTACCACTTAACTTTTCACGAAAAAATCCTTCTCAAGAAACTTGACGTTCCAAGTAACAAACTCCTTTGTCCTCGGTGTTATGGAGAAATTCCCAACAAATTCTTTGGGATAACCTACAAAGACGTGCTTATCCGACTTTGGTTGTAAACATTTTACTTATGCATAACATACCAAAATTTAAGAAAAGACAATTCGGGTTTTATCCCAAACCATAACTTGTATGGTGTCATTTCAATGGATCACGATGGTGCTCTTTTCAGTGTAAAAGCGGTAGTCTCTAAAGCTTCAATCCTTAAAACATAATGGTAGTTTTATAAATGACACCTTTGATCTTACCATGTCAAACATGGTTTGATTTCATCTCTCGAACATGCCATACTCCTATGGTTTATCGGGAAAACACAAATCATGGAACAATTCCTCAAATCTTAGGTGTTTTGCTAAACCTGTAACTCAAATATCTTCCTTTATGATCAAATCATAAACTCTTTTATTTTCTTGTTACAATGATTTTTCACTTCATCTTGAAAGTCTTTGAACAATTTTCAAATGTTTCATGCTTCTTCCTTATTAAGTAAATATATAGATATATTCACTTAAATTTCTGGAGAAAGCATATGAAGCAAAAAGATCCATCGCATATGGCTGCACATAATGGACTATGCACATCAGCATGCATAATTTCCAATAAGCTAGTCATCCGTTCCTCTTTGGCCTATGAACGGAGTTTCAATTATCTCGAGGAAAGTCTCACAAGCGTCAATTGATCAAAATCAAAGCCTCCAAAAATCCGTCAACATGGAGTTTCTTCATGTTTTCTTTCCAATATAATTTAAAATAGCGATGTCACTTCATAAGTGATATTTTAATCATTTGTCTTGCGACATTTTAGCAATAGTCTTTATGGATGTGATTTCTCCCACTAGAATTGTAAAAGTTCATCCATCCTTTATGGAATACGGTAATTATTTGAACAACCATTGTTCTCGTAATACCGGAACAAAATAACAATTATTAAAACAAATCTTGAAGGCTAGGTTTGACGACAACGAAAAACACAATAACACTTTATTTGTTTTCATGAACATATCACTTATTCTCTTGCTAGTTACTTAGGCCATTGTAGTTCATGAATTGCGTTGTCCTGTATGACGCTTCATACCAACCAATTCGGTATCCAATACCTCAGAACCACATTGTTTAACAAGCAAGGAATACAGTCATAACATGTATATCTTCTATATACCTAAGTTGGACATCTCCAACCTTTTCTTTTCTGCCAAATATTTTATAGATTCTCTTTCAACAATTCCTTTTCTTTCAAAAGAATCTATCAACATCAATAGTGGTGTCATTCACATGACACATAGTACAAAGTGTGTATAGTCAAATACTAATACCTTTGGACTTGCACTTTGAAGTGGATCACCATCATCAAATGTTTTGGTATTCTTTCAAAAATCCATTCTTTAGTAATCTATTAGTGTAGTAAACATTTTACTTACATCTTCTATTCATCCTTATCATGACAACTTTCATGATCAAGCTACTATAGCCTGTAAGGAAGAATCACGAGTATAATGTTAGTTCCCAAAAACCTTTTTGGGAGATCCGGATGCCTAGCATCTCCGTCCTTCACAAATTCTCATACAATATGAGAACATGTATTTTGCTAAATTATACTCTATCATAATGCAACCAAAAACATTGTTTCAGATATCACAATATCTTTCACACATGGTGGTTTCTGAAACAATTTTTCAGCTCCTAGATAATCTTGATATTAAAACAACTTTTCAATATCAAAAATCATGGAGGCAAACATGATACTTTACATACTAACATTGGAATTCTTACTCTTGATTTAATACTACTTATTAAACTTCATGGAGTAAATCGAGTTTGCTGAAAGTTTGCAATAGGACTTCTAAACTTTAAATTGACATTCAAAACAATACGATACCAGTTCGTAAAGTAAATATCCAGAATTCTATAGTTCTATTATCTCAATTAAAACTAAGTATAAGGTAGTGAACAGATGCAATGACAATAACAAATTATGCAAATTCACTTGGATTTAGTTTATGACAAATTGAGTTCGACTAATCCAAATTAGAAATGAATTCCCACTCAAAAATGACATCCCTCGTGCCCTTTTGGTGATTACATGAACCAAATCCACTACACCAAGTCCGATCATCACGTGAGTTGATGTAGCTTCAAAGGCGAGCATCTATATGGGCATCATATCAACTATATGACTCATGCTTAACCTTTCGGTCCGTGTTCCGAGGCCATGTCTGTACATGCTAGGCTCGCCAAGTAAGAATCTTAGTACTCGCATGTGTAAAACTGTCTTACACTCGTTTGTATGAAAGCATAGAGTCGAGTACACCCGATCATCACGTGATGTCTCGAAACACGATCCACAAAACGGTGCATACTTAAGGAAGAACACATTTTTATCTTGATATCTAAATGAGGAATCATCTTACAATGCTACAGAAAGCGCCAAACTAGTAGTATAAGATGCTAACATCTAATATGTAAAGTGAGATGATATGGTCCATGCATTTGATCTCTATCATTTGCATCGTGGTATGATCTCTATCATTCCTTTGTGTGTAAGGCTAAGGTCTATGGAACTTACACGTTGAATGTGTTGTAAGAGTATCTATCATACATCTACTTACAACAATACCATATCAATACACTAGCCCATCAACGATCTAAACTAGACGCCTCTAATTTATCAATTGCAAGTTTTACATGGCTTAGGGCTTTCGGAGATAGAACCGTTCTTACCTACGAACATGAACCACAACAAGGATAACCAAGTTATTAGCAACTCGTTGTAAATCAGATATTGACTATAGTAGGAGAGGCAGACACCCGCCAGCCACTTATGCAAAACCAGTTGCATGTCAGTCGTGGAACCGGTCTCATGTACGATGACATGTAAGGTTGGTCTGGGCCGCTTCATCACTATGCCACCAATATCCGAAATACATAGAAGATGCAATAACATGATCATCATCGCCCACATATAAACATATGTGCACTACCCGTGCAAAGCACCTACGCATAGATCAGGCTCTGATACCACTGTTGGGTCCACAACATAGAAAACAAAAAAATTCCTACGATGAGAACTATACGCCAAGATCTATCTACTAGGAACAGAGCAACATGTGGACATACATCCATCGAGAACTTACCCTCGAAGACAACTAGTTGTTAACGAGTAGGAACTCGTGGTTGATGTAGTCGTACACTTGTCGATCTCAAGATCGTGATGAAGTCCAGCAGGTTTGGCTCCAGCACGTCCATCAGATCCAGCTCCAGCACCACCAAGTCCAGCACCGCAAAGCAGCGGTGCATCCGTGATCACACACACGTCCGGTACCCCGACAACCTCCGTCCCTCGCTCCGGCAAAGCAACGGAAGCAGCAACTCCTTTCCAGATAAAGCCACCGGGAACATGTATCTCGCTAATCCGAGACCATGGGGAATAATACTAGAGGGGGAGAGACATCCTTCACAACGAGGTGTGTGTGAGAAGTGAGGAGAGGGTGGCCTTTTATAGGAGGAGGGGGTGCCCCTCCCCATGACCGGCGCCTCAAGGGGGTGCCCCTTCACCTCCTCCATTCATGTGGTGGTAACCCCTCCACATTAAAATGCCTCTTCACATTCCCTTTTAAAGTCCCCACTTTAAATGCATTAAATTTCTCCAAATTTAATGCTCTCTCATTTAATAAAACTCTTTTATTATTTTTATTCAGAATTTTTTTAATTACTTTAATTAACAAACATTCACATAAAACCCCCTGCAACATTTCAATATTACATGCAGAACCAATTTCAGCAATTTCACCCGAAATAGTTTTGGTGTCTATTGAAATAATTCCAGCGCTTTCTTAAATCTTTATCTGAAACATATTTGCTCCAAATGGTGTCGGTATACCTTAAGTGTGTCACCCTACGGTTCGCGAAATGCAGACATGATCGAGACCCCTCTCAGATCAATAATCAGAAGCGGGACCTGGAGATCGATACTGACTCCTACACATTCAACGATGACTTATGTGATCGTGAGAACCTTTAACGCTAGTAACTAAATCCCTTTGTCTCGCGATATATTACATGTCCGAGATTCGATCATCGGTATCTCCATACCTAGGTTGATCTCGTTGCCGACATGCACTCTTTTCTCGTTCCCGTGATATAACATTCTAGTGATCATATCACTTGCTTGCAAGCTATCTTAATGTGATATCACCGAGAGGGCCCAGAGTATATCTATCCATCATCGGGATTGACAATTTCCACTCTTGATCCATGAGCCTCAACATAACACCTTTGTAGCACTGAACCCACCTTTATAGTCACCCTGTTACGGTGTGACATTTGGTGTTATCAAGATACTCTTCTGGTGTTAGCAATTAAAATGATCTCATGGTCTAAGGACTAAGATTACTTCATATGATGTTATAGCAATATAAACATAATGACTTTGATCGTAATGCTATACTTTGGATGAATGTTTATCACATCATTCCACCAATGTTGTGACCTCGTTATTAACAACATCCAATGTCCATGATCAGGAAACCTTGATCATCTTGTTAATCAACGAGCTAGTCTATAAGAGAGGAATAACTAGGAACCTTTTATTTGTTTATTAAGCACACATGTATTGACGTTTCCAATCAATACAATTATAGCATGCAAAATAAACATTTATCATAAACATGGAATAAGATAATAACCACTTTATTGTGGCCTCTCGGGCATATTCCCTTCACAATATGCGAAATAGACAAACCTGCACCATTGGCCACCTGGACCTGATCTTTCCTCCATAACGCTAGTGGAAGTCAAGGCACTCCAGGTCGCTCGTCAGATGATCCATAGCCCTGGTGTCCATGATCTAGGGAGGAATCAAGTTGGAGGTCGTGGTGGCGGCGTTACCCGCACGTGAGTTATCTGCACGGTAGTCCTGGTTGAAGCAGCTGCGACACTCGTACTCTTCGTGACCCCAGTAGCTATTTGACAGCGCGGCCTCCACTTTCTGCCATTACCGCCACTGTTGATGCGACCGTGCGGCCATCTTGGCGGCCTCCTCCACCATTGTTGCCTCCGTTGGGATGGCCCTGTCCTTGCTGGCTACAATTGCCAGGAGGACGATTGCCTTCCCCCTGATATGGAGGAGGATACTCTGGCGCATGCTGGCGGCCAAGGTTGCCGTATGAGGCATCGTAATGGTCACCATAGCCACACTGCGCCATGTTGGCCGAAGAGGACCACCTGCCCTCGGCCTGGGCCTACTAAGCCTAGAGGGACTCATATGAGAGGATGGCGGTGTAGAAATCATCGTATGGAATCGATCTATTGCCGAAAGTGAGTGTGGCAGCGATGGAGTTGTACGCAGAGCCGAGCCTGGTGACGATGTAATTGATGAGCTCGTCGGTGCTGACGAGGGACCCGGCGGCGGCCATGGCATCGGCGAAAGACTTCATCTTCTACATGTACGCGGCAGCGGAGAGATCCTCCTTACGAGTGGAGGATAGTTGACGGCAGATGTGGCGCACATTACCGTGACTCTGGGCATTATTCATGGTGTGGATGTCGTTCCACACTGCAGCAGTGGTCTTGCAACCGAGGAGCTAGTTGGTGATGTCAGGCTCCATGGAGCCGAGGAGATAGTCGATGACCTTCTGATCGGCAGACCACCAGCGTGCATACTCCAGGTTTGTGACGGTGATGGCCTTGTCCCCCACTCCCTGGGTGATGGTCTTATCGGGCGCCGCGACATTCTTGTCGAGATGATGGTGAAGGCCGGCGCCGGCGAGGTTGGGGAGGAGGAGTCACTTCCATAGGGTAAAGTTGCCCACCTCTAGGTGGACGGAGACCATCGGGAACACCACCCGTGACCCGACGGAGGTGGATGAGGTTGACGATGAGGCGATCGCCCCGGTGGAATCTGAGAGGGAGAGAGAGCAGAAGACGTCATCGCGGTGGCGGACGAATCTTGCCGCAGCAGCAGTATTGGCTCTGATACCAAGTTTGAGAATATGTTTAGGGTTTTGTGGGGTCTAAGCCTCCACCTCTCCTCTATTTATATACTTCAAAACGTTATGTGTTCGAGACGGTTTCTAACATTCCATGTGGGATCCACATGTAGAGAAACGTGTCAAAACATACGGTAAGTTAACTAATCTAGTGGTAGCTGATACGTCTATTTTGCATCACTATTCTATATCATAATTTATTGTTATTCATTGATATATATTTCATATTAAGAGATGATACTTATGTTATTTCACCTATTTTTGCATGGTTGATGACTTTTGGAGGATGGACCGCTGAAGTCGGGATTCTGATGGAAAAGGCACTGTTTGGAGGCGAAATTCGCGAAGATCAGAAAATTCCAGAAAATATACGGAAAATCCTATTTTTCTAGAAGACGAAGGAAGCCAGAAGGGGGAGCGGAGATGGGCCACAAGGGGACCACACCACCCCCTAGTGCGGGCCACCCTAGGTCGCGCCACCAGGTGGTGTGGCCACCCTGGCCCACCTCTGGCTCTGCTCGTTGGCGTATATTATCCTCCCAAAAACCTAAGACTTGGGGGGTGACCACAAAAATATCCCGCCGCCTCTGCGAGGCAGAAAACCACAGAGAGAGAAAGAGCTCTCCGGCAGGCAGAAATCTGCCGAGGAAATGGGAGGGGAGGTCGTCGCCATCAACACCATCATCAAGCTAGACTTCATCGGGATCATCATCACCATCATCATCTCCACCAGCACCATCATCACCACTCCATACCGCTGTAACAATTGGGTTGAATCTTGCATAGTTCTTAGGGGAAACTTTCCAAGTATTGATTACTTGTTGTAGTTGATGCTATTGAGTGGAACCATTGAATTATCGTTCATATTCAGATTGTTACTTATCATTATTTCATCTCTGATGTTGATCCATATGATGTCTCGTGAATAGTTCGTTTAGTTCTTGAGGACATGGGAGACGTCATGTTGTTAGTAGTGGAATTGTGTTGAGAGAGATTCAATGGTTTGATAATTAAGTTGTGGTGTCATGTGAACGTCGACTATATGATACTTCACCTTTATGGGCCTAGGGTAATGCATTGTGTATTTGGCTACTAATCATAGGGGTTGCCGGAGTGACAGAAATCTGAACCCCCGTTAGGAAACCTGCACAAGGGAGTGTAGGATCTCAAATTTTAAGGCTGTGGTTAGGTTTTTATCTTAATTACTTTCTTGTAGTTGCAGATGCTTGCAAGGGATATAATCACAAGTATGTATTAGTCCTAGGAAGGTCAGTACATTAGCACAGGTTCACCCACACAACACTTATCCAACCAAAGAAGATTAATCAACTATATAAACGAAAGCACTTAATAGTATTCTCATGTGTCCTCGAGAACGTTTGGTCATCTTAAGTAATACAACCGGCTTGTCCTTTGTTAAATAAAGAATTGGGCGACTTGCTGCAATTATCATTATTGTCTTTTATTTACTCATACTTTATTTATCTGCATTATCAAAAAACCCTAAAAATCCATTTGCTAAGTATTTACAGAGAATTCCTGATCCAAGCCACTCATCAACACTTTCTGCTCCTCGTTGGGTTCGACACTCTTACTTATCGAAAATACTGCGATACACCCCCTATACTTGTGGGTCATCAAGACTATTTTCTGGCGTCGTTGTCGGGGAGTGAAGCGCTATTGGAGAGTGGAACTGGTAAAGGAAACTTCTACTGTGAGTATTGTTTATTTCTGTTAGTTGCTTTATTTCAATATGGATAATTCACTTAGTTTCTTATTTCGTAATGCTACTACCACTGCTAAGGTAGTATATGAACCTACACCTGTTTAAAATGATACTTTTAAGATACCTACAAGAATTATGGAATGTGTTATGGATAACTACTATTTTGGAGATGGAACTGTCCATCCCGGTGATCATTTGCTCTTTATACACGAATTATGCGGGTTGTTCAAGTGTGCAGGTATTACAACAGATCAAGTCAAGAAGAAGTTATTCTCATTATCACTGAAAGGAAGAGCTGAGTAATGGTATAAGCTACTGAAGAATGGTCAAGCTCTTGAATGGGAGGAAGTAGTACCTCTCTTTTATTCCAAATTTTATCCTCCTAGTGAGATTCATAAAGATCGGAATCAAATATACAACTTTTGGCCTCTTGATGGAGAGAGTACAGCTCAAGCTTGGGGGAGATTGAAGTTACTAATTGCTTAACTGTCCTATTCATGAGCTCTCTAATAATATTATTATCAATAACTTTTATGCAAAACTTTCTCTTCATGATAAGGATCTATTGAATGCTTCTTGTGCTGGATCATTTACACGCATGGAAGAAGAAGCTAAATGGGATCTTCTGGACCGTATTCAAGACAATGCTGAAGCATGGGAGAATGATAAAGGAAGAAAGTTGGGTATAAATTATGATTATGAATGCATTAAATCTTTTATGGGAACTGATGACTTTCGTAATATTAGTAATGCTTATGGTCTTGATTCTCAAAGTATTGCAAATTATTTTAAGGCTTTTGCTTCTTATATTGAAATTCCTAAAAAGAAACGGATTAAGTATCGCCATATAAAGATACTGTTAATTGTGTTCCTGCAAGAGATACTGAAGTTTATACTGCTAATCATATTTTACCTGAACCTTACATTGAGAAAATGCCTTTCCCAGTCAAGGTAAAGGAACATTCTATGATAGCTAGTATAATTAATGAAAGTACAAATAAAGCTGTTGAACCTAATGAATGAATAAACATTGAACCTCAGATAGAAAATGTGAAAGACTTTGTCACTCAGTATGTAGAAGATGGACACACTATCCTCTGTAAGGATACTTCTAATATTGTTTCACAAAGTAGTGTTAGGAGAGCTAGTCTCCTTCTTTTTTTTGTTAGAATAAGTGTTCATTGCTACAATGGTTCATGTGATAGTTATGTCGTTTAATTTATGCACGATACTGAAAGTTACTATGAGAGAGGGAAAAGTGCTCTTATGCATCTCAATAATATTAAGTTTCCTCGCTTTATGCTGAAAGTCTTTATGTTGCACTTGTTTTGCCTTCCTATGCTAGCAACCTCTGGTTTCAACAATTTATTTTCTTACAAAATTCCCTTGCATAGGAAGTGGGTTAGACTTAAACATGTGTATTTTTTCTTCTCGATTCTCTCTCTCTTAATTCAATTCATATTCTTATGTGAGCATCATTGAAATTTATCATGCCTATCTTAATGGCTATAAAGAAAGAGCTTTTTGGGAGACAACCCAATATATTTTCGCTTTTTAGTTTATTTTGGTCTTTTCGAGTCCTAGAAGTTATTGCTTATGTAATAACCTCTCCTTATCCTTTTTGTTTGCTTTTTTTTGTGTCAAGATCAACCTCTAATGAGAGAGAAGTAAGATTTGGGGAAGTTGCTGTCCCAAAACAGATTTTTGTGCTTCACTATAAAAAAATCGTTAAAAATCGTAGAACATCGTACTAATCTCTAAATTTTTGTATGCATGCCCCCGGTTATTATTCAACTTTCATTAGTTTTGCACTTTGTGATTTGAGCAACATAACATTTTCTAAAAAATGATCTTTACCTGCTAGTCTGTTTTGACATATTTCTGCCATTTTTGCATTTGCCTCTTAAATTGATTTCCTTTTTGAATTCTCTTTTTGGGATTTCGGAAGGAGTTGCTACAGTAGCTTATGTTTTGATGGATTTCAGTTAAAATTGAACTTAAAGGTTTATTATCTTGCATGTACTAATGTTGCTAATGAGAATTGTGTGAAGTTTTGTGTGAAAGAAATTTCCAAGTTGTAGAGAGAAAATGGTGTAATAAGACGGTGAATGGTCAGAGACTCAAACAATATGTTTTTAAGATGAAGATATTGATGTTATTCAAATGGTGATTCCGGAAAAATTCATCAAAGACCAAATTCAGAGACCTGCAGAGTCCGTTCTCGAATAGGTAATAGTTCTAGTAAGGAAAAGTCCGCGAGAAACTTTCCAATTTATATTTTCGCAGTTTTTATCTAACATGGAAACTAATGAGTCGAAAGGGGGACGGAAACGGAGCCCGGGTGGCTCACACCACCCCTTGACGCGGGCCCACCTGGTCGCGCCACCAGGGGTGTGGCCACCCCGGAGCCCGTCTCCGACCCGTTTTCTCTAGTACCTTCCTTTTGTTGTTAAACTTCGTAATATATAGTCCCCCGGATCCCCCGAGGTTTGTATATCGTGTTCTTGTTGTGTTTTTGTTTCGATCTATTTCTGTCAGGAACTATTCTCAAAGTTTAGAAGCACAATGGTCTCTGCCAATGATAAGGGCAAGGAGCCCGTGGAAGATGATCTCCAAGACTCTGAGCAGGAGGAGGAGATCGAGAGTGAAGTTGAAGAGGAGGCAAAGGAAGACCAGCATCTGCACACCAGCACCACCATTGCAAGCATTGGAGTGGTGACAAATCCTGCCAAGTTCAAAAGGACTGCACGGATGTCCACTGAAGGGAAGGTTCCGCGTCATTGCCTGGCTTCACGGTCACCTCCTCCACGCACTAAGAATCCCTTCCATATCCTTATTCATGAGCAGCAATTCCAAAATATGCCCAAGGAAAAATTACCCTCCAATTGGAATATGCCTCGTTCTAACCATGGAGGAAAAGAATACTTCAAGGAGGAAGAGTGGGGAAAGAATCGCAAGAGCTAGGATTCACAGCCCGACATGATCATGAACCGCATTGAGCACAACTCGGAGTTCATTCGTACTCTTACCTTTGAGATTGTGGATTTGAGGAAAATGATTGAAAAGCTCATCGATAGAACACCACCACCATCGAAGGAGTAATTCTTAATCAGGTTTTGGCATCCCCTTGGTTTGTTCCAAGCTTGGGGGAGTGCCGCGGTATCACATCACTATATTTTATCTTTTTACCTTTTTAGTAGAGTCATATCATGAATAGAGAAGTTATCGTATAGGATGGTTTGCATTGTGGAAGTATCTCCCCTCTAGTTAGATATCTATGTATCCCTTGGTGTGAGTTGCCGTTATGGAATATTAATGAGAAGTTCTATCATTTACTTTTTGCACATCTTATTTTTAGTATGCAATTTCTGTTATATGATTGATCTTGTTGTTAGTATTGGTATCACTTTGGCATCATTAAGTACATTTAGTTGGTTTTGGCAAACCTGGCTCTGGTCAATAGCAACGCTATCCAAAGAATTGAATGGAAAAGAGAAAAGTACTGTTAAAATATAATTTCATCCTCTTTCTTTCTTGTTTGGCTCATAAGCTTAGTATTCTCTAGTTAAGATCTTTTGTGCTTCTAAGGAAGATTGCATGTTTGTGTCTATCACTTGTATGTTTGTTTGTTTCCTTCAACTCTTATTGCTTGCTACCCAGCCTTGCTAGCCAAAAAACTGTACTGAGAGGGAATGCTTCTCGTGCCTCCAATCCTTAAAACAAAACCTATCCCATTTGTGTCCACCATACCTACCTATTAGCATTATTTCTATTCCAAGTAAATTCATGTTTTTATCTACCTTCCGAGTTAAACTTGTTATCTGAAAAATAGTGATTAAAGCTCTCACAAACTTGATGGCATGCTTTACTTTCTTGCACTTAATAAACTTGAACCATTGTGTCCATCTATGTTGTGTATATGCTTGCGCTTTATAAGTTGTGAATTAGCAGAACCATGTTACCGATGGCCCAGAATATATCGAGCTCGTTGGGGAACCCCAAGAGGAAGGTATGATGAGCACATCAGCAAGTTTTCCCTCAGTTATGAAACCAAGGTTATCGAACCAGTAGGAGCAAGGAAACACCTGCAAGGTGTTGTTTCCAACTTGGAATCCTGCACAACACAACCACAAAACTTTGCCCCCAACTTACAGTGAGGTTGTCAATCTCACCGGTTTTGCTGAAAACAAAGGATTAAACATATTGTGTGGAAGATAGTAGTAGCTTGCAGAAAGTAAATAGAAAGCAGTAAATAGTTGTAGATTGATGGTAAAGAAAGGAACATGGTCCATAGTTCACTAGTGGTGATTCTCCTTAAGATAGATGACATGTTGGGTGAACAAATTATAGTGGGCAATTGACAAACATCGAGAAAGCATGCATATACTAATCATCTTGACTCCTATGAGATTTGATTGGGCATTACAACATTATACATAGGCCATAATCCAACTACATCTATGACTAATAATCCACCTTCAGGTTATAATCCAAACCCCCTCCAGTATTAAGTTGCAAGCAACAGATAATTTCATTAAGCATTGCGTGTAAAGTAAACAATACGATTGTTCTATGAACAAAGGATTGATGTTTTCTCCCTAGTAGCAACATCACATCTAGTACCTTAGAGATTTCTGTCACTTCCCCAGATTATTAGAGGCATGAATTACTAGAGACATGAACCCACTAGCGAGCATAAATACTCCCTCTTGGAGTTGCTAGCATCTACTCGGCCAAGATATCTACTAACAACGGAGAGCATGCAAGATCACAAATAACAAAGATATGATAGAATCGATAATCAATCTGAAATAGCATCTCAATATCCATCGGATCCCCGCAAACACAACATGTAGGATTACAAATAGATGATCTTGATCATGAACGCATCTCACAAGATCTAAACATGATATCACAAAGGAGAAGAACCAACCATCTAGCTACTACATGGACCCGTAGTCCAAGGATGAACTACTCACGCATCACACCGGAGGCTTGCATGGTGATGAAGAAGGCCTCCAGGGTGAATTCTCCACTCCGGCAGGGTGCTGAGAAGAGCTTTAGATCCCTCCCGATCTAGAGATAGAGATGACGGCGGCTACAGACTCTTTCGTGGAATTTTGATCGTGTACTTAGGGTTTCTGTATCGGAGGCAATATATCACTGCTAATTTTGATGGGTTCGTAGCATGGAAAACAAAAAATTTCTACCGCAAGGACGAACAAAACCCAGATCTAATCTAGATAAAAGCCAAGATCTAATCTATTAGACATGTGCAACGAGATAGATCTGTACTAACCCTTGTAGATCCGAAAGCATTACGAGATTGGATCTCGTGGTTGATGTAGTCGATCACTTGCCGATCTCAAGATCGAGTGGATGAACCTTCCGTTGCCGCGTTCTAGTAGCGCTCCCGCAGTCGGTCACACGTGCGGAGTCGAAGCAGACCTTCCTCTCCTCGTTCAGGCGAGCAGCGGAGGCAGTAGATCTTCTCCACGGAATCCCAGCAGCACGACGGCGTGGTGGTGGTGGTGGAGTAGAGAATTCTGCAGGGCTTCGCCTAAGCCTGAGCAGAAGAAAGGAGGAGGCGAGAGGCGGCTGAGGTTTGGAGTAGTGGAGGGGGCCAGGGGGTGGCGCCTCCACCCCTCTATTTAAAGGAGGGAGGCGCCATGGGGAGGTTCCTTGTCTTGCCCCACAAGGACTCCTTGATCCTTTCTTGGTTTTCAAGCAAACTCCAAGAAATCTTCCAGAACCTTCCGGAACATTCCAAAACCTTCTAGAATCCTCATACAAATACTCCGGAACATTTCCTAACTCAGAAAATGATCCCCAATATATGAATCTTATTCTCCGGACAATTCTGGATCTCCTCGTGATGTCCCGGATCCAATCTGAGACTCCGAACAACATTCGGTCTCCAACGCACATTCCATATCTACTTAAAACAACTTCGAACCTTAAGTGTGTCACCCTACGGTTCATGAATATGCAGACATGATGAAGACACCTCTCCGATCAATAACCATCAGCGGGATTTGGAGATCCATAACGGCTCCCACATACTCAACGATGACTTCGTGATCGATAGAACCATTAACATACAAAACCAATTCCCTTTGTCACGCGATACTATACTTATCCGAGGTTTGATCGTCGGTATCTCCATACCTAGTTCTACATCGTTACTGATAAGTACTCTTTACTCGTTCCATGTTATGTCATCCCTTGTGACCCAGTCACATGCTTGCAAGCTAACTAGATGACATTCCACCGAGAGGGCCCAGAGCATATTTGTCCGTCATATGGATGGACAAATCCCAATCTTGGTCCATGCGCTTCAACACATACTTTCAGAATGCCCAATGACACCTTTATAACCACCCAGTTACGAAGCGGTGTTTGATTTCATCAAAGTACCCATCCGGTGATGGTGATTAACACAACCTCATGGTCGAAGGATTAGGTTACTATGCATTTAAAAGCTTATAACAATACAAACTTAATGACTTGATCTTATGCTACGCTTACTATGGGTGTGTGTCCATCACATCATTCTCCTAATGATATAATCTTGTTATTAATCACATCCAATGTCCATGATCAGGAAACCATGATCATCAATTAATCAACAAGCTAGTTCAACAAGAGGCTTACTAGGGACTCTTTTATGCTTACAAAACACACATGTATTAGTGTTTCCTAATAATACAATTATAGCATGGGATGTAAACATTCATCATAAACACAAAGATATAATAATAACCACTTTTATTATTGCCTCTTGGGCATATCTCCAACAGTCTCCCACTTGCACTAGAGTCAATAATCTAGATTACATGGTAATATACCTAACACCCATGGCGTTCTGGTGCTGGTCATGCTTTGCTCTAGGGAGAGGTTTAGTCAACGGATCTGCCACATTCAGATCAGTGTGTACTTTGCAAATCTTTATGTCACCATCTCGGACATACTCGCGAATAGCGTGGAAACGTAGCTTGATGTGCTTCAGCTTGGTATGTGACCTTGGCTCCTATGCATTAGCTATGGCACCTGTGTTGTCACAGTAGATGGCCATCGGGTCCAACGCACTGGGAACCCCGCCAAGTTCAGTAATGAATTCCTTCATCCATATGGCTTCTTGTGCAGCCTCCGAAGCAGCTATGTATTCCGATTCAGTTAAAGATTTTGCCACAACGCTTTGCTTGGCACTCCTCCAGCTCACTGCAGCACCATTCAAAATAAATACGTATCCCGACTGTGACTTCGAGTCATCCGGATCGGTGTTCCAACTAGTATCGGTGTAACCGTTTACAACAAGCTGTTCATCACTGTTGGAGATATGCCCAAGAGGCAATAATAAAAGTGGTTATTATTATATCTTTGTGTTTATGATGAATGTTTACATCCCATGCTATAATTGTATTTTTACGAAACACTAATACATGTCTGTTTTGTAAACATAAGAGAGTCCCTAGTAAGCCTCTTGTTGAACTAGCTTGTTGATTGATTGATGATCATGGTTTCCTGATCATGGACATAAGGATGTGATTAATAACAAGGTTATATCATTAGGAGAATGATGTGATGGACACACACCCATAGTAAGCGTAGCATAAGATCAAGTCATTAAGTTCGTATTGCTGTAAGCTTTCAAATACATAGTAACCTAATCCTTCGACCATGAGGTTATGTTAATCACCATCACCGGATGGATACTTTGATGACATCAAACGCCGCTTCGTAACTGGGTGGTTATAAAAGTGTCATTGGGTATTCTGAAAGTATGTGTTGAAGCGCATGGACCAAGATTGGGATTTGTCCATCCATATGACGGATAGATATGCTCTGGGCCCTCTCGGTGGAATGTCATCTAGTTAGCTTGCAAGCATGTGACTAGGTCACAAGGGATGACATATCATGGAACGAGTAAAGAGTACTTATCAGTAACGAGGTAGAACTAGGTATGGAGATACCGACGATCAAACCTCGGATAAGTATAGTATCGCGAGACAAAGGGAATTGGTTTTGTATGTAAATGGTTCAATCGATCACGAAGTCATCGTTGAGTATGTGGCAGCCATTATGGATCTCCAGGTCCCGCTGATGGTTATTTATAGGAGATGTGTCTCTATCATGTCTACATATTCACGAACCGTACGGTGACACACTTAAGGTTCGAAGTTGTTTTAAGTAGATATGGAATGTGCGTTGGAGACCGAATGTAGTTCGGAGTCTCGGAATGGATCCGGGACATCACGAGGAGATCCGGAATTGTCCGGAGAATAAGATTCATATATAGGGGATCATTTTCTGAGTTAGGAAATGTTCCGGAGTATTTGTATGAGGGCTCTAGAAGGTTTCGGAATGTTCTGGAAGGTTCTAGAGGATTTCTTGGAGTTTGCTTGAAAACCAAGAAAGGGTCAAAGGAAACCTAGTGGGGCAAGACACAGATTCGTGGGGGAGGAGGACTCCTCCCCCTTCCCACCGCCGGCCATAGGAGGGGAGTCCTACTAGGACTCCCCCTCCCCAGGCGCGCCTCCCCCCTTAAATAGAAGGGCAGGGGCGCCCCCTCCAAGCCCTCTCATACAACTCCCAATAACTGCCGCCTCTCTCCTCCACCTTTCTTCTGCACAGGCATAGGCGAAGCCCTGCAGAATTCTCTACTCCACCACCACCACCACGCCGTCGTGCTGCTGGGATTCCGTGGAGAAGATCTACTACCTTCGCTGCTCGCTGGAACGGGGAGAGGAAGGTCTTCTTCGACTCCGCACGTGTGACCAACTGCGGTAGCGCTGCCAAAACGCGGCGCCGGAAGGATCGTCCACTTGACCGACTGCGGAAGCGCTGCCGGAACGCGACGCCGGAAGGATCGTCCACACGATCTTGAGATCGGCAAGTGATCGACTACATCAACCACGAGATCTAATCTCGTTAACGCTTTCGGATCTACAAGGGTTAGTTCCCATCTATCTCGTTGCTCATGTCTAATAGATTACATCTTGGCTTTTATCTAGATTAGATCTGGGTTTTGTTCGTTCTTGTGGTAGAAATTTTTTGTTTTCCATGCTACGAACCCATCAGTGGTATCAGAGCCGTATCTATGCGTAGATCTGTTGCACGAGTAGAACACAATGTTTTTGTGGGCATTGATGCTTTTGTTGTCGGTGTCTTAGCGTGTACTTTGCATCTTGCGGCATGGTGGGATGAAGCGGCTCGGGCTAACATTACATGTCATCGCACATGAGACTTGCTCCATGCTTGACGTGCAACTTGCTTTGCACAAGAGGCTTTGCGGGTGTCTGTCTCTCCCACCATAGTTAAGATTCAATTTACAATGAGCATCTTGACAACACTTGTATCAACGTTGTGGTTCTTGTTCGTAGGTAAGATCGGTCTTATGCGAAAGCCCCAAACCACGTAAAACTTGCAAAGAAAATTAGAGGCGTCTAACTTGTTTTTGAAGGGGTTTTGTGATGTGATATGGCCATCATGTGATTGTGATTGTATTTGATGTATGCAATGATCCTTGTTGTAATATGGCAACCGGCAGGAGCCTAATGGTTGTCTTTAATTCTGTTAAGACATGCGTATCTATTCATCTTGTAATAACTTTATTCCAAGTAGTTGTAATAGTTGCTGGTGATGATGGACAACCATGAAGCGGCGCCACTGACCTTGACGCAATGCTGGTGATGATGGAGATCATGTATGTGCTTTGGAGATGGAGATCAAAGGCGCAAGAAGAAAGGGCCATATCATATCACACTAATTATGAATTGCCTGTGATGTTAATCCTTTATGCATCTTGTATTGCTTAGATCGCGATGGTAGCATTATAAGATGATCCCTCTCACTAAATATCAAGTAATAAAGTGTTCACCCTTAGTTGGCACCGTTGCTAAGACTCGTCGTTTCGAAGCATCTCGTGATGATCGGATGTGATAGATTCTACGTGTGCATACAACGGGTACAAGCCAGATTTGCACATGCGGAAACTAAGGTTATCTTGACGAGCCTAGCATGTACAGACATGGTCTCGGAACATGGAATACCGAAAGGTAGAGCATGAGTCATATAAATGATATGATGAACATGAAGATTGTTCGCCGATGAAACTACATCTTCTCTCGTGAAGATCGGCCTTGGTGTAGTGGACTTGGTTCGTGTAATCACTAAGACAATGTGAGAGATGTTGTTTTGAGTGGGAGTTCACCTAGTTAGTTTAATAATTAAATTTGAACTCAATTTGTCATAAACTTAGTCTAAACTACTTGCAAATTGTTGTAGATTATGGCGACCCTCTCCATCAATTTCAATGCGTTCCTAGAGAAAGAAAAGCTTAAGAACAATGGAAGCAATTTCACGGACTGGTTCCGTGGACTGAAGATCATCCTCAGGGCTGGTCAGTTGACCTATGTGCTCGATGCACCGCTAGGTGACCCACCTGCAGATAATGCCACCGATGACGAAAAGAATGTTTTCGCCACTCGGAAAAACCATTACTCCACAGTTCAGTGTGCCATCCTGTACGGTTTAGAATCGGAGCTCCAAAAGCGTTTTGAGCACCATGACCCATTCGAGATCATTAAGGAGCTCAGGCTAATTTTTGAGACTCGCGCGGCCATGGAGAGCTATGAGGCCTTCGAAAAATTCTTTAACTGTAAGATGGAAGAGGGAAGCTCCGTTAGCGAGCACGTGCTCACCATGTTTGGGTACGCTAAGAAGCTCCAAGAGTTGGGAATATCGATTCCTAATGAATTGGGGATTCACCGTCTCCTTCAATCACTGCCACCAAGTTACAAGAACTTTGTGATGAACTACAACATGCACTGCATGAACAAGACGTTGCCTGAACTGTCGTCCATGCTGAAAACTGCTGAAGTGGAGATCAAGAAGGAGCACCAAGTGTTGATGGTCAATAAGACCACCAATTTCAAGAAACGAGGCAAGCCTAAGAACGAGGGCAATTTCAAGAAGGACGGCAAGAAAGCTGTCGCACCTGCGAAGAAGCCCAAGGCTGGTCCCAAGCCTGAAACTGAGTGCTTCTACTACAAGGGTGGTGGTCACTGGAAGCGTAACTGCCCCAAGTACCTGGCAGATCTGAAGAACGGCAACATCAAGAAGAAAGGTGTATTTGATATATGTGTTATAGATGTGTATCTTACTAGTAATCGTAGTAGTGCCTGGGTATTTGATACTAGTTCGGTTGCTCATATTTGTAACTCGAAAAAGGAGCTGCGGAATAAACGAAGACTGGCAAGAGACGAGGTGACGATGCGCGTTGGAAATGGCTCCAAGGTTGATGTGATCGCCGTCAGCATGCTCCCTCTACATCTACCTTCGGGATTAGTTTTAAATTTGAATAATTGTTATTTGGTGCCTGCGTTAAGCATGAACATTATATCTGGATCCTGTTTATTGCGAGACGGTTACTCTTTTAAGTCAGAGAATAAAGGTTGTTCGATTTATATGAGTAATATATTTTATGGTAATGCACCTGAGATGAATGGTTTATTCTTACTGAATCTCGATAGTAGTGATACACATGTTCACAACATAGATGCTAAACGAATAAAATTGAATGATAATTCTACATACATGTGGCACTGTCGTCTTGGTCACATTGGAGTGAAGCGTATGAAGAAACTCCATTCTGATGGACTTCTTGAATCACTTGATTTTGAATCACTTGAAAGATGCGAAGCATGTCTAATGGGAAAAATGACTAAGACTCCATTCTCTGGTAAAATGGAGCGAGCTACAGCTTATTGGAAATAATACATACCGATGTGTGTGGCCCAATGAGTGTAGCATCGCGTGGTGGATATCGTTATGTTCTCACTTTCACGAATGACTTGAGTAGATATGGGTATGTCTACTTTATGAAACATAAGTACGAAACTTTCGAGAAGTTTAAGGAATTTCAAAGTGAAGTGGAAAATCATCGTAACAAGAAGATTAAGTTTCTGCGTTCTGACCGCGGAGATGAATATCTGAGTTATGAGTTTGGCATGCATTTAAAGAAATGTGGAATACTTTCACAGTTGACACCGCCGGGAACACCACAGCGTAATGGTGTGTCCGAACGTCGTAATCGAACTCTCTTAGATATGGTTTGGTCTATGATGTCTCTTACAGATTTACCGTTATCATTTTGGGGCTGTGCATTAGAGACAGCCGCATTCACTTTAAATAGGGCACCATCTTAATCCGTTGAAACGACACTGTACGAATTGTGGTTTGGTAAGAAACCTAAGTTGTCGTTCCTTAAAGTTTAGGGTTGCGAGGCATATGTAAAGAAGTTACAACCTGATAAGCTAGAACCCAAAGTGGAGAAATGCGTCTTCATAGGATACCCTAAAGAAACAATTGGGTATACCTTCTATCATAGATCCGAAGGCAAAGTTTTCGCTACAAAGAATGGATCCTTTCTTGAGAAGGAGTTTCTCTCGAAAGAGGTGACTGGAAGGAAAGTAGAACTCGATGAGGTTATTGAACCTTCTCTCGGATTTGAGAGTAGCACAGCACCGGAAGATGTTTTTGTGCCGTCTGCACCAATTGGAGAGGAAGCTAATGATAATGATCATGAAACTTCAAGTGAAGTTACTGCTGAACCTCGCAGGTCAACGAGGGTTCGTACCACTCCATATTGGTATGACTCTGCCTTGAACGTCATGTTGGTGGACAACGCTGATGACCTTGCGACGTATGAAGAAGCTATGGTGAGCCCAGATTCCGACAAATGGCTAGAAGCCATGAAATCCGAAATGGGATCCATGTACGAAAACCAAGTGTGGACTTTGGTGGACTTACCGGATGGCCGTAAGGCTATCGAGAACAAATGGATTTTCAAGAGAAAAACAGATGCTGATGGCAATGTTACCGTCTATAAAGCTCGACTTGTCGCGAAAGGGTTCCGACAAATTCAAGGAGTGACTATGATGAGACTTTCTCACCAATAGCGAAGCTAAAGTCTGTGAGGATTTTGTTAGCAATTGCTGCACATTTTGATTATGAGATTTGGCAGATGGATGACGGCGTTCCTTAATGGTGACATTGAGGAAGAGTTGTATATGGTACAACCCAAGGGTTTCGTCGATCCTAAAGATGCTGACAAGGTATGCAAGCTTCAGCGCTCCATTTATGGACTGAAGCAAGCATCCCAGAGTTGGAATCAACGTTTTGATAAAGTAATCAAAAAATTTGGGTTTATACAAACTTATGCCATGCTGTGTACAAGACCGGATATAGCACATGCTATTAGTTTGACTAGCAGATATCAAAGTGATCCTGGAATGGAGCACTGGACAGCGATCAAGAATATCCTAAAGTACCTAAATAGGACTAAGGGTATGGTTCTTTCTTATGGAGGTGATGAACAGCTTGTTGTAAACGGTTACACCGATGCTAGTTGGAACACCGATCCGGATGACTCGAAGTCACAGTCGGGATACATATTTATTTTGAATGGTGCTGCAGTTAGCTAGAGGAGTGCGAAGCAAAGCGTTGTGGCGAAATATTCAACTGAATCGGAATACATAGCTGCTTCGGAGGCTGCACAAGAAGCCGTTTGGATGAAGGAATTCATTACTGAACTTGGCGTGGTTCCCAGTGCGTTGGACCCGATGGCCATCTACTGTGACAACACAGGTGCCATAGCTAATGCACAGGAGCCAAGGTCACATAGCAAGCTGAAGCACATCAAGCTACGTTTCCACGCTATTCGCGAGTATGTCCGAGATGGTGACATAAAGATTTGCAAAGTACACACTGATCTGAATGTGGCAGATCCGTTGACTAAACCTCTCCCTAGGGCAAAGCATGACCAACACCAGAACGCCATGGGTGTTAGGTATATTACTATGTAATCTAGATTATTGACTCTAGTGCAAGTGGGAGACTGTTGGAGATATGCCCAAGAGGCAATAATAAAAGTGGTTATTATTATATCTTTGTGTTTATGATGAATGTTTACATCCCATGCTATAATTGTATTATTAGGAAACACTAATACATGTGTGTTTTGTAAACATAAGAGAGTCCCTAGTAAGCCTCTTGTTGAACTAGCTTGTTGATTAATTGATGATCATGGTTTCCTGATCATGGACATTGGATGTGATTAATAACAAGATTATATCATTAGGAGAATGATGTGATGGACACACACCCATAGTAAGCGTAGCATAAGATCAAGTCATTAAGTTTGTATTGCTATAAGCTTTTAAATGCATAGTAACCTAATCCTTCGACCATGAGGTTGTGTTAATCACCATCACCGGATGGGTACTTTGATGACATCAAACGCCGCTTCGTAACTGGGTGGTTATAAAAGTGTCATTGGGTATTCTGAAAGTATGTGTTGAAGCGCATGGACCAAGATTGGGATTTGTCCATCCATATGACGGATAGATATGTTCTGGGCCCTCTCGGTGGAATGTCATCTAGTTAGCTTGCAAGCATGTGACTAGGTCACAAGGGATGACATATCACGGAACGAGTAAAGAGTACTTATCAGTAACGAGGTAGAACTAGGTATGGAGATACCGACGATCAAACCTCGGATAAGTATAGTATCGCGAGACAAAGGGAATTGGTTTCGTATGTAAATGGTTCAATCGATCACGAAGTCATCGTTGAGTATGTGGGAGCCATTATGGATCTCCAGGTCCCGCTGATGGTATTTATAGGAGATGTGTCTCTATCATGTCTACATATTCACAAACCGTAGGGTGACACACTTAAGGTTCGAAGTTGTTTTAAGTAGATATGGAATGTGCGTTGGAGACCGAATGTAGTTCGGAGTCTCGGAATGGATCCGGGACATCACGAGGAGATCCGGAATTGTCCGGAGAATAAGATTCATATATAGGGGATCATTTTCTGAGTTAGGAAATGTTCCGGAGTATTTGTATGAGGGTTCTAGAAGGTTTTGGAATGTTCCGGAAGGTTCTAGAGGATTTCTTGGAGTTTGCTTGAAAACCAAGAAAGGGTCAAAGGAAACCTAGTGGGGCAAGACACGGATTCGTGCGGGAGGAGGACTCTTCCCCCCTTCCCACCGCCGGCCATAGGAGGGGAGTCCTACTAGGACTCCCCCTCCCCAGGCGCGCCTCCCCCCCTTAAATAGAAGGGCAGGGGCGCCCCCTCCAAGCCCTCTCATACAACTCCCAATCTCTGCCGCCTCTCTCCTCCACCTTTCTTCTGCATAGGCATAGGCGAAGCCCTGCAGAATTCTCTACTCCACCACCACCACCACGCCGTCGTGCTGCTGGGATTCCGTGGAGAAGATCTACTACCTCCGCTGCTCGCTGGAACGGGGAGAGGAAGGTCTGCTTCGACTCCGCACGTGTGACCGACTGCGGTAGCGCTGCCGAAACGCGGCGCCGGAAGGATCGTCCACTTAACCGACTACGGAAGCGCTGTCGGAACACGACGCCGGAAGGATCGTCCACACGATCTTGAGATCGGCAAGTGATCGACTACATCAACCACGAGATCTAATCTCGTTAACGCTTTCGGATCTACAAGGGTTAGTTCCCATCTATCTCGTTGCTCATGTCTAATAGATTAGATCTTGGCTTTTATCTAGATTAGATCTGGGTTTTGTTCGTTCTTGCGGTAGAAATTTTTTGTTTTCCATGCTACGAACCCATCAATCACCTCCATAAGAAAGAACCATATCCTTAGTCCTCTTTAGGTACTTTAGGATATTCTTGATTGCTGTCCAGTGTTCCATTCCAGGATCACTTTGATATCTGCTAGTCAAACTAATAGCATGTGCTATATCCGGTCTTGTACACAGCATGGCATACATGATAGAACCTATGGCCGAGGCATAGGGAATATTATTCATTTTCTCTCTATCTTCTGCCGTAGCTGGACTTTGAGTCTTACTCAAGGTCTTACCTGACAACATGGGCACGAACCCTTTCTTGCTATCTTCCATTCTAAACTTCTTTAGAACTTTGTCTAACTATGTACTTTGTGAAAGCGCTATTAGGTGTCTTGATCTATCTCTATAAATCTTGATGCCTAGAATATATGCCGCTTCGCCAAGATCCTTCATTGAAAAACTATTATTCAAATAGGCTTTGACACTATTAAGAAGTTCTATATCATTCCCAATCAACAATATGTCATCTACATATAGTACTAGGAATGCTACAGAGCTCCCACTCACTTTCTTGTAAATACAAGCTTCTCCATAAGTTTGTATAAATCCAAAGTTTTTGATTACTTTATCAAAACGTTGATTCCAACTCCGGGATGCTTGCTTCAGTCCATAAATGGAGCGCTGAAGTTTGCATACCTTGTCAGCATCTTTAGGATCGACAAAACCCTTGGGTTGTACCATATACAACTCTTCCTCAATGTCACCATTAAGGAACGCCGTTTTGACATCCATCTGCCAAATCTCATAATCGAAATGTGCAGCAATTGCTAACAAAATCCTCACAAACTTTAGCTTCGCTACTGGTGAGAATGTCTCATCATAGTCAACTCCTTGAATTTGTCAGAACCTTTTCGCGACAAGTCGAGCTTTATAGACGGTAACATTACCATCAGCATCTGTTTTTCTCTTGAAAATCCATTTGTTCTTGACCGCCTTACGGCCATCCGGTAAGTCCACCAAAGTCCACACTTGGTTTTCATACATGGATCCCATTTCGGATTTCATGGCTTCTAGCCATTTGTCGGAATCTGGGCTCACCATAGCTTCTTCATACGTCGCAGGGTCATCAGCATTGTCCACCAACATGACGTTCAAGGCAGAGTCATACCAATCAGGAGTGGTACGAACCCTCATTGACCTGTGAGGTTCAGCAGTAACTTTGTTTGAAGTTTCATGATCATCATCATTAGCTTCCTCTCCAATTGGTGCAGGCGGCACAAAAACATCTTCTGGTGCTGCGCCACTCTCAAATCCGAGAGAAGGTTCAATAACCTCATCGAGTTCTACTTTCCTTCCAGTCACTTCCTTCGAGAGAAACTCCTTCTCAAGAAAGGATCCATTCTTGGCAACGAAAACTTTGCCTTCGGATCTATGATAGAAGGTATACCCAATTGTTTCTTTAGGGTATCCTATGAAGACGCATTTCTCCGCTTTGGGTTCAATCTTATCAGGTTGTAACTTCTTTACATATGCTTCGCAACCCCAAACTTTAAGGAACGACAACTTAGGTTTCTTACCAAACCACAATTCATATGGTGTCATTTCAACGGATTAAGATGGTGACCTATTTAAAGTGAATGCGACTGTCTCTAATGCATAGCCCCAAAACAATAGCGGTAAATCTGTAAGAGACATCATAGACCGAACCATATCTAAGAGAGTTCGATTACGACGTTCGGACACACCATTACGCTGTGGTGTTCCTGGCGGTGTCAACTGCGAAAGTATTCCACATTTCTTCAAATTCATGCCAAACTCATAACTCAGATATTCACCTCCGCGGTCAGAACGCAGAAATTTAATCTTCTTGTTACGATGATTTTCCACTTCACTTTGAAATTCCTTAAACTTCTCGAAAGTTTCGGACTTATGTTTCATAAAGTAGACATACCCATATCTACTTAAGTCATCCGTGAAAGTGAGAACATAATGATATCCACCACGCGATGCTACACTCATTGGACCGCACACATTGGTATGTATTATTTCCAATAAGTCTGTAGCTCGCTCCATTATTCCAGAGAATGGAGTCTTAGTCATTTTTCCCATTAGACATGCTTCGCAACTTTCAAGTGATTCAAAATCAAGTGATTCAAGAAGTCCATCAGAATGGAGTTTCTTCATACGCTTCACTCCAATGTGACCAAGACGACAGTGCCACATGTATGTAGAATTATCATTCAATTTTGTTCGTTTAGCTTCTATGTTGTGAACATGTGTATCACTACTATCGAGATTCAGTAAGAATAAACCATTCATCTCAGGTGCATTACCATAAAAAATATTACTCATATAAATCGAACAACCTTTATTCTCGGACTTAAAAGAGTAACCGTATCGCAATAAACAAGATCCAGATATAATGTTCATGCTTAACGCAGGCACCAAATAACAATTATTCAAATTTAAAACTAATCCCGAAGGTAGATGTAGAGGGAGCGTGCCGACGGCGATCACATCAACCTTGGAGCCATTTCCAACGCGCATCGTCACCTCGTCTCTCGCCAGTCTTTGTTTATTCTGCAGCTCCTGTATCGAGTTACAAATATGAGCAACCGAACCAGTATGAAATACCCAGGCACTACTACGATTACTAGTAAGATACACATCAATAACATATATATCAAATATACCTTTCTTCTTGATGTTACCATTCTTCAGATCTGCCAGGTACTTGGGGCAGTTACGCTTCCAGTGACTAGCACCCTTGCAGTAGAAGCATTCAGTTTCAGGCTTGGGACCAGCCTTGGGCTTCTTTGCAGGTGCGGCAGCTTTCTTGCCGTCCTTCTTGAAATTGCCCTTGTTCTTAGGCTTTCCCCGTCTCTTGAAATTGGTGGTCTTATTGACCATCAACACTTGGTGCTCCTTCTTGATCTGCACTTCAGCAGTTTTCAGCATGGACGATAGTTCAGGCAACGTCTTGTTCATGCAGTGCATATTGTAGTTCATCACAAAGTTCTTATAACTCGGTGGCAGTGATTGGAGGAGACGGTGAATCCCTAACTCATTAGGAATCGATATCCCCAACTCTTGGAGCTTGTTTGCGTACCTAGACATGGTGAGCACGTGCTCGCTAACGGAGCTACCCTCTTCCATCTTACAGTTAAAGAACTTTTCGGAGGCCTCATAGCTCTCCATGGCCGCGCGAGTCTCAAAAATCAGCCTGAGCTCCTTAATGATCTCGAACGGGTCGTGGTGCTCAAAACGCTTCTGAAGCTCTGCTTCTAAACTGTACAGGATGGCACACTGAACTATGGAGTAATGATTTTTCCGAGTGGCGTAAACATTCTTTACATCATCGGTGGCATCTTCTGCAGGCGGGTCACCTAGCGGTGCTTCGAGCACATAGGTCAACTGACCAGCCCTGAGGACAATCTTCAGTCCACGGAACCAGTCCGTGAAATTGCTTCCATTGTTCTTAAGCTTTTCTTTCTCTAGGAACGCATTGAAATTGATGGAGGGGGTCGCCATAATCTACAACAAATTTGCAAGTAGTTTAGACTAAGTTTATGATAAATTGAGTTCAAATTTAATTCTTAAATTAACTAGGTGAACTCCCACTCAAAACAACATCCCTCACGTTGTCTTAGTGATTACACGAACCAAATCCACTACACCAAGTCCGATCTTCACGAGAGAAGATGTAGTTTCATCGGTGAACAATCTTCATGTTCATCATATCATTTATATGACTCATGCTCTACCTTTCGGTATTCCGTGTTCCGAGACCATGTCTGTACATGCTAGGCTCGTCAAGATTAACCTTAGTTTCCGCATGTGCAAATCTGGCTTGCACCCGTTGTATGCACACGTAGAATCTATCACATCCGATCATCACGAGATGCTTCGAAACGACGAATCTTAGCAACGGTGCCAACTAAAGGGGAACACTTTATTACTTGATATTTAGTGAGAGGGATCATCTTATAATGCTACCGTCACGATCTAAGCAATACAAGATGCATAAAGGATTAACATCACAGGCAATTCATAATTAGTGTCATATGATATGGCCCTTTCTTCTTGCGCCTTTGATCTCCATCTCCAAAGCACAGACATGATCTCCATCATCACCAGCATTGCGTCAAGGTCAGTGGCGCCGCTTCATGGTTGTCCATCATCACTAGCAACTATTACAACTACTTGGAATAAAGCTATTACAAGATGAATAGACACACAGGTCTTAACAGAATTAAAGACAACCATTAGGCTCCTGCTGGTTGCCATATTACAACAAGGATCATTGCATACATCAAATACAATCATAATCACATGATGGCCATATCACATCACAAAAACCCTGCAAAAATAAGTTAGACGCCTCTAATTTTCTTTGCATGTTTTACATGGTTTGGGGCTTTCGAATAAGAACGGATCTTACCTACGAAACTGAACCACAACGTTGATACAAGTGCTATCAAGTGCAAAGTGTAAATTGGATCTATACTATGGTGAGAGAGACAGACACCCGCAAAGCCACTTGTGCAAAGCAAGTTACACGTCAAGCGTGGAGCAAGTATCATGTGCGATGACATGTAAGGTTAGCCCAAGCCGCTTCATCCCACCATACCGCAAGATGCAAAGTACACAAAGCAAAAGACGGCACGAGCACCAACGCCCACAAAACCATTATGTTCTACTCGTGCAACAGATCTACGCATAGACACGGCTCTGATACCACTGATGGGTTCGTAGCATGGAAAACAAAAAATTTCTACCGCAAGAACGAACAAAACCCAGATCTAATCTAGATAAAAGCCAAGATCTAATCTATTAGACATGTGCAACGAGATAGATCTGTACTAACCCTTGTAGATCCGAAAGCATTACGAGATTGGACTCGTGGTTGATGTAGTCGATCACTTGCCGATCTCAAGATCGAGTGGACGATCCTTCCGGTGCCGCGTTCCGGTAGCGCTCCCGCAGTCGGTCACACGTGCGGAGTCGAAGCAGACCTTCCTCTCCTCGTTCCAGCGAGCAGCGGAGGGAGTAGATCTTCTCCACGGAATCCCAGCAGCACGACGGCGTGGTGGTGGTGGTGGAGTAGAGAATTCTGCAGGGCTTCGCCTAAGCCTGAGCAGAAGAAAGGAGGAGGAGAGAGGCGGCTGAGGTTTGGAGTAGTGGAGGGGGCCAGGGGGGTGGCGCCTCCACCCCTCTATTTAAAGGAGGGAGGCGCCATGGGGAGGTGGAGTCCTTGTAGGACTCCCCTCTCCCTTGGCCGGCGGATTGGGAGGGGGGGGGAAGGAGTCCTCCTCCCCCACGACTCCTTGTCTTGCCCCACAAGGACTTCTTGATCCTTTCTTGGTTTTCAAGCAAACTCCAAGAAATCTTCCAGAACCTTCCGGAACATTCCGAAACCTTCTAGAATCCTCATACAAATACTCCGGAACATTTCCTAACTCAGAAAATGATCCCCAATATATGAATCTTATTCTCCGGACAATTCCGGATCTCCTCGTGATGTCCCGGATCCAATCCGAGACTCCGAACAACATTCGGTCTCCAACGCACATTCCATATCTACTTAAAACAACTTCGAACCTTAAGTGTGTCACCCTACGGTTCGTGAATATGCAGACATGATGAAGACACCTCTCCGATCAATAACCATCAGCGGGATCTGGAGATCCATAACGGCTCCCACATACTCAACGATGACTTCGTGATCGATAGAACCATTAACATACAAAACCAATTCCATTTGTCACGCGATACTATACTTATCCGAGGTTTGATCGTCGGTATCTCCATACCTAGTTCTACATCGTTACTGATAAGTACTCTTTACTCGTTCCATGTTATGTCATCCCTTGTGACCCAGTCACATGCTTGCAAGCTAACTAGATGACATTCCACCGAGAGGGCCCAGAGCATATCTATCCGTCATATGGATGGAAAAATCCCAATCTTGGTCCATGCGCTTCAACACATACTTTCAGAATACCCAATGACACCTTTATAACCACCCAGTTACGAAGCGGTGTTTGATGTCATCAAAGTACCCATCCGGTGATGGTGATTAACACAACCTCATGGTCGAAGGATTAGGTTACTATGCATTTAAAAGCTTATAGCAATACGAACTTAATGACTTGATCTTATGCTACGCTTACTATGGGTGTGTGTCCATCACATCATTCTCCTAATGATATAATCTTGTTATTAATCACATCCAATGTCCATGATCAGGAAACCATGATCATCAATTAATCAACAAGCTAGTTCAACAAGAGGCTTACTAGGGACTCTTTTATGTTTACAAAACACACATGTATTAGTGTTTCCTAATAATACAATTATAGCATGGGATGTAAACATTCATCATAAACACAAAGATATAATAATAACCACTTTTATTATTGCCTCTTGGGCATATCTCCAACGCCGAGAAGAGCTTTAGATCCCTCCCGATCTAGGGATAGAGATGACGGCGGCTACAGACTCTTTCGTGGAATTTTGATCGTGTACTTAGGGTTTCTGTATCAGAGGCAATATTTCACTACTAAAAAAATCATCCGAATCAGCGATTAATAGGCCGATTAATCGCTACTAGAGACCTAACTGTGTCAATTACCACTAATCGGTCATGTTAATCCTTTAGCCCGGCTAATAGCTCTGACAGACCGATTACTAGGTATATTCCCGATTAATTACCAAAGTTGGTCAAAAAAAGTTGCAAAATTTTCAACGCATATTGCTCGTCCAACCGCTAGCTCGCCCCCAATAAAGTAGGTTTTGCGAAGCCCCCCCTGGATTCTGCCCTCTAAGAGCTCGATTCCCACCATCCCCAACCAGTACCCTGGGTAGGTGGTGGGAGAAGAGCAACTTCAGAGGTTAGAGGAGGATAAACGGAAGAAGGGAGCACAATGTCAGCTGGTGGACACTCATGAACTTAAAGATTAGGTCAGAAAGGAAAAGCGTACATGTTTTAATGGGATTTTCGGCTCAAGAGAATTAGGGTCGGGCATATAGAGGCCCATACACAATTTCTTTTTTCTATAGACGTGTTATAGGTGCTAATTTGCATAGGTTGCAACGATTAATAGTTGACCGATTAAATCAGTTAATCATCCGAATTCCGATTAGTCGCTACTCGCAAGCCAACCGAGCAATTAACGATTACCGATTTACTTATCATTGCAATATATAGGCGAAAGGGGAGGCCGAGGGGGTGCCATAGGCGGCCACACCACCCCTGGCGCCGGCCAGGCCTGGCAGGGCGGCCAGGTGGTGAGACACACTCTTTTCACAAAGTTAAAACATTTTATATTATAAAACGGAAGAAGTACAAGACATGCAACTTCACGTACCGGGTAGATACAACTCGTGTATGTAATGTTTTAGCTGGATAGAAAACATGTTTGAACTACTTCTCTGCCAGTTTGTTACTCCATCATTTCCGTCCAAACATGCTGGCAGACAAGGCTCGCAAAATATTATGTCGACGTCACGAGACGACGTCCGTCCAACATTAGGAGAGAAACGGGTATATTTTCTCTGACATGTAGAGATAGTAGAACCGTTTTGTAACCTTAAAATTTGTGTATTAGTGACATAACAAGCTTCAGCCACCATATACTATATTTGTCTACGAGAACTTGAAAATCTAAAGCTATCCTTGTCTAAAAAGAAATTGAAAGTATTGTACAAGGACACATAATCGAGTGTACCATATATAAAGTTGCCATTACCATGGACCATGGGCATGGTTTATTCTGCTGTAGTAAAATACATAGTACACTTAGTAGAACTGGATATAGCTTGATAGACCAAGCATACCACTCAAGTCTTACAATACCAGTTACATTGCACATACACATAACAGAGATGTGTAGAAATCGCCAACTTGATAATTAGTCGGTTCATGTATATATATCAAGTTGGTGCCCATGGTCCTTCGTCTTGATGCATAATTACGGTTTGTTGAACTGGTGGCTGTGGATGATGATATCACGATACAGACCCACGGGAACATCACGGTGGGTGTCTGTGGTAGTACTGGTGGTGGTAGTTTTAACATCTGCTATCTCACCATTCTTGCTCAGACCTTCTGCACTGGTGGCACCGGATACCTGATCACCAAGAGACGGACGCATTCCACCAATAGATAGCTCGTGTTCTGGTTTTAGCTCTTTGCGAGAGAATGCCACTTTCTCCGGGTATGCACCACCCTCCACAACATGGTAGGAGAGCATGATCACAAAGAGAAGCAGTAGGACAATGGTGTGTGTCTTTGCCATATTTTTCGCTGAATGAAATGAAAAAAAATTATAATCATTATCACGTATGTACGTGAACTATTAAGCTACAAATCAAAGGACATGATTTATTTTATATAATTGTCAAGAAATATGACTTATACTAGCTATGCTACAAGAATATTGTCAATAGAAAGTCGAAGTAGACACGACACAAGATCATCGGGCATTTGTAGACCTTCGATATGAGTTTATAGATATGCATATAGATGTAAGAGATTACATAGATACAAAAAGAGGTTAATGCAAGTGTATATGAATAAAATTCTCAATTGTTGATAAATCATGCATTAATTCAGGGATTGTGTAGATACAACAAAGTGGATTTCTGAGGTATTAACAATCCTATGAGATCTAACAAAATTAATCGAAAGCATGTTGGTTGGCAGTAAATTGCACAAGTCAAATTAATGTGTTGATCATTACATAAATCAAGCACTTCCATAAAATAACAATTTGACTTAAGGTGCTAGTGGAAATCTTTTTAATCCATGTTATTTATTAAAACTCCATGTCGTGAGACATGAATAATTAAACTACATGATCAATTTCAGAAGTTGCTACTCTCCATTGATGTAAGAAATGTCGATGCTCATCATTATATGCAAAAATACATCCGCAATACTTAGTTTTCATGGACGAACATGTATCACTTTGTTTCTAATCCAACGACATTATTTTCTCACTAAATGGTTTTGATAGTAACATGAATCCAAATACTTGGAAAGTGAAAGTCCAATATAGGGATATACTAAAAAATGTTAACTATAATACACTACTACTATAGAGCACATGCATTTTATCAAATATGTGAAGAAATATATGATGAAAACTTACATGTTTCAAGCATCTCCCTTCTGGCAAGTATGTGCTCTCGAAGCGGCTAACATACCTATATATAGGAGAAGACTCAAGGGTTTAACATGACAATAAAGATAACCTAATCTACCATAGGATAGTGGATGTCAGGCATGCGCAACTTTTACACAAATTACAATCATAAACATGAATCAATATAATCCCGACATGTTCGATGGAAGCTAAAGTGGAACACATAAGTTGTATACAATAAAACACCAAAGTTATGTAATTGCGCTCTTACCGAAAGACCACTTTGGTTTGTCGGGCTTATCCAAACATATTTTCCATTCCTTGTATGGTTTTATATTTTATGGCACATAGTTAATTAAAAATAAAATTACATTTACTATAAACCATATATTTTGGTTAATTAGTTTACCCTCGTATAGGAAAATGGTCATCATTGTTTTACCATACGTAGATACACTTATTTTCCCTTATTCAAAAGGTGCAAGGATTTGCTATTGTCTTCAACAACTTTCAACAACTGTCACTGCTATGCTATATGATCATGGTTTGCAACATAGTCTAGGCTCTAGAAATATATCAGCCTCCCTAGACTTTACCTTCCCTTATCAAAATATATAATAAAACTATCTTTCATATTGTAATTTTTTTGTGCATCACAAAGTAAAACTTACTTGTACATTAATGCTAGATATAACATATACATATGGATGGTTTTTCTAAATTTTCATTGTTGTGGGTGTAAATTCAACCTTCCATTCTTTGAAAGGGCAAAAGTACAACCTCCCAACAAATAATTAATGGGTATAGATATACATGTAGCGGATATTTATCATATACCCTAAAACCCTATATGCGGTGGGTTAGCATGTATATTCTCGAACCTTCATTATATTACTAGTAGATGGTTCATTTATAAACCATATGGACCGATATTATCGCATTAGTTAGTTCTGAATAATAAATGCCTGAGGTATAACATTGATAGTTGTTTTTAATATTGGGTTGAACGGGTTCAGTTCACATCGATAGTTCATCATTACAGGTGATTTACGATGAAAAGAAGGCACATTTACATTTATATGGTCTATGATGAACAGTCTAGGGTGGAGTACAACCAGGCTTAGTTTCACCAATCATGAAGGTAGCAAACCGCATCTATATGCTTCTGAGCTTTGGTTTTGATATTAAGGTACGAACATCACTACTAATTCTTCTACTGAAGGTAGCTCGCGCACTAATTCCTCCCAGCTAGAAATGTCATGACCGGGGCTAAGTCTCCATTTCAAAAAAAAAAAAGCTAGAAATGTCATACCCGATGAGACAAAATCATCTCTCTGATAACGCTATCCTGGGCCTATAAAACATTTCTTTTAGTATATCAGGTTCCACTATGATTATTCCTAGCTAGGTAGACCTTATCATTTACAATACATTAGTTGGCACTTAGTAGTAATCATGTTTTCCAACAAGGACAACTTTATCTTTCGTTGCAAGAAAAAAATGTTGGTGTGCATGTGATTATTCCCAAACATGCCTATAGCTAGCCATTACTCCCGAAAAGTAATTATTTTTTAAGGAAATATACCTCCTGAAGAAAGATCAGCCGTTGTCTCTAGTCCACTAAATATGAGATCATGATTTGCTAGCACATTCTACGAGGTCTGATCATTATCCCGCCGGGACTATGCTACTTAACATCTAGGGATGCCCTTTTGTTTGCAAACCATCGTACGCGGGCAATGCTCACGATTTGGGAAAAGTGGTCAGAATCTATCAGACAAGAATTAAAGAAAAGAAGCCTCTTGCAGAACCATGGAGCCGCTGCCCCGCCTTCTGATGCTGTCAAACGCGAAAGAAACAGGCTGGGGATGTATGTCTCAACGTGTACGCATTGCAGGGGATTAACATGCTTTGTAAAAAAATCATGGCATGGCAACATACGCCACTCAAATGGACGGCCAAGATCTCACCGATCAGATGGTTCGAACCACATGTGCCTAATCGGACGGCCAGAAGTTCGTTGGAAGGCCAACCCGGCGGCTCACAGCGCAGATGGCCTCTAAGAGCTCGGGAATGGGTACAAATATATTCTTTAGATACTAGTTATCATGCACCAGGGATAACTGCGACAGGAGGACAAAAACTTGGCCCGCCGGAACAATTTCAATCATCTACTTCGAAAAATGCAACCAACTTCATAAAAATCGCGGTAGCTAGGAAGAATCATGCCACTGTGTCGGGTACCCACGAGCCTGGCAAGAGAGGTCCATGTCGTCAACATCGGCAACCCACCGAGGAGATCGTGGTGACCTGCAAGACCTACATCCTCAATGCGAAGGCCAAGACTCCTTTACGGGCGACATCTTTGAGGGGTCGCAAGAGCAAGCACCTGTGCCCAGCAACAAGCGAACTGAGCCCTAGGGTGAACTCCCACTGCCCTGTCAACCCGAAGGTCCTGGGGACACAACAGGGGCTGCACCGTGCCCGGTCGCTCGCCTTGGGGCCACGACAGTCTCCATGGTGGCGAAGAGACTACGAACGACGAAGCGGGTGATACATGATACCAGAAGTCACACGACGTCGCTTGCATTCAAGGTGGGGTGTCTTCACTCCCCTCCCACGGGAGGTTATGATGAGTGAAAAATATACTCATTTTTATTTCTATTTAAATTAGATATTACTAACAAATTTGATGAGATGCCTCTCTAGACCTACCACTAATCGCTAATTGTTGTATAGATGTGCAAACCTTTTCTTTTCTTCTTTTCCTTCAGAAGTGGACACATTTAGGAAGAAATTTGGGCTAATTAATGAAGAATCATGAGCTGGCAAATCAAAGGGGTTGGAAAATCAATCGTCAAAAGCCATAACGAACTATAGTACAGAAGCGTGCGTTTGTACCGTGCTGCCATACCATGCACCACCGCCTCGGGATCTTCAAACCCAATGCCAACTCTCCTGAAGGAGCATATATAATATTCGCATAGCAGCAGCCCAGAACCCAATGGCAACATAACACCATTCACAGAGAGAAGGAGATCCACTGCAGAGTTGTCGACATCTTCATCACCATAGCCACACCTCCATCTCCAACTCCATTTCCCTCATAGTCATAGTCCAGTACATGTAATCTTGATTCTATCATAATTGGCAGTATTGTTAGACTATTTTATTTTTCTTTCAAGAATTCTTATACAGTGTATGTTTTTATCTAATCATGAGTAAGTAGTCTTGATTTTTTATCCCTTACGGGCTGAGGGCTAAGGCCTAGCCTCGCAGATTTATGTGCATCTTTTGATATGATATTGTTATATAATTGAAGTAACGTAGATGTATATATTTGTCTCAAGTACTTTACCTCAATCCTAAGACTTGTCAAGTATCTAAGACCCTGAAGATCAGTAAAGGTAAAGAGGAGAGAGCAGGGAAGGTCCCGCAACACCGAGGAGAAACTTCATGACACTAAGGAGAGTACAGTGTGTTGTAGATGACGGTGACATCACAGATCTTACTGTTTTTATTTTTTATTTTAATAACTGTTGGAGTCCTACCCTGAGCGGAGTAGTGGTTAGATTGAATCCATAGTGCTATGGTAGTAAACTATGTGTTATAGGGACGCAACACCCATATTTATCTGTAAATCTTTATTATGTTCTTATACGTGTATCGCGTTTATTATCTTTGTATCTCATTTATGTGTACAATTGTAAATGAAACCTTGGTCCTAGCCTATTTTCATCACTAATAAAACCCCACAAAAAGTTATTTGGTATGGTAAAGAAAAGTTTTACAAAAGTCTTAAGGTCCCGTTGGAGTAATGCTACACCAAGTAGATTCTTCTCAAGAATTCGATAAACCTAGGTCTTATAAAAGAAAAGCAAGCTATATTATATCCATAATCCAGATCGAATGCATTAACTCTTTTTCTGGTGTTGTTGCTAGGGAAGCAATCCTCGCTACCCTGGTGAGGTTATTAGAGATCGGGTTTAATAGTTTAATTTTTGTTTAGTTTATTTATTATTGTTTTTTTGAAAACCTAAAAAAATTCTCTTTTCATTCTAATTTATTTATTTGTCTCTACTTGGAAACCCAAAAAGATCGGCACTATGGCACAAAACAAGCTTGGGAGTTTGCTACTCCCAATGATGATTAGTTGCTTGCACCCATCACTTAGCTCGCTGTTATAGTGTAAAACTATGAAACAAAGCCTAACTATTTGAGTTTGGTTCAATAGGATAAATTTGGAGGCTCAACTTCTGAGGATCAGGTATGCACCTAAACACTTTCACTTAGATGCGCGACATGATGCATTAAAAATGTTAACCCTGATGCGGTCAAGCTGCGTCTATTTTGTTTCTCACTTAGACTAAAGGCAAAATATTAGTTCCTAGATTTTGCTAATGGCACTATTACTTCATAAGAGGAATGTACTAATATTTTCACGTGCACAAGTCTTCTTTCCTTCTAGAACAGGAATGAAATAGTTAGTTCGGTAAGAACCAGGAATCCTAGATGGAGAGAATCTAGTCTTGTTTTGTGCTAAGTATTTTCCCTATGTCGCCGCGTTCGGGCCTCTCGCTGGCTCTAGATTACTGGTCAGACGGCGCGACCGTCACCCCCCCTGAGAATGCGGAAATTACTCTTCCGTTTCTCCCGGAGGAGGTGGCCGCGACGCTGAGATCCATGAGGACCGGGTCGGCGCCTGGCTTGCCGGTTTCCAGACCTTCTGGGCCCAGCTGCAGCCAATGATCATGCAGATGTTTCAGGAGTTCTATACTAGGACCCTTGTCATGTCTCGCCTGAACTTTGGGGTGATTACCCTGATCCTCAAAGTAGTGGGGGCCATGGATATCCACCAATTCAGGTCGATCATGGTCATTAATGTCATTCAGAGGATCTTTGCGAAGGTCTGTTCCATGCGGCTCGCTCCCGTCATCGATCGGATCACCCACCCCCTCCAGTTCGCCTTCCTTAAAGGACGCTTGATTCATGACGGCGTCCTTGCCCTTCATGAAATTATTCATGAGGTGAAGCCACGCCGTCAGAAGGGAGTGTTCCTTAAGTTAGACTTTCAGAAGGCCTATGGCCATTTGGACTAGGCCTTCTTGAGACTAGTCCTAGAAAGGAGGGGTGTTGACGACAGGATGATCTGCTGGATCATGTAGTTTGTGATGAGTGGCAGGACAGCGATCAACATTAATGGGGAGATTGGCCCATACTTTAGTACGTCCTATGGGGTTAGGCAAGGGGACCCTCTCTCTCCCCTCCTGTTTAACTCCGCGGTGGATGCCCTGGCAGAGATTTTGGATAGAGCCAAAATCGCTAGCCACATCTCGGGTGTGGTGGGGCACCTTATCCCTGGAGGTGGTATCTCCCACCTCCAATATGCGGACGATACCATGACTATGGTGCAGATCTCGGATCTCAACACTATTAACCTAAAGTTCCTGCTTCTCTACTTCGAATCCATGTCAGGGCTGAAGATTAACTTTGACAAGAGCAAGTTTATAATTCTAGGGTATTCCGAGGAGGACCGGCAAGGCATCACCAATAAACTGAATTGTAAGCTGGCGGACTTCCCGACTACTTACCTAGGGATGCCCATCCGAGAGACTAGGGTTCTGATTAAGGATCTTGCACCCCTGGTTACAAGGGTGCGGACTAAAGCCGAACCCTGGCGAGCTAGGCTCACGACCAAGGGGAGCAAGACGGTCCCGATCAACTCATGTCTCTCGAGCCTGCCCATGTACCAGATGGGTCTGTACTTGCTCCCGGAGGGGACCCACACAGACTTCGCCAATGAGTTGTCTAGGTTCTTTTGGGCAGCAAGGGATGGCCATCCGAGGTACCATATGGTTAAATGGGCAGACTTATGCGCCCCCAAATGTCTTGGGGGCATAGGGATCCTCGACTCGCGCCACTTTAATGTGGCCCTGATGTTAAAATGGGTTTGGCACATCCTTATAGATGATGGGGGGCTCTGGCTTCAACTCATCAAGGCCAAGTATATCCGTGACCGCCCTCTCTTAGCATGCGAACGTCGGGAGGGCTCCCAGTTCTGGAGGGCCATCCAGGATATTAAGCACTATATTGGGAAGGGCCTCTCCTTTGCCATTGGTGATGGGCACAAGGTGCGATTGTGGCTTGATCCATGGCTCCTGGCGTCCCCGCTCTGCGAGCAATTCCCTACGCTATATGCCATCTTCGCCTCCCGACGATCCTCGTTGCCGAGGCCTTTCGTGAGGGAAGCTGGAACATCTTGTTCCGGTGAACCTTTAATGTGGCTGAGGTGGAGGAGTACCAGCGCCTGGCGGCTGCCCTCCCTGCTTCCTTGTCCGAGGAACAGGACTCGGCATCCTGGCGACTGACCCCGGGCAGGGAGTTCTCCGTGAGCTCGGCCTATCGGGCCCTCTTCCAGGGCCCGGAGTTGCGGTGGACCTCCCTCTTGTGGAAAGCCCCTCTCCCCCTTAGCATTCGTATTTTCGTCTGTCAGCTTCTTCGTGATCGTCTGCCTTCAGGGGTGGAGGTGGCTAAGTGTAATGGCCCGGGCAATGGTCTGTGTCCCCTATGTGGGACCCGGAGACTTGTGCCCATATTATGTTCTCGTGCACGGCGGCTCGGTTTCTATGGAGCTTTGTTAGTGAGGCGCTAGGGCCCTCTTGGCAGGCCTAGGAGCTCGGGGAGATCCTGCAGGCCGAGGTGAACCGTGCTGGAAGGAGATGCCGCCTCTTCTGGCTAGTGTTCACGGCCCTAGCTTGGACCTTGTGGAACGTGAGAAACAAGATGGTGATTGAGCGGATATTTCCCACTCGTGTGTCTGACTCGATTTTTTCTTTTACCGCCTTCCTTCAGCAGTGGTCCCCGTTGGCGAGGTAGCGTGACCGGGAGGCTCTCGGCGATACTCTTTGGGCCTTGAGGACGATGGCATCTTCCTTCTCGGCACCGGTTCGCTCTGGATGATCTCCCCTGGGCGACGTCTTGTGTGTTGCTGTGGTCCCTTCGTTTTCTTTTAGTTCTAGGCTCTAATGTGCTGTGGCCCCAGCGGACTTGCTTATGTTTTTCTTTTTTCCTTTGGCCTCGGCTGGTTGGTGTGGTGGGATGCTTGTATGAACCTGGATGTTGCTTTATCTATAAAGTAGGGCGAAAGCCTGATTCGAGAGGGAGCCACTTAGCATGTAGCTTCCTTTTTTTATTAGTACAAAGCATGTTAGCGTTGGACTAGAATCGAACAAAATTCGAATTTGTACGGGGCATTTCGAAAGGCCCAACGGGCCAGGATTGGAGTAAGACTAGCGCAAAAGGGGGCCTCTCCCTCTCCTATCCTGCCTTCCTTCCTCCCCGTCTGTTCCAGCGGCTCTCCCTGTCAGCATCAATCCGCCCGCCACCGTCGCTGACGTGGTCTCCGGTGGCGGCGGGAGACGCCTGCCTCTGAGACCGCCGCTCTCACCAAGTAAGAAACCCATCTACATGGCCGGTCCGCGGTCTCCTATTACTGCAATCCAGTGATGAAATGCTGTGGCTTACTCTCTGGTCGCTCGCCGCCAATGTGTTCTTGCCTGGTTGATTTAAGCATTTGGGCAAGCCCTGAGCAGAAACCCTTCTTAATAGCTGCCCCTGCTTTCTCCTATATAGCGGTGACAAGAAAAGTGGGGCGGATCTGGATCCTAGGGCTGCGATAGTCTAGTCTGGGAACTGGAGACTACTGGGTCCTTTGAATTTATCATCCATGTAGGAATGCGATTAGTAATGTTCACTGCTTACCACAGCTTCTTATTTATTTGAGGAAAATCATACTTCAGTTTAAACTTGTTCAGTTTGGTGTCAGATAATGTAAACAGTCATCTCAGAATTACATAGTGAGTGGCACCTTGTTGTAGGCTTTGTAGCCATGCCCGGCTGCAGATTTGTTGAAAGATTGCTTGAAAATTCGTCCAAACTGGAGACATACTTACTTGTGGTGTTCTTTCTGAGCAGGGTCAGTAAATATGTGTCAAATGTACCAAATTAGGGTCAATATTGAGGTACGCAAACAAAAGACCATCATCACGTCAAATGATCACTCAATTGCTTAAATACTTGAGATAAGTACATGCACTAGCAGTACACCGTCAGATGAGTGGGAGTGAGCAAAACTAGACAGTTAGCATGCGAAATTTCTTTTGACCATCTGATTTCATCTGCAAAGAATAGGGTAAGGAAGAACATCTCCCTGTCATATCCTAAATATATAATGCTGTAGCAATCTGATGGGGGATGACTAAAATTTGAAAACATTGCTGAAATTGGTCAGTTCTTTAATGAGTTCTTATATATTCAACTCAATTCTTTTATGAGTTCATATATGTTGACTTGGTCACCTATATGATCCTCAGCTAACTGATTGAAATCATGTATGATATCGACTTACAAAGTGTCAAAGTAATTAAAAATAGTAAATTATATATTTACCTAACCAGTTGAATGTTCATGTAGAATTGCTAAATTCTTCCTGTTTTATCACCATCATGTGCAGCCAACTGTATAGTTTAATTCAAAAGGAAATGGGAGTTATGAAAAAGCCTTTGGACACTATGAGCAAGGACAGTGGATTAACAAAAGAACGAGAAATCTGATTCTAAACCTTCTCCCTAAATAAAACACAATAGCTAACTCTCTCCGCGACATCCATCTACCTGCCGCATCACTCTAACAAGTCTCTAGGATTTGCACTCCTTGATTCTGTATCCGATAAAACCTCCAATGTTGACCAAGGGTGAGTAGAAATATGACTATGATTCCCCTGAATCATCCAATGCACCAATGCCAATGGAAAACGAACAATGATTTAGCCGAGCTGTTGTCTTCCATACCTGCCACCAACATGTTACACTGGTAAAACCAGCAGAGGACCTTATAATTTGATCACATTGAATACTCTCCATTGCGGTTCCATCTCCAAACTAACTTCTCTGGTGTCAATGAATCAAGTGTGTTGGCATTCAACTGATCCAAGCTGTGGGTCTCCGTGAATTGCGTGAACACTGGGAGATCCCAAAAAATCAGCATTCTATGCATTATTCAAAGCCTCCTGAACAATGTGCTTGCTCTCTATTCTGGTCATCGCAAGAGAGAAGATAGTTGGTGCAGGCTGCTCAGTCGAGACCATGTTCAACCATCTATCCTCCAGCAAAAGAACTTTTCTCGACATCCTAGCTGCAAAGAAACCGAAGCATGAATATCCTGTTTGACACCGACCTTCCAAAACAGCAAGCTATGTATTATACTAAATCAGTTTTTTCAGTCCGTCTTATTAATAGATTTAGACAAGATTCTTTCAATTCATATTTGATGAAAAGGAAGAAAATATGTTTTTCATGCTTACATGTTTTCTATTGTGATGATGTCCTTCTCCTTTTTGTTGCATTGCCAACAATGGGTTCCCTAATGGTCACCTGCTGTATTGTGTTGGTGTTGCTTGTGTTGATCTCCGAGCACAGCTGACTAAACGATTTTTGGCATCTTATGACACTGAGCTTCTTCAGGGAAATAGGTAACCCCATCTGCGGAAAGGACTCCAGTTCTGGACATGTCTCTATGTACAGTGACTCAAGCAATGTGAGATGAATCATGTTGGATGGCAGTGATCTCAACTGTAGGCAGTCAGTGAAGCGAAGTTCCTTAAGTGAAGTGAGTTGTTGCAGCCATTGCTCCTGATCCTTGTTAAAAGCTTCCAGGTAGTAGGATGAGATATCTATCATATGAATGGTGGCTAGGTTGCTCGTTGGAACACAGCCAAAGAGAAGTCCCAAGCGGTCCAGGGAGAGATGAACATTGTAGGACGTGCTGGCATCAGCTGTACTTTCGGATTCACGACCAATTATCTTCTTAGAGGTCAAGTCAGATACTGAAATTTGCATTTGATTGAATGAAAATAATGGTAAAGGCCCCATCAACTGGTTACAGTTCTGAATACAGATGCCACGCAGACGTGGAAATACCTGTTTGCTGCATTCAATGCCTGACCATCCTTTCCACTGGGTCATGCCTTGAAATAGAAGCTCTTCTAGTGATGGAAATGCTACTGCGGCATCTCCATAGAATCCAGCATCGATATTTTCCATCATCATTAAATGCTTTATCTTTAATGTTCTCAGGAATGGTAGGCTCCCAAAAGGTGGAAGGGTCTTCCAATGATGGCAGCGGCGCAATTCAATGGAGTGAATGTTGGGCAAATATTTACACGATAGCCAAGAAGGAGAACTGATTCCCATGTAACCTCTGACACAAAGTTCTCTCAGGTTCGAATTTGGTTGTAACCCTTCAAACACGCCTTCATCGTCATCGCTGATGCTGTCTTCGACATGATTCCACAAGAGTGTTAGCTTGTTCAGGTTCTCCTTGTCAACTAATCTCGCCTCAAATGATTCTTTCATGCATCTTAAGTTCTGAAGATTTTTTATGGTTAGCTCCCCTCGAAGTGCATTCAACTCTTTTAGTTGACATATATGATGCTTCATGTCACCCATCACTTCATACTCCTCTAATTCCTCCAGGGATGTTAGCCTGCCAATCAATTCTATACCTGAAGTTATTTCCTTCGGGGCCTTTAAGTATCTTAACTGGGTTAACATGCTTAAGCCCTCTTGAAGCACTTTTTTCATCACCCCGCCTTCTTGAATTTGCAGATTTAATCCGTGTAAATTGTAGAGTTTGAATAGTGACTTGGGGACATTGATGAAGCTTCCATTTTCATGGATACTTAGATACCTAAGGTGAACCAACCTGTCCATATTTTTTGGGAGAATACCATCAAGATTGGTTAGTACTAAAACTCGTAAGCCTCTTAGCTGTTGCAGTGTCTCTTCAAGAACATGATTGAAGTTTGATGAGGTTTTCCCTTTTCGGGAAGCACCTTCATCTGGCTTGCATATTATTAAGCTTCTCAGATTCTTCTTCACTTCTTTGAAATCTTCCAAACTCATGAACACTTTAGATATATTGCTTGCACTGACATATATGTGGCGAACATTTCTCGGAATGGAGACATGGAAGTCATCTCCTATTCGGAAGTGTTCTCCATTGGAGACTGACTCTGCAAAATCATGTATCAAGTCATGAACTACATAATGATCCTCTTTGCTAGCTACCTTCTCAATGAATGAAAGCTGCAAGAAATCATTGATATAACGATATGCAATTTCATCTGCCATTTGAGTGTTAAGGAGACCATGAGCCCTCCACATCTGTATGAGCATATCTCCCCGAAGGTGGTATTTCTTAGGGAACAAGGCAAAGTAAACAAAACATTGCTTCAAATGGTCCGAAAGATGCTCATAACTCAGCCGTAATGCTGATATAATATCATCTTCCTTTTGCTCTATCTGCCACAATTTACTTCCACAGACATCCCTCCAATGATATTCTTCTAGCTTCAGTTTCAATGAATCCCCAACTGTCTTTGCTGCTAAAGGTGATCCTGCCAGCTTTTTCACCAATTGCCGACCAATATTTTCCAGTTGTGGATACTCAGATGGATTTGCATCACCAAACGCACATTGTGAGAAATAATCCCAGTAGTCTTCATCTTCTAAGCCATGTAAGTGCATCATCTCTGTTGCTCCGTTGATACTTGCAACATTTTTACTACGAGTCGTAACTATGACTTTGCTGCCCTTGCCAGCAAACTGCAGGGGCTTGCATAGGTTCTCCGATTGGCTACTCAATTCATTCCACACATCATCAAGGACTATTAAAGCCCTTTTCCCATTCAGATTATCCCGAAGTATCTTCTGAGCTTCATCTAAGCTACTGATGCTGCTCAAGTCAGCAGATATGCTGAGATTATTTGACTGTGCCATCTCTTTTGTTAGACGTCCAACATCGAATTTATCTGAGACATGTAGCCATACTGCGAGATCAAAGTGACATGTACCACCGAAGTGGTTATACACTCTTTGCACTAGCGCAGTCTTACCAACACCACCAATACCAACAACTGATATAACAGCATATGGCTGACTGGATTCATCATTTATCTGAACAAGTAATTTCTTCAGATTGGTTTCTTGATTAACCCGACCAAAAAACTTTCTTGGGACTGGCATAGAGGTTGTTGTGCGCCACTGAACTGCCTGTTCTGGTATGCTCTCCTCTAGCGTAACTAACTTCAGGAATGTTGGCATCTGCTTATCAATCTCAACAAATCTATCCACTACAGAAATTAACTCCTTGATATCTTCGTCTGAGAAAAGAAAGTGTTTGAGACCACAAACTGACCTTTTTACTGTTGAGCCGCTGCTACTGCTAGTGATGGTAGAGGCAGTGGTGATAGTGGTTGTGGATGAAACAGCTGCAGCTGAAGCAGCTGAGTGAACCCTGCCCCTGTCTTCAGCTTTATCTTGTAGAACTCGATAGTCAAACGAATCTAGAACATCCTCAGCATCACAAGCAGCATCTTTGATTCTCCATAACAAACTCCCCATGTTTGTGTTCTTAGCTTGCACTCTCTCAGCTATGCGCAATACTGTATGGATTGATGATAGATTCCTCTCTAGGATTCGTAGTTTCTCCTTTGTATCTTCCATTTGGTATTCATACTGATCGCCAGCATAGGAACACACCTTGTCAACCAGCTTGGTGATTAAGGCTGAGGCCACCCATCCTCCTATTGCTGAAGTATCCATTATAGCTCAGAGGCAGTAACTCAAAGGATTTGGCAAATGATGGTTTCAAGTTGCCACATAAAGCAAAGTGAATGCTGATTTGAAGAAAATTGGTATTTGGATGCAATCAGGATAGAATCCTACGTATAAACTAACAATGTCCTTAGAAACTTCCCCGAGTTGCATCGTCCTGCTTTGTTTTCACCATATTCTATTGACTGCTGGTAAATGTCGCTTTTTAACTTTTTTTTTAATTTTCATTTGTCGTATTTGTACCGTTTCACTCTCAATAGGCATTTTCAATATCAGTGTTGAAGTGTTTGTCTGTGATGTGCTCAATTCAGGTGATACTGATTTGTTCTTTCTTAAATTAAATTGTTGCACAAACACAGACTTACATTTGTTGCTTTGGCAACACTAAGTATGAACCTTTAAGTACCATTGTGTAGCCTAATGTTTTGGGAGTTTTCCCTTTGGCTTCCGCAAACAATTATGCGTCTCATTTTAGCACCTTTAAGGACTTCAGTAACATTGTGTAGCCTAATGTTTTGGTAGTAGTTACTCTCTGTTGAGTCTCTAATTCCATAGTATTAAATCGATTTTTTGTTGTCCGTTCAATTATCATAATTTGTAACTCTCTGAGTGCAACAGTTTTAGACAATACATTAGTATCCTCTGTTTTAACTCCAAAGTTCGTTGTTCTTGTTCTCGCGTGACTCTGCTGCTTGTTAGTTTATGCGGCATCTGACCTGTGCTTGTGTACTAAATGATTAATTCTTTGGAGGGTACCACCACTTAACTTTTGATGGCTAAAAAGGTCTCCTGACGTGGCTCCAGTTGTGCTAGAGTTGTGGTGCAAATACTAATAGTTTAGACAATTGCGCAGAACTTGCCAAAGGACTAGAAACAAAAGCAATAGCAGAACCAAGAACGTCGGACGCTGGATTCATTTAGAATCGTATGATTTGCTGCATAGACAGGCAGAAGCCAAATTGTGTCTTGTTTCTTCTTGTTTAATATGTCTTCTTCTTGTTTTGTCCAGGCCTACGTCCATTGGAATTGCCTCCTCCATGTCACCTGAGCATCGCGCACGCAGAAGGCTCTAATGCTCCGTGTTTCCTTGTTACGTGCCTACGCGCTTTGACTATCACCAAGTCTTTGAGGATTCTTGTACCGTGCATTGAAAAAAGTGAACAAAAGCAGACACATGGAAGGTTCTTAAAGCCTTTGTCTAGAGAGCAACAGAAATAGGTCGCCAGTCAGAGGAATGTCAGGCTCCGTTTTGGCAGTTATGTTGGTATGTAAATCTGAGAATGGTTTTGTGATAACCGGTCCATTGGTTTGGGTTCCCTGTGTGGGCTCGTTTAGTTTGGTTGCTAACGGGCTGATTCTAACAACAGTTTAGTTTAGTTCGGTTTGTATAGCAAATGGTTGGGTATAATCAGGTATGGGCCCCAATGGTTTTGGTTCACAACGGTTTAAACCATGGTTCATATACCCGGTTGGTAAGATTGGGTCTGGCACTCTGGCCTGTTTGCCTGTCTGCTCCTCTGCGACGTCATCCGGCGACGTCCCGCTCGCCCGACAGCTAGCTGCTGGCAACGCTATCCAAAGATAAGAGAGCTCGATCTATTCAGTCTCTGCGACGTCATCCGGCGACGTCCCGCTCGCCCGACAGCTAGCTGCTGGCAACGCTATCCAAAGGTAAGAGAGCTCGATCTATTCAGTGTGTGGTCGTTTCAATACGGTTCTTGCTAGCTATAACTTTTGCATGTGCATAGGTGGTGGGAACGCCATGAGCTTAGAGCAACAACCTTGTCTGGTCAACCCATTTTATCAAACAGTTCTTGACCTATTTTCGTAAATGGTTTCAACCCATAGATGAAAACTCGGTTCAGTTCAGTTTGGTTGAAAAATCAATCAGGTTTGGTTTTGGGTGGGCTGACATAAGTATCAACTGGGTTTGGTTTAGGTTCGGCTGCCAAGGAAGCTCGGGTGGGTATGATTGAGATTTGGTCCGGTTCCGAAACTATTCTCAGGTCTAGGTATTTGCAGTTTTCCCTTTTCCACCTGGAGTCAACCTTGGGAAGACAGTGAAACTGTTCAGAGTGTTCACAAATTATATGGTGAAAATATTTTTTTCTTTTCGTAAGTCCTGCTTGCTTCAACTGTGCAATTTCAACACTATGTACCATATGTACTGTTGGTCATTTCATTGATTGACACTCCTGTTTTTTTGCTCTTGGTGTATCAGGACTCCTTTGGCAGAGACAGAGACAGCGCCGGTGGATTGACGGGAAGACTTTGGAAGAGACAGCGTCAGAACTATACGCGCTAATCCAAAAACGTGCTCGTAAGAGCCGCACGGTGAAAGAGGCGCTCCTCCAGCGCCAGTGGATTGCTGACATTCAGGGCGTGCTGAGCTCGCTTGCCCTCTGGCAGTATGTCCAGTTGTGGATCAGGCTGCAGGATTTCCACCTGACCGAGGAGACGAACACCCTTATTTGGAGGTGGACGATGGATGCGCAGTACACCTTCAAGTCTTGCTATGAGTCCCTCTTTGAGGGCGCTCTCCTGTCAAGCTCTTGGAGGTTGAATTGGCGCACGTGGGCCTCGCCGCAGGTCAAGTTCTTTGTCTGGCTGGCCTGCCAGGACCGCTGCTGGACAGGTGAGAGGCTGGCACGGCGTGGGCTCCCACACCATCCTCGCTGCAGACACATTAGTCGTGCATGCGCCATCTAGGGGCCAACTTTTTCTCACAATTCAGGAACACGGCCCTTATGAACCTATTCAATAAGCTTTGCAAGCAGAACCAGCATTGTAAGTATATCAAGTGTCGGACCTATCTAGATAAATTCACTAAAACATGTTAGGCAGAGGAAAGCAACTAGAGCAGCAGCTGTCGCGGCTCATGCGGTCGCGGTAGCTACACAGACAGTAGAGGGAGCAGTACCACTAGAGAAAGAACCCATTGCTCTTTGCGATTTGCCAGGATTTGACCAACCAACCTGGTACTAGGAGGAGACCTGGGAGAAGGATTAAAAAAATTCAGGAATGGATAGAACACGAGCCTGTGGAGAGATGGTCTTTGTTGCACAGCACTCATGGTGCTAGGTTTGGCGTCATGACTACAAATCTTGCCGAAACTTACAACTTCGTCTTGAGAGGAAGTAGGGTTCTGCCATTAACAGCTATTGTGGAGTGTATTTTTACCAAAACTTTAAAGTACTTCAGAGACAGACTCTGGATTGCTTAGATGCATATCATCAACAACCCAAACACGAGGTACTGTTCAAAGATCATGGATTACATGAATGACAAAATGGAAAAGGCTCGGTATATGCATGTTGTCGCCATCGGTAATCAAGAACAAAGATTTGAGGTGCACCTTCCTTCCAACAAGATCGGATCTGGAGAAGAGGTAAAGACATAAGAGGTGAGGATAGGCAATGAAGACTGGCCGACGTGTGAGTGCACTGCAACAAACCCAAGCTGTTGCATCTACCTTGCTCTCATGTACTTGCTGCGTGCGGACGGTTAGGTATGGATGCGATATCGTTTGTGTCTCCTTATTTTCTTAAGGAGTCGGTGATCAATACATGGACTGGCGGGATATAGGGCATGGGATAATTTCAACAAAGTAAACCCGGGTGAAAGGATTTATATCCCAGATCCTGGACTAATGCGGATTGGCAGAGGAAGGCGGCAACATATCTGCATCCATAATGATATGGATGAATCCGAAGCCGGAGGCCCTACTAAACAATATTTTCTATGTAATTATTTTGTTCATAGAGACGCCAATTGTCACATCTTCGGGACTGGAGGAGCGGCTCCTCGTGGACGTGGCAGGCAAGGAACAAGAGGCAGAGGAAGAAACTAGAATTTGTATTATGTATAGAACTATGTTTTAAATTTATAATTCGTATGGAACTATGTTTTAAATTTGTAATTTGTATAGAACTATGTTTTAAATTTGTAATTCGTATGGAATTATGTTTTAAATTTGTAATTCGTATGGAACTATGTTTTAAATTTGTAATTCGTATGGAACTATGTTTTAAATTTCTAATTTGTATAGAACTATGTTTTAAATTTGTAATTCGTATGGAACTATGTTTTAAATTTGCTAATATGTATGGAACTATGTTTTAATTTTGTATTATGCAGATGGTGGGATCTTTGCTTAACGCTGACACAGACATAAAGCACAGGTCAACGTTATTGGTTGCTGAACCAGGGAAATTGAAGCACCTAGTCACTCGCACTCCCATGTCTAACTGGATGATACATCCTGATTAGCTGCAAAGGTATGAGATATTTATTTATGGCTTTCAAATATTTATGGGCCAAAGTAAACAAATTGTTATGCTATCTCGGTATGCAGGTTGAAGTGGGCAGGGCTTCTACCATTTGTACGTCTAGTTGATGCCACTCATACGCTGGAGATAGAAGGACGACAACATGGCTTCCAAACCACACACCTACACTACGACGGGTCGTTGCTCACCTGCTTAGTGGATCGATGGTGGCCCGAGACTCACACTTTCCACTTTCACTGGGGAGAGACGACTCCTACCCTGCAGGATGTCTCCTGCTAGGACTGCCGTTGGCTGGAGTGCCAATGAGCCCGATGGATGCACTGGTGTATTGGGCCCCAGACATGGGCCAACGATTATTTGGCATCCGTGATGGAGCGACGGCCTTCGCGTATGAAAATCATGGCTCCAAATTTGATTCGTTGCAGAACTATCAGGTTTGTTTGCTACTTACTACCTTCATCTTTGTCGCACCTATTTTCATATCACAAGGTGATAAAAATGTCATATTAACCAATGCAGATCCAAAAGTTCGGATACCCAACCGTTCCGATGACTGAGCCACAAATTACGCACATCCTCGAGGCGTACATAATGTGGCTTCTTGGGAAGGTGATGTTCACCGAGAACCACGTCTCGACCATTAGTGCGCGCTACATCTACTATGCTAGACAGATCGCGGATGTGACGTGTCGGGACGACATCACACAATGGAGTTGGGGTTCTGCTGTCTTAGCAGCTACGTACTAAGGTATGTGCATAGGTTGTACGCTAACCAAGGATAGGTCTGCCTTGCTAGGATGCCCACTATTGCTGCAGCTGTGGTCATGGGAGAGGTTTCCTATCGGCCTCCCGGAGATAACAAAGAATAAAGCAATTAGACGCAAGAACGAGCCACCCGTTGTTTACGAGTCTGATCTACTGTTTTACCATGAGAGAATTGGCATGCCTATATTTGGTACTCATTGGACACGTCGCAAGGTAAGTTAAAAGGTTTAATAAATTGCATTTCCGATACTGCACCATGAAGGAAACTAACAACTATTTTGTCCAATAGTGTCATTTCGCGGGAGATCAAGTCAAGAGCTGCTACCCGTCGTTCAGCGAGTAGTTCGACTTGTTGAGGGAGGATGCGGTCATTTGGGAGCCATACACGATAGCTGAGATAGCCGCCAAATACTCATGCGGGTTATCTATTATGTGCACTAGAGATGAGGACTACTGGCTGACTAAATCGAAGATCATCTTCGATTGTCAGGTCTAGGAGATGTCTCAACAGAGGATCATGAGGCAATTCGGTCTTTGCCAGATGGTAGATCCTCCACGTCTGGATGTACCCTTCCAGATGTCGTGCACATATAAGCTAATATATTTCTTATCTTTAGTTATACAGCGATGGTATAATAAAATGTAATTGCAGGTAGTCTCGGAAGGGCACTAACAAAAGCGCAGCTCAGTGGCTTCAACGGGTTAATATTTATATCCAGGAGTGGCAGAATGCAACAACTGACGTGTGGTTCGCTAGCCCGTTTGATATGGATCTATTCTGTGCATACTTACATAGGCACATGACCATGACACGGTTGTGTCCCATCCACCACGCGCATGATGATGAGAGATACCATAGTCAGTCGACTATGGAGCCTAAATAGTCAGCGGTAAATTAATTTTTCTTCGTTACTAGACTTGGTAGCCTACATAATGTTTACTTATCTACTATACAAATGCAGGACGATATGACATGGGAGCAGACTGAAGTGAAGCAGTGGGGACGTTCGCTCTCGTCTGCTCCTCTTGTACCACATCATCATGCTCAGTCCTTTATCAAGCGTGTCGAGGAAAGACTACAGAGTATCTATGCGACCATCACCTGCACCAACGTTTCAGACGTCGTTCAACACCGAGTAGCACAACGCCCACCGTGTCACTCCATGGAGGAGGGCCCATCCCGTCACTCCATGCAGGAGCACCCGCCACGTCACTCCACGCAGGAGCGCACCCTGCGTCCAGACCAGGCACTACCCCGAGGCTCGGCGCGGCAGCAGCATGAGACACCGAGAGCACCACTCCGCCACGGGCCTCGTCCACGGATCTCACAGCAGGAGGCACTGAGAGCACCACCTCCAGACCAGGCTGGAGGCTCGGCGTGGCAGCAGCAGCATCAAACGCAATTTAATTTCGACCAGGGGCACCAGCAGCAGCCGCAAGTCCCCTTCATGGTCTATCGTCCCGAGGGTAAGAATTTTCCTATCTATTTTGGTTACATGTACTCATTTTCCTATCTATTTTGGTTACATGTAGTATATAATCGTTGAGTACTTAATATTTTTACATGGAAGGAGGATATGGAGACCCAAGCATGTCCTCAATGGGTTTGTGAGCGACTAATAAGGAGGAGGATCAACAGACTCAGCAGGATCAGGTTTACTGGTTTGGATAGTGAAAGGGCATTTATGCCCTTCCTATTATTTTGATGTTTGTTGACAACACTTGGATAGGTTAATCTGTTGTTAAATGTTGCGGGAGATATCATCAGATAGTTGAGAGTTGTTGCCTTAAGGAAAAGAGCTCCCCTGGATCCTGTCTGTGCTATGAAACCTGTCCCAACCGGACTGTCCGGCTGATCTTCACCGGAGTGTCTGCCCCTAGCCGGACTGTCCGGTTGGATCCGTCCGGACTTTCCGCCCCTGGGATGTGGGCGTCTTTCCCGGACATTCAGAACACCATATCAGACTCCTCACGGACACGGTCCGGAATCTGGCCGGAATCTTCTCTGGCCGGAGTGTCCGGCCCTAGGGGCTTATCGATCTTCCTGGACATTCAGAATGCCTCATCGGACTCCTCCCGGACTTGGTGCGGACACAGGCCGGAAACTTTGCCAGGCCGGAGTATCCGGCGGGTGTCAACCGGAGTGTCCGGCTGGGCCGGACTGTCCGGCTTGTATTTGCCGGACTGTCCGGTGTAAGTGGCTCCCAACAGCTCTAATTCCAGGGGCCCTATAAATAGGCCCCTTCTTCTACCTTGGAAGCTGCTCGTCCAGTTCAAGAAAAGCATCACCATTTGAGCCACCAAATCCATAAGAACTCTTCACTCAATCATCCAAAGTCGTTGATCTTTGGAGAATCGAAGGAGGAGGCCTTGATCTACTACTTCACCAAGAGAGATTTCCATTTCCCCCTCATTCACTTGAGGGCCCCTTGTTCTAGGGTTTCCTTGGAAACCCTAGCTTGTGATTTGGTCTTACAAACTTGTCTTTGATTGTTTGACAGCTTGCTTGTATTCGGGAGCCTCCAATTAGGTTGTGGATGTGTGCCTCGAACTTGTTGTAAAGGTGCCGGCTTCCACCTTGAAGGTTGCCGTTATAGTGGAAGGTGAATCGAACCCTTTGGGGTGAGGTTCATTGGAGAACAAGGGAGGCCTCTCGTGGCGTTGGTGGTTTGATACCACCCCTCTCCAAACGTAGACGTACTTCCCCTCAAAAGGAAGGAACTACGGGAAACAAATCCTTGTGTCTCCGAGCGCTCCACCTTGGTTACCTCTATCCTTTACCGCACTTTACATCTCTAGTTCTTGCATAGTTCTGTGCTAGTTGACATATAGGTAAATTCACCTTAGTTGCATAATCTAGAGAATTTACCTTTTGTGTCGAACCCTAATTTGATTAAGAGTAAAATTTGGAGTAGCACCTATTCACCCCCCCTCTAGGTGCCCATACGATCCTTTCAATTGGTATCAGAGCCTCGGCTCTTTATTCGGGCTTAACCGCCTAAGAGATTATGGCCACCACCGGGGAAGGAGAAAGTGAGGATAGCCATTCGGTGACCATGGTAGATCTCAAGAAGTTGGAAACAAGCTTGAGCTCTACCTTGGGCAACGAGATCCAACAATTGCGTCAACTCGTTGAGCAACTTGTTAAGGACAAGCAAACCTCACCTCCTCCCTCTCCAGAGGAAACACCACCTAACCCAAAGGCTAAGCCCTTGGAGGAGGTGGCGGGGGATGAACATAATTCCACTAACTCCACCACCAAAAGGGGTGATGGGAAAGAAGAGTTCCATGCGGTCCCCGGATGGTACTCTCCCGACCCTCCTATCCCACATCCACATATAAATAATAGAGGAGACCCACCTAAGTTATCTGCACATTCCTTTGCTCAATGGCAAGTTTTAATGAAATCTCATGTGCGCAGCTCTTACATTGATTTGTGGAATATTATTGAAGAAGGACTCAAAATTGAGGATCCAACCAACTTGACTAGAAGAGAAGTGGTCAATAGCCAACTCAATGCGACTGCCTTGCACATGATTCAACTTGGTGTAGGGCCAAAGGATTTTCCCCACATTGAGCATTACAACACCGCCAAGGAAGCTTGGGATTCTCTCATTGACTTGTTTGTTGGCAACGAGAGTATGAGAAGAAATATATATGATGCCTTAAGCAATGAGGCCGAAGGGTTCTTCATGAAGGATGGTGAGGATCATGAAGACATGTACCGAAGACTCAAATCCACAGCCACGGCCTTTAGGAATGTTGGTGCCTCTCACATTGATGATGCTTGGATCAAGAGGAAGTATGTGAGTGCACTCATGCCTTTTGAGCCTACTGACTTGAAGAGTCTCCAAGGAAGACATAATTACCATCTCATGACCTCCAATGAAGTGATGCAAGAGATGGCCGCCTTCAAGGTCGCTGCCAAGAATGCCAAAGACGCCCGCGCTCGTGCCATTGGAATGAATAGCGGTGTCAATCTTGCCTTGAAGGCCAAGGTTGTGGAATATGATGAAGATGAAGGAAGTGATGAGGGACTTTCAATGAGCCACCCCGAAGATGTCAAGGTAGCTCATGGTGAATACATGGCCTTCTATGCAAGAAACTTCTGGAAAGATCCTGCCAAAGCCAAGATGGAAATGCAACGAAGAAACAACACCAATGGAAGAAGAGATAGTGGTTCCAAGTTGAGAACGTGCTTCAACTGTGGTGACCGCTATCACTTCGTTGTAGCTTGTCCCTATGAGAAAAGAGAAGATCATGGTGGTAAACTTGTGTTGAAGAAGACCTCCAAAGCTCCCTACAAGAAACCTTTCGTCAAGAGGAACTCAACCAATAAGAAGCCGGGAGAAATTTCTTTGATCACACATGAAGAGTTCTCCTCCGATGATGATGAAGAAGAGGAAGATGAGGATACACCAAATGGTGTGGCGGCTCTTGCCACCACCTCTACTCCTTCATTCTCACTCTTCGACTCTCCAAATGAGAACCTCTCCAACAAGAACGTCACTTGTCTTATGGCAAGAGGAACGGAGGTATTATCATCATCACACTCCACTTCTTTAATCAATGATGATTTTGATGATGATTTATCTCTTGAGGTCAAAAAGGAACTAGTTGCTTTTGATGTGTTCATGAATAACTTGCAAGGGGAACACAAGAAACATGTTGTGGACCTCTTAAATCAACTTTCACACACACAAGAACTTCTAGATGAGAGATGTCAATTAGGAAGAGAGCACATGATTGAGATAGAAGCTCTTAATAATGCTCTAGAAGAAGAACAAGAAACTAGAATATCCCTTGAAACCAAACTAGAGGGCCTTGATGGTGCTAATGATCTCATTATTAATAAACTCATCAAGGAACATGATCATGCTAGTGCTAAATACAAAAAGGCTAAAAAGGATAAGATTGAGTTTGGTGTTGTTCATGGAAAACTTGCCGAGGATTTTAGGACACTTGACAAGGCTCACAAGGCCTTGGAAAGTGAACTATTGTCACTCACAAAGTCTCATGAAAAGATTCAAACTCAATTGATCAATACCCCCTCACCTAGTACATTCATTCCTTCTAGTTGTACAAATACTGTTGAAGAACATGCTAGGTTGAAGAAGAAGCTAGCTAAGACCTCCTTTCCCAAAGGAAACAAGTCTATTGATGATCTCTTAAACAAGCAAAGGTCAAATGGTGAAAAAGGGGGCATTGGCTTTGTCTCTATCACCAAGAAGAAGAAGAACAACAAGAAGAAGAAGGCCAAGCCCGCCCAAGAAAAGAACAAGGTCATTGTGGGAAGTAAGACCACAAGTGGAAAAACTATGTCTCATGATGACTGTGCAGGAAGTGCTAACCCTCACTATGTCTTAATGCGTGATTATTATGGTGATGTGTATGCAAAATATGTTGGCCCTTTTGATGGTTATATTGCATGGTCTATTTGGGTTCCCAAGACCCTTGTTGCTAACAAAAGAGGACCCATTGAAAAATGGGTACCTAAGAACTAGTTTGATCTTTTGTAGACCTATGCTTCCGGAGGATCAAAATGGGTGCTTGATAGTGGATGCACAAGTCATATGACCGGAAGCGCGTCTAGTGTCAAGGAATTGAGACCGAATGTTGATCAAATATCCGTTACATATGCCGACAAGTCAAAATCTAAGGTAATGGGTTTCGGCAAAGTTGTGGTTGCACACGATATCACTCTCGTGGACGTCATGCTTGTTGAGACCCTTGGGTATAATTTACTTTCAGTCCGTGCTCTAGGAAAGATGGGTTTTGCCGTCTTTATTGATGTTGATATTGTGATCCTCTTGTGGAGCAAGTCTCTAAAGGTTGCTTTCATTGGGTACGTCAAAGATGACTTGTATGTGGTGGACTTCTCGGGGAAAACCACAACAAGTCTGATGTGCCTATTCGGAAAAGCCGACGTGGGTTGGCTATGGCATCGCCGCCTAGCCCATGTCAACATGAGAACTTTGCAAAGCCTTCACAAGGATGGTCATATTGTTGGACTAAAAGAAAATGTTTGCTTTGCCAAAGATCGTGTTTGCAGGGCATGTGTAGAAGGAAAAATGCATGACTCTCCCCACAAGCCAAAGAACTACATCAAGTCAAAGAGGATCTTGGAGCTCCTTCATGTGGATCTCTTTGGTCCTCCCTCTCATGCAAGCCTTGGTGGGAAGAAATATTGTCTGGTAATTGTTGATGACTACTCAAGATACACTTGGGTATATTTCTTCAAGCTAAAAAGTGAGACCCAAGAGAACTTCATTGACTTCATCAACATGGCTCAACGCCAACACAATGTCCTGGTATTGACAATAAGAAGTGACAACGGTACCGAATTCAAGAACTACACATTGAATGGATTTCTTAGTGATGAGGGAATAAAACATAAATATTCTGCTGCATATACCCCTCAACAAAATGGTGTAGCTGAGAGGAAGAACCAGACTCTTATTGATATGGCAAGGACCATGTTGGTGGAGTTTAAGTCTCCATACAATTTTTGGGCTGAAGCCATCTCCACCGCATGCCATGCTTCAAACCGTCTCTATCTCCGCAAAGAATTGGTCAAGACCCCTTATGAGATACTTACCGGTAACAAGCCCAACGTCTCATACTTTTGGGTGTTCGGTTGTAAGTGCTTCTATCGTATTAAGGGTATTCATTTGTCCAAGTTTGATTCCAAAGCATTAGAGGGTATTTTTGTTGGTTATGGTCTCGAATCCCACACTTATAGAGTCTATGACATGCTCTCTGGAGTTGTCATAGAATCTTGTAGTGTGGTGTTTGAAGAATATGATGGTCCCCAAGCGGGATGTGTTGATGTTTGTGATGTAGATGATGAAATGCCTCAGGAAGCCATAGGAAGAATGGGTGCGGGCTTCATCCGTCCTTTTGAGGAACCCCTTATGGCGGATCGAGAAGAACTATGCTCTACTCAAGTGGAGCCCTCATCTTCACAACATCCACAAGCTCCGATCGAAGGGGACAATGACCCACACCAAGAACAAGTTGTGGACCCTCAACCCACTGATCAAGAAGATGCCTCCAACCAAGAAGTGATTGAGTCTCCATTTGCCAGAATGTCTAGTGGTGCTAAGGCCATTACACAAGGAAGATCTGTACAAACTGCCATAAGAACAACCGAATACCTAGCCAGTCGAGGGCTTGATCAAGACCAAGGTTAATCTCTGCCTCCTGTAGAAGAGGATATCTCCAATGATGATCAAGGTCAATTTGATGGTCATGACGAGGACCAATATGATGAAGTGATTCCCGCAAGAAACAACAAGGAAATCGAAACTTGTCGCCAAGCTAGAATGGATAGAATTTTGGAATTAAGAGACCACACTCTGGTAGGGGATGTAAGAAGAGGGATATCTACTTGAGCACAATTGAAGAACTTTGGTGAGCACCAAGCACACATTTCCATGGTGGAACCAAAGAAAGTATGGGAAGCTCTTGAAGATTCAGATTGGTTGGATGCAATGCACAAAGAGCTCAACAACTTTGAGAGAAACAGAGTATGGAAGTTAGTGGAGAAGCTAAAAGATTGCTGCAATGTCATAGGCACCAAGTGGATTTTCAAGAACAAGCAAGATGAGCATGGAATTGTGATAAGGAACAAGGCAAGATTGGTTGCACAAGGGTTCTCTCAAATTGAGGGCATTGATTATGGAGAGACTTATGGACCTGTGGCTCGTCTTGAGTCCATCTGTATCCTTCTTGCTTATGCGGCTCATCATAAATTTAAACTACAACAAATGGATGTAGAAAGTGCATTTCTTAATGGTCCATTGCATGAGTTGGTATATGTGAAACAACCCCCGGGGTTTGAGGATCCCAACTTCCCAAACCACGTCTACAAACTCGATAAGGCACTCTATGGGCTCAAACAAGCCCCACGCACGTGGTATGAGCACCTTAGAGAGTTGTTGTTAGATCGTGGGTTTGAGGTTGGGAAAATCGATCCCACTCTTTTTACTAAGAAGGTCAATGGGGAACTTTTTGTATGCCAAATCTATGTAGATGATATTATCTTTGGCTCATCTAACAAAGCTTTTAATGATGAATTCTCAAAGCTTATGACTGACAGGTTCAGGATGTCTATGATGGGAGAATTGAGAGTTTTTCTTGGCTTTGAGATCAAGCAAGTAAGAGGAGGAACATTCTTCAACCAAGCCAAGTATACTCAAGATATGCTCAAAAGATTCAACATAAAAGACCTAAATGGAGCTCCCACTCCCATGGCAACAAAGACTCATCTTGAACTAAATCCAAATGGTAAAGATGTGGATCAAAAGGTATATCGATCCATGATTGGCTCTTTGCTTTACCTTTGTGCATCTAGACCCGATTTTGTGTTGAGTGTAGGAGTGTGTGAAACATATCAAGCGGCTCATAAAGAAAGCCATTTGATGGCGGTCAAGAGAATCTTTCGATATTTGGTTCATACCCCAAACTATGGTATTTGGTATCCTAGGGGCTCAACTTTCTCTCTTTGTGGGTACACGGATTCGGATTGGGCTGGTGACAAGGATGATAGAAAATCAACCTCCGGGGCTTGCCAATTCCTTGGGAGGTCCTTGGTGTGTTGGTCTTCTAAGAAGCAAAATTGTATATCCCTTTCGACCGCCGAAGCCGAGTATGTGGCAGCTGCTAGTGCTTGTACACAATTGCTATGGATGAGGCAAACTTTAAAGGAATACGGTGTCCATTGTGACAAAGTGCCTCTTCTATGTGACAATGAAAGTGCTATCAATATTGCATATAACCCAGTGGATCATACAAGGACAAAGCATATTGAGATTCGTCATCACTTCATTAGAGATCATGTTGCCCGAGGTGATATTGAGCTATCATATGTGTCAACCAAAGACCAACTTGCCGACATTTTCACGAAGCCACTTGATGAAGCAAGATTTTGTTATTTGAGGAATGAACTAAATATCGTGGATTCTAGGAGCTTGACTTGATTACCTTGCATATTCACCTATGTATTGACCCATATTTGGTGTAGGTGCAGGCATGGAGATAGGGGGAGTGCGGTCCTAATACATTGGACTATCCCTCCCCCATAATGCCAACATTAATAAATTCAATACTACTAATATCATTTTGTGATATGTGAGTTTCATTGATGAGTAGTGGCTATGAACCCAAGGATAATTCTTCACGGTGTCATGCCACAAACTCTTACATGATGGCCTTGGCCATCGCCCTCTTCTTATTGAAGAGTTGGTTCTTGGTCCGTTTGATTTGGAACTTAATTTGACTTTTTCTTGAAAATCAATGTTTTCTTGGTTCTTCACAGTACATCATCTGAATCCCAGGCCTTTCCTCATCTCTAAACATGCTCCTCTAGCCACACATTTGTCCACTACTTGAAACTGGGGGTTTTGGTCGCGGGGAGGCCGGACTGTCCGCCCTAAACCAACCGGAGTATCCGGCCAGACCGGACTCTCCGCTTGATTCACTCCGGACATTCCAGCCGGGCCGGACACTCCGGTGAATATCACCCGGACACTCCGGCCCCGGCAGTTTCCAAATCGTAATAGGGGGTCGGGGAGAAGTGGACGGTTCAGTCCTCCTTCTTCCCCCGACTCCCTCTTGCTCTCTGCCTGCTGCCCCTGACCAAGGACTCCACCGGGAGGGCTCCTCCACCCCGGATCCAGCCGTTGCCGCCGGCCATTCTCTTCCCTTTGCCGCTGGGATCCATTCCCCTCCGGTGAAGGACACCATGGATGCTGGTATAGTGCCCCTCCCCTTCCCATACCTAGGGTTTGATCTAGATGAACTTTTGGGGGCTATGTCTCACCTAGATCCATGGATACATCATATAGCGTGCAATACTAGTCCTGGCAGTGGTCCTAGCAATCCCGATCTGCAATGGTTGAACACACTCGAACTTCCCCTAAAATCGTCAAGACTCTAGCCGGAATGTCCGACGTGTACGGGCCGGACACTTCGGTACGACCGGAATGTCCGGTTATTATGCACCGGAACGTCCGGTCGTGGCGGAGTCTCCGGGATGATTTTGCCGGACAGTCCGGGTGTTTTTCGCCAGTTCAGCTCCTGCATTACTTTGACTACTACTACATGTTTGTATCTTCTGGACAAGTGTGCTTACCCCATATCCTATCCTTCTACTCTGATCTCACAGGTGGTTCTCGTCCTCGCCGGCCTCGGGCTGCTAAGCAGGCACATCCTCGCAGGTTCCGTGATGAAGAGTTTGACGTTCATGTAGATCCTTCTATGGTGAGGCAGGCTGCTCGTGACCGTGCTGCAGCAAAACAGGAAAATGTCAAAAAACTGAAAAGGGATGAAGCCAAGCGCATGACGTTTGAAGCATTGACCACTCTGGCAGATTTGGGTACCGAGGAGTTTGTGGAGATGAGAGTCCAGCAGTTCTACTCTCTGCCTCGCACCTCGGATGATGATTGCTTCTGGAGAAATGAACAAGCCCTACTATTCTCTGAGGTGTTTTGTGGGTTCAGGACTGTTGTGTGCCCCATGCAGTGGTTGGATCTCGAGAAGCTCCAAGCACACAGGTACTTTGAGGACGCTCTGTGGGTAACAGAGAAGATGGGGCTACACACCATCTTTCAAGTAAAAGAAGACTATAATGTTGAGTTGGTCCAGCAGTTCTATGCTACAGTGGTCTTTGGGGACACTACGGATATTCCCCTTGAGTGGATCTCTGGCACTACTAGGTGCCGCTCCAGCATGGCTCAGTTTGCATAGATTCTTGGATTGCCTTTCAATCCCAATGCTCCTAGTGGTCTCAGAATGCATGTTCATGGTCAGGCATAAGACAAGCAGATGTTGGCCCCAATCTACTCTCAGAATGGTGTGGCTGGCCAAACCATCAACATCAAGCTCATCTACAACATTCTGCTTCGCATGTTTCGCCATACACTCACTCCCAAGGCGGGCAACAAGGATGAGATGAGAGGTGCAATAATCAATCTTATGGCACATGCTCACTCTATGTATACTCATGGTCCTGACCACCAAGGTGGTGCTATTGATGTCATGGATTTCATCTATCAGGACTTGTACAAGTGCATCACTGACAATAAGTGCCCTCTGTTTTCTCCCTATGTGATGAAGCTCATTGCTGCTCAGGCTCCAGCAACTCCATTGCTCTACACTGATCTTGTTCCACACCTTCCTGCCAAGCTACAGAGGAAGGCTGCCCCCACCACCAAGGCTCCTCGTGGCTACCCCCCTGCTCAGGACATATTTGAGGATGATGTGATGGATGCAGATGATTCTGACAGTGATGATGAGGGGGTACCAGAGGCTGTGACCCGTGGCCGTCGCATGAAGCATGCCAGCAATGCATATCGCTTCACCACCTCTAAGGAGGAAGTACACAAGAAGGTGAAGAAGGCCTCCTGGTGGAAGAAGCTTCTCCTATGCCAGAACATTGACATTCGCCATGGACAGTATGAGGCATACAAGGCTAACAGGAATATCATGAAGGAACTCAAGCGGATCAACCAGCCCATGGATGTTGATCCCTCTCAGCAGCAGGCATCAGATGGCACTCTTTCCTACGGTCACTAGAGTCAGGGTCGTGTGGACTGGTCCATGTTTGAGGACGTGACTTCTTCTTCTCACCCTCACGGTCAGAGCTTGACTCAGGGTGATCATCAGGGTGAGGATGACGACGAGGATGAGGATGAGGAGGAGGATGCCGACTACGACTTCAGTGGCTAGAGTTGGCTTTGGGGACGTTTTAGTTGTGCTCTTTTCCCTTTTTGGCGTCTCGATGCCAAAGGGGGAGAAGCAGCCCCTTTATTAGGTTGCTGCCGGGATTTGCATGGTTACACGAGTGCTTCACGTTATTTCGATTTGCCTCTTTGAAGCCTCGTGTTCGCTATCTTACTTTACTTGTTTGAGTACTATGGTGTGTTGAACTCAGTTGTGTGTTGTGACATGCTTACCCGGTTTTGTTAACGACTTTGTTATGCCTAGCATATCATTCTAGTGGTTATTATCATGTCATACCTTGTTAGCTACAAAACCTAGTGAGGATGTGATCCTAGGGTGTGTGATTGTCTTAAAACGCAAAGCTAAAATGGTCACACATCTAGGGGGAGCCTCACTATTTTTTGTATATCTCCTATTGTGAATTTTATTACCTATCATGTTTGCAAATCCTTGGGTTGTCATCAAACACCAAAAAGGGGGAGATTGAAAGGGAATTTATGCCCTTCCTATTATTTTGATGTTTGTTGACAACACTTGGATAGGTTAATCTGTTGTTAAATGTTGCAGGAGATATCAGATAGTTGAGAGTTGTTTCCTTAAGGAAAAGAGCTCCCCTGGATCCTGTCTATGCTATGAAACCTGTCCCAACCGGACTGTCCGCCCCTGGCCGGACTGTCCGGTTGGATCCGTTTGGACTTTCCGCCCCTGGGATGTGGGCGTCTTTCCTGGACATTCAGAACACCATATCGGACTCCTCAGGGATACGGTCCGGAATCTGGCCGGAATCTTCTCTGGCCGGAGTGTCCGGTGAGTTTGCCTCGGAGTGTCCGGCCCTAGGGGCTTATCGATCTTCCTGGACATTCAGAATGCCTCATCGGACTCCTCCCAGACTCGGTGCCAGAAACTTTGCCAGGCCGGAGTATCCGGCGGGTGTCAACCGGAGTGTCCGGCTGGGCCGGACTGTCCGGCTTGTATTTGCTGGACTGTCCGGTGTAAGTGGCTCCCAACAGCTCTAATTCCAGGGGCCCTATAAATAGGCCCCTTCTTCTACCTTGGAAGCTGCTCGTCGAGTTCAAGAAAAGCATCACCATTTGAGCCACAAAATCCACAAGAACTCTTCACTCAACCATCCAAAGTCGTTGATCTTTGGAGAATCGAAGGAGGAGGCCTTGATCTACTACTTCACCAAGAGAGATTTCCATTTCCCCCTCATTCACTTGAGGGCCCCTTGTTCTAGGGTTTCCTTGGAAACCCTAGCTTGTGATTTGGTCTTACAAGCTTGTCTTTGATTGTTTGACAGCTTGCTTGTATTCGGGAGCCTCCAATTAGGTTGTGGATGTGTGCCTCGAACTTGTTGTAAAGGTGCCGGCTTCCACCTCGAAGGTTGCCGTTATAGTGGAAGGTGAATCGAACCCTTTGGGGTGAGGTTCATCGCAGAACAAGGGAGGCCTCTCGTGGCATTGGTGGTTTGATACCACCCCCTCTCCAAACGTAGACGTACTTCCCCTCAAAAGGAAGGAACTACAGGAAACAAATCCTTGTGTCTCCGAGCGCTCCACCTTGGTTACCTCTATCCTTTACCGCACTTTACATCTCTAGTTCTTGCATAGTTCTGTGCTAGTTGACATATAGGTAAATTCACCTTAGTTGCATAATCTAGAGAATTTACCTTTTGTGTCGAACCCTAATTTGATTAAGAGTAAAATTTGGAGTAGCACCTATTCACCCCCCCCTCTAGGTGCCCATACGATCCTTTCAGATAGTACCAGATGCAATAGACTCCACCACATTTTCCCACACAGGATACACAGACCCAGGGTGATGGGTCAACTCTACCTCCCCGTAATGTGGGGCCACCCAGAAGGTACAGATGGAGTTCACCGGTGCCAGGGCAACCTCGTGACCGATGACAGTGATATCTATCTATGTATGAGACATATGTATATATATCTATGTATGAGACTTGTATCTATCTATGTATGAGACACCTTTCTATTATTTCACATTTTTTATTCGACAAAAACTTCAACATAGCTTGCAACACACTTCAACATAACTTGCGGTACATAAATAAGAGCGCTCTCTTCTAGCTTGTCAATGCTCTTCTTGGCCCGTGTCTTCTTCACGGCCTGCGCCTTCTTCATGGCCTGGTCTTCTTGCCCTTACCCTTCGATGATGCCTTCTTATTGTCCTGCGCCTTGTCCCAATCAGCCCTCGCCTTGGTCCCAATGGGGGTGGCATGAAGATATCATCTTCTTTCTCGCCCTTACCCTTTGATGATGCCTCGACCGATGATGCATTGCTCTTATCCTTCGACGATGCCTCGCCCTTACCCTTCGATAATGCCTTCTTCTTGACCAGCCTTTTGTCCCACTTAGCTCTCCACTTAGTCCCAACGGCAGGCGTCATGAATATATCATGTTCATCTTCACTCTCTTCTAGCTTATCATTGCTCTTCTTGGCCCGCGCCTTGTAACGCCCTACTCTATCCCTTGTACCATCGACCGGCAGCATGAAGAGATCGTCAGAGTCTTCACTCTCGTTTATCCACAGCCAAGGGTGCTTGGCTTCCCTCTGCCTTGCCTCTTTGTTGAAAAATCTTTGCTTGCCCCACCTAGCATTGATCCGCAGAAGCTCTTGCCGTATCTCCTCTGAGGTCCTCGGCCACCCTTTTCTATGTAATCCTTAACCCAGCTCAGTGAGGAGATAATGACTAGCAATTAGTTCCTCCAATGGGGCTGGATTATTGTATATCCTAAAGTTCCTGCCCAAATGAAAAAGGTCGACGAACATGTTTGTCTCGAAACTGCGGTCATAGGGAAAACCGGGAAACATACTGGCTAAAACGTGATGGTTTTGCTTACACAACTTCGTGAGGAGGAGGTTTTATAGGGTAAACGAACAAAAAATGGCGGGAAACATTCTGGCAGGAAACATTCTGGTGGGAAACCTTTTGGCAGGAAATATTTTGATGGGAAACATTTTAGCGGGAACCATTTTGGCGGGAAACATTTTGGCGGGAAGAATTAAGATACATTGTCTCTGAAATTAACTGACAAGTACAAACTAATGTTGAACTTAAGATACATCACAACACTGCAACTGAAATGAAGATACATCATGACACTATAACTGAAATGAAGATAAATCATGACACTACAACTGAAATGAAGATACATCAGGACACTACAACTGAAATTAAGATACATCGGGACACTACAACTGAAGTGAAGATACATCGGTACTGATACATACATCTACCTGCCCTGAGTCCAGCGTGGGTACTTCCCGGTCTTGTCCCCACGTTCCTCTGCTGCCCGCACCTCGACAACCCTTTCTCTTAATCTCTTCCTTTCCACCTCACGGGCCTCCTTATGCACATGTTCCTGCCACTCCTCTTCCTCCCTTCTCTTCATGCTCAGCTCACGGTTTCGAGCTTGCTCCGCTCTGAATTCTTTCATTTCTCTCTCCCGTTCCTTCTTCTCCTATTCGGCCATCCTTTCGACACGTTCCTCTTCGTGAAAGGAAGCCCACGCAGCTCGGTTCGTATCATGACACTCTAACGTGGCCCAGCTGGCTGCTCCGTGTCAATCCAATAGTACCACTTGCAAAGTGGAGGAGGAGACTGCAAGCAAATCAATGGAATGATTAAAAGAAGAGATAATAATGTGAATCGTTCATATTAACCATGCTCTGGGAACGTACCGGAGGCCTCTCGTACGACGAACTTGATTGCCGGGATGGGCTTGCATCGTAGTTGGGACACATGAAAAACTTCATGCCCATGCAGGTGGAGAAATCGATTGATTCCTTGACCTTCGCGAGATGGCCGTACCAACAATGCTCGTGTGTCACCCCTTGTGGCAACCTGACATCTTTCATCTTCCTAGGCCTATACTCTGGGTCCGAACAGGGCACACTCATAACAGAGAGGGGAAGGAATTGCGAGAGAACGAGAAAGAACAGATGAACTGGATGAAGAGATAACATCTCGGTGTTAGGATTTATAGGAGCAACTAGGAGGAATTGGAGGGAGGAAAAGGCGGAAAAAACGACAGGAAGAACTGGTGGGAGAAAAACAGCACGAAAGAGTGGCGGGAGAAATACTAGCGGGCGATATGACACGAAATACTAGCGGGAGATGACCCGCAGGGAAACAAAAGATGAATTAGGCTAACACGCTACATGATCCATGCAGGCTTCAAGGCAATCTGCCTGTAATCGGCGCTTCAAAGGCCGACCAGCCCCGTCGGCTCTTCAAATGCCGAATGGCGGCCTGACACCCTCTGACAGCCCGGTCGGCTGTTCAATTGCCGACCGCACCGCTTTGGCGTTTGAAGTACCAACGGTCGCATGGAGTTGCTTCATCAGGAGCATGCTGCATCCGCTTCCTTATCGCGCTGAGTATGCCCGGATGCCTGTCATGAAGGACGCACACATTCGGTACATCTATCTTCAGCTGCCTAAAAAACCATACCCAACTCTTGGTGTTCTCGCTCTCCATGAAAGCAAATGCAAGTGGAACAACTTGATTGTTCCCGTCTTGACCTATGGTAGTCAAGATCTAACCCCTGTACTTGCCAGTGAGAAATGTACCATCCTCACAAATGACTGGTGGTCAGTGAGTGAAAGCTTCTATGCATATAACAAATGAGAAGAAGACTCGATGCAACACCCTTAAGTTAGGTTCTTGAGGCAACGTAAAGTGTTGGATGTCGACGTATGTGCCTGGATTTCTAGCCTACAATGTCTGGAGCATCCGAACAACACAGTTATATCTGTCTCGAAAAGAACCAAATCTTGCCTCCAGTGCCCCATGCTTAGTCCTCCAAGCCTTTCCGTAAGAAATATTGTAGCAAAATCTGACAGCAACTTTGTTGATGATAGCTTTCACCACCATGGCTTTGGTCTCCACTATCTCAATGTATAACAGTCTGGCTAGGAGGGTTGACATGAGATTATGATGGTCTTGAAGGATGTGGGGAAGTTGTCATATGTGCTGCACAACATCGGTAACCTTCCAGTTGGTTTCATACATAGGAACATGGGCATGGACCTTGGCCGGACATCCGGCTTCCTTATAGACCAATGTCAAATATTTTTGGGATGACACTGTCGTTTTGAAGACCCGTTGTGTGGACAATGCCCACTCAATGATTCCTTCCTGCAGATGTCTCTTGCTAGGATATAATGCACCCAGGGAGATGTTGTTCGCGTGATAGTGCCACGCGGAATCATGCCCATCGTTCACATCCATTGCTACTGTGTGGTCATCATTCCATGATGTCGGAATTGGTTGGACGATCTCTTCTTGATTAGACTCGGTGGAATCATGAGAGTTATCACTGTGGCCTTCTGAATCTTCGTCTTCCATCTAATCTTGCAACCAACCTTCATGTATCTCATCTTCGTCGGCCTCACCGCTGAAAATATTTTCTCCTGTTCCATGACTACCTTCAGCTGATTCATAACCACCATCATCGGTGTGTGCATAACTAATCTGACCAGGTTCATAACCACCACCGCCATCTTGGCCTTGACTGCTCTGGCCAAGATAGTAGCCACCACCACCTTCGTCTTCGGCTTGACTGCTCTAGTCATGATCATAACCACCACCAGCATGTTGTGTCTGACTACTCTGGCCCTAATCATACCTAGGCTCTTTTACCATAGGAAGCACTAAGACAGTGGGGTTAACTCTCCTTTTCTCATAGGCTTTCACCCATTTGACCCATTTATCTTGCACTTCTATCACTCTCAAATAAAAATCAGGTTTAATCCTTGACTTAGTCCATAATACATGCACACCGATAGTATGGGTCAGAGGGAGCCCTAATCGAGCAGATAACCAATCCTTCAACTCAATAACATGCACTATTTCAGGACCCTGGAGCACTTCATTAATAAAATTAAACTCACCCAAATCAACTTCGTGCTTGTTTGTTTTGACGACACCGTTACCATAGTGGAAACTAAACACTACATTATTTGACATAACTTCTGACCTAAAAAATACCGCAATTTGTCAAATGCCCGTACAATGGCACATTATAGTCTACAAATATACTTCTAATCCTATAGCAGAATAATCTTGCAGCTAACAGACCACATCCAAAGCTACCGATAAACATACACAAATGACTGCAGTTAGCAAGAAGGGTTTACCCTTGAAGCGTGCGAAGTCCTACCGCGCAGCAGCCTGCACTCACCGGATCGGCACCTCCACCATGCAGCTCTCTCAAGCTACAGCCCTAGCCTCCACCGTAGCCATTGCTCCCTAAGAACACCACCAAATCCCTCAACAAAAAAGCCTCAGAACACTCCACCAGGCTATCAGATGAGTAGATCTATACTCTACTAGCTTCCTAATGTGTTTCAGCAGCAACTTTAGCTCGAATTCTCAACGAAATTAGGCTAAAAATTGGTGCAGTTTTGCAAGGAAACGAGAGGAACTACGAGAAGCCAGGAGGAAGAGGAAGAAGAAGGACGCCCGCGAGGCTGGCCGACGCGCGCGAGGGGATAAGAAGAGGAGTGCTCGGTGTTTCAAAAATTGATAGCACTGGTCAATGCTTTAAAAGCCGAGCGGGGATGCTCCTCTGCTGTCGGCCGACAACCCGACAAGGTGGGGCCTGTCTCCACTATCCTCGGCAAATAAAAAGCCGACCAGGCGTGGTCGCTACTTCAAAAGCCGAGCTGGAGTGGTCGGCTGTACAAAAGCCGACCGGGCGTGGTCGACATTTGAAAAGATGACGCCACGCTAGATTCGTTGTTCCCTCCATTCACGTATTATTCCTAGAATTTAATTAAAAAATCGTATTATTTAAAAATCCTATTGGATCCAAGTACACGAAGAGGAGAGAGAAGATAGATGGGTTTTGATATATTGCATAATGATTCACCAAAGCGTACATAGAAATATATATGGAATATATGAGGGGGAGAGGGAAACCCTAACCGGTACAACCGGAATATATGACTCAACACCCCCTATAGTCGAAACTTGGGAAGGCACAATGTTGCAGTCAAAACTTGGGAAGGCACAATGTTGCAGTCAAAACTTGGGAAGGCAGAATGTTGAGACTGGTTCGAATTTTTTGGAAAATAGTAGTGGGCAATCCTTTGGTGAAGATGTGGACAAACTATGAGCTGGTGGGTATATGGACGATACGTTGTAAACGTATCTATAATTTTTGATGTTCCATGCTTGTTTTATATCTACTTTCTTATGTTTTGTCCACACTTGGGAGTATTTTTACACATTTTCTGGAACTAACCTATTCACAAGATGCCACAGTGCCAGTTGCCTGTTTTCTGCCATGTTTGGTTTCAGAAAAGCTAGTATGGAAATATTCTCGAAATTGGACCGGACAAAAGCCAAAGTCAATATTTTACCCAAGGCAATACAGAGTCCAGAGGGGAGACGAAGTGGCGCACCAGGGCAGCCACACCTAGTAGCGGCGCAGCTTGGGGGGCATGCCACCAGGGGGTGTTGGCCCCCTGGTACTCTACCGACCTTGCCCCTTCGCCTATAAAAACCTCCCGGGACGAAAACCCTAAGTACCCGATCAAAATTTCACGAAAGAGTCTGTAGCCGCCGACATCTCCATCCCTAGATCGGGAGGGATCTGAAGCTCTTCCCGGCACCTTGCTGGAGGGGAGAGATCACCATGGAGGCCTTCTTCATCACCATGCCTACCTCCGGTGTGATGCGTGAGTAGTTCATCCATGGACTACGGGTCCATGTAGTAGCTAGATGGTTGGTTCTCCTCCTTTGTGCTATCATGTTTAGATCTTGTGATCTCCATTCATGATCAAGATCATCTATTTGTAATCTTACATGTTGTGTTTACGGGGATCCGATGGATATTGAGATGCTATTTCAGATTGATTATTGATTCTATCATGTCTATGTTATTTGTGATCTTGCATGCTTTCCGTTGTTAGTAGCTATCTTGGCCAAGTAGATGCTAGCAACTCCAAGAGGGAGTATTTATGCTTGATGGTGGGTTCATTGCTCTAATAATCTGGGGAAGTGATAGGAATCTCTAAGGTACTAGATGTGTTATTGCTACTAGGGAGAAAACAACAATTCTTTGTCCATGGGACAATCGTATTGTTTACTTTACACACTTTGCTTAATGCAATTATCTGTTGCTTGCAACTTAATACTGGAGGGGGTTCGGATGATAACCTGAAGGTGGATTATTAGTCATAGATGAAGTTGGATTACGGTCTATGTATAATGTTGTAATGCCCAATGAAATCTCATAGGAGTCAAGATGATTAGTATATGCATGTATACTTTCTCGGTGTCTGTTAATTGCCCCGCTGTAATTTGTTCACCCAACATGTCATCTATCTTAAGGAGAATCACCTCTAGTGAACTATGGACCCCAGTCCATTCTTTTACCATCAATCTACCATCTATTTACTGTATACTATTTACTTTCTACAAGCAATTACTATCTTTCACACAATATGTTTAATCCTTCGTTTTTAGCAAAACCGGTGAGATTGACAACCTCACTGTAAGTTGGGGCAAAGTTATGTGGTTGTGTTGTGTAGGATTCCAAGTTGGAAACAACACCTTGGAGGTGTTTTCTTGCTTCTACTAGTTCGATAACCTTGGTTTCACAACTGAGGGAAAACTTGCTGTTGTGCTCATCATACCTTCCTCTTGGGGTTCCCAACGAGCTCGAATATATTTTGAGCCATCAAGACTATTTTCTGGCATCGTTGCCGGGGAGTCAAGGACAACTTCACAAGGGGAGTCCTTCATAACCAATCTCTTTACTTTTTTTCTTAGTTTATTTCTTCTTTGTTTTCTTGTTCTTTTTATCAAAAATATAAAAAATTAGTTCCTACTATAGTTGTTATTTTCGTTGGTCTGTTATTGTCTTGCTTTATCATGCTTTCTATCAATGGTTAATTTCTTTGAAATTGAATCTAATTGGCAAGGTGGGTTCACGGAAGAACACAAATATTATTATAAGGAACATCGCTTGTCACAAAAAGGGAAACACTTGTTGGAACAAATCAATAAATTATATACCATTGCTAGAAACATGTGCTCTACTTATAATGTTACTTATTGCTTTGATAAATCTTGTTGCTGTAAGAGGTCTAAACACCTCCCTTTTCAATGTGAGTATAATGATGATGTTACCATATCTTCTTATGTTAAGGGAAATTATGACTTTTATGATGTGGAACAAATTGAAGAATTTATTGCTTGGAAGGGTTTATTTGAACTAGCTTATTTGCTTGAAATACTGATGATGCACCTTATAAATATGAGGTTTATGATATACTTAAATTTTGCTTTGATCATTACAAGGAAGAAACTGGCTATATTCTTGAATATCTTAATAAATGCTCTCCACCAGCAGAAGAGACTAATGACTTGCAGGAGCCTATGGAAGAAGAAATTGCTGAAACTGGAAGCTCATTGGATGAAAAAGAGGAGGAGAGTGATGATCAAGAGGAGGAAGAATTGATCTACCCATTCCTACCTTGTAATGAGAGTAACTCTTTACCCCATACATTATTTGATTGTCCACCATGCTTACCAAAGGAGGATGAATGTTATGTTCCTGTGGATTCTTTTGAAAATGTTTATAATAAAGCTCTAGATGATGGTCCTATATTGGTTGATAATATTAATTGTACTACTATTGAAAATGAGATTGACCAGTCATCTTGTTATAAATTTGTTAAAAGTGGGTTTGAAGGTTTTAATCCCACTATTTTTGAACTTGATAAAATTATGTGTTTGTAGATCATGAAAAGCATGCTTTATGTGATAGTTATATTGCTGAGTTTATTCATGAGGCTACTGAAAATTATTATTAGAGAGGAAAATATGGTTGTAAAATTTTTCATGGTACTGAAACACCTCTCTTTTTGCTGAAAGTTTTGACGTTACTCTCGTTTTATATTCCTATGCATGTCACTTTGTTCTTTGTGAATTTATTTGCGTATAAGATTCCTATGCATAGGAAGTGGGTTAGACTTAAATGTGTTTTGAATTTACTTCTTGATGCTCTCTTTTACTTCAATTCATATTTCTTATGTGAGCATCATCGAAATTCTTATGCCTAGCTCAAAGGCGTTAAAGAAAAGCACTTATTGGGAGATAACCCAAATTTTTAGTCAATAAAATTTTCTTTTGTTGAGTCTTGGAAGTTGCCTCTGTAATAACCTCTCCTTATCCTTTTGGTGTGGTTTTTGTGCCAATAGTAACCTCTAATGAGAGAGGAGTAAGACTTGGAAAAGTTATTGTCCCGAAACAGATTTTTGTGCTTCGCTGTAAAAATTCGTGAAAAATCTCTGTATGTCGGATTGAGCTGTAATTTGTTGTGATTCTGCCCTAGGTTGTTCTACAACTTTCCTTAGTTTAGCACTTTTCGATTTGAGCAATAGAAGGTCTTTGAAAAATCGGTTTTTACCTGCTGGTCTGTTTTGACAGAATTCTACCATTATTTGCATTTGCCGCTTAATCTCTTTCTCGTTGAGTTCTCTTTGATCACTTGAACTTTTAAAAGGAATTGCTTCAGTATCTTTTGTTTTAATGGAAGTTTTACTTGTGTTGAAACTGAACCTAAAGACTTGTTATCTTGAATACACTAATGTCGCTAATGAAGATTGTGTGAAGTTTTGTATGAAGGAAATTTTAAAGTGTAGGGAAGAACAATTTGATAAGATGAAGTATGGAAAAAAGCTCAAGCTCGGGGATGCCACTCGTGTCACCCCAAGAAATATTCAAGAAGGACAAGCGTCAAATCTTGGGGATGCCCAAGGCATCCCCTTCTTCATCAATAAAAATCTCAGGTTTCTTCCAAACACTTCATTTTTATTGTTTCATGCACAATTGTGTTGTTCTTGGAGCGTCTTCATTTTGTTTTTAGTTTTCTTTTGCTTAGTTTGCTTGAATAAATTGGTTGGACCCCTGCATTCATACATAGTTTCAAATAAGTTGATTTGGATAGGAAAATAGTAGGAAAGTTCATGCTTATAAGTGGTACAAAAAGGAGCTTGTTTTGACTGTGACTTAGACTTTATCATGTCATGCTTGATATTGCTTTGACTTTATCCTTAGTGATTATTGCAGTAGAATGACTTGTTACAAACAATTGAGATTTCTTAATGTGCCTTGAAATAATCATGCGTCGTTGTTTTAGCATATAAAAGCATAATATTGTGGTATTCTCCTTTGATGCTTTATTTGGGTTGACATGGCGCATGCTCACACCATGTGAAGACTATACCAAGTCACCATAGCCTCTATGATCATTTAGTTTTCGACTTGTAATATCACTTTATGCTTTAATCAATAATGTTTTGTCGCTTTGCATGATTATGGCCATTATTGCTGTCTTAGTTGGTCGCCCCCAGTCTTTTGCTAGCCTCCACATGTACCAAGTATGAGTTCCACTCATGCATCCAACTCCAAATAAAACCAAGTTACTCCAAAGAGTCCACCATACCTACATATTAGCGTTATTGCTATTCCAAGTATATTCATGTTTTTATCTACCTTCCAAATTAAACATGTTATGTGAAAATTAGTGATTAAAGCTCTCACAAACTTGATGGCACACTTTACTTTCTTGCACTTAATAAACTTGAACCATTGTGCCCATATTATGTTGCATATATGCTTGTGCTTTTTAAGTTGTGAATTAGCAGAACCATGTTACCATGGGGAACGCTTTCAACATTGCACATTATTTAGTTGATATCATGATTCTTTTGCTTATGGATCCCAGCGGTGTGAAATAAAATGGGAGCTTGTAAGCTCATGGAGTTTGTATATGTGTTATAGAAATGCCTGGGCAGCTAGCCTAAGCCATGCCTAATCATGGTGGAAACTTGCAGCATAACCATAGTGAGCAATCTGTGAAGCATCCTCAATAAAAACCTATGCAATAGCAAATAAAAAGATTGCTGAGATGCTCATTGTCTGCTTGCCTTGTCATTTTGATATGGGAAAGCTTCCGTATCATCGGGCAAGGGGTACCCCGTTGGCGGTTCTCTATGATACACATGTACTTACAATGAAAATAACTTACTCATGACTAAAGTTGAGTAGCATGAAGTTCGGTACTCGTAAGCAAGGGGCATGAGATTTTCAACTTATAACTTGTCAAGCATATCCTCATATTTGTTCACTTTAACCTTAACCACCTAAAGATGCTTATGATAGGGGCAATGAGAGCTGAAAGCTAATAAGTACCATAATTTTTGGAAGCTCTTTATGAGACTTGAATCCCTCCTTCCTTCTATGAAGGGCCTTTCTTTTACTTTTATGTTGAGTCTCCATCTTCTATCTTTATGCACCTATTGAGAGAGCATAGTGGTCATTCTTAGTTTAATGTTCATTGTCCCAAAACTTGTTGATTGATTCATAACTTTGATATTGCTTATTCTTAATTTTTTTTGTATCTAGTCACCCTTATGAACTTTGAAGGTGTCCTATGCATTTATGTTTTGCTATACCATGAGGGACAAGTTGATTACCACTCTTATTATGTTTTCTATATGTGAAACAAACAAACGTCTTTCAAAGCATTGTTATTCATCAATCTTTTGTTTGTACCTCTTAATGTTACAAAATAGTTGCTATGTCTTATTGTTAGAACTATATCTTTCATGTCTATGTTAAAGTACTATGATCCCAACTATCAATGTTTTACAAATACCTTGATCAAGATTATGATGGTGCATGTCACCTCAAAAATTATTATTTTTATCACTTACCTACTCGAGGATGAGCAGGATTAAGCTTGGGGATGTTGATACGTTGTAAACGTATCTATCATTTTTGATGTTCCATGCTTGTTTTATATCTACTTTCTTATGTTTTGTCCACACTTTGGAGTATTTTTACACATTTTCTGGAACTAACCTATTCACAAGATGCCATAGTGCTAGTTGCCTGTTTTCTGCTGTTTTTGGTTTCAGAATAGCTAGTAAGGAAATATTCTCGGAATTGGACCGGACAAAAGCCAAAGTCAATATTTTACCCGAGGCAATATGGAGTCCGGAGGGGAGACGAAGTGGCGCACCAGGGTGGCCACACCTGGTGGTGGCGCGGCCTGGGGGGCGTGCCACTAGGGGGTGTGGGCCCCCTGGTACTCCACTGACCTTGCCCCATCGCCTATAAAAGCCTCCCGGGACGAAAACCCTAAGTACCCGATCAAAATTCCACGAAAGTCTGTAGTCGCCGCCATCTCCATCCCTAGATCGGGAGGGATCGGAAGCTCTTCCCAGCACCTTGCTGGAGGGGAGAGATCACCCTGGAGGCCTTCTTCATCACCATGCCTACCTCCGGTGTGATGCGTGAGTAGTTCATCCATGGACTACGGGTCCATGTAGTAGCTAGATGGTTGGTTCTCCTCCTTTGTGCTATCATGTTTAGATCTTGTGATCTCCATTCATGATCAAGATCATCTATTTGTAATCTTACATGTTGTGTTTACGGGGATCCGATGGATATTGAGATGCTATTTCAGATTGATTATTGATTCTATCATGTCTATGTTATTTGTGATCTTGCATGCTTTCCGTTGTTAGTAGCTATCTTGGCCAAGTAGATGCTAGCAACTCCAAGAGGGAGTATTTATGCTTGATGGTGGGTTCATTGCTCTAATAATCTAGGGAAGTGATAGGAATCTCTAAGGTACTAGATGTGTTATTGCTACTAGGGAGAAAACAACAATTCTTTGTCCATGGGACAATCGTATTGTTTACTTTACACACTTTGCTTAATGCAATTATCTGTTGCTTGCAACTTAATACTGGAGGGGGTTCAGATGATAACCTGAAGGTGGATTATTAGTCATAGATGAAGTTGGATTACGGTCTATGTATAATGTTGTAATGCCCAATGAAATCTCATAGGAGTCAAGATGATTAGTATATGCATGTATACTTTCTCGGTGTCTGTTAATTGCCCCGCTGTAATTTGTTCACCCAACATGTCATCTATCTTAAGGAGAATCACCTCTAGTGAACTATGGACCCCGGTCCATTCTTTTACCATCAATCTACCATCTATTTACTGTATACTGTTTACTTTCTACAAGCAATTACTATTTTCCACACAATATGTTTAATCCTTTGTTTTCAGCAAAACCGGTGAGATTAACAACCTCACTATAAGTTGGGGCAAAGTTCTGTGGTTGTGTTGTGCAGGATTCCAAGTTGAAAACAACACCTTGGAGGTGTTTCCTTGCTCCTACTGGTTCGATAACCTTGGTTTCATAACTGAGGGAAAACTTGTTGTTGTGCTCATCATACCTTCCTCTTGGGATTCCCAACGAGCTTGAATATATTTTGAGCCATCAATGGACCACTTCGGACTCTCCAAGTGCAACACGGTCATGAACAAAATGTAAGTCTATCTCGGTATGCTTTTTCCGTTGATGCTGCATAGGGTTTGTCGACAAGTAGGTGGCACTGATGTTGTCACAATAGACAACAATTGCTTTAGTAGCAGGATGATGCAACTCGAGAAGAAGCTGTCAGAGCCATACCGATTCAGCAACACAGTTAGCCACTGCATGATATTCAGCTTCAACACTAGAGCGAGACACCGTTTGCTGTCGTTTGGAAGACCAAGACACTAGGTTGGTGCCAAGAAACACGTAGAAACCAGAAGTGAATTTACGTGTATCAGGGCAGCCGACCCAATCTGCATCAGAATATGCCATGAGCTTAGAGGAAGATCCGTTATGAAGCTGAAGGCCAAGATGCGCAGTCCCTTTCACATAATGCAAGATCCAATTGACAAGCTGAAGATGAACCTCCCGAGGAACATGCATAGATAAGCATACTTGCTAGATATCATAGGACAAACCCGGCCTCGTGAGTGTCAAATATTGGAGCGCCTCGGCAAGACTTTGATAAAATGAGGGATCAGAAACAGGATGACCATCTTGCCTAGAAATCTTGCACTTGGTGTTAATCGGTGTAGCAAAAGGTTGCAATTTAGCATATCGGCCTGCTCGAAAAGTTCGAGGGCATTATGTTGTTGTGAGAGAAACAACCCATGAGATGTACGATGCACATTAACTCCGACAAAATTATGTAGAGGACCCAAGTCACTCATGGCGAACTCGGAGTTGATAGATGTGATGACCCCATTAAGCAGAGTGGTTGTGCTGGCTGTGAGTATGATGTCGTCGACATACAAGACGATGTAGGTGGTGGCAGTGCTAGACCTAAATATGAATAATGAGGAGTCACTTTTGGAGGATGCAAAGCCGAGTGAATGAAGATATGTAGTGAACCAAAGAAACCATGTAGGCGGTGCCTATTTGAGTCCATAGAGAGATTTATTGAGCTTTCAAACATGAGTGGGGTAAATAGCATCAACAAAACTAGTTGGCTTAACGTCCAACTAATGAATAGGCCACAACTGAGAAGTTGCAATGCCGAGAACCACTCTAACTATGCTGAGGTTACCTCGGCACTGAAGGTTTCGCCATAATCAACACCTTGTTGAGTAAAACTGCAAAGGACCCAACGGACTTTATATCACGCCATGCATCCGTCTGGATTCAGTTTGTGCCGAAAAATCCATTTTTCGCTCACAACATTAACACCTGCAGGACAAGGAACAAAAGACCAAGTGTCATTCTGAATTAGAGCATCAAATTCATCACGCATAGCGTCATGACAACGGTTGTATTTAAGTGCTGCATGATAGGAGGAAGGAATTGGTGATAGTGAGATAGAGATAGATAAATTAAATTGCTTTTAGGCATGTAAAAATCAGATTCAGCGAGAGTGTTCATCTTGTGTGCATTATCGGGTGGAGCGATCGGAATTGAGTGGAGAGGTGGAGTTGGCGTAGAAGACATGGGGTGGATGGATGTCTCGGCTGGTAGGGGCAACGTATGAGGTGATGCCGAGGTGGCTTCCGCGACAGGAGATATGGCCAAAGTGGCTGCCGCGGTAGGAAAACCAGCTGAGGCGGCAAGAAAACTAGGCATGCGGCCATCACGGCAGGAGGCAAGGTGTGCGGGGATGGTGATGATGGAGACAGTGGTTTGGTGTTGGGTCGAGAGGGATGGCAGAGGGATCTTGTACGGGACAGGATGAAGTGGTGGTGGATGTGCCATCGTTGTAGGGAAACAAGTTTCGTCGAACACTACATGGCGGTAGATGATAATTTTGTGTGTGGTAAAATCAAAGCAACGATACCCTTTATGTTCCTATGGATAACCTAGAAGGACACACCATGTAGAACACGGTGATAATTTGTTGTCAATGGAGTGGGAAAGGTTAGGGAAACAAAGGCAACCAAAGGTAGGCAAGTGATCATATGAAGTGTGGGGTAAAATTACCAATGGCACGTGATGGTCGTATGTTGAGAAGGTGGTTGTCTATATGAAGGGCTTGAGCCAAAAAGGACGGTGGTAGTCTAGCTTGGAAGAGAAGAGTGCGAACGACATCGTTAGTGGTGCAAATCATACGTTCGACATGACCATTTTGAGGTGACGTGTAGGGATAAGATAGACGTAAAGAGACACTGTTGGTAGAAAGAAAGGTTCAAAGTATAGTGGTGAGAAATTCACCACCATTGTCACATTGCAGGCAGTGGATTGTGGTGTGAAATTGTGTGGTGACAAAGGAAAAGAAACAAAGCAATGTGTGACAAGTATCAGATTTTTGTCGAAGGGGAAAACCCCAAGTAAAATGAGTGAAATCGTCTAAGACCATGAGATAATATTTATAACCAGAACAACTAATAACCGGTGATGTCCATAGATCACAGTGAATAAGATTGAAAGGAGAGGAGGCACGTGAGTGGGATACGCAAAAAGGTAACCGAGTATGTTTTCCTAATTGACAAGCATCACATAAGGTTTGAGAAGCTGCACTTTTATTACAAGTAGATAGAAAGTCTAATGGTATATACGAAAATCCGAAGGAGTTGGGGTAGCCGAGCCAGCGATGCCAGAGGTCACTAGTGATGGTGAGAGAGGTGGTGGTGGAGGCGCCATTATCACCAAAGAAGGGGTATAATTCGCTAGAGCTATTGGAGCACATGAGAACCTTATTGGTGAGAAGATCCTTCAAATAAAAACCAAACGGATCAAATTCAATTGTGCAATTGTTATCATGAACAAATTTATGGATGCTACATATATTATAGATTATGGAAGGGGCGACAAGATCATCGTCGAGAATGAAGGGTCGGGAAGTGAGGTGAGCAGTACCAGTGGCAACAACAGGATGACGAGAACCATTACCAATGACTATATGGTGAGAATTGAGATCTAAAGGGGAATGAGATGAGGCTAATATACCTTGGTTGCCAATGGCATGCCATGTAGCGCTAGAATCCATGATCCAATTCATGCTCGTGGGGAAGGCAGCGCCATAGCTCGGTGCACTCTGGTGGAGGGAATTGTTGTCCCATGTGTTGGAGATATGCCCAAGAGGCAATAATAAAGTAGTTATTATTATATCTTTATGTTTATGATAAATGTTTACATCCCATGCTATAATTGTATTAACCGGAAACATTAATACTTGTGTGTTTTGTAAACATAAAAGAGTCCCTAGTAAGCCTGTTGTTAAACTAGCTTGTTGATTAATGGATGATCATGGTTTCCTGATCATGGACATTGGATGTCGTTAATAACAAGATCATATCATTAGGAGAATGATGTGATGGACACACACCCGTAGTAAGCATAGCATAAGATCAAGTCATTAAGTTCGTTTGCTATAAGCTTTAAAATACATAGTAACCTAATCCTTCGACCATGAGGTTATGTTAATCACCATCACCGGATGGGTACTTTGATGACATCAAACACCGCTTCGTAACTGGGTGGTCATAAAGGTGTCATTGGGTATCCTGAAAGTATGTGTTGAAGCGCATGGACAAAGATTTGGATTTGTCCATCCATATGACGGATAGATATGCTCTGGGCCCTCTCGGTGGAATGTCATCTAATTAGCTTGCAAGCATGTGACTGGGTCACAAGGGATGACATAACATGGAACGAGTAAAGAGTACTTATCAGTAACGAGGTAGAACTAGGTATGGAGATACCGACGATCAAACCTCGGATAAGTACAGTATTGCGTGACAAAGGGAATTGGTTTCGTATGTTAATGGTTCTATCGATCACGAAGTCATCGTTGAGTATGTGAGAGCCGTTATGGATCTCCAGATCCCGCTGATGGTTATTGATCGGAGAGGTGTCTCCATCATGTCTGCATATTCACGAACCGTAGGGTGACACACTTAAGGTTCGAAGTTGTTTTAAGTAGATATGGAATGTGCGTTGGAGACCGAATGTTGTTCGGAGTCTCGGATTGGATCCGGGACATCACGAGGAGCTCCGGAATTGTCCGGAGAATAAGATTCATATATTGGGGATCATTTTCTATGTTAGGAAATGTTCCGGAGTATTTGTATGGGGATTCTAGAAGGTTTCGGAATGTTCCGGAAGGTTCTGGAAGATTTCTTGGAGTTTACTTGAAAACCAAGAAAGGATCAAGGAATCCTTGTGGGGTAAGACAAGGATTCGTGGGAGAGTAGGACTCTCTCCCCACCTCCTTGATCCGTCGGCCAAGGGAGAGGGGAGTCCTACAAGGACTCCACCTCCCCATGGCGCCTCCCTCCTTTAAATAGAGGGGTGGAGGCGCCACCCCCTGGCCCCCTCCACTCTTGCCCTAGCCGCCTCTCTCCTCCTCCTTTCTTCTGCTCAAGCTTAGGCGAAGCCCTGCAGAATTCTCTACTCCACCACCACCACCACGCCGTCGTGCTGCTGGGATTCCGTGGAGAGATCTACTACCTCCGCTGCTCGCTGGAACGGGGAGAGGAAGGTCTGCTTCGACTCTGCACGTGTGACCGACTGCGGAAGCGCTACCGGAACGCGGCGCCGGAAGGATCGTCTACTCGATCTTGAGATCGGCAAGTGATCGACTACATCAACCACGAGATCCGATCTCGTAATGCTTTCGGGTCTACAAGGGTTAGTATAGATCTATCTCGTTGCACATGTCTAATAGATTAGATCTTGGCTTTTATCTAGATTAGATCTGGGTTTTGTTCGTTCTTGCGGTAGAAATTTTTTGTTTTCCATGCTACGAACCCAGCAGTGGTATCAGAGCCGTGTCTATGCGTAGATCTGTTGCACGAGTAGAACACAATGGTTTTGTGGGCGTTGGTGCTCGTGTCGTATTTTGCTTTGTGTACTTTGCATCTTGCGGTACGGTGGGATGAAGCGGCTCGGGCTAACCTTACATGTCATCGCACATGAGACTTGCTCCACGCTTGACGTGTAACTTGCTTTGCACAAGTGGCTTTGCGGGTGTCTGTCTCTCTCACCATAGTATAGATCCAATCTACACTTTGCACTTGATAGCACTTGTATCAACGTTGTGGTTCATATTCGTAGGTAAGATCCGTTCTTATTCGAAAGCCCCAAGCCACGTAAAACATGCAAAGAAGATTAGAGGCGTCTAACTCGTTTTTGCAGGGGTTTTGTGATGTGGTATGGCCATTATGTGATTGTGATTATATTTGATGTATGCAATGATCCTTATTGTAATATGGCAACCGACAGGAGCCTAATGGTTGTCTTTAAATTTTGTTTAAGACCGGCGTGTCTATTCATCATGTAATAGCTTTATTCCAAGTAGTTGTAATAGTTGCTGTTGGTGATGGACAACCATGAAGCGGCGCCACGGACCTTGACGCCACGCTGGTGATGATGGAGATCATGTCCATGCTTTGGAGATGGAGATCAAAGGCACAAGAAGAAAGGCCATATCATATCACATATTATGAATTGCCTGTGATGTTAATCCTTTATGCATCTTGTATTGCTTAGATCGCGACAGTAGCATTATAAGATGATCCCTCTCACTAAATATCAAGTAATAAAGTGTTCGTCCTTAGTTGGCACTGTTGCTAAGACTCGTCGTTTCGAAGCATCTCATGATGATCGGGTGTGATAGACTCTATGTGTGCATACAGCGGGTGCAAGCCAGATTTGCACATGCGGAAACTAAGGTTAACCTTGACAAGCCTAGCATGTACAGACATGGTCTCGGAACACGGAATACCGAAAGGTAAAGCATTAGTCATATGGATGATATGATGAACATGTTGATTGTTCGCCTTTAAAGCTACATCATCTCACGTGATGATCGGACTTGGTGTAGTGGATTTGGTTTATGTAATCACTAAAACAACTCGAGGGATGTTGTTTTGAGTAGGAGTTCATTTGTAATTTGGATTAGTCGAACTCAATTTATCATAAACACAATCAAAGTGAATTTGCATAGTTTGTTGTAGTCATTGGCATCCGTTCACCACCTTACGCTTAGTTATAGTTGAGATAGTGGAACTATAGAAATTCTGGATATTTACTTTACGAACTGGTATCGTATTGTTTTTGAATGTCAATTTAAAGTTTATAAGTCCTATTGCAAACTTTCAGCAAACTCTATTTGCTCCATGAAGTTTAATAAGTAGTATTAAATCAAGAGTAACAATTCTAGTGTTACTATCTAATGTATCATGTTTGCCTCCATGATTCTTGATACTCAAAAGATTGTTTTTAATATCAAGTTTATCTAAGAGCTAAAAGCAATGTTTCAGAAACCATCATATGTGAAAGGTATTGCGATATCTAAAACAATGTGTTGGTTACAACATGATAGAGTATACGTCCTCATATTTGATGAGAATTTGTGAAGGTTGGAGACGCTAGTCGTCCTAATCCTCCAAAAGGTTTTGAAAAAGAAACATTATACTCGCAATTCACCTTTATAAGCTATAGAAGCTTGATCATGAAAGTTGTCATGATAAGGATGAATAGAAGATGTACGTAAAATGTTTACTACACTAAAAGATTACTAAAGAATGGATTTTTTGAAAGAACACCAAACATTTGATGATGGTGATCCACCTCAAAGTGCAAGTCCAAAGTTATTAGTGGTTGACTATATACGCTTTGTACCATGTGTCATGTTGATGACACCACTATTGATGTTGATAGATTCTTTTAAAAGAAAAGGAATTGCTGAAAGAGAATCTATAAAATATTTGGCAGAAAATAAAAGGTTGGAGATGTCCAACTTAGGCATATAGAAGATATACATGTTATGGTTGTATTCCTTGCTTGTTAAACAATGTGGTTCTCTGGTATTGGATACCGAATTGGTTGGTATGAAGTGTCATACAGGACAACACAATTCATGAACTGCAATGGCCTAAGTAGCTAGCAAGAGAAAATGTGATGATGTTCATCAAAAACAAACAAAGGGTTGTTGTGTTGCTCGTTAACATCAAAGCTTGCCTTCAAGATTTGTTTCAATAATTTTTATTTTGATCAGGTATTATGACGACGAAAGGTTGTTCAAATAATTACTGTATTCCATAATAGATGGATAATATACAAGTCTGGTAGGAGAAATAACGACCATAAAACTAATGCTAAAATGTCGCAAGACAAATGATTGAAAGATCACTTGCAAAGTGACATCGCCGTTTAAATTATATTGAAAGGGATACATGAAGAAACTCCATGTTGATGGATTTTTGGAGTCTTTGATTTGGATCAAATGACGCTTGTGATACTTTCCTGGAGATAATTAAAACTCCGTTCGTAGGCCAAAAGAGGAACGGACGACTAACTGATTGGAATTTGTACATATTGATGTATATAGTCCATTAAGTGTAGTCGTGGGTGATGGATTTCAACTTCATATGCTTTCTCTGAAGATTTGAGTGAGTATATGTATATACTTACTCAATAAGGAAGAAGTATGAAACATTTGAAAAATGTTCAAAGACTTTCAAGATGAAGTGGAAAATCATTGTAACAAGAAAATAAAAGAGTTTATGATTGGATCATAAAGAAAGATGTTTGAGTTACAAGTTTAGCAAAACACCTAAGATTTGAGGAATCGTTCCATGGATTTGCATTTCCCAAAACACCATAGGAGTATGGAGTGTTCAAGATATGTAATGAAACCTTGTTTGACATGGTAAGATCAAAGGTGTCATTTATAAAACTGCCATTATATATTAAAGATTAAAGCTTTAGTGACTACCTCTTTTACACTGAAAAGAGTTCCATCGTGATCCGTTGAAATGACACCATATAAGTCATGGTTTGGGATAAAACCCAGGTTGTCCTTTCTTAAATTTTTGGTATGCTAGGCATAAGTAAAATGTTTACAACCAAAGTCGGATAAGCACGTCTTTGTAGGTTATTCCAAAGAATTTGTTGGGAATTTCTCCATAACACCAAGGACAAAAGAGTTTGTCGCTTGGAACGTCAAGTTTCTTGAGAAGGAATTTTTCGTGAAAAGTTAAGTGGGAGGACAATAGAACTTTGATAAGGTTGTTGAACCTTAGCTAATATGTGCTGAGTTGCGCAGCGTCGGTAAGTGTCCCGGAGGCAGCAACAATGCTCATGGCTCACGTGCCTCAAAAGTTGTGGTCACGGAGATCTAAGTTCCTATTGAACCAAGTAGGTCGGGTAAGTAATCAAATGCCAAGATTTGAGAGTTAAATCATTGTTGTTTGAAAATGATGAACCGACTACATGCAAATAATCAATGATGGGCCCTGACTTCGTTAAGTGGCTTGAAGCCATAAAATCCGTGATAATTCCATACACGAGAAATCAAGCTTTGAATTTGAAAGACCCTCTGGAAAGGTGCAAGACCTTACAGTCGTATATGGATCTGTAAATAGACATGGATGTTTCAAATCTATGAAATAGTCGACATGTCGGAAAGAGTTTACGACAATGTTCAAGGAATTGACTATGATAAGATTTGATCTTTCATAGCGATATTTAGTCTGGACGGATTAATCCAGCAGTTGTTGGCATTTTTAATATCCATTATGTTATAGTTGAATCTGATTACTCGTCATATATTAAGTCAAGTTTATAGCACTACTTTAGTTATGCTTGTCTATGATCAAGATACTGTGCTCCAAGTTGTCCATAACCGCGGACACGGCTTTCAGAAAGTTTTACCCTGCAGGGGTGCACAAATAGCAACACACACTCGATCAACCTTGGAAAAACCAACTCAAAACCCAACGAGGCATTCACGACAAAGCGATCACAGGATTCATCAATATTTCAGGGGGCCACCCCACTAAGCTACCCGCAACGAAGTTGGCCGGCTCTAGAACGGACCCAGGGTTTGTGTGGACGGCTGTAAACGACCGGGAACCCGAAAGTGTGACTAGGCTTGTCGATACAGCGAAAACGTGTCACGGTCGTAAACAGTACAGGTGTTCCACGCACAATCATAAATAAAGCAGTAACATGGGATAAGTACATGATAGTAATAAAGCCCCAAACTACTTTGTGGCCCCAAGAAATAGAAATGAATCAAGCTCTGGCTCAGGGGGGGTCCATAAGGCCTCTCAGATGTGGATAGTGCGAAAAATCAAGGAACAGGTATCAAGTACTCGGGGTCCTACAGGACACAAGTGAGCGTGGAAGAACCAAATAACATCTATTGCCCACCGATGCCTCTGCATTAGTTATAGCTAGCATATTAATAGTTGTAATTAAAGTTGTGATCATCTTCACCAATAAGCATCTCCACCGATAAACATCTGCCATCGTTCCAACAATTGTGGTAATTGACAACATGTGATCACACCTGAGCAAGCGACTACGACTCGCAAGGCCAGCTATCTACCAAACACAGGTAATAGGAGGTGTCCAAGGCAATATAGAGGCTGCACGAGATATAACTGGGCTGCGGAAACTAAAGCATCGCGACACGGATAGCAATAGATCAACAGGAGGAAATAAAGACTATAAATGCAAAATAGGTAGAAGGGGGAGAGATGCTCGCCTGGGAAACACTGCCGAAGGTTCATAGCCGGAGAACTTGTCGATACTCGCATCCACTCATCGGCCTAATCCGCGAAGAAGCAAACACCAGAAGAAACACCGGATGCAATATTTAATACTACGGCAGAAGATCCGGCATGATTATGATATGCATGCGAGATGAACAATTTAATATGCGACAGTCGATAATGTCATATTATAAAAATAATGGGGGTCTCGGATAGGGAATCACATTAGGGTTCGGCGAACTTGGGCTCCGAGGGGTTCGGGGTTCGACAGGGGCGGAAACGGCTCGACGGGATCGGTCTCGAACAACGGTAGTAGATCTTGTCGCATCTGGGAAGAAGGACTTGGTTTGGCGTCGGGGGCGCATCGGATTCGCCCTGGTCAGTGTCGATCTTGTTGTCGCGGAGATCTTGTCGGGTCCATGCCATCGAGTCGGTCTTGGCGTTCGGGAAGAAGAACTTGGCATTCTGGGTCGGTGACCTCGGTGTACCGCGGTGAAGTGCTTGTCGTTCCGGTGACGATCTTGGCAGGCTTCGGATCCGGGTCTTGACGTGGCCTTCGGATCACCGGGATCGGGCTTCGGGGTCTCTGTGGGATCGGTCTTCGGTTCCAGGAAGGAGTTCTCGATGTTCCGTGAGGTAGATCTTGGCGTCCGGGTTCTCGACGATCTTGGCGTCCGGTCCTCGGCATCGGTGCGGGAAGAAAGTCTTGTCGTACCGGGGTCTCGGCATCCGCGGATTCCAATTGGAGATCTTGGCATCCCGAGGCGAAGTGCTTGAGTGTCGTCATGTCGAGCTTGGATCGGCTTCAAATCTTGAGTACCTTCGGGTTGGAGATAGATGATGTAGTGGATGTTGCGCGTTCCCTGTATTCGCACCGTTTTCATTTGTGCCACACCACACCACTCCATCGAACGCCATATGGAGTAGACTCTCGGGTGCCATCTCACCATCTACGGAACACCACTTCGCCTACCATGGTACATGCCATAACATTAACAGGAACTGGTCGCAGGGCAGGCGTGCAAACAGAGGAGGTCCTGGCGACGACAACTCGTGAGGTCGAGACCGCGATAGAGAAGGGCGGCGACACCGCCTTGCAGCAAAACAGCGCGAAGGAGGCGGCGAGGACGCCCAGGCGGCGGGGCTTGTGCGTCGGAGGGCGCGGCCGAGGAAGGCACGGTCGAGGGAGGCGCGGTCGAGGAAGGTCGGGCGAGCGTGATGGGAAGGTGACGGCGGCACACAGAGGCTGGGGCAGAGGCCGGCGCGGACAGAGGCCGACGGCGGCGGGTCGCGTGGTTGCAGACGAAGGGCGGCTCGGCGAGGAGGGCTCGGGACAGTGGCGCCACACGGGGAGGCGGGCCGGCGGGGACCTGGGCGAGGAAAACGAGCAGCCCGGCGGCGGTGGTAGGCGATGGTATCGAGGGCTGGGAGGGACACGCAGAGAGAAGGGGAGGGGTGAGAGGAACGTGGACGGGCGGTTGTTGCGGGAGTGGGCCACGCGGGTGGGGGTGGGGTGACGTGCGTGCAGGCGGAAGCGGCAGGGCGGCGGCGGGAGTTGGAGCTGTGCGGCTGGGTGTGGGTAGAACTAGGGTTTGGTTAGATGTGGGGCTAGGATTAGCTAGGGTCTTGCTTTGATAGGGGTAGTAGGCTGGCTGGCTAGGCCTTTGGGCCTAGCCGGCTGCCTCCCCTAATAAAAACTTAAACTTTTATTTTATTTTTAAAACAGACTTTTGTAATTTGTTTTTAGGCAAATAAAATATCTATGATGACCTGGTTTTATAATTTGAAATTAAAGGAGGACTAATTAGGAAACAAGATAGGGTTTTATAAAAGTACTTTTATGAACAAACATGCATGATGATGTCATGGTGATGCACAAAGTAGTAGACAATTCAAGCGATTTTCTGGTAGTGATTTTAGCGGGATGCCACAATTCGACACCACTAACAATGGATCTCGCCCTCGAGATCCGAGTCATGGTACCGGGAAGAAGGTCGGCGATCTGAATCTTCTCGCTTCGTGTAGATCCCCGCGACACCACTAACAAGAGGTCCTTGTCCGTGATCGTCGAGAGAACACTCCGGAAACAAATGGCGAAGGTAGAGGTATCAACAAATTAAACCACCTCTATCTTCAAGGGAAGGAGTAATTGCTGGATCCACCGATTCAATATACAAAAGCGAATGATAAGAGTAGTCGGATGGTGATCAGTCCATCGCGCACCCAAACCATTACTCTGTACATGAATAGGAGAATTATGCAACCAACTCTCGGAATCAGACTGAAGATCTCGACAAACGAGATTCGGAATAAAGGAGTGATGCAAGCTCTGCATCGGATCTGGCGTAGAGGATGTTGTCGCGTCGGAAAACACCGAAAGGCACAAACAAGGAACAAAGAATGGTACCACAGATGAAGGATTCCTCAGATAGCATGAAGTCCGGAGGTAGAAACACCGTTACCAAAGGAGGAAGCGATAGCCTGAAGGTACGACGGAAAACCCACCCACGAGAAATCCTAGACTAGAAGAAAAATAAGAGAGCATGTTCAAAACACGCAGAGGTAAGAGGAGAACAGCAGAGGGGTAAGGAGTAAAATTCAGACCTAATCAGATCTATCCAACCGATTTTGCAAAATAGTTTGGACACTCTACTTCGGCCGTTAGCTAGGTTATCCTACAGGCTGGACTTGTGGGTTATCGCAACTGCTGAGCTCTGATACCACTCTGTAACACCCTCAAATCGGCCATATGCAAGTTTTAGAGCTTTCCGCCAAACCCGCATAGAAACGATTCAAGGACGCCCACCAGGCACTTTCATGCGGGTGGAAAATGAAGTAATACCATTACACAACAGTCCTCGATGGGACCCACTGAACAGATATATATACAACACGACTCCAAGAGTCGAGAATACAGATATAATATACAAAGACCCAAATCACCTTGAAAACGATAGAGCGTCCGACTGCGGACAAGATGCAAATGGGGCTAAGAGCCCTGAAGAATAACCAATGGCGTCCATAACCCTGCCCAGAGCAAGCCGGAAGGGTAACCCTGCTAACGACGGCGATCGCAAACCTGCTAAAACAAAAGGGGTGCCGACAAAGGGCAAAGGAAAAAGAGGAGCGTCAGTACTGAGGCCAGTACACGGCGAGGCTAGAATTCGGCGGCTCTCGCATACATAGGTATGGTGGACTGAAGCGGCAGCGCAGCGGCACTAAACAACCTATAGAGACTCGACATCACTGGCGACTATTAGAGAGGGATAAGAAAGACCTATTCGGATCCAACCTGAGACTACACCAAACATACCCATCCTGGTATTTCCCCCTCGAGACAAAACGAGGAAGTCGGACCGAGGAACTCACACGGTTGGCAATTTTACTCATTCCATTATAGTTGTAGCAATTACTAATTAGATATAGATAGCATGAGTCATCCTGATAGCATAAGTAGTGGGCAGTTTTAATCACCATTCCATTGTAGTTGGAACATTTACTAGTCAGATATAATTGTCCTGAGGAATCCCAAAACCCAGCAGTTGTTGGCACTTTTATCACATTCCATTGGAGTTGCAATACTTACTAGGTAGATATAACAAACAACCCAGATCCAGCAGTTGTTGGCATTTTTAATATCCATTATGTTATAGTTGAATCTGATTACTCGTCATATATTAAGTCAAGTTTATAGCACTACTTTAGTTATGCTTGTCTATGATCAAGATACTGTGCTCCAAGTCGTCCATAACCGCGGACACGGCTTTCAGAAAGTTTTACCCTGCAGGGGTGCACAAATAGCAACACACACTCGATCAACCTTGGAAAAACCAACTCAAAACCCAACGAGGCATTCACGACAAAGCGATCACAAGATTCATCAATATTTCAGGGGGGCCACCCCACTAAGCTACCCGCAACAAAGTTGGCCGGCTCCGGAACAGACCCAGGGTTTGTGTGGACGGCTGTAAATGACTGGGAACCCGAAAGTGTGACTAGGCTTGTCGATACAGCGAAAACGTGTCACGGTCGTAAACAGTACAGGTGCTCCACGCACAATCATAAATAAAGCAGTAACATGGGATAAGTACAGGATAGTAATAAAGCCCCAAACTACTTTGTGGCCCCAAGAAATAGAAATGAATCAAGCTCTGGCTCAGGGGGGTCCATAAGGCCTCCCGGATGTGGATAGTGCGAAAAATCAAGGAACAGGTATCAAGTACTCGGGGTCCTACGGGACACAAGTGACCGTGGAAGAACCAAATAACATCTATTGCCCACCGATGCCTCTGCATTAGTTATAGCTAGCATATTAATAGTTGTAATTAAAGTTGTGATCATCTTCACCAATAAGCATCTCCACCGATAAACATCTGCCAGTGTTCCAACAATTGTGGTACTTGACAACATGTGATCACACCTGAGCAAGCGACTACGACTCGCAAGGCCAGCTATCTACCAAACATAGGTAATAGGAGGTGTCCAAGGCAATATAGAGGCTGCACAGGAGATAACTGGGGTGCGGAAACTAAAGCATCGCGACACGGATAGCAATAGATCAACAGGAGGAAGTAAAGACTATAAATGCAAAATAGGTAGAAGGGGGAGAGATGCTCGCCTAGGAAACACCGCCGAAGGTTCATAGCCAGAGAACTTGTCGATACTCGCATCCACTCATCGGCCTAATCCGCGAAGAAGCAAACACTAGAAGAAACACCGGATGCAATATTTAATACTACGGCAGAAGATCTAGCATGATTATGATATGCATGCGAGATGAACAATTCAATATGCGATAGTCGATAATGTCATATTATAAAAATAATGGGGGTCTCGGATAGGGAATCACATTAGGGTTCAGCGAACTTGGGCTCCGAGGGGTTCGGGGTTCGACGAGGGCGGAAACGGCTCAACGGGATCGGTCTCGGACAACGGTAGTAGATCTTGTCGCATCCGCGAAGAAGGACTTGGTTTGGCGTCGGGGGCGCATCGGATTCGCCCTGGTCGGTGTCGATCTTGTCGTCGCGGAGATCTTGTCGGGTCCGTGCCATCGAGTCGGTCTTGGCATTCGGGAAGAAGAACTTGGCGTTCCGGGTCGGTGACCTCGGTGTACCACGGTGAAGTGCTTGTCGTTCCGGTGACGATCTTGGCAGGCTTCGGATCCGGGTCTTGACGTGGCCTTCGGATCACCGGGATCGGGCTTCAGGGTCTCGGTGGGATCAGTCTTCGGTTCCAGGAAGGAGTTCTCGATGTTCCGTGAGGTAGATCTTGGCGTCCGGGTTCTCGACGATCTTGGCGTCCGGTCCTCGGCATCGGTGCGGGAAGGGGCTCTTGTCGTACCGGGGTCTCGGCATCCACGGATTCCGATTGGAGATCTTGGCATCCCGAGGCGAAGTGCTTGAGTGTCGTCATGTCGAGCTTGGATCGGCTTCAAATCTTGAGTACCTTCGGGTTGGAGATAGACGATGTAGTGGATGTTGCGCGTTCCCTGTATTCGCACCGTTTTCATTTGTGCCACACCACACCACTCCATCGAACGCCATATGCAGTAGACTCTCGGGTGCCATCTCACCATCTATGGAACACCACTACGCCTACCATGGTACATGCCATAACATTAACAGGAACTGGTCGCAGGGCAGGCGTGCAAACAGAGGAGGTCCTAGCGACGGCAGCTCGTGAGGTCGAGACCGCTACAGAGAAGGGCGGCGACACTGCCTTGCAGCAGAACAACGCGAAGGAGGCGGAGAGGACGGCCAGGCGGCGGGGCTCGTGCGTCGGAGGGCGCGGCCGAGGAAGGCGCGGTCGAGGGAGGCGCGATCGAGGAAGGTCGGGCGAGCGTGACGAGGAGGTGACGGCGGCGCACAGAGGCTGGGGCGGAGGCCGTCACGGACAGAGGCCGACGGCGGCGGGTCGCGTGGTTGCAGACGAAGGGCGGCTTGGCGAGGAGGGCTCGGGACAGCGGCGCCACACGGGGAGGCGGTTCGGCGGGGACCTGGGCGAGGAAAACGAGTGGCCCGACGGCGGTGGTAGGCGATGGCGTCAGGGGCTGGGAGGGACGCGCAGAGAGAAGGGGAGGGGTGAGAGGAACGTGGACGGGCAGTTGTTGCGGGAGTGGGCCACGCGGGTGGGGGTGGGGTGATGTGCGTGCAGGCGGAAGCGGCAGGGCGGCGGCGGGAGTTGGAGCTGTGCGGCTGGGTGTGGGTAGAACTAGGGTTTGGTTAGATGTGGGGCTAGGATTAGCTAGGGTCTTGCTTTGATAGGGGTAGTAGGCTGGCTGGCTGGGCCTTTGGGCCTGGCCGGCTGCCTCCCCTAATAAAAACTTAAACTTTTATTTTATTTTTAAAGCAGACTTTTGTAATTTGTTTTTAGGGAAATAAAATATCTATGAAGACCTGGTTTTATAATTTGAAATTAAAGGAGGACTAATTAGAAAACAAAATAGGGTTTTATAAAAGTACTTTTATGAACAAACATGCATGATGATGTCATGGTGATGCACAAAGTAGTAGACAATTCAAGCGATTTTCTGGTAGTGATTTTAGCGGGATGCCACATAAAACACAAGTATAAAGTCTTTGAAAAGTTCAAGGAATTCTAGAGTGAGGTACAGGATTGACTCGACAAGAAAATAAAGTTTTTTTGTCAGACCGAGGAGGTGAGTACATGATGGATCATGTGATCGCTAAAATCGTCCAAGGTATGACAATTTTAGTGGGAGATCAATTATATAATTGAACTCATATTATGAAATTAGTCTAGATGTGTTTTGCAAATATCTTAGGAGAGATCTTGGCCTGTCCCATCAAGGTCCTTTGCAACCATGGGAATTTTCTTGCTATTGTGAAACTTACAAAAAGGTCCAACTTCATAGATTAATACCCACGCCTAAGGGATATCCTCGTAATAGATGATCATTTCTTCTTGATATAAAAACCATTAGGAGATATTCGAATGACTCCACAATGTCATCAATTGAGCCCTGCTCCATTGAGATATTTTGTGTTTTCTCCATTACTGTTCAATGACTATGCTCCATTCCATGGAAGCTAGGCTAGACCATGATTGTGTTTTTACACAAATCAAGCACATAAAGTATGAGCTATTGGATGAATTTTCTTCCAAGTTGGAAGAATACGAATACTTGGAGAATCACTTAGCGATCTTGCATTAGCGGCATGAACGCCACACATACGATGTGGACTGCAGACAACTTTGTGGCAAATGGGGTGTCACACTCGTTTTTTCCCAGTCACAAAGATGTCATCAGGGGCTATATCGTGGAAGATGAATAGTTCACCTTTCATGAGTTCATGACAGAGTTAAGAACTATCAAAAGGGCTTGACCGCAGTGGGAGTCATGGAAGAAAAGGGTACCATGTTAGATATACAAATTATAAATGCTATTTTTTCAAAACTCATCATAGTTTACGAAGTATTTGATACTTGTCCTATTTTCTGAAAATAGGATTGTCTGCTTGAGAATTTCCAAAAGATATCCAAGTTTAAATATTGAATAATAATACCATTTAAATCAGTGTGGTTATTGCATGGTTTTCATTCTAATGAAAATCGAGGTCTTTAGATATTTGATCTTTTGATTTAAAACCATACCTTGTTGGGCAAAATGACTAAAACTCCGCATTTTGGTAAAATGGTGATATGCGAAGAATTTTTGGATTTTATACATATGATGTATTGTATTTTCAACAAAATAGTGGAAAACATTATTTTATAAACTTCATGGTGAGTTTAAGTAAATATGTGCATTTACTAAATGAAACACAAGTTTGAAACTATTTGAATTGTTCAAATGATTTCAGAATGAAGGAGGATATTAAAATTAACAAGAATACAAAGTATCTATGATTTGATCGACATGACTAAGTATTTAAGTTAACTTGTAGCGTAAAAGGACTTGCGAAAGATGGTTCACAAATTATGATAAGTGGACAAATTCAAAGTATTTCTACTTGTCTGAATGTCATAATCATTTTGTATTACATACATATGATCTAAATATTATTTCTTATCAGGGTTATAGTTATTATTTTGAGTTAGAGATCAAATAAGGAAACACTCATTTAAAATATAAGGAACGTCTAAAATATTCGTCGAAACAACACCATAAAATTTATGGCATGTTTGAGTTTCTAGAGATTTCAATAGTTCGAAGTCGTGGCGAATATACAAAATCTTTGTAGTGTATTCTTAGGAAACTATGAATACATCTTCCACAAAGGGCAAACCTTTTATTGCCCTAAGTATTGTGTTTTCTAAATATTAAGTTTCTTGATGAAGATCCAGGTGGAAGAAAGTAAAAGCATAAACAAGGTATTTAACCTTGCATCCAAAATATATAGAGTAGCGCAATGGAATATGTTCCAAGGGATAAACTCTACATGAGGAGAAACTATTGACAATGATCATGAAATTTTAGCAAATACTTTTACTAAAGAAAGTAGAATTCAAGAATATATTCTGCAAGTTTGCAGAATTATTATTAATTCACTTGTCATGTTGATGAAACAAGACATACCAACAAACTACGAAGAATCGTGATGGACCTAAGTACGATAAATGACTAGGATTCATGAAAAACTATATTAAGTTACATTTAATATTGAAAAGTAATATGTTACTTGATCTTGTTAAGTAAAAATATTTACTTAATCTTTCCAAAAGACTACAAAGTCATAAGGAAGGAATGAAACTTAAAGAAAGACAAAGAGCTTGATTTGTCACATATTATGTTTGGACAAATTCAAAGAATTGACTACAATGTGTAGAAATACTTGAGTCTATTAGATTAGCACCAACAATTACTCCAATTTAGTAATTGGTAGTAAGTTTGTAAAAACTCTATGTTCTTCAATGACAAGATTCAAGGAAGGGTTGTATTTGATATAATAGAGCAGGTTTTGCCAATGCATATGGATGCGGGAGTCTCGTAGTTGGAAATTCTCGATTTGATGGATGATCAAAGGAATTTTGGAATTACCAAAATACCAATAAGACATGCACTTGGGTGGGAGCTAATTATCTTGGCTAAATCTTAATATGTAAGTGACATATTTTGAGTGGGATCTAAGTGAAATCCCTGGATCTCATATATGTATGCCATGTTTTAGTGGGAGCGTTACAATATTCCTTTATATGTGGAAGACATATATGAATGATGTAATTGGTATTAATGGTATTTAAGTTAGTAAATATTCTGAGGATGAAGTTGAGTAAATTATTAAACATTGAAATCTATCAGGATAGATCGATACGAGTCAAAATGCTTTCTAGATTAGATTCTGAAGATGTTTAGAATATCCTAGATAAAATTTTGAAAGAAGTTCAGAATGGAATAAGTTACGTAAGAAAGAAGTTCTTACTTGAATATATAGATGAAGCATTGAGTTAATCTCAGTATTACAACCAAAAGGTTAAAAGAGATGTGTTACATCTCCTATGCCTCAGTCATAGGTTCTTCCATGTGAACCATGTTGTATACTCAATGTAATGTGACCCAAGGTTCTGGTTAAAATAACAGGTTCTTAGTTGTATGAAAATGTCTTGAGGTGATCCCCGAGTTAATCATGTTACCAGAGTGTAACAACCTCGGACCCTACGCTCTAAGTTCAAGCCTAGATGAACCAAAAGTGGTTAAGAGTTTTATAGCGGGGGCCCAGGGCCACCCACGTGTAGGCCCGTCGACCGCCTTAACCACTTCCAAGAACATCGGGACAAGAGCGAGCGGCGTAGGAAACATGCGAAGAGATCAAATACATATACAAGTGAGTATGTATGCAAGCTACCTTACAACAGTTCTCAGAGCCATACCATCTAAAAGAAATAGAAATATTGCAACGCCATATGGCAAGATCCAAATATCCTAGATAGAGATAATAGTGTAGGATAGCTCCTCATACATCAATCAACAGAGTATCAAGCGGAAGCGGGAAACAAGATCCGAGTACAGATAAGAAGCAAATCGGCATAAGATGCCACATAAATAAGCACATCCCGCTGATGGCTCAATGCACAGCGCCCAGAAAAATGATTAATGGTGGTGTTGATGTAGAGCTCGTTGGGAACCCCAAGAGGAAGGTATGATGAGCACAGCAGCAAGTTTCCCTTAGTTATGAAACCAAGGTTTAATCGAACCAGTAGGAGCAAGGAAACACCTCAAAGGTGTTACTAGCTGAGCTTTGGCAGGCGCACTACCGGTGCTAGTAGCAACATGGAGACCTGCACAACACAACCACAGAACTTTGTCCCCAACTTGCGATGAGGTTGTCAATCTCACCGTGTTTTGCGAAAAAGAAAGGATTAAACGTATTGAATGGAAAGAAGTAAAAGTTTGCAGAAAGAAAACACAAAGCAGAAACAGTTTATAGATTGTATGTAAAGTAAAGGACCGGGATCCATAGTTCACTAGAGGTGGCTCTCCTTAAGATAGATAACATGCTGGGTGAACAAATTACAGCGGGGCAATTGACAAACACCGAGAAAGCAATACATGCATATACAAATCATCTTGACTCCTTTGAGACTTGATTGGGCATTACAACATAATACATAGACCGCCATCCAACTGCATCTATGACTAATAATCCACCTTCATGTTATCATCCGAACCCCCTCCAGTATTAAGTTGCAAGCAACAGATTATTGCTTTATGAACTGCGTGTAAAGTAAACAATACAATTTCTATGAACAAAGGATCGTTGTTTTCTCCCTAGTAGCAACAACACATCTAGTACCTTAGAGATTTCTGTCACTTCCCCAGATTACCAGAGGCATGAACCCACTATCGAGCATAAATACTAACTCTTGGAGTTGATATCATCTACTTGGCCAAGATATCTACTAACAACAGAAAGCATGCAAGATCTCAAATAACAAAGACATGATAGAATCAATAATCAATTTGAAATAGCATCTCAATATCCATCGGATCCCCGCAAACACAACATGCATAATTACAAATAGATGATCTTGATCATGAACGGAGCTCACAAGATCTAAACATGAAAGCATAAAGGAGGAGAAACCAGCCATCTAGCTACTACATGGATCCGTAGTCCAAGGATGAACTACTCACGCATCACACCTAAGGCTTGCATGGTGATGAAGAAGGCCTCCAGGGTGAATTCCCCTCTCCGGCAAGGTGCCGGGAAGAACATCAGATCCCCCGATCTAGGGACAGAGACGACGGCAGCTACAGACTCTTTTGTGGATTTTTGATCGGGTACCTAGGGTTTTTGTCCCGAGGGCAACTTATAGGCGGAAGGAGAGGCCGAGGGGGTGCTGGGGTCGGCCAGACCACCCCCTGGCGCGGGCCAGGCCTGGCGCCGTGGCCAGGTGGTGTGGCCGGCCCCCAGCCCTTCTCCGTCTCGTACTCTGGCACTTGATCCCTTCGGAAAAATAGGCACTTTGGCTTTTGTCCCGTCCAATTCCGAGAATATTCATTTTCTGACTTTTCTAGAACCAAAAACAACAGAAAACAGGCAGCTGGCACTGTGGCTCTTGTTAATAGGTTAGTCCAAGAAATCATAATAAAAGTACTCCAAAATTTGAACAAAACACAAGAAAGTGGATAAAACCAAGCATGGAACATCAAAAATTATAGATACATTTGCAATGTATCAACATCCCCAAGCTTAACTCCTGCTCATCCTCGAGTAGGTAAGTGATAAAAAGAAATAATTTTTGAGGTGACATGCACCATCAAAACTTGATCAAAGTATTTGCAAAACTCAAAGCTGGGATCATAGTACTTCAATCCTAACATGAAAGACAAAGTTCTAGCAATAAGCAAAGAAACTATGATACAACATGAAAAGGCACAAACAAAAGATTCATGAATAACATGCTTTGCAAGACGTTAGTTTGTTTCACATAAAGAAAACATGGCATAATAGTATTCAGCTTGTCCCTCAATAGAGTAGCAAATATAAATGCATAGGACACCTTCAAAGTTCATAAGAGTGACTAGATACAATAGTTTAAAACAAGCAATAACAAGTTATGCATCAATCAACTAGTCTTGGGACAATGCACATAGAACTAAGAATGGCCACTATGCTTTCAAAGTAGTGCATAAAGATAGAAGGTGGAGACTCAATATAATGGTGGAAGAAAAGCCTTTGTAAAAGGGAGTAGGGATTCAAGTCTCATAAAGAGCTTCCAAAAATTATGGTACTTATAGCTTTCAGCTCTCATTGCCCCTATCATAAGCATCTTGAAGGTGATTAAGGTTAAGGTGACACAACTAAGAGGATATGCTTGACAAGTTATAAACCGAAATCTCACGTCCCTTACTTACGAAGACCGATCCTCATGCTACTCAACTTCAGTCACGAGTAAGCTCTTGTCATTGTAAGTATATGTGTATCATTAAGAACCGCCAACGGGGTACCCCTTGCACATGATACGGGAGCTTTCCCATAATGAAAATGACAAGGCAAGCAGACAATGAGCATCTCAGTGATCTTTTTATTTGCTATTTGCATAGGTTTTTATTGAGGATGCTTCATAGAGTGCTCACTATGGTGATACTGCAAGTTTCCACCATAATTAGGCATGGCTTAGGCTAGCAGCCCAGGCGTTTCTCTAACACACATACAGACTCCATGATCTTACAAGTTCCACATTTATTTCACACCGCTGGGATCCGTCAGCAAAAGACCATGATATCAACAGGGTACAAAGTACAAGTGCAATGTTGAAAGCGTTCCCCATGAAACATGGTTCTGCTAATTTCAACTTATAAAGCGCAAGCATATACGCAACAAAGAAGGACCCAATGGTTCAAGTTTATTAGAGGCAATAAAGTAAAGTGTGCCATCAAGTTCGTGAGAGCTTTAATCACTAGTTTTCTCATAACAAGTGGAAGGTAAACAAAAGCATGAATATACTTGGAATAACATAAGCTAGTAGGTAGGTATGGTGGACTCTTTGGAAAAACTTGGTTTAGGGAGTTGGATGCATGAGTAGAACTCATACTTGGTGGTGGAGGCTAGCAAAAGACTGGGAGCGACAAACTAAGAGAGCAATAATGGCTATAATCATGCAGAGGGACAAAACATCATTGATCAAAGCATAAAGTGATACTACAAGTTGAAAACTAAAGGATCATAAAGGCTATGGTGACTTGAGATAGTCATAACATGGTGTGATCATGCACCAAGTCAACCCAAATAAAGCATCAAAGGAGAATACCACTATACTATGCTTTAATATGCTAAAACAACGCATGATTCATCCAAGGCACATTAAGCAATCTCAATTGTTTATAACAAGTCATGCTACAGCAAAGAATACTAAGCATAAAGCCAAAACAATATCAAGTATGGCATGACAAAGCATGGCCACAGTAAAAAACGAGCTCCTTTTTACCAAATAAGCATAAACTTTCCTACTCTTTTCCAAACCAAACCAAACTATTTGTAAACCAAATTGTGAAAGAGGGGGTCCAACCAACTTATTCAGAAAACTAAGCAAACCAAGAAAACTAAAAAAAAACGAAAACGAAAAAGAAGACTCCAAGAGAAACACAATTGTGCATGACACAATAAAAATGAAGCGTTTGGAAGAAACCTGAAATTTTTATTGATGAAGAAGGGGATGCCTTGGGCATCCCCAAGCTTTGACGCTTGTACTTCTTGGATATTTCTTGGGGTGACACGCGTGGCATCCCCAAGCTTGAGCTTCAGTCCATCCTTCCATCTCATTACTCATTCCTTCCATACACCTGGAAATTTTCCTTCATACAAAACTTCACACAATCTCATTAGCAACATTAGTGCACTTTAGATAAATAAGTCTCAAGGTTCAGTTCTGACACTAAATAAACTTCAATTAGAACACTAGCTACTGTAGCACTTCCCTCAAAAAGCTCAATTACCCAAAGGAACTCAAGAAGGAACTAACAAGAAGCAAATGCAGAAAATGGCAGAAATCTGTCAAAACAGACCAGCAGGTAAAGACGATTTTTTAGAAGACCTTCTGTTGCTCAAATCAAAAAGTGTTGAACTAACGAAAGTTAGATAACAACCTGGGTCAGAAGAACAAAAATTTACAGCTCAATCCGACGTACAGAGCACTCTTAGGAATTTTTACGGTGAAGCACAGAAATCTGTTTCGGGACAGCAACTTTCCCAATCATTACTTCACTCTCATTAGAGGTTACTCTTGGCACAAAAAGAAAATAAAAAGGATAAGGACAGGTTATTACAGAGGTAATAACTTCCAAGACTCAACTAAAACTCTTGGGTTATCTCCCAACAAGTACTTTACTTTAACGCCTTTAAGTTAGGCATAAGAACCAAAGAAAGAATCAAGTGTTCTCAAATGAAGAAGCATTAAGACCAAATTTTGTTTTCATAGGAGAAGCAAAATAAATCTTTTATCTTTTTTTAGGGAAGTGTTCTATACCTTTCTTTAGTGGGAGTTGATATTTAATGGTGCCTTCTTTCATATCAATGATGGCACCAACAGTTCTAAGAAAAAGGTCTTCCCAAAGTAATAGGACAAGAAGCATTGTATTCAACATCCAAACATAGAAATCAATGGGGACATAGGAATCATTAACCATAATAAGAACATCATTAAGACTCCCCATGAGTTTCTTTTTAGCATCAAGTGGGGCATTCAAATAACAATCTTCATGAGGAGGCAAATCAAGCATATCATAAATCCTTCTAGGCATAATAGAAACACTACTATCAAGATCACACAAAGCTTTGAAATAAAAGTCGTTCACTTTCATATTAATGATGGGTTCCCAACCATCTTCTTGTTTTATGGGAATAGAAGCTTTATGTTTCATCTTTTCTTCTTTAATCTTTATGAGAGCATCGGTAATGTGTTTTGTAAAAGCCATGTTCATAGCACTAGCATTAGGACTTTTAGCAAGCTTTTGTAGGTACTTAATAACTTCAGAGATGTTGCAACCATCAAGATCAAAATCAACTTTATCATCTAAAGTAGTAGAACTATTATTATCCTCAACACTAGTGGTGGTAATAGTAGAAACACTAATGGTTCTAGCAATTTCATCTTCTCTTTCCCACTTAGCATGTAATTCAGGTAATAGTCTAACATTTTCATCAATTCTTACTTGTATGGCATTAGTGGCTGCAAAGGGATTCTCATTAGTTTCAGGTTTAGCAGCCATTTTATTCAGAGTAGATTGAGCTTCAGCCAAAGATGCTATATTTCTTTCAGCATTAGAGAGTTTTTCCTCAATAGTTTTATTGAAAGCAGTTTGTTTACTAATAAACTCTTTAAGCATAACTTCAAGTTCAGAGGGAGCACTCTTATTATTGTTGTAAGAATTTCCATAAGCATTACCATTGTTGGGAGGATATGGCTTATAATTGTTGTTACCAAAATTGATCCTATAAGCATTATTACCATAAGTATTGTTGCCAAAGTTGTTATTTCTTATGAAGTTCACATCAACTTGCTCTTCTTGAGCAACCAAAGAGGCTAAAGGAACATTATTTGGATCAATATGGGCTTTCCCATTAACAAGCATAGACATAATAATATCAATCTTATCACTCAAGGAGGAGGTTTCTTCAACAGAATTTACCTTCTTACCTTGTGGAGCTCTCTCAGTATGCCATTCAGAATAATTAACCATCATATTATCCAATAGTTTTGTTGCAGCACCCAAAGTGATGGTCATAAAGGTACCTCCAGCAGCTGAATCCAATAGGTTCCTTGAAGAATAGTTCAATCCGGCATAAAAAGTTTGGATGATCATCCAAGCAGTCAGTCCATGAGTGGGACAATTCTTTACCAAAGATTTCATTCTTTCCCAAGCTTGAGCAACATGCTCATTATCAAGTTGTTTAAACTTCATTATTTCACTTCTCATGGATATAATCTTAGCAGGAGGATAGTATTTTCCAATAAAAGCATCTTTGCACTTAGTCCAAGAATCAATATTATTCCTAGTTAAGGAATTCAACCATTCTTTAGCTTTTCCTCTCAAAGAGAAAGGAAACAATTTGAGTTTAATAATATCACCATCTATATCCTTATGCTTTTGCATCTCACAAAGTTTAACAAAGTTATTTAGATGGGAAGCAGCATCTTCATTACCAATACCAGAAAATTGTTCTCTCATAACAAGATTGAGCAAAGCAGATTTTATCTCAAAGAAAGTATTTTCAGCCATAGGTGGAGCAATAGGAGTGCTCATAAAATCATTGTTATTGGTGCTAGTGAAGTCACATAACTTGGTGTTTTCAAGAGTAGTCATTTTTTGGAGAAGTAAAGAGATTGAGTAAAGAGATTGAGCAATAGGAGTGCTCATAAAATTGTTCTCTCATAACAAGATTGAGCAAAGCAAACAAGTAAAACTAATTTTTTTTGTGTTTTTTGAAGAACAAAACAAGCAAACAAAGCAAAAAGAAACTAAGCAAAACAAAAACAACAAAGTAAAGAGATTGGTTATGAGGGACTCCCCTTGTGAAGATGTCCTTGACTCCCCGGCAACGGCGCCAGAAAAATGCTTGATGGCTCAATGCACGACGCCCAGAAAAATGCTTGATGGCGGTGTTGATGTAGAGCTCGTTGGGAACCCCAAGAGGAAGGTATGATGAGCACAGCAGCAAGTTTCCCTCAGTTATGAAACCAAGGTTTAATCGAACCAGTAGGAGCAAGGAAACACCTCAAAGGTGTTACTAGCTGAGCTTTGGCAGGGCGCACTACCGGTGCTAGTAGCAACGTGGAGACCTACACAACACAACCACAGAACTTTGTCCCCAACTTGCGATGAGGTTGTCAATCTCACCGTGTTTTGCGGAAAACAAAGGATTAAACCTATCGAATGGAAAGAAGTAAAAGTTTGCAGAAAGAAAACACAAAGCAGAAACAATTTATAGATTGTATGTAAAGTAAAGGACCGGGATCCATAGTTCACTAGAGGTGGCTCTCATTAAGATAGATAACATGCTAGGTGAACAAATTACAGCGGGGCAATTGACAAACACCGAGAAAGCAATACATGCATATACTAATCATCTTGACTCCTTTGAGACTTGATTGGGTATTACAACATAATACATATACCGCCATCCAACTGCATCTATGACTAATAATCCACCTTTAGGTTATCATCCGAACCCCCTCTAGTATTAAGTTGCAAGCAACAGATTATTGCTTTACGAACTGCGTGTAAAGTAAACAATACAATTGTTCTATGAACAAAGGATCGTTGTTTTCTCCCTAGTAGCAACATCACATCTAGTACCTTAGAGATTTCTGTCACTTCCCCAGATTACCAGAGGCATGAACCCACTATCGAGCATAAATACTAACTCTTGGAGTTGCTAGCATCTACTTGGCCAAGATAGCTACTAACAATGAAAAGCATGCAAGATCTCAAATAACAAAGACATGATAGAATCAATAATAAATCTGAAATAGCATCTCAATATCCATCGGATCCCCGTAAACACAACATGCAGAATTACAAATAGAGGATCTTGATCATGAACGAAGCTCACAAGATCTAAACATGAAAGCACAAAGGAGGAGAAACCAGCCATCTAGCTACTACATGGATCCGTAGTCCAAGGATGAACTACTCACGCATCACACCGGAGGCTTGCATGGTGATGAAGAAGGCCTCCAGGGTGAATTCCCCTCTCCGGCAGGGTGCCGGGAAGAGCTTCAGATCCCGCCGATCTAGGGACAGAGACGACGGCGGCTATAGACTCTTTCGTGGATTTTTGATCGGGTACCTAGGGTTTTTGTCCCGAGGGAAACTTATAGGCGGAAGGAGAGGCCGAGGGGGTGCTGGGGTCGGCCAGACCACCCCTGGCGCAGGCCAGGCCTGGTCGCGCGGCCAGGTGGTGTGGCCGGCCCCCAGCTCTTCTCCGTCTCGTACTCTAGCACTTGATCCCTTCCAAAAAAGGCACTTTGGCTTTTGTCCCGTCCAATTCCGAGAATATTCATTTTCTGACTTTTCTGGAACCAAAAACAACAGAAAACAGGCAGCTGGCACTTTGGCTCTTGTTAATAGGTTAGTCCAAGAAATCATAATAAAAGTACTCCAAAGTAGGAACAAAACACAAGAAAGTGGATAAAACCAAGCATGGAACATCAAAAATTATAGATACATTTGCAATGTATCACCCGCCCACAGATCTCACGGATCCCCATCCCCGGAATCTCTACACCGAGTGATCGTTGCCAACATCATCTGTCTCCTCCACCCAGTATCCATCTTGCGAATACACCTGTTCATCTGAATCAAACAATTTATCGTGTGAGACCCTAGGGGTACTCAGCAAGTCTTTATGCCTCTAAAGGGGACATAAACCTGGGGTGACACAATTGCAGCAAAAGATAATAACTAACAAGTCTATAGATACTTGCTAACCATCCGCCTAACCAATGATAGGCGGATGTTCGTAAATTAGAAACAACAGTTATAATAGTATCAAGTAACAGATCCATCCTCCTTCTCGCTTACCAACGAGAAAGCGGACGAACATCCCATCCGTTGGCAGTTTTATTAACCATTCCATGAGTATTTCACTAATTACTAGTCAGATATTTAGTCAAATTAAAAAAGCGGTACTTTAGTTATGCTTGTCTATGATCGAGAAACTGTGCTCCAAGTCGTCCATAACCGCGGACACGGCTTTCAGAAAGATTTACCCTGCAGGGGTGCACAAATAGCAACACACACACGATCGACCTCGAAAAAACCAAATCAAAACCCAACGAGGCTTTCACGACAAAGCAATCACAGGATCCATAAATATTTTAGGGGGCCACCCCATTAAGCTACCCGCAACGAAGTTGGCCGGCTCTGAGACGGACCCAAGGTTTGTGTTAATGGCTATAAACGACTGGGAACTCGAAAGTGTGACTGGGCTTGTCGATACCGCGAAAACATTCCATGATCCAAAACAGTACAGGTGCTCCACGCACAATCTTAAATAAAGCAGTAAAGCATGACATAGGTACATGATAGTAATAAAGCCCCAAACTACTTTGTGGCCCCAAGAAATAAAGTACAAATCAAGCTCATGCAAAGGGGGATTCATAGAGTCTCCCGTATGTGGATAGTGCGAATAGTCAAGGAACAGGTATCAAGTACTCGGGGTCCTACGGGACACAAGTGAGCATGAAAAACCAAATAACAGATATTGCCCACCGGTGCCTCTTTCATTAGTTATCCCATTACTACTCAGGTTAAGTTGTTTAGGTACCTCGTTATCCATCAGACACTCACATACCCTACACATGCAATTCTACGACTCACATGGCTCAAACAACTCCTGTAGTAATGGCTCATAGGATGGAGGAACAAGCTTCGGTGGGGTTTAAAAGTAAGGCTATGTAATACTTGGGATTCAGTTTAATGCAATCGCGACTCAATGATGCAAGAATAAGATAGAGACAATAGGTACTATATGTATGCAAGCATGTGGTAGTGCTTGCCTGGCAGCTCAGTTGAAGCGAGAGATGGATCTGGGTAGTACTCCTGGGATTCCTGATAATTCCCCTGCTCGGCGTCTATTCGAAAGAAGAACCAAACAAACAAGGCCTAACATAAATAAAGTGCACACGCATATAAATAAAATGCGACAAGCAACCAAGCATGCCATGATGAATGATGCACAATTACATGGCAATAATGTAGCATGGCAAGGGTGAGGTGTGGGGACAAGAATAAATCATTTTATTAATTATTTGGCCAAGTTTTATTACCATAAACAGTTCTGATTATTCAATATTAATATGATGCATGCTGCAATTCATATCATGGAATGCATAATCAGAACAGGCTCATCGCGCTGATCGATTTAGACATATTATTTGTCAAATTTGGAGTTATAGAATTAAAGTTATTAATTAATTGAGAAAAGGCATTTTCATTGCAATTAAATAATTTCGAAAAATTAAATTAGTCAAACATTATTTTGGAAGGCATATTTGAAATCCTCATATTTTTCTGATTCAAAAACAGATATTATTTGTATTATTTGGATTTACCAATTAAAAGTTATTAAAACTGGATTTAAAATCATATTAAACATTTCTAAAAACATTTTTATTAAACAGAAAACAGACAGACTTTTTATACTCGGAAGAAGCTAGCCACAGATGCTTACGGGTGGGGCCGAGATGCTGAGAGACGCTCTGCTGGCAAAAGAAAACAACGGGCAACTTTTCTCACCCACGGAGACCTTACCTGCAGCCAGTGACAGACGGGCCCGACCGGATGCGGGGCCACACACGCGCGCGGCTCACGGTTGTGTGACTCGTGGGCGAGGCTGGGGCGCGAGGGACCTGTCCGTGACGGACAGAAACTGCCGGGGGTTTTGTGCAAAAAGACCTACGAACTGCAACTTGATCCACTACATGAGCTAGCTCGAGCGATCTTGGCGAGAGGATTGCGATCGATCCAAAGCGAATTTGGCGATACCGAAAAGAGCAAAAGTGTAGAGGAGATCAAGGGCTTCAACCTTCGTCAAGGAACCTTCGCCGGATCTGGGATGTATCGCTCGGAATCTTGTCATGAACAGAGAGGGTTCAATCGGTTTAACTGACAAACAAAAGCAACAGACCTGAAGTGACGAATAGCCGACTTCGGGAGGGGATTGCGAGCGAAGTAGAGATCCGTTTTATGTGTGGTTTTCGCCACAGGAAAAAGGGTACACGGGAGAACATCTCTTAGCATAGAATAAACACCGGATCAGGACAGAAGCGGCGGGAAAACGACGATGTTCAGAAGTATTGTCGCTGCAGAAAACCTGAAGATTGGGTTCAGTTAAAGCAGAGAATTGTGCTGACTTTGATGGACGATGCCGAGAAATTTAGAGGTCCAAAACGAGCAACGTTTGCTGCGGGTGAAACCTGGGTATAGCAGGTTTAGATCGGAGCATGACTGTGCCAGACGTTGCGACACAAGGAATAGGGAGCGTGCGCAAGCTGCTTCTCTGTGTGGCGCGCGGCGGTGCGCTTCACAGCATGCACGCGGCGAGCGGCGATGGCACAGCGACATCGGAGACGGCGACCCGGAGCTGGCTATGCAGAGGCATTGAGGGGAGATGGAGGGAGCTGGTGAGGCTCACCGAGATGGTACAGAGGCATCGATGGAGCTCGGCCAGAGGAGAGGAGGGAGACGGCGTTGGCGGGTGCTGCAGGGACGTCGAGGTTGCGGACGAGGACCATGGCTTCCGGCACGCGCCCTTCAGCTTCTCCACCTCGCTCCTTGTACCCTACAGGCGTGCAGCTTGACATGGTGCCGCTCCTTGCTTGCATGGCTCCGGCGACGGCGCTGATCAGTGGCGAGACGGGGTGGATGGCGGCTTGGCAACATGGATAAAGACGGAGACCTGCGTGTGTGCGGCGGCATGGTGGTGTTGCTGTTGATTTGCCTTGGAAAGCAAGAACAGGGGAGGTCGATCTGATCTAAGATGGGGAGTGGTTGGGTGGTTGAGGGTGTCCTATTGCCTGTTTTAACAAAAGCGAGAGAGAGACAGAGAGATCAGAGGATGGCACGGTGCACGTGATCATCTGTCGGGAAGAGAAACAGGGCGCGGCGTCGGTGTCCAGGGGGGTGCGGTCAAGCCAGGTAGGGCACCAGGTCTGAGCGTGGGCTGAGGTGGTGTGCGATCAGGTTGAACTGGGCCGGCGAGGGGCACTGATCGGCAGCTGATCAGGTGGGGGTTCATGTCCTAGCTAGGACAGCTGGTTGGTGTGGATCGAGTAGAAGTAGACACACGGTAGAAATTAGGAGTGTTGGGTTTTTAGCTAGCTATAGGAATATGACTAGCTTAGGATAGATCGATGTAGTGTATGAAGCTAGGTACATGGAAATGTAGAATAGTTGGATCAATCAAGATGTAGCATGAAGGAATAGAGAAAGGATCCACATATTTTATATATGGCTTGATTTAAGTACCAAAAGTAAATACCAATGCCACATACAAAAGTATGGTAGAAAAAGAAGATGATCTCAACAGAAGATGATATGGCAAGTTAGTGGATGGAAGGAAACTAAAAGATATGCCCCCATCTCCAGTTGGGCATTTAACATATATCAAAAGCCAAATACAAAGTATCAAGAAGCAACTACATTTAATAAACAATGCATATGAAGAAAAACCAATAAAAGGGTGTTTTTAATAAGATGCTCAAATGCAAGGTGGCATGGTGACATGAGCATGATATAATGATGATGCAACTAATTATATGTGGAAAGTAGCAAATATATAGACTAGGCTAGTAGCATTGCAATTGTTAGACAATTGGGATGCCACACAGAGTTAAGTTTAGCCTTAAATTGTAAGGAGAAAGAATAGACATCATAGTTGCATTATATGCACTATCGATTAGGATCTATATAGATATAGAAGTATATGGCTACTTCTGAAGTGGATAATATAGTGGTTTGGCTAAAGAAGTTTGACTTCTGTTGAGTGGTTTCTAGAGTTCACATGACAACAATGAAAGTTCAATTGACTGATCGACCGTCATTGTAAACAATAGGAAACAAAGTCTCACTCTGTCACCAAATGAATACTTCGACATATTATGAGATAATGGCGTAAATGTCAAAATTAGGAAGACATTAAAGATTTTCAAAAGTCATACTGATCTGGTAAAATAGATCAAGGACATCATGGTTCCCATGAGCAAGGATGCGTGTTCATATCATTATATGATGTTATGATTAGCAACGAATGCAAGCTAGATTATTTTTACTCTAGTGCAAGTGGGAGACTGAAGGAGATATGCCCTAGAGGGAAATAATAAATGGATTTATTATCTTATCTCAATTAGTTTGTAATATTTTCATATTGTGCTATAACTGTGTCAAGCGGGAACATTGATACATGTGAGGAATGAAACAAACCAAGTCCCTAGTAGCCTCTATTTATACTAGTTCATTGGGTAATCGATGATCAAGGTTTCCTGATCATGGAGCATTTATGCCAGTTGATTATAGACTCATATATTGATATGATGGACATTACCCGAAGATTTTTATTGCAACATGATCAAGTCACATGGTTCATCGTTGAAATAGTTAGAAGCGTAATATCCTTCTCTTTAGACTGTGACATCATATTAATCACTATCTCCTGAGGCTGCTTTGATTGCATCAACCATCATATCCGTAACTGGGTGTCCATAAAGGTGTGTTTCTAGTATTCTAGGGAATAGTTGAGGCCTATGTATCAAGATCAGGATTTGATCACCCGCGTAACAAAAAGATACACGCGGATGACTTGGTGAGGTTACATCCATAATGTTGCAACATGTGACTAGGTCATGGGGATGGAATATCATGGGAACAAGCGAAACAGAACTTGTCGGTAACAAGATTGAACAAGGTATATGATACCAATGATCAGATCTCGGACAAGTCGTATCAAATAAACAAAGGGAATTGGACTCGATGTTTACGGTTCGAACAACATTACATCATGGAATGCACATGGGTCATTATGTACATCCCGATCCCGCCAATGATCATTGATATGAGAAGAGTTTTGATCATGTCTGTGATGTTCCTGAGCCATTTGGGTAACACATTTAAGGGTACGATGACATTAGGAGATCGTTCTATCAGATGGAATCATAGAAGAGAGAGAAATTGGAATCATTCCAAAGAGATTTCGAAGTTGTTCGGAGGAAAAGAAAGGAAAAAGACCGAAAAGTGTTTCGGATAAATAGCAATTTATAATATGCATTATTATCACTACTAGGAAACAGCGTATCAGTGGCGCACCTTTTTTCACTCTCCGTGGTGCATATCTTAGTCGCCACTGATACCTCGCCACTGATAACTATCTTCTGTGGCGCATTTCAAAATGCGCCACAAAAGTCTCAAACTTCAGTGGCGCATATGGCCAATATGCGCCACAGAAGTTTTTTTCCAAAATTCAAAAAAAAGGCGGGCCAGATCTCAAACTTCAGTGGCGCATATGGCCAATATGCACCACAAAAGTTTTTTTCAAATTTCAAAGAAAAACCAGGCCAGATCTGGCCGGAGGTGGGGGGGTCGCCAGAGGTGGATCAGATGTGATGGCCGGAGGAGAAGGAGGCCGTCGGAGGGGGTCAGAGTAGTAGGAGGAGGAGGCCGCCGTCGGAGGTGGAGGAAGGGCTCGCCGGAGATGGTTGGAGGAGGCCGCCGGAGATGGTGGTGGTGGAGAAGGAGGAGGAGGTCGCCGGTGGTGTTGGAGGTCGCCGGAGGAGGAGGTCATCTAGGTGGAGGAGGTCACCGAGGTAGCCATGGCCGGAGGTGGATGTCGCTGGAGAGTGAAGGAGAAGGGGAGAAGTATGGAGGGGAGGAATAGTGGAGGGAGAAGTGGAGGAGAAGGGGAGAAGTATGGAGGGGAGGAGAAGTGGAGGGAGAAGTATGGAGGGGAGTAGAAGTGGAGGAGAAGGGGAGAAGAAGGAGAAGAAGTGGAGGAATATAAGGAGAAGGGGCGCCGACGGGATTCAATTTTCGAATCCCGCCCAAGGCTTTTGTGGCGCATATAGGGGAAATGCGCCACAAAAGTTTCTCCCCCTTTTTTATTTTTTTGCAGGAAAAAATCTTCTGTCTGCCATAACTTTTTATCTTTTGAATTTGGGGAATCTACAAAATCTTCAATGGCTTCTAGCAGTTGAAATCGAGTAGAAAATTTCGAGACGATCATTTTGATAGGTTAAAGATTTTTTTCCGACATCGTATGCAAAAGTTATAGCCGTTTTACCGTGCCATGACCTATTTTTGCAAAATACATCGAAATTCATGTTTTTCAATTTTGTCTAGATCTATACCCTAAAATCTAACTACAACTTAAAGGAATTATTTTTTTGAAGTTTCTATCATTTTTGTTTATTTTTTACAAAAATGAAACGGCGATCCGGAGGGTGGGATCTGTTTTCCCCCTATATGCTTGTTCTGTGGCGCATACACCTATATGCGCCACAGAAACATCACTTTCTGTGGCGCATATGGACATATGCGCCACAGAAGTTTCTCCCCCTTTTTTTGCTGCTTGGTCCCATCAACCTTCTATGGCGCATACGTCTATATGCTCCACAGAAGACACGAAAATATGCGCCATAGAAATATGGACTTCTGTGGCGCATATTGGTTTCGTGCGCCACTGAAGTGCCAAACTTCTGTGGCGCATTTTTTCTAGTGCGCCACTGATATATATCTGTGGCGCATAGTTTTACATATGTGCCACTGAATATCTTGTCTATCTATAAGCTGTTTCCTAGTATTGTATGTTAATTATGAATTAATATATATTAAATAAATATTTATAGGGCAACTTCCTCAATAGGGCCAAAACCCCGAAGGGAATCAGCCTAAGAGGAAGCTACTCGAAAAGGGCGGCAAACAACCGCACTTCTAGTGGGCCAGGTATCCCACAAAGGCAGGTGGGCGGGTGGGGTTGGGCGCTGCGCAGGGCGGCACATAGCCTGTTGTCGCTAGCGGGCCACAACTAGCCAGCCTACTCGGGTTGCTGTTGCTACCGTTGCCTCGCCGCAAGATGGGCCACACGCGTGCAACTGAATGGCCCACTCGGGACAAGCGCTGCTGCTGCGCGACTGTTGCTATGCTGCGAGCTAGGCCACCGCGGGTGCACCTGCTAGCCCAACCAGCTGCAACACTCCCTTTTTATTCGGTTTGACTCTTTTATTTAGTTACACATGGGAAATCTTTGGTGGGGAGTACCCCTCCTCTACCTATATAAATGGGTGCCCATGGTGGGGTTGAAGACACACCAATCCAATAATTCTCTGAGGCACTTTCCTCAGGGAACCACACTCTGTCTCTCATTTTCCTCTTGTGATGGCGCAGTCCCTGGAAGGATGGCACACGCAAGAGACGACACACTTGCATCACACTGTTGTGCTGCAGGAATTCCAACCAGAGGATCTACTTCCGCACTCTCGGTAGGGATCAAAGAACCGGTGGTCGTCGTCGTACACCCGATGTGTGCAAAACCACGAGGGTGTGCCACTTGTGGCACCTTGGATGTCGTGGGCCGGAGTTGTTGCACGATCGAGCAAGGGGTGACTTGCGAGGAGCTTCGTGACCTTGAGGTTGGCTACGAGTATGACTACATAATCCACGTTCCCCTCGGAATGTTATCCGCTTTCGAACTACAAGGGTATGTATCCAAAACCTCGGCCATCACTGCATTAATCCTAGATAGATCCTAGCATTAGGTGTGTTCGTGTAGAAAATCTTTGTGTTTTCTTCCCTGAACCCCTTCACATCCATCCCATGCCAAAATCGAGTACAAAGCCGGTGAACATAGGGCAAATCCAATGGGCTGGTGGCGACGGAGGAAATTCCATCAGTGTACTGACATGTAATTTTCTATTGCAGCGTTTAATAAATATATTTCATCATTGCGTTCATCAAATCTTGTTGTTTGGTTACTTTACTATTTATGTTGTCAATCACGAGAGAGTCGAACTCGTAAACCACCTAACTAGCCACTTTGTCCAATGGGATTATAAGCAAGTCAGGCCTATGATACAAACTTTACAACTATATAATATAGGGACCACTAAATTCTATCCACGCCGCTACACTCCCCTATTCGCTAACCTAGATCTACCTCCACTCCCTCTCTCCACGACAAACAAAAGATCTCATAACCATATATCTCCATTATGTCCTATGGTGTACAGGTCTGCGATGTGCCGATCCACTGCGCGGCGGCGTACTGTGCGTTGTGCTGATCCACCGGGTGGAAGGCGCTGACATCCAGCGACGATGTTGTCTATGTCGTGTTGATCCACCACGTCGAATATGGTGCTCAGATCATCGGAAAGTTGATGGTTCCATCTAGATCCACCGGTGACCAGACCGACCACCATCCAGATCCACCGGCGACCAGATCCATCGCCATGTAGAATCTTGTGCAGAATAGGGAGGAGCTAATTTTAGATTTTTTATTTTCCCCCTCTTTCCCTATTAGCATTTCTTTGTTTTTTATTTATTTTAGAGAGGCTCAAGCAATCTTGTAACGTAACTTTAATTATATCTAAATGCTATGATAATTTTTGATTTATCGAATTGCAATGGTTAGCAACCTTAATCAGGTATTGTTAAGGCAATTAATTTTCACTGATGCTGGAAAGTGTAACACAACAAATAATTCACGGTTATAGGGAACTAAAGTTCTGTTGTCTTCAATTTTGTAATGATGCACATCCTCTGTTGCGCTCTAGAAGCGCTAGCTCGACGGATCATGTTGTGCCGTGCTAAAAAGTCTGCCACCATTGCACAAACCCTGACGCAGTTATCCCTAGCGGTTTTTTTGCCGCGCCAGCGCGAGCATCATGACTAAGGCTATGCCTCGGCATCTATAAGCTCCAGCATCCGAGATCCGTGTTGTAGTGGGACCGCTGCATCGACATCGACAAAAAGAGGTGCTCCTAGAGTTTATTCCGCATGAAGACGAAGATCTGCTTGATATCTGCCCTTGTTGTTCTAGCCTAGAGAGGTGAATTCGGAAGGCTCCACCAGCGAACTCCCATCGGTGTATCATGTCTGGAGATTGTTGGATCAGAAGGTATTCGGTCGTGCAGACCCGTGCTTTTTTATGACCATTTGGTTTTAGTGGGAGCGTTGCAAAGTTCTGCTATCTGTTACCATCATGTGTCATGTCTTAGATGATCCATGGTGAAGTCAGATGCGGAGAATGCCATGAAAGCAGGAATATGAGGGCTGGCGATGGTGATTTGAGTCTTTGTGGTCATGAGTAACTGACTATGTAATCTGTGACTCACAATAATGACTGTTTATGGGGGCGATAACACAGGAGGAGTTCACAGTCCTATCTTTGCAGGGTGAAAATCCAAGATCTAACCTTAATTGGTTATGGCTGGCAATGGCCTTGTTGAAGACCACTACTATAGGAAAAGCTATAGGAGACATCCTTATAGGAGGCGCATTTAGACCATATGCGCCTCCTATAAAATAGGCGAGGCACACTGTCTTGCCATATTCCTCTAGTATAAAAATAGGCGAGGCGCATATTATTAGGATGCACCTCCTATAATTCCTGTACGGACGAAATCTGGCAGCCTCAGATTATGCGAGGCACATTCTATGCGCCTCGAGTAGTTCAAATACTTGAGGTGCATATGGAGCAGTGATCATCGGCTCAACACGTCGATCTCGTTGGGGAACCCCAAGAGGAAGGTATGATGAGCACAGCAGCAAGTTTTCCCTTAGTTATGAAACCAAGGTTATCGAACCAGTAGGAGCAAGGAAACACCTCCAAGGTGTTGTTTCCAACTTGGAATCCTACACAACACAACCACAGAACTTTGCCCCAACTTACAGTGAGGTTGTCAATCTCACCTGTTTTGCTGAAAACAAAGGATTAAATGTATTGTGTGCTTGCAGAAAGTAAACAGTAAACATCAAATATCTTGTAGATTGATGGTAAAAGAATGGACCGGGGTCCATAGTTCACTAGAGGTGATTCTCCTTAAGATAGATGACATGTTGGGTGAAAAAATTACAGCGGAGTAATTGACAAACATCGAGAAAGCATACATCCATATACTAATAATCTTGACTTCTATGAGATTTGATTGGGCATTACAACATTATACATAGACCATAACCCAACTACATCTATGATTAATAATCCACCTTCAGGTTATCATCTGAACCCCCTCTAGTATTAAGTTGCAAGCAACAGATAATTGCATTAAGCAAAGTGTGTAAAGTAAACAATACGATTGTTACATGAACAAATGATTGCTGTTTTCTCCCTAGTAGCAACAACACATCTAGTACCTTAGAGATTTCTGTCACTTCCTCAGATTCCTAGAGGCATGAACCCACTATCGAGCATAAATACTCCCTCCTTGAGTTGGTAGCATCTACTCGGCCAAGATAGCTACTAACAACGGAAAGTATGCAATATCACAAATAACATAGACATGATAGAATCAATAATCAATCTGAAATAGCATCTCAATATCCATCAGATCCCCGCAAACACAACATGCAAGATTACAAATAGATGATCTTGATCATGAACGGAGCTCATAAGATCTAGACATGGTAGCACAAAGGAGAAGAACCAACCATCTAGCTACTACATGGACCCGTAGTTTAAGGATGAACTACTCACGCATCACACCGGAGGTAGGCATGGTGATGAAGAAGGCCTCCAGGGTGATCTCTCCCCTCCGGCAGGGTGCTGGGAAGAGCTTTAGATCCCTCCCAATCTAGGGATGGAGATGGCGATGGCTATAGACTCTTTCGTGGAATTTTGATCACGTACTTAGGGTTTTTGTCCAAAAGGCAATATATAGGCGAAGGGACAAGGTCGGTGGAGTACTAGAGGGCCCACACCCCCTGGTGGCGCGACTAGGGCTGGCCGCGCCACCACCAGGTGTGGTCGCCCTGGTTCCCCTCTTCGTATCCTCTCCATACTCCTTATTCCTTCTGGTGAAATATTGACTTGGGCTTTTGTCCGGTCCAATTCCGAGAATATTTCCTTATTAGCTTTTCTGAAACTAAAAATAGCAGAAAATATGCAACTGGCACTGTGGCATCTTGTTACTAGGTTAGTTCTAGAAAATGTGTAAAAATACTCCAAAGTGTGGAAAAAACATAAGAAAGTAGATATAAAACAAGCATGAAACATCAAAAATTATAGATACGTTTGCAACGTATCAAGCAGATGCGCCTCTAGTAAGTTGTGTGGGCCTAGTTGTGGTAGCTGCCAAAATATAGGAGGCGCACCAGCAGATATACGCCTCAAGTATTTTCCAATACTGGAGGCGCATATGGAGTAGAATGTGACTCGAGTAAACAGATCCCACCCCTAGATCGCCTTTTAAGTTTTGTAAAAAATAAACAAAAATGATAAAAACTTTAAAAAAATAATTCTTTTGAGTTGTAGTTAAATTTTAGGGTATAGTTCTAGACAAAATTGAAAAACATGAATTTCGGTGTATTTTGCAAAAAAGGGTCATGAAACGGTAAAATGACCTTAACTTTTGCATACGATGTCGAAAAAAAAGTTTAATATATCAAAATGATCGTCTCGAAATTTCCTACTCAATTTCAACGTAGGAAGCCGTTGAAGATTTTATAGATTCCCCAAATTTAAAAAAAGTAAAAAGTTATGACAGACAGAAGTTTTGTTTCTGCAAAAAAAACAAAAAACTATTCGAGGCGCATGTCTAAAAATATTAAATATAAATAGGGACTTAGCTGTTTGAGCGAAGTGGGTGTTGTTCGCAGCGACAACGATTTCATCGAGATGAAGACGAGACGACAAAGTAGTCCGTGTTCACGATGAAGCAATTCGGCGGGGACAATGAAGCTAGTCAGAAGGTCGTCACGATAGAGACGAAACAAAACTGATGTCGTATACATACAAGTAGCTTAAGTGAAGCCGGATTCAAATTCGAAATAGCCACCTACCACACCTACCACCTCTCCTCCTTCTCCTTCTCCTCCACCTCTTCTTCTTCTCCCTTTCTCCTCCTCCTCCTCCACTCTCCTCCTCCTCCACCACCTCTGGTGGCATCCTCCTCCTCTTCCTCCGGCGACCTTCTCCTCCTCCGGTTACCTCGTCCTCCTCCTCCGGTGACCACTCTGGCCATGGCCTCCACAACCACACCAACCACCACCACCACCTCCTCCTGTACCTCCGACGACCACCTCCGGCGATGACCTCCGGCGGCCCCATCCTCCTCCATCATCTCAGGCGACCCCTATGGCCATGGACTCCCGCACATGCCTACAGTGGTAGGTTGTGGCCATGGGCATGGCCTCCGACGAGCTCCGACAAAATTCTGGCCAGATCTGGCCGCCATTTTTTTTGAAATTCAAAAATAATATGCGAGGCACATTCGAATCAATATGCGCCTCGCATATGCAAAATATAGGAGGCGCATATTTAGAGTATGGGAGGCGCATATCAATATGCGCCTCGCATATCCAAGATATAGGAGGCGCATATCATATGTGCCTCGCATAAAAAATATTGGAGGCGCGGCGCTAGAGGCGCATATGATATGCGCCTCGCATAGCATTTTTGGTGCGCCTCGCATTGCGTTTTTCCTAGTAGTGGACATTGTTTTGTGAGCGAGGAATTTCTATAGGGTGAAAACCTATGATCTTTGATCGGGTGATGACAGCGCTCGTGCACTGTTTCCTTCTTGATGGCATCGCTATTGGAGTGCTTGGACTACTGGTGTTGTTCTGGTGGTGTTAGTGTCATTGTTACAAGGAATTGTTCGTTGTAAATGGATTTTTCTTTTTTCTATTTTTCTTCCTTTTTTCTGCCATGTGTGCATTTATATGGTCGCTAGGACATGCGTTGTTACAGAGACTAGGTGTAATTAGTATCTCCACGATATTCTTTGTAAAAAACATCTATAGTCATGGGCCTTGGTATAGCTATGTATTTGCTGATGCGTCGAGCGGTGGCCCAAATATGTCAGCCCCAACCATCCACGACAGGCCAATTTTTGAATAATAATAAGAAACTGGGCTAAACTGAAACAATAACACTGAAAAAGCAACATGGCCCAACCGTCCCGAGTCCCGCTGCCATCTCTACTGCCTCCTCGATCCCACCTTGCTGCGCTGGTATTGCAGTCCGCTGATGGCCAACACCCAGAAGCCCCCGCCACATCTCCTCCTCAGCCCTGCCCCGCCCCTGGAAACCCCATCCCCACATCAGAAGCGCAAGAAGCAGGGCCGCCCGTCCCTGGAGACAAGATGCAGGGGAGAAGCCGGTCAGCACGGCACCCTTCTTCCTGCCGTTGGTATCTAAGGAGATGCAAGATGCAGGACTGTGCTGGCGACTGCGGACACGGGAAACACTGCGGCGGTGGCGACCGCTAAGGCTCTTTCCACAAACCACGTCGCCAATATCACACGGCGACAACCCTTAGTCGGGCTCCTCGCGGAGCGACGGCAACCCTTCTGACCTGCTGCTCCCGATGCTAAAGCCCCACATAGACGTGGCCCATAGCCCTAGGATGGCAAATGATGATCTGTAGACCGAGGCGATAGCCGCTAACGCGGTCTAGACCTGCACCGTACCCGTGTCCTAGTGGTGCGGTGTTGCTCGCCGTAGCAGTTAAACAACCAACGGCTGGGCGATGCGCAACGTCCAGAAACCGCCCATGGAGGTGATGGCTAACGGCTGGCTGACAGGGACCTCCCGCTACCGGCGCCATTCCTTACGGCTACTAGCCTGAGGGGTGAGGTTGACTATACCCAAGCTAATGGCCGTATCTATACCTAATAATAAAGAGTACAACGTTTCCGTCCTTCGTCCGTCCGAAAAAGACAATTTTGCCCTCGACAGTTCGGAGCAATTGCATCTACTGCCACTGCTTAGTTAATACGTTGGCTTCGCTTCCACCGCGGAGTAACTTCCGCCGCGCGAGATAGGTCCGACAGAGCCGCCCAGCTCCTATCTCACAACTCGCCATCACCATCCCCGCCTAAGCTCGGGCGCGAGCTGGGGCGGCCGGACCGCGCCATCGCCATCCCGCCGTCCGGCCGGACCTCGCCAGGACCCCGCCACCGCCCTCCCGCCGCCCGGCCAGACCTCGCCATTGCCATCCCCTTCGGCCGCGCGAGAAAGATGATGGGGATTAATTCCCGGAGATGCCGCCGCCTGAGGGATTGGAGGGCGTGCTCGAGCAGCTGCAACGGTGGGCTTGCACGGGAGCGGCGACTGCGGCTTAAGGCGCGATGGAGCTCGGGAGCACGGCGCTGGCGGCCGGAATCGGAGGAGAGGAGGCGCGGCGGAGAGCCTCTGGGCGAGCTTGCTAGCGAGGCTCGCGCGGCCGGCAGAGCGCAGAGGCGTGGTTGCGGCCGGGGTCGACGGAGGAAGGCCGGGCGACGGCGACCGAGGTCGGGGGACGGCGAACGAGGTCGGGGGACGGCAAACGAGGTCGGGCGAGGCAGCTATGCGAGGTAGGCGGAGGGTCGAGGCGGGGCAGACGCGCCCTCGGCAGGAGCTCGGGAAGGCGACGAGCGGCGAGGGGAGCTCACAGGGCGGAGGGGCCCTGGCTGTGGCAGCGATGCGGCCGAGCTGGGGACGGGGCTCATGGCGACGCAGCTTGGTGAGCGGCCGCAGCGGTCGAGGTGGAGCGAGGCGGCTCAAGCGGAAGGGTGGCTCCCACAGGGGCCGGTGGTGCAGCAGCTCGCCGCGGCGGCGCCTGATGCGGGACAGATTGAAGGGAGATGCCGCAGCGTTGGGGATTGGAGGGAGGTCAGCTCGGGCGCGAGCTCTGGCGGCCGGATCCCCATTCCCGAAGGTGTCCCGGAGGTGTCACCGTTCACCTACTGTTCGAACGGCCGACGAGATGGCGACTGATGCAGACTGAAGCTGCAATCAGCGTCACGGTCCAACACAGACTCTGCTCCTACACGGACTGTGCTGGGCTCGCCTATGCAGTACGAACTGCAACTCTGCTCCAACACGGGCCGTGCTCGACGACGCGACCATGGGTGCCCTCATAAAAGCACTGCAGTCCATCGATCGAAATCTAAAACCCAGCAAAATTTCATCAATTTCAGTTTGAAGTCCCGTCTTGATGCCTCAGTCGAGATCCAAAACCCAGCAATCCCAGGTCGAAGTCCCGCTTCGATCGAGATCGAAGAAAACCCAGCTCGAAGTAACGGCAGAAGATTCGCCTCAGCTCGACATTGCTGCTGTCACTCAGCTTGAAGTCATGTCGGAAGTTCCGCACAAGTGTACATTGCAACGAAAGAAGATCCGCCTCATCTCGACATTGCCGCCAGCTCGCCACTTCGTCAACTACCAGATACGGTAATCCTTTCTACTGATGTGTGATGGTCTGAATTGCTTCAGATTCTCTATTTTTCAGCCATAGTTATCCTACAAAATTATTAGTTAAAGATCCTAATAAGCATAGGAATAGACAAACTCCAAAGTTAGGTGTGGCCTCTTTACGGCCTGCAGCGATATAGTTTCAATAGGCACCGTGCAATTAAGTAGAACGGTACATACGGCTGAGCTTAAGATTGTAATTTCAGTAGACACTATCAAGTAGAACAATACATGCAGCTTTGCTCTGTTTTTGCTAGGAGGATTATAAAGTCATGTAGTTCAGGCTTTTATATAATGATGACTGCTAATATAGTACTCCCTCAGACCCTAATTAATTGATTTGTATTTGTCTATATAAATAGATCTATATAAGTTTTAGCGCTAGATACAACCGTATCTGGACAAATTTGAATCAACTAATACGGATCGGAGAGAGTAATAAAAAAAATTCATTATAGAGTTTACGTTTTCGGTTCTCCCGGTGCAACGCATGGGCATTTTTACTAGTATGAAACAACGAGTCGTATTCAGGTACCGTGCGTGACGTATTCCTAAGGTGGATGACCTTATCAATTTTAAGTGACAAGTATAAGTACCATGGATACATTTTACTCTTTTTGCCAATCAATAACTGACAGAGTGGGAAATTGGTACTAGCTCTGTCCACAGATACGAAAAAATAAAGTTGAGCACTTGAGTACTTTTCTCCCTCCGAATCTCCATCAGCTAGACCGTTCGTCCCCTCTCCTTCTGCTTGCCGCTCCAGCGGTATGAGCGAGGGGGATCTTGTTTCTCTGTTCAGGTCTAATAGATAGGGTTACACTTTGTCTGTCATGGTGTGTTATTGGGATGGTAGGAGCGACGACCATGCAAATAAATCTGCCTTTAAATCGCCTCGGGCTGCTCGGTCCTTTAAATCGACAACTTTGTATTCTCACAGTTTTTCATATCTTGCGAGATCAGTTTATCGGTGTGTTGTGGGGGTTCATTGTTATCCGCATCGGTGCTAGCGGCCGGGGTGAGGTGGTTCCTATGGAGTGAGGATGTTGGTCTGGAGGTGATGGATCTGTCGTTTTTCTCTGACTTTGTTGATTGAAGGCGGCAGATCTTGGTTCAAGACAACACATATGCCGCCTTACCCGCGTGCCTTTTTCACAAAACTAATAGAAAAACCCTAGGAAATAGAGACTAAAGATTTCATATATCTAATCAGCTGGGAGCAAGAAGAACATTGCTCCTTTTCATCACCCAAATCTTCACTTTGACAATAATCTGTCTCCAATTGAATGTCAGCCCAGCCTTTGGAGCGAGCTAGCAGAACTGCATCCCTACATCCAAGCATCTCTGCCGTAGAAGGGTCAACAACATGATCATAACGTCGGCTTTCCACTACAAGGAGATCACCAACTTTATTTCTGACAACAATTCCCGCTCCTGCTCTTGCATTCACGGTACAGATAGCACCATCAGTGTTTATCTTTGACAGGGTCACAGGTAACCGGGTCCCTAGACAGTTATCCCTAATGACTATAGCTTTATTTCCTAATTAAGTGGTCTTAGACACTGTCCCTAACGAGTAATGACTGATATTCTAAATTTTAGAACAAAATTATGTGCTGAGAAATTATCGGTGCTAATAGCTAATAGCTGAGGAGAGCCTGCCGGTATTAGGGTTGCATGCTTGGTGGAAATTCGTGAATGACTAAAAGGTGTATATTTTCGTTGTGAAAATTGCTTAGTAAGTTTAATGAACTGGCTTATGAGGTTATAATACGCTTTGTTTCCTAATAAAATGGTCTTAGATAGTTAGCCCTAATGACTGATATTCTAAATTTAAGAAAAGATTTTAAAGTGCTGAAAACGGTAATACCTACTATTAGTTGACGGGAGTCTGGAAGTATCAGGGTTGCACACTTGGTGGAAATTCGTAAATGACTAAAAGGTCTAAATTTTCATTGTGGAAATTGCTTGGTAAGTTAAATGAATGGCTCATGAGGTTAGAGTGTTCAGCAGGAATGAGCTACTAGTGTGTGGTTCTCTGTTATATTCATTGATAATTTCTAAATCCATTCCATTCTCAGTATTGGATTGGATAAATACAAATTTGCTCGAATCAGATGAGACGAGTGTATTACTTTGAGGGAAGAAATTGCTAGTAGCAGGAGTAATGCTGTTCAGTTTCCTGGTCTTCACGCTAGCTTAATCGTGCAGGATGGGGAATTCAGGACGTGACATTTATGGCGACGATGGAAACGGCCACGACCGGTGCACCACATGGGCATGGACCCATGCATGCATGAACCCTGATTACGAAAGTTTATCATGTGGCCAGGAAATGCATAACTGAAAATGCACCATCCCTTCATCTATCGCAGCCTACCGATGCAGAAAAACGGAGCAACAAACTTTGACCCGAGCCTAGCTATAGTATGTTAGGAGGAAGTTCGTCAACGTGCGTCGGCGTTGCATCAGCCGGGACAATGCCGCATCTGGCCACTTGCTTTGAATCTGCCGCGTAAACAGTGACCTCGCTCGTTACATCAGCCGTGACAAATACCGCATCTGGCCACTTCCTTATTTGAAGCTGCCGCGTAAATGAACCGAGAGGCGTACGTGACATCAAGGAGTCAAAGAAACGAAGCAGCAGCAGCGCTAGGCAAGCGTACCTGTATCCAGACCAGTCCAGTGCTCGGCGGCCATGTCGCCCTCGTCCATTCCAGCGGCCGCCACGGCGACGTCAAAGCGCATCATCCTGGTGCACGGCACGGGCCACGGCGGGTGGTGCTGGTACAAGGTCGCCACGCTGCTCCGCGCCGCCGGACACCGCGTGGACGCGCCGGACCTCGTGGCATCGGGCGCGGACGCGCGCCCGCTGCGCGACGCGCCCACGTTCGAGGACTACTCGCGGCCCCTGCTCGACGCGCTCCGCGGCCTCCCGTCAGGAGACGACAGGGCGGTGCTGGTGGGCCACAGCTTCGGCGGGATGAGCATCGCGCTCGCGGCGGAGGAGCTCCCGGAGAAGGTGGCCGCCGCCGTGTTCGTCACCGCCTTCATGCCGGACTGCGCCGGCCCGCGCACCCGCGCCATCGAGAAGCTGCCCCCGCTCGACTGGATGGACTCCGTGACGGACGAGGGGCATGCCCCGCCGTCGGTGTTCCTCGGGCCCGAGTTCCTGCGGCAGCAGCTGTACCAGCTCAGCCCGGACGAGGACTACACGCTGTCCCAGAGCCTGGCGCGGGTCAGCTCCTACTACGTGGCCGACCAGCAGCAACGGCCGCCGTTCAGCGCGGACCGGTACGGTGCGGTCGCCAAGGTGTATGTGGTCGCCAAGCAGGATCTGGCCATGATCCACGACTACCAGAGGCAGATGATCGCCAGCGTTCCGGTGGCGGAGGTCAGGGAGATGGAACACGCCGACCATATGGCGATGCTCTCCGCGCCCGAGGAGCTGGCCGGGCACCTCGCCGATATTGCCAACACCTACGCTTAATACATCCGATGGACATGGGATTATCCCGAGCTTGTGTATTCTGAGTCGATCGGCAAGAAAATATTACTACGTAGTATTTCCCAGTAAATTTACAAAATGCACATCTTATTCATCATGTTCCAATGATTTGTAACAACCATACCGACGATCTAAAGGTAACGTACCGGAGCATACGGGGAAACTACATTTGGTTTTTCCAATGGTACTCCATTGCCACTAGGAGTCGACCTTAGAATTTAGATAGGGATGCAGGCGGCATTCTTGTAGGAGAAATGCTACACCTACGGACAGCATCTACAAAAAATTCTTACGGACTAACACTGTGCTACAACAATCTGAAAAAAAACAGAGAGATCGTGCCCCACAATTCAAGGAGAAAAAAACTAGCACCAACCAGCTGCCTCCACATCAGCCCGTAAGATCCATTCCGTAGGATGTTCCCGTAAGTTGTAGTGTTATTGTTCCTGTAGGCATCCAGGCGTAGTGTCCTCAAGGCCACAGAAACTTTTCGGCGTGGGGGACACCGATTCCCAGTCGCGCACACGGTTTGGCCCCAACCAACGACTTTAATAGGAAAAATAGTACAAATTCAATTTAAATTTATTCGCTTCCACATAAATTCGGCAAATTCGGCCAAAGGTTCGACGCAAGGTAGCCAATAGTACAACAAAACACATAGAGTATGGCATAAGTTTAAACAAGTTTTCAAACACAAATTAAAGCACATCAACCTAGGTGTTGCCTATACACCTCCACAGGTGCTCCATCAGACCCTGTTGTAATTATTGATACATATGTGGATCTCGGATATCCTGGTGCATAGCGACGTAGGCGGTCCATGATGTCGGCACCTCGTTATCAACAACTACAAGAGGAGCCTGTCTAGAATATGATTTGTTGTCAATCATCATCGGCTCCTCCTGCTCACTCTCAATGATCATGTTGCGCAAGATCACACAGACATTCATCACCTCCCACATCTGGTGACATGGGTATATCCTACAGGTACTCGAGCTTGGTATATACGACCTGAATACAGTAGAGGCCCACGGTGTCGTCAAAACCCAAATGGAGAACTCGAGTAACCTACGGACTCTCGATTGCTTGAAGAACAAGAAGAAGTTAAAGATAGAAAGTTCAAAGGGGAAAACCCTAACCTGTAACCGACTCGGCCTGCTACCCGAGACCTAGCCTATCTATATAAAGGCTAGGAGGGGGCGGCGAGGAGGACACACTCAATCCTAGTTTCCACAACCCTCGCCAGATTGCATCTGTGCACCATTGTAATCCTCAATTCCTTCAATAATTCCACGAGAAGACAAGCAGGAGTAGGGACCTCTGCGAGGCCTGAACCTGGGTAAATCTTCGAGTCCCCTATGTGCTTGTTTGCTAGCCGACAGATGTCTCCAGCGCTCCCTCCTTCTCCAAAACCCAAGTCCATAACAATGGGCATTGATGAGTTAAACCCTCGTCAATTGGCGCCGTCTGTGGGAAAAGGGAGTGCTGATGTTGCGGCTTCTTCGGCCCCATCAACCGCGATCTACAACTCCGCAACAGCAGAGATTCGCCAGCTCTTCGGCGCATTCGACTTCACCGTCCACACGCCGGCCACTCGCCCGGCTTTCGAGTCCGTAGGCGACAGGATCAGCTTGGCGATCGGGAGCTTCCGCTTCCAAGTTGGTCAGATGGGCACGCTTCGCATGCCTGACCATCCGACGGTACCATCGATTACTCCGGCATCGTGGTTTCCCCCGCCGATTGGCACCCTCAGTAAACTCAATGCCTCGACAACTGTCGAGAATACGAACAGCGACAGCAGTCGCGAATCCGATCTGGGCGATCTGGCAACTGAAGATGGAGCCTATGGTTCCGAATCTGAAAGTTGCGGGAGCAGCAGGTTCCCCAACCACTTCATGTGTGCCGTCATCAACGCAGGCGACACCTCCGCCAATCGCGACAACACAGGCAACGGTGGCCATGAAACTGACCCACCAAACGGTGGAATACCCAATGGCGGACCACCGCCAAACGACGGACGGCCGCCAAACGGCGCCCCCGTCAACAACGGAGGAGCAGTCGAACCTCCAACTATGATAAACGAGCAAACCAGCGAACGCGTCGTGATCAGACTCAACGACCTCGAATGGGCTCGCTACCGAGAAGCTCTACGAGGTCACCCTCTACCCTTCGACGCCCCGCAAGAACTGCTGATGGGTTACCATTGGCTCCTGAAAGAGGAATACAAGCGCCAACTGCAAACAATTGCGCAACTCGAGGCGCGTAAAAAGGCGGCTGATGAATCAAGCCTCCGGTGAGTTGGGCTCTCCTCACACGGAGGATCCTCCTCCAGGTGCAACGAGTACATCGCCAACAAGAGACGATCTCGACTCGCCCACGTCACCGAACAAGAACGTGTGGAAGCCGCTAAAGTCCTCGACTTTGGCTCCATGACGGTGGATACGCGCGGCAACGTGCTCCCAAAAACGCCGCAAGCCGCGGTAACGGCGGCCACCATGTACCTCCTCAACAACCAGCTGCCAGCTGGAGACCCTCGAGCCACCATGCACCGATCTACGATCGCAGGCTTGGGGTTAATCGAGGCCGCCCTCGACAAAGAGCCAACGTCAGAACTGAAGAAAGGCAAGGCTCTGGCAAAGCACTATTCCTCGCCCTCATCCAGTGACGACAGTCACGATCTGTCTCAACGCCGCCGCTCACGGCGACACGACCATGACTATGATGCGCGCGATGACCTCACGCAGCGCAAGATTGACAAATCAAGGGCGCGACGTGCTCGGTCGACTGACTCAGAAGACGAAGATGTGGAGCTCTGTGGCGCTAGATGCTTCAGCAGGATCATCAGGCAAAAGCGAATGCCCAAGGGGTTTAAGCTCCCGTCGGAGAACCCGAAGTTTGACGGCCTGCAGGACCCGAAAATCTGGTTGGAGGACCACATCTCCTCCGGCAGGCTTCATGGCGGGAGTCGAAGCACGGCCATGCAATGCTTGCAGCTACAGCTTCAGGGCGCCGCCCGAGCATGGCTCAACAACCTCCCACGCGGATCCATTCGCAGTTGGGAAGAGCTGGTCTACAGCTTCGTGCGCAACTTCAAAGGCACATACAAACGACCCGCGTCAATCGAAGAGCTGAGATGCTGCCAGCAAAGGCCAGGCGAGTCGATACGCTCCTACATCTAGAGGTGGTCCATCATCAAGAACTCCGCAGAAAACATCTCGGAGGATCGCGCGATTGACGCATTCAACGGCGGCGTACGTCGCATAGAGCTCAGGGAGGAGCTGGGCCGCTCGAAGCCCAAAACCATCGACCACCTGATGGAAATCTCTAATCGCTGGGCAGATGGAGAAGATTCGGTGAAAAATCGCGTTCACTCTGACGACGAGGCAGAACTCAGAGCGTAGACGTGACCGCCGAAGCAAACGGCGCACGCGCATCTACGATGACCGCGACGACGTTAACATGGTCGCAGCCGGCTACGCTGACAGACGCGTCGACAACCGCAACAACGGCTACCGCAGTTGTGGATACCGTGACTCCGGAAAAACCACGCAAGTATGGCAGCGCCGCAATCGCGATGAGGTACCCGCAACATCCATCGAGGAAAAGTTGTCCGAGCCATGCACTGTGCACTTCTACATCGACAAGCACAACGGAAAAAAGAAGTCCAGCCACCTCCTCAAGGATTGCTGCGAGTTCCTCAAACTGCAGGAGGGACTGGCTCGGATGAATCGCAACACAGTCGACAGGGGCTACGGAGCCGCCCCAGGCGCCGTGGCACATGGAGCCCCGCCACCACTGCCTGGGCCACCCCAAATGCAGCTGCGCCGGACCAGCACCACGGAGGCGAACCATACCCATGGGCCATGGGTACCATGATGATCCAAAAGGGACGCCCCTCGAATCGGGTTCAGAAGGCCATCACTCGCCAAGTCAACTTGGCCACAAAATCGCCACCATCTACCACTAAGTACCTCAGTGGAAGCGAGTCCTGCATCACCTTCGACAAGCGCGACCATCCGCCCCAAGTACCTCGTCCAGGCCATTGTCCCCTCATACTCGAGGCGCAAATTGGAGGCTTCGACATGAGCCACGTCTTCATGGACGGCGGAAGCGGCATCAACCTTATATTCGCGAGTACCTTGCGAGCAATGGGGATCCCTCTGTCTTGCTTAGAAGCCTCAGACACAACATTCCACGACATCGTCCCAGGCAAGGGCGTGTATCCCCTTGGCAAAATCAACCTCGACGTCATCTTTGGCACACCAAAAAACTTTCGACGCGAGCGCATCGACTTCGAGGTCGTCGACTGGCCGTCGCAGTACCACTACATCCTTGGACGTGTCGCGTTCGCTAGGTTCATGGCAGTGCCACACTACGCCTATCTACAGATGAAGATGCCAGGCCCTAATGGCGTCATCACAGTAAACGGGAGCTTCGAGAGGTCCGACAGTTGCGACAGGGAATTCAATAGAATCTCCCAGTCCTTCGGCATGCAGGAAGAACTCGCGAGACTGAAGGAGTCGACATACAACAGTCTGCCTCCCCTGAGCCGGCCAAGTTCACCTGACCTATCTTTCGACTCATCGGTGCACACAAAGAAAGTTCAGGTCCACCCATCGGATCCCGCCAAGATGACCCTCATTGCCAACAACTTGAGTCCCGCATAGGAACTCGCGCTCGTCGAATTCCTCCGTGAGCATTGGGAAATCTTTGCCTGGTGTCCAGCGGACATGCTAGGAGTTCCCAGGGAATTCGCCGAGCATGCACTCAATGTTAACCCAGACGCAAGGCCAGTCAAACAAACAATTCGGCGATTGTCTGAACCAAGGGCAAAGGCAGTTGGAATGGAGATCAACAGACTCCTCGACGCCAAATTTATATGCGAAATCAAGGAAAGCACTTGGCTCGCCAACACGGTGCTAGTACCAAAAAAAGACACGGATATCCTGCGGATGTGCGTGGACTTCACCTCTTTGAATAAGCATTGTCCGAAGGACCACTTCCCGCTACCGCGAATCGACCAGATCATCGACTCCACCACGGGATGCGAACGCCTCTGCTTCCTCGACGCCTACTCAGGCTATAATCAGATTCAAATGAAGGAGGAAGACCAAGAAAAAACAGTGTTTACAACGCCTTTTGGTGTGTTCTGCTACAACACAATGCCCTTCGGGCTAAAGAACACAGGGGCCACGTACTAGCGGTGCATGCAGGCTTGCCTCAAGAACCAGCTTGGTCACAACATTCAAGTCTATGTCGACGACATAGTAATCAAGACCAAAGAGGAAGCTTCACTAATCGACGATTTGCGCGAAACCTTCGCTAACCTCGACCGCTACCGGATCAAGCTCAATCCGGACAAATGCGCCTTCGGCGTACCATCTGGGTAACTACTTGGGTATCTTATCTCCGCGAGAGGGATCGAAGCGAACCCGAAGAAAATAAAAGCCATACTGGCCATGGAGAAGCCATAAAACATAAGAGGCGTCCGACAGCTGGCTGGGCGAATTGCGGCTCTCAGTCGATTCATCAGTCGGATGGGTGAAAAGGCACTGCCCTTCTACCAACTCCTCCGCAAAGCTGACAAGTTCGAGTGGACCAATGAGGCATAGGAAGCATTCGAAGACCTCAAGCGCCTGCTATCCACCTCGCCAGTACTGGTGACCCCACATGAAAGGGAACCACTGTTGATGTACATCTCCGCCACCAACCAGGTGGTCAGCACAGTGTTCGTAGTCGAACGAGCCGATGAAAACAAGGTCCACGGGGTACAGCGCCCAGGCTACTACCTCAGCGAGGTACTTACGACAACAAAATAGCGGTACCCGCACTACCAGAAACTGGCGTACGGCGTCTTCATGACGGTCTGGCGACTGCGCCACTACTTCCAGGAACACCCAATCGTGGTAGTCAACGACGCCCCGCTTGGGCACATCCTCAACAATCCCGACGCCACCGGACAAGTCGCACTCTGGGGATCAAACTGTCTCCACGAGACATCACATATGAATAACGCAACGCAATCAAGTCGCAAGTTCTCCCTGACTTCCTCGTGCACTGGATGGAAAACCAGCTCCCTGAAAAACCAGATATGTCCTACCTCTGGACAATGCACTTCGACGGATCCAAGCAGAAGGACGGAGCTGGTGTAGGTGTCATACTGACATCGCCCCAGGGAGACAAGCGGAAATATATCCTACGAATGCAGTTCACCGTCTCCAACAACGAAGCTGAATACGAGGCCCGACTACACGGGATGAGGATGGCAAAAGCCTGTGGCGCCAAGAGGCTCATAATATATGGTGACTCCAAGCTGGTCGTCAACCAGACAATGCACGAGTGCGACGCAATGAACGACAACATGATCGCCTACCGCGACCTCTACGACACACTCGAAGGAGACTTCGACGGTTGCGAACTGCGACACATAGGTCGCGAAAGTAATGAAGATGCGGACGCCCTCACCAACACAGGCTCTACCTGCGCCCCCATACCACCTGGGGTATTTCTCGAGCGCATCTGCGAACGCTCCATCAAGACAAAGGCCGCAGAGAAGAAAACAAGCGCAACAACGGACTCGGGGGCTGCGCCGCCCAATGAGCCAATGGCACTCGACAACCTGGAGCTAGACACAGGACTCGAGGGACCAATGAGCGTCATGATGATCGAGACATCTTGGACCCAACCATACATTACGTACCTCCTCAGCAAGAGGCTACCGGAAGATCCGACTGACGCCCGACACATCGCACGGCACTCCAAGGCATTTGCTGTTATCAACGGCGAACTATACAAGCGCAGCATCACAGGAGTACTCCAACGATGCGTCTCCATGGCCGATGGAAGAGCTGTTCTCCTCGACATCCATGAAGGGACCTGCGGGCACCACACTGGCAGTCGCGCCCTCGTCGCCAAAGCTCTACGAGCTGGATTCTACTGGCCTACGGCCATGCGCGACGCCAAGGACATCGTCCAAAAATGCAACGCTTGACAGCGATTTGCGGACAAGCCGCACGCGCCTGGCGCAGAGCTCCGACCAATCCCATTGGCATGGCCCTTCGCACAATGGGGACTCGAAATGGTCGGCAAACTCCCAAGGTCCTCACGTGGAGGCTACGTCTACCTCTTGGTCGCAGTCGACAAATTCACCAAGTGGATAGAGGCCATGCCAGTCACTAATCAGTCAGGCTACAACGAGTCAAGTTCTTCGAGTCCATCGTTTACCGCTTCTGAGTGCCACACAGCATCATCACCGACACTGGGACAAAATTCACATCCAAGGAGTTCCAGGAATTCTGCGAGAATCTGGGGATCAACATCAGCTATGCCTCCGTAGCACATCCACAGACCAACGGCCAGGTCGAAAAAGCTAATGGGCTTGTCTGCGGCGGCATCAAGAAGCGACTCCTCAAACCACTCGAACAGGCTGCGGGCTGCTGGCCAGACGAGCTGCAATCAATACTCTGGAGCCTACGCACAACTCCAAACAGGACCACAGGGTACACCCCGTTCTTCATGGTGCACGGGGATGAAGCGATACTACCCGCCGAAGTACGATACAAAGCATCACGCGTGGTCGCTTACAGCGAGCAGGAGTCAACTCTTGCACTCGAAGACTCCGTCGACCTCCTTGACGAGGCAAGGGAAATTGCCGCGGAGCGATCAACGATCTACCAACAGAACCTGCACAACTACCACAACAGGAGACTACGCCCCAGGTCCTTCGTCGAAGGCGACCTAGTCCTGCGACTGAAGCAGCAAGGGCATCTCAAGCTCAAGTCCCCCTGGGAGGGACCATACGTGATTACAGAAGTAATCCCAGGTGGCGCCTATCACCTTAAAGATTTCGAGACAGGAGTCGCATACTCCAACCCCTGGAACGTCGCGCAGCTGCGACGCTTCTACCCTTAGTCGCCTTTACTTTTTCACTGCAAATAAGGCTACTCAGCCACACATTGTACCTCGTACTGTTCTGCGAATAAATAAAGCTAAGTGCCCCAAAATTCTGTGTTCCTTTTTATTTTTGCAATTAATCCACTCGGGGGCTGCGCCACCCTGCACACATCCATTCTACGAACTAACGCGATATCCTGAGTAGCTGACGCATCAATCGAAACCCTTGATAAACACCAACCCAGCTGCCATGCACCTGACAGGTTGGCAAGGGACTGAGATAAAAACAAGTCAGGCTAACGAAAAGGAATTGCAGAGTGCAACGCACTCACAAAATATACACGCTAACAAGCTCTTTTACACATCATTGTCAATCAATTATACACAGCATATATATGAACTTTACAACACTAGTACAACTATGTGCAGGATACAAAATAAACTACTGTTGCAACAAAAGAACGTTGGTCTGCTCCTCGAAGAAGTCGACGATCTCCTCCGCCGGGCGGTCCACTGCCTGGTAGTGCGGAACTATGTTCCAAGTCGAACCCGATGGCGGCACAGGCGGTCCGGCCACAATTGCTGCAACATCCACATCAGGCCTATGCAGTCGCACCAGCGACAGAGCAGCCTTGGCACCAGCCACTAACTGTTTCCGTACACACTCACGGACCGCACTCAAGTCCTAGAATTTAGCAAGAAGGGCCATCAGGCTTGGTGGAACAACTTCCAGCGGGAACATCGTCTGGTATATGTTCTTAAAGCATGACTTCGACCAGGTCAGAACAGGGTACCGGACAACAACAAATCGGTCTTGGAGCACACCATGTGCCCGCTCGACATCCTTCCTGCAAGTTTCTTGCTCCTTGGCAAATTGTGAATTCTTGTCCACAATAGAATTTGAGATAGCCTTCACATATATTGACCAGCTTGGATAGATGCCATCTAACATGTAGTATCCCTTGTTGTAGTGGTGTCCATTGATCACATAGTCCCCCTGGGGAGCATGGGCTTCAACAAGCTTGGCAAAGACATTTGAGCACTGCATGATGTTGATATCGTTATGAGATCCTGCCATTCCGAACAAGGAATGCTAAATCCAGAGAACATGTGTAGACACTGCATCAAGAATCACACTACATGCTCCTTTGTGACCTTTGTAGGGAAGTTCTTCCATGCCCAATGCATGCAGATGATGCTTCCAAATATCCTAGGAAATCCTCTGGCTTCATTCATTGCTAGGATCTGATCAACATTTTAGCAGGGGATTGATACATTGCAAATGTATCTATAATTTTTGATGTTCCATGCTTGGTTTTATCTACTTTCTTGTGTTTTGTTCCAAATTTGGAGTACTTTTCATATGATTTCTTGGACTAACCTATTAACAAGATGCCACAGTGCCAGTTGCCTGTTTTCTGCTGTTTTTGGTTCTAGGAAGTCAGAAAATGAATATTCTCGGAATTGGACGGGACAAAATCCAAAGTTACTATTTTCCCGGAAGACTCACGGAGCCAGAAGGAGAGTCGGAGAGGGACCACAGGGTGGCCACACCACCCCTTGGCGCGGGCCAGCCCAGGCCGCGCCAGGGCATGGTGTGGGCCCCCTGGCCGGCCACCGACCTTGCCTCCTTCGCCTATAAGAGCCTCCCGATACCAAAACCCTAAATCGTCAATTAGAAATCCACGAAAAGTTCCGAAGCGCCGCCTCCACTGAAGGGGAGATTCGGGGGATAGAAAGTCTCTGATCCGGCACCTTGCTAGGATGGGGAAGTGCCCTCCGAGCCATCTCCATCAATCTCCCCCACCATCTCCATCACCGTTGCTGATTCCCATGATGAGGAGGGAGTAGTACTCTCTCGAGGCTAAGGGTTCTACCGGTATCTATGTGTTCATCTCTCTCTCTATGCATGATCATATTGTGATCATGATCTTTGTAATCAAGTAGATCTACCTTGCTACTCAAGTGCTTTAATAGATCTCTTCTCTCCCCATGTGTGTGAAAGTGACAGCGTGCACACCATGGTGGCACTTAGGCTAGAGTTTACAAATAGTTGTTATGAGTTATATTTGGAGTTGGATGTCTTTATGAAATTGTGGTGTTTGTTGGAACCATCTAGAGCTCAAGGTGACAATGTGGGGTTTTCTAGATGGGAAAGATAAACTTTGAGGTGTGCTGTTATAGCCCTACCATCGATTAGAGTGTCCAACCGGAGAGTAGTTAAGAGTAGTATCATAAAGAGAATATATTTATATGAGAGTGTTCACTAGTGAAAGTATGATCCGTAGGCCTTGTTTCTAAGCATTGATACACCGTTTGCAACTAGATCTATTACATGCTTGCTTGCTTCCATCTTTATTTCAGTTTGCCTTTAGTCTCTTCCACACCATCAAGTTATTTTCTATCACCGTTACCACTTATAATTATCCATACCACTTGTATTTCACTATCTCTTCACCGAACTAGTGCACCTATACACCTGACAAGTGTATTGGGTGTGTTGGAGACACAAGAGACTTCTTGTATCTTGATTGCAGGGTTGCTTGAGAGGGGATACCTTTGACCACTTCCTCCCTGAGTTCGATAAACCTTGGGTGATCCACTTAAGGGAAAACTTGCTGCTGTCTACAAACCTCTACACTTGGAGGCCCAACAACTGTCTACAAGAATAGAAGTGCGTAGACATCAAGCTATTTTCTGGCGCCGTTGCCGGGGAGGTAAAGTAAAAGGTATTCACACAGGAGGATTAAAGAAGAAGAACCTCCCATGGCAAACGCCTATTTTCTGGCATCGTTGCCGGGGAGGTAAGGTAAAAGGTACTCACATCCTCTGGTGTGAGTGCTCGAAGTTATTTCCTTTAGATCCTGCAATTTTGTCTTTTTTTTCTTGTTTTCACTAGTTAGGCTTAATGGAAAACAAAAAGAAAATTAGAGAGCTTTATAGTATTTATCTTGAGTTAGGACATAAAGTGTTTGAAGAGCAAATTAAAAAACCTATGGAACTTTATTTGCATGCTAATAGCAATGTTGTTAGTATGAATTCATCGGACACCTTTATTGCTAATGCTATGGAAAAGTCTAAGCTTGGGGAAGCTAGTTTTTATGAAAATGATCTTTTTAGTTCCCCAACTTTGAAAGATAGCTATTCTATTCCTTATGATGATAGCAAACCTCCAATATATGATGATTACAATGATGAATATGATATTTTCAGTCCACCTACTATTGAGGAGGAAATTAATTATGATTACAATATGCCTCCTATATTTGATGATTATGGTGATGAAAATAATAATGATAGCTATTTTGTTGAATTTGCTCCCACTATAATCAATAAGAATGGCTATGTTTATGTGGGGAGTATTAATTCTTTTATGCATGTGGCTCATGATAAGAACGTTTCTTGTGATAGTTGTATTGTTACTTTTATTCATGATGCTATTGAAAGTTATTATGAGAGAGGGAAACATGGTTTGATGCATCTTAATAATATTAGGTTTCCCCTCTTTATGTTGAAAGTCTTGAAGTTGCACTTGTTTTGCTTTCCTATGCTTGTTGCTTTGTGCTTTCATGACTTGTTTCTTTACAAGATTCCTATGCATAGGAAGTGGGTTAGACTTAAATGTGTTTTGAATTTGCTTCTTGATGCTCTCTTTTACTTCAGTTTATATTTCTTATGTGAGCATCTTCTCAAATTATCAAGCCTAACTTAATGGCGTTAAAGAAAAGTACTTATTGGGAGATAACCCAAAAGTTTTAGATGAGTCTTGGAAGTTATTACTTCAGTAATAACCGCTACTTATCCTTTTATTTGCTTTTTGTGCCAAGAGTAACCTCTAATGAGAGAGAAGTAATGATTGGGAAAGTTGGTGTCCCGAAACAGATTTCTGTGCTTCAATGTAAAAACTCGTGTAAAATCTCTGAACGTCTTTTTGAGACGTGAATTTTTGTTCTTCTTCCCCAGTTTGTTATCTAACTTTCGTTAGTTCAACACTTTTTTGATTTGAGAAACAGAAAGCCTTCGAACAAATTCGTCTTTACCTGCTGGTCTATTTTGACAGATTTCTGCCATTTTCTGCATTTGCTTCTTGTTGGTTCCTTATTGAGTTCGTTTGGGGAATTGAGCTTTTTGAGGGAAGTGCTACAGTATCTAGTTTTCTAATGGAAGTTTATTTGGTGTTGTAACTGAACCTTAAGACTTATTATCTTGAGTGCACAAATGTTGCTAATAAAGATTGTGTGAAGTTTTGTATGAAGGAAAAATTTCAGGTGTATGGAAGGAATGAGTAATGAGATGAAGGATGGACTAAAGCTCAAGCTTGGGAATGCCACGCGTGTCACCCCAAGAAATATCCAAGAAGTACAAGCGTCAAATCTTGGGGATGCCCAAGGCATCCCCATCTTCATCAATAAAAATCCCAGGTTTCTTTCAAACGCTTCATTTTTATTGTTTCATGCACAGTTGTGTTTTTCTTGGAGCATCTTCTTTTTCATTTTTGTTTTGGTTTTTCGTTTGCTTTTGTTTGCTTAGTTTTCTGAATAAATTGGTTGGACCCCCTCTTTCATACATTGGTTTGCAAATAGTTTGGTTTGGTTTGGAAAAGAGTAGGAAAGTTCATGCTTATGTGGTAAAAAGAGCTCGTTTTTGACTGTGGCCTATGCTTTGTCATGCCATGCTTGATATTGTTTTGGCTTTATGCTTAGTATTCTTTGTTGTAGCATGACTTGTTATAAACAATTGAGATTGCTTAATGTGCCTTGGATGAATCATGCGTTGTTTTAGCATATTAAAGCACAGTATAGTGGTATTCTCCTTTGAAACTTTATTTGGGTTGACTTGGCACATGCTCACACCATGTTATGACTATCTCAAGTCACCATAGCCTTTATGATCCTTTAGTTTTGAACTTGTAGTATTACTTTATGCTTTGATCAATGATGTTTTGTCGCTCTGCATGATTATGGCCATTATTGCTCTCTTAGTTTGTCGCTCCCAGTCTTTTGCTAGCCTCCACAACAAAGTATGAGTTCCACTCATGCATCCAACTCCCTAAACCAAGTTATTCCAAAGAGTCCACCATACCTACCTACTAGCTTATGCTATTCCAAGTATATTCATGCTTTTGTTTACCTTCCACTTGTTATGAGAAAACTAGTGATTAAAGCTCTCACGAACTTGATGGCACACTTTACTTGCCTCTAATAAACTTGAACCATTGTGTCTTCTATGTTGTATATGCTTGCACTTATTTGTTGGGAATTAGCAGAACCATGCTTTCATGGGGAACGCTTTCAACATTGCACTTGGTACTTGTACCTAGTTGATATCATGCTCTTTTGTATATGGATGTCGTCGGTGTGAAATGAAAGGGGAGCTTGTAAGTCCATGGAGTTATGTATATGTGTTAGAGAAACGCCTGGGCCGCTGGTCTAATCCATGCTGACATGGTGGAAACCTGCAGCGTAACCATAATGAGCTGTCTATGAAGCATTCTTCTTATAAAAAAAGAGTCCTATATTGAGAAAAAAGAGAAAAGAAAAAAAAAGATACTATGAAAAGAGGAAAGAGTGAAAAAAGCACCATATTCCCATGGTAAATAAGAAGAATGCTGAGATGCTCGTTGTCTGTTTGCCTTGTCATTTTGATATGAGGATTCTTCTGTATCATCGGGCAAGGGATACCCCATTGGCGGTTCTCTATGATACACATATACTTACAATGACAAGAACTTACCGGTGACTAAACTTGAGTAGCATGAGGAGCGGCCCTCGTATACAAGGGACATGAGATTTCTGACTTATACTTCGTCAAGCATGTACACCATAGTTTGTTCACTTTAACCTTAATCACTTCAAGATGCTTATGATAGGGGCAATGAGAGCTGAAAGCTATAAGTAGCATAATTTTTGGAAGCTCTTTATGAGACTTGAATCCCTACTTCCTTCTATGAAGGCCTTTCTTCCACCATTATATTGAGTCTCCACCTTCTATCTTTATGCACTTACTTTGAGAGCATAGTGACCATTCTTAGTTCTATGTGCATTGTCCCAAGACTAGTTGATTGATGCATAACTTGATATTGCTTGTTTTAAACTATTTGTATCTAGTCACTCTTATGAACTTTGAAGGTGTCCTATGCATTTATATTTGCTACTCTATGAGGGGCAAGCTGAATACTATTATGCTATGTTTTCTTTATGTGAAACAAACAAACGTCTTGCAAAGCATTGTTATTCATGAATCTTTTTGTTTGTGCCTTTTCATGTTGCATCATTGTTTCTTTGTGTTATAGCTAGAACCTTGTCTTTCATGTTATGATTGAAGTACTATGATCCTAGCTTTGAATGTTTTACAAATACTTTGATCAAGTTTATCATGGTGCATGTCACCTCAAAAATTATTCTTTCTTTTTATCACTTACCTACTCGAGGACGAGCAGGAGTTAAGCTTGGGGATATTGATACATTGCAAATGTATCTATATTTTTTGATGTTCCATGCTTGGTTTTATCTACTTTCTTGTGTTTTGTTCCAACTTTGGAGTACTTTTCATATGATTTCTTGGACTAACCTATTAACAAGATGCCATAGTGCCAGTTGCCTGTTTTCAGCTGTTTTTGGTTCCAGGAAGTCAGAAAATGAATATTCTCGGAATTGGACGGGACAAAAGCCAAAGTTACTATTTTCCCGGAAGACTCACGGAGCCAGAAGGAGAGTCGGAGAGGGGCCACAGGGTGGCCACACCACCCCTTGGCGCGGGCCAGCCTAGGCCGCGCCAGGGCATGGTGTGGGCCCCCTGGCCGGCCACCGACCTTGCCTCCTTCGCCTATAAGAGCCTCCCGATACCAAAACCCTAAATCGTCAATTAGAAATCCACGAAAAGTTTCGAAGCGCCGCCTCCACTGAAGGGGAGATTCGGGGGATAGAAAGTCTCTGTTCCGGCACCCTGCTAGGATGGGGAAGTGCCCTCCGAGCCATCTCCATCAATCTCCACCACCATCTCCATCACCGTTGCTGATTCCCATGATGAGGAGGGAGTAGTACTCTCTCGAGGCTAAGGGTTCTACCGGTATCTATGTGTTCATCTCTCTCTCTATGCATGATCATATTGTGATCATGATCTTTGTAATCAAGTAGATCTACCTTGCTACTCAAGTGCTTTAATAGATCTCTTCTCTCCCCATGTGTGTGAAAGTGACAGCGTGCACACCATGGTGGCACTTAGGCTAGAGTTTACAAATACTTGTTATGAGTTATATTTGGAGTTGGATGTCTTTATGAAATTGTGGTGTTTGTTGGAACCATCTAGAGCTCAAGGTGACAGTGTGGGGTTTTCTAGATGGAAAAGATGAACTTTGAGGTGTGCTGTTATAGCCCTACCATCGATTAGAGTGTCCAACCGGAGAGTAGTTAAGAGTAGTATCATAAAGAGAATATATTTATATGAGAGTGTTCACTAGTGAAAGTATGATCCGTAGGCCTTGTTTCTAAGCATTGATACACCGTTTGCAACTAGATCTATTACATGCTTGCTTGCTTCCATCTTTATTTCAGTTTGCCTTTAGTCTCTTCCACACCATCAAGTTATTTTCTATCACCATTACCACTTATAATTATCCATACCACTTGTATTTCACTATCTCTTCGCCGAACTAGTGCACCTATACACCTGACAAGTGTATTGGGTGTGTTGGGGACACAAGAGACTTCTTGTATCTTGATTGCAGGGTTGCTTGAGAGGGGATACCTTTGACCACTTCCTCCCTGAGTTCGATAAACCTTGGGTGATCCACTTAAGGGAAAACTTGCTGCTGTTCTACAAACCTCTGCACTTGGAGGCCCAACAACTGTCTACAAGAATAGAAGTGCGTAGACATCAGGGATCTCAAGAATGTTTGTCCAAACACTACAACCACTATCATATAGAATGTGTACATGCACTCAATGGTGGTGCACTCGGCCACGCGTAGATAGTCATCTTGTGTATCACCAGGGTTCCATATGAAAGCATCCTTAAAGCGACCGAGTACTCTTGGATTGAGAAAAATACTATCGTGCTAGTGCAGTCCTTCTTGCATTTGAAGTAGGTGTGAAATTCATAGATGGCATGCACAATCTTGATGAAGAGCTTCCGATCCATCTTGAAATGGCCCCAAAATGTTGTCTCGCTGTGCAACGAATCATCGGCGAAGTAGTAGGCGTACTGTGGGGGCCCCGGATTATTCCTGCGAGAATCTCTATTATGCATACCACCAGGTTCCCATGAACAGTCTTTCGTGGCACATAACCGACAAGTATCAAAGTAAACATCTATTACTTAAGCGAATACAAGTCATACCTCAATTGCCATTATGGCTACATTGATCATCATCAGCGAAACTTTAGTACAACGTCGAGCCCGAGCCGTGCTTTAACCTACATGCAGCTGATACTTGCATTTTGCATCATCATTTCTCGGACCTTTATGCACTATTTAGAATCATATTTACCTTGATCCATCATTATTTATGCATATTTAGATGATTTACGGGACTTTCCTACAAAGTCCCTTTCATTGGTATTTAATTTCTAGGAGGAAGAAAACCTCCTTTTTCATGTTTTTGTTGTTTCAGAACCTTCTGGACGTCAATAAATCGAAGGAAAAATACCTGACAAGTTTTTCATCAAGAGAACCAATTTGGGCCAAAGAATGAAGCGAGAGCAGCCACGAGGCCCGAAAGAGGTCAGGAGCATCGTCTTGGCTCCTCCTTTTTAGAGACGCCTCCGTATCGCCAGAAAACCTACGCCATATTTTTCCCACGATTTACAGAGGCGGCGGCGGAGGCGAAAGTCCTCTCCTACTCTGGGAGGGGGCAGATCCTGCCACACCGGTGCCTCCGGTGAGGGGGGAATCGATGCCATAATCATCACCACTCCTCCTAGGCGTAGGGGGAGGCCTCTCCATCAACATCTCCACCATCACCATCACCATCTCCAAGTTCCATTTCGGTCCCCTCATAGTTTGTGATTAATTGAACCATGGATATCGTTTTAAGGGCTATGTACATGTTTGTGATTGGCATCTTGTCTTTATTTGATGGAGAGATGATATTCAGATTGTGTTGTATCCCATATGCTACTGATCCATATCATGTTTGCTACTTGTGAGTAGATCCCCATGTTCGTGAGAGCATAGGATGGATTGGCTATGATTTCCATATAAATGCAATGAGTATGTGGTCCAATTTTTTTATCTTTTATATTGTTCTATGATGGTTTTATGCGAACATCGACTATATAATACTTCACCTATATGGGCTCATAGGATAATACTTTGATACAATGATAGGGGTTGGAAGGGACGGAATTGACAGAAACCGTTTTCCAATAGTTTGAGTTGCAATAGCGGGATTATATGTCGAGGACCAATGAACTTATTGCTATGGTGGGACATTTATGTCTTAATGATTCTTAGATGTTCATGTAAATGGATCTAGGACCCATCATAAGTGGTGTATTTAACTCATACTTGTGGCTACACCTAATTAGGCTCCGCCCTAAGGGAATGAAACTTGACAACATATTCACCATATTGTGTAGAAATCTTTATGCTAAGTAAATCCATGCCGCCCTCGGGAACGCTTGTCACATATAAGTTCACGCACACACTTGAGCTTGTCCTCTTGCTGCATAGAGGATTGGGCTTTATCTCATTGAGAGCATTTACTTATTGCTATTTACTTTCAGCACTTCATATTATTGCAAACTACAAACCCAAAACACCAAATCTACTGCATTTACTATTATTTCCTTTGTCAAATTTGCTAACCAATACCTTCAGCTCCTCGTGGGTTCGACAACCTTTCTTTATTAAAAAGTACTACAATTGATCTCCTGCACTTGGGAGCCATCAGTAGCTGACTAGGAGAACGTCCTAGCTCGCGTAATCGTCAATGTCACCTTCTTCTTCACCTTACTTCTCGAATCTGACCAAGTTAATAGCTAGGGACAATGCCAATGAGTACTTTAAATATACTCGCAAACCACCTTAAGATAATAACAATAAAAGTATATGAAATATGGCTATGGTAGTAGGAGGGCTCCAAGAGAGGTTCTTTTCTAAAATAGTGACACTTGTAGATCTAGCATCTACATATCTTTGTTGAAAACTTTTGTAAAACATTTTGCAAATCATTTGAAAAGTTTTTGGAAAACACTAGGATTGGGTCACCCATTATCATCTCATGGTACTCACTCGACCGGACTTTTCATCTTCCGTGATCCTCCAAGATCACCTCACTTCCTCCGTGGTCACCTCAGACCACCCTTTTTAGAAAACTCTTTCATTTCCGAAATCCTTTTTGAAAATAAAACCAGCACCACTCTAGAGCAACCTTTCCAACCATCCATGACCATGGACACGGCTATTCGAATAGATTTACACTCTACAGAGGTTGTAAACTTTACCCACACCATCCGGGTACCCTGCCCTGATCCCTTATGGATCGTGGGTCGACTAACCGATCAAGACTCTCAGGATGCCACCCTAGTATAGGCCCTACCCTATGAGTTGCTCCTCTCAAACACTGGGACGTCGGGTACCAACGGACCAACTAGAGCGTATCCAACTCCTTAGGAGTGGGCACTTTCAATGGGAGGCTCATAGTATCGTTCGGCCGCCTACAAAGACGGTTCGCAACTCCCCCAGGTCATGGCCTTCAGCATATGACCCTTCTCTACAAGGGATCCCCAGCATTCGAGAGATGTGATCCCTTATAAGTAGTTGCGAGGAATCCCATACCAGAGTAGACAAACTTCAAGTCAAGCCCTGTCCCAGACCGGGGTAAATGTGGTTGCACGGGTTAATTATTCTAGCAAACTGCAAAGAAGTGGGTGCATTTTCATAAACATTTTCCGCCTCTTTCCTTCAGCATCATTTGTAAAACAAAACCTTTTTCCTTTCTCAAAGTTCTCTTGGTAGGTTCAACCTCACCAAGGTTTTACCGTAAAACATTTTGTAAACCTTTTTTCGGGATCTTCCCAACCTATAGTTTTTCTTTGGCTAAAACGGGGTCTCCAAAGGGTATGGTGTTATACACCACTTCCAATACTAGGGGCAAGTAGGTGTTATCAAAGGGGATTGTACTTACTAGTACGATTGGGTAATGGTTTGGAGGAGCGAAGCCACTACCAGTTATAGATCAACATATAGTAAATCCATGCAATTTTGCATAAACAGGAAGATAATAACATGCATAAGTAAAATAGTAGGACAAAGCTGATGAGCAAGTAGGTGGATTACCTGTGATCAGAAATCTGGCAATATGTCCCTGGGATTCTTCTTAGAATCCCATAATAACCATCTTCTGGTGGTCTTCGAGATCTTCACAACTATCACCGTCAAAGACAATACATGCAAACAAACAAATGCCACAATCAACTCAACGCATACAATCACCAATAAAAAACATCAAACAAACATACAACCCACTACTAACTTCAGTAGGTTTTGATAGATTGAGTTCATAGTACTTGGAAGCACTTTAATTGCATTTTTGGAATTTCTTTTATGAATTAATTGTCAAAAGCCACTTAATGAAGGGGTTTTGAACTAATACTTGGGTACGTATGATATCAAGGTACAACAATGATATCAGCCGATAGGTATTGACAAAACAAAACCACCAAAAGTGGTTTTATGATTTTATCACTTTTCTTTAATTATATATGGATTTTCTAGTGGAGATAACTCTAGTTTAGGTGAATAATTCAACAGAAAAGATCTGTAGCTCCAATAAATTTTTCATCAAAGTTTTGTGTAGATATTTTAATTTATGATTTTTGAGAGTTGGAGTCACTCCAAAATAATTACCAGAATTCCCTTGGGAAAACCCCAAATCAATTCGGTTAGCAATTTTCCTTTTTCACCAGATTAAAACTATAGAAGCTTTTGATATTTATATAAATACACATGGTATGTATGTTTAATACCTTTATGTATAAGTTGGATTCACAAGTTTTGGAGTTGTGGATCTATAGAGGTTATTTATCTAGTGAAATACCCCTAAATAGAAAGGTTTATTTCACAAATATGTACTAGAGACTCGATAAATCTTGATCTCCTAGGTTTGGATATATATTGATGTAGCTTAGCCATGAGAGTTGAGCTGAGGTCAAAACATTCCATACTTTAGCCTATGGAATTTTCTAAAGTCAGAATTGAATTATTTTTTTTATTAATGTAGCTTAGCCATGAGAGTTGAGCTGAGGTCAAAACATTCCATAGTTTAGCCTATGGAATTTTCTAAAGTCAGAATTGAATTGTTTTTGTTATTTTTGCTATAGGAAAACCATAGCTCAACTTTGACTGGGGTCAAGGTCATATGCTAGATAATTGAAATAGCAACTAGAGGAAATTGGATTCACTCTATTTGGTTTTGGGAAACTCACTAACAAATTTGTTCACTAGAGAAGATACTTTTTAGTAGTTTTATTGGCAGAAAATAATGACAAATAGTTTTGGACTGGGGTTGGCTCTGCGTGTTAGACAAAACACCTAGGAACAGGGTAAAATTTAGATATGGCATTCCTTGGTTATTTTCCATTTTGATATCAAATTAAACCAACATGCCTATGTAACAGGTATGGGAACTTGAAAAAGAAAAGGGGAAAAATGGACCAGGGACAGTAGATCCAGCCGGTAGTACTGGGCCGACCCATCTATGTTCCCGGGGCAGTGAGTGGCACGGCTTGAACCTGCTAAGCGGGGCCTGGCAGTTAGTGAGTGGAGGCGTCGAAGGGGTATGGGGGCTCCTGGCCATTGGATCTATGAGAGATCGATGGTTCCCAGTCATCTTCCTCCTCAGGTCACGAGAATAAGAGATGAAACCCTAGGTGGGCGGAGGGAGTTCGGGGTGCTCACCAGAGCTGTGGAGAGATGACAGCGAGGGTGTGGGATGATGCGGCAGTCGGCGGTAGTCAGGGATTCTGCGTTGGGATGTGCCTCGCACAGTAGCGCCCAAAACCACTCGAACGGAGATCGACGGCAGTGACGGCTAGGACCGTCCCTAGAAGAAATAAGCACAGGGAGGGTTAGATCTTGAGGAAGGAGGCACATGCATGTGAGGAGATGGAGCAGAGGTGAACGATAATGATGGTAACTCCATCTTCTTACTAGCATACCGAGAGCGAGAGAGCTCCCTGTTCAAGGCGAGGGGGAGCTGGAGAGGGAGTAGGGGCTCGAGGAGGGAGGAAGTGGCAGCTAGGAAGGAGAAATGAGAATGTAGGGAGAGCTTGAGTTGCCTATTTAACCCGAGTGTCGTGGTGTAGGATGGACTATGTCCATAAGAGAGCATGGGAGAGATCCAGGGCTCTGGTTGGTCGAGGTTGGCAGTGGAGTGCGTCGTGGGGGTGGTCAAGGGAGGTAGGTGTCGGGTCCACAGCATAGAAAACAAAATTCTGCTACGGTGTGAACTACACGCCAAGATCTATCTACTAGGTACAAAGAAACGGGTGGACATACATCCAACGAGAACTTACCCTCGAAGACAACGAGTTTTGTTAACGAGTAGGAACTCGTGGTTGATGTAGTCGTACACTTGCCGATCTCAAGATCGTGAGAAGTCCGAGCGCCGCAACTCAGCAGCGCATCCGCACTCACACACATGTTCAAGCCACCGGACAACCTCCACCTCCTCGCTCTAGCGATCCAGCGGAAGCAACAACTCCTTCCAGACGAAATGCCACCGGGAACATGTATCTCGCTAATCCGAGACCATGGGGGAATAATTCTAGAGGGGGAGAGAGATCCTTCACAAGGATGTGTGAGAATGAAGGAGGGAATGGGTGGCCTTTTATATGAGGAGGGGGTGCCCCCTCTCTCCATGGCCGGCGCATGGGGGGGTGACCCCTCACCTCCCCCATTCATGTGGTGGTAACCCCTCCACATTAAAATGCCTCTTCACATTCCCTTTTAAAGTCTCCACTTTAAATGCATTAAAATTCTCCAAGTTTAATGCTCTCTCATTTAATAAAACTCTTTTTATTAAATTTATTCAGAATTTTGTTAATTACTTTAATTAACAAACATTCACATATAGCCCCTTGCAATATTTCAATATCACATGCAGAACCACTTTCTGCAATTTCACCCGAAACAATTTCCGGTTTCTATTGAAATAATTCCTGCGCTTTGCCATTCTTTCGTCTGAAACATATGTGCTCCAAAATGGTGTCCGGTAACTCTTAAGTGTGCCACCCTACGGTTCACGAATAATGCAGACATGATCGAGACCCTTCTCCGATCAATAATCAGCAGCGGGACCTGGAGATCCGTACTGACTCCTACACATTCAACGATGACTCATGTGATCGTGAGAACCTTTAACGCTTGTAACTAAATCCATTTGTCTCTCGATATATTACATGTCCGGGATTCGATCATCGCTATCCCCATACATAGTTTGATCTCGTTACCGACATGCACTCTTTTCTCGTTCCCGTGATATAACATTCTAGTGATCACATCACTTTCTTGCAAGCTATCTCAATGTGATATCACCGAGAGGGCCCAGAGTATATCTATCCGTCATCGGGATTTCACAAATTCCACTCTTGATCCATGAGCCTCAACATAACACCTTCGTAGTACTGAACCCATCTTTATAGTCACCCTGTTTCGGTGTGACGTTTGATGTTATCAAGATACTCTTCAGGTGTTAGAAATTAACATGATCTCATGGTCTAAGGATAAAGATTACTTCGTATGATGTTATAGCAATATAAACATAATGACTTGATCGTAATGCTATACTTCGGATGAATGTTCATCACATCATTCCACCAATGGTGTGACCTTGTTATTAACAACATCCAATGTCCATGATCAGGAAACCTTGATCATCTTGGTAATCAACAAGCTAGTCTATAAGAGAGGCATAACTAGGAACCCTTTTTGTTTATTAAACACACATGTATTTTTGTTTCCGATCAATACAATTCTAGCATGTAAAATAAACATCTATCATATATAAGGAATACATAATAACAACTTTATTATTGCCTCTCAAGGCATATTTCCTTCTGTAGGAGGTTGGCAGAGAAGCATTGCAAGCCAAGCTAGGGTTAGGGCCAGCTAGGGTTAGGGAAAAATAATAAAATATGCTTTAGGGAAAATAATAAAATATGCTTTAGGGAAAAATTATTTGTATGCTTTAGGGAAAAATAATAAAATATGGAGAGAGAGAGAGAGAGGGTTTAGGGCCAGCTAGGGTTAGGGCCATGTATGCTGGAGGGGTGGTGTGGGTGCTCTGGGTCAAGCAGAATGGCAAAGGAGTAGGGGTTCTATAGCATCAAGCAATAAAGGATCTAGATATGGCATCTCACTTGTCTCCCCTTTGTCCAAGAGAAAGAGGAGAAGGGAGAGAGGAGCTACAATACTAGGGCTATAGTGTGGGTCGACCAGGTTAGAGGGGTGGCTACTGTGGTGGTCAAGTACGGAAGTTGGTGAGGGTTTGGTGAAGTTTTAGCTCAAGGTTGTCAATATATCCAAATTTTCCATACTTGATGATCATGATGAAATCCCCAAAAATTGATCTTGTCAAGATGGGGAAATAATACTAGTAGATGGGTATGGTCAATACAAACCTCCAGGATTTATTTTGGATTTTTTAGAGATGTTTAACGCCATTTATTTTCAAGTTTTCAAAAGGTGCTGAAGTGGTTTAAATGAATTCATTTGATATTATTGAATTGGACAGAGAAGGTTTTAGTCTGAGATGGTCCCAAATAGGAATTTACACTTTGTATAATTTTCCCAAGATTTATTGAGGCAGAAAAGTATTTAAAACAATTATTTTTCCATTTCTGCCATGTAAGAAAATAGGAAAAAGAATTATTAAAACTCTTCAAAAATATTTATTTTGAAGTGGGTAAAGAGGAAACAATATATAGGCCTCAAATGTTCCTAGAGTTGGAGAAGTGGTTTGGAGAAAAACACACTTTCTTTTATAGAGGGAGTTTTGAGGTTTTTGTAAAAGAAAAGATTTAAATAGTTTTTGGACCAAAATAATTATGGATTTTTTTTTAAAATTTTATATCCAAGGTGGATGATGTACACATGGTGTATCTACCATTTGCAACCTTGAGTTTTGAAAATCAAACTTGATTTTGAAAGAAAACAAGAGATAAAGGATCTTGGGCACTAATATTTTTATACCATCAAAACCTTGTTGGATTAAGGATCTCAGAGCTCAACTTGGGTAATGGGTTCGATGGATGGATAGAACAAGTTATGTAGATCACCATGGTACAAATAGTAGACGTTTGATATATTGCTAACATATCCATAATTTTTGATGTTCCATGCTTGGTTTTATCTACTTTCTTATATGTTTTGTCCACACTTTGGAGTACTTTTCATATGATTTCTTGGACTAACCTATTAACAAGAGCCACAGTGCCAGCTGCCTGTTTTTTGCTGTTTTTGGTTCCAGGAAGTCAGAGAATGAATATTGTCGGAATTGGACGGGACAAAAGCCAAAGTCAGTTTTTCACCGAGGGACACACGGAGCCAGAATACGAGACGGAGAGGGGCCAGTTGGCCACCACACCACCTAGCCGCACGGTCCAGCCTGGCCCGCGCAAGGGGGTGGTGTGGCCTCCTCCAACACCCTCTCAGCCTCCCCTTCCGACTATAAGATGCCTCCGATACAGAAACCCTAAGTACTCGATCAAAATTCCACAAAAGAGTCTGTAGTCACCGTCATCTCCATCCCTCGATCAGGAGGGATCTGAAGCTCTTCCCGGCACCCTGCCGGAGAGGGGAATTCACCCTGGAGGCCTTCTTCTTCATCATGCAAGCCTCTGGTGTGATGCGTGAATAGTTTGTCTCTAGACTACGGGTCCATGTAGTAGCTAGATGTCTGGTTCTCCTCCTTTGTGCTATCATGTTTAGATCTTGTGAGGTCCATTCATGATCAAGATCATCTATTTGTAATTCTGCATGTTGTGTTTGCGGGGATCCGATGGATATTGAGATGCTATTTCAGATTGATTATTGATTCTATCATGTTTTTGTTATTTGTGATCTTGCATGCTTTCCGTTGTTAGTAGCTATCTTGGCCAAGTAGATGCTAGCAACTCCAAGAGTTAGTATTTATGCTCGATAGTGGGTTCATGCCTCTAGTAATCTGGGGAAGTGACAGAAATCTCTAAGGTACTAGATGTGTTGTTGCTACTAGGGAGAAAACAACAATCCTTTGTTCATAGAACAATCGTATTGTTTACTTTAGACGCAATTCGTAATGAAATTATCCGTTGCTTGCAACTTAATACTAGAGGGGGTTCGGATGATAACCTGAAGGTGGATTATTAGTCATAGATGCAGTTAGATGGCGGTCTATGTATAATGTTGTAATGCCCAATCAAGTCTCAAAGGAGTCAAGATGAGTAGTATATGCTTGTATGATTTCTCGATGTTTGTCAATTGCCCCGCCGTAATTTGTTCACCCAACATGTTATCTATCTTAAGGAGAGCCACCTCTAGCGAACTATGGACCCCGGTCCTTTCTTTTACATTTAATCTATAATCAACTATTTACTGCTTTGTGTTTACTTTTCTGCGAACTATTACTTTCTTCCACTCGATGCGTTTAATCCTTTGTTTTTAGCAAAACGGTGAGATTGACAACCTCATCGCAAGTTAGGGACAGAGTTCTGTGGTTGTGGTGTGCAGGTCTCCACGTTGATGCTGGCATCGGTAGTGCGCCCTGCCAAAGTTCAGCTAGCTAGACCTTTGGGGTGATTCCTTGCTCTTACTGGATTGATAACCTAGGTTTCATAACTGAGGGAAAACTTACTGCTGTGCTCATCATACCTTCCTCTTGGGGTTCCCCAATGAGCTCGTTAATACATGAGTCAACAACGTTGATCATGGTTTAGCTTTCCTAGGATTGAAGCCAAATTTGGCTAAAAATAAGGGTGTCAAAGCAGATTATTATTTAGCCTCAAAAACCATGAGGGTTTTAGAAGAAAAAGGCTCCAATTGGAACAAGTTAATGATGGGTGAATATACATTCAGGAGTAGATCACAACCATGCTAAGATTTGGTATAGTATGGAGATGTGATATTCTGCCAAAACAGGCATGTTGATAAGATTTGTAGAAATGGTTATCTTCTTGCCTGCAAAACCATCAAGAACAAGTGGTTCAAAGGATGATCAATCCAAGGACAAAAGTGTGCCTTGGAGGTATTTAAGATGGTTTACAAGATGGATCAAGTGCATTTCCAAAAATGCGCACGGTTTGAGAAAGAGAGAGACTCAAAGATGTGATGTTTATATCAGTTTCAAACTTAGTCATTTTTGGCAGTTTTGGGGTTTTTGACTACGATGCAAGAGAGGTTGATTTTGAGAGGATGCTAGGTTGCAAACTCATCATCAAGTGGATGTGGTTTAGGTGTAGATTGAGTAGAAAGGATCCATCCTTGAGATTGGTTTTCATTGCCTTGGAAACTGTTAGAAGGGATAATTTCAAAAGTGATCTGATTAAGGGGTTTAGATGGTCACCTAGTGGCTGGAGATCACACCAGGATTGGGTAACTTACGTAGGGTTAGTATTCTTAGACTAGCTAGATACTAGAGGATGAGCTCCTAGGGTAGCTCATACTACTTCCTAAGCAAACAAGTCAAGCAACAGATCAAGGCATTTCATCAACAGTAGATCAAGGCAATTCATCTTAGCAAGCCACTCAAACTACTACTAGGTTTACCATCAAGCCTAGCTTGAGATAAGGATGGGTATTTTGAAGGGTTGGATTTTTGAAATAGGTAAGAGTCCTTAGTATTTCTACCAAGAGTAAAATTCAAGATTTTATAAAAGGTTTTGGAAAACCTAGAGGTGAGAGTAGTTGGAAGTTCTATCTTGAAAACATAAGGAGATTATATCATATAGATCTCCGTAATTTTGTTAATAGAAACTACAAAACATTTGTAGTGGCAAGGGCATCTTAGCTCAGGTTTTGAATTGCCAGAATATTTAAAAATATGTAAAATAAGTCAAGACATCTCTTTTGTTAAATAGATTTTGTCATCTGAGGATGAGGTAAGAAATATGTCATCTAATACACAGTCAGCTACATAAGCACAACAAACAAGCAACCAAGCATTGCATCACTAAACAAGAAAATGTTTTTGTTCCCCCTGATTATTGCATTCTGGACAACTAATCCGGATTGCTGAAAGTGGGGTGTTACATGTACAGCATGCAGTGCGCCCCTCCAGACATTGTTCCTTCTGCGAGAGGATGCGCCCATCCGACCGCTGCGTCGCCGAAATCATAGCCGACAGCATGTGCCGGTGGCTCGGGACATTCAATACGGCCGAGCTCGTTGCACGCATGTTCAACGTGGTGGTGTGGAGGTTCGGCCGCCGATGTCACGAGCTTCACTTCCCCGGGGTGGAGACGCATACCAAAGTGGAGTTCCTTGTGCCACGGCTGCAGTTTGTCGACTGCGACGCACATCGGTAGCGCTGCTGAACTGTGAGGAACGAGCATGCCGCCCAGATCGACGACATGAAGATGGCATCCCTCCACCGTGATCACTGCGAGTACGTGCGGGCAGAGCTGGACTTCTACACGGCGAAGAGAACAAGGACGACGTTGGCCCCTCCACTGTTGCGCCACCCCCACCGTCGATGTCCTAGGTTCCTCCTCGAAGTTAGACTCCGACTTTTGGAACACAACCAATGACGACTTTGAGTGGGATTAGGTTTAGTCTTCGGGTCGAATTAGTGTTGGTTTAGTTAGAATTGTCGAAGTTTATGTTGAACTACTAAACTTTGGGTCGAATTGTGTGTACTGTCAAAATCGTTGTTCTAATGTTTGAATTCGAATCGTCGAAGTTTGCAACGTCTAGTTTTATTCGATGTCCTACCCTAAAATACAGCCAATTTTAGGGCATCTGGAAAATCAAAAACAGTTTTGGTGCCCTATAACACAAAAACAGCTAGCACCCTATAACCAAAATGTTGTGTTATATTATAGGGCAACTATTAGAGATGCTCTAAATCAATGCGCGGTTTTGATTTTATGATTAGCTACCTAGCGCTTAGGGACTACCTAGCTTAGCTTAGGGCTGAGGACGGCGCAACCAACACGTACGAATGTAACATCAACTGTGAAAGAAGATACCCAAGGGCCCAGCATGTGCATGCATGGAGCTTTTTTTGCCATGAGACGGATGAAACAAAATAAATTAATTAAGTTAGTTAACCCCACGACGGAGCTCTCACATGCACGTTCTTCCAAAGGCATGTCCAAATCACCTTTGAAATTTTGAGCGCGCATATATACGCAAATCTTTCAAGATCTAGCAAGGTCAATCGGTGTAGATAGCCGTCGCAAGTTAATAATGGACTTAATTAATCAGGTACACATGCTGGTACAGGACGCAAGAATCACGTAATCTCATCATCGAGCGACTGATATTTCTTGTCCTCTTCCAACTAGCTAGCTAGCCTAGCGCAATATTCACACATGTTCTTTTTTCCTTTACAATGATCATTTTTTTTTCTCTTCTCAAATATTGTTGGTATCGTAATGTCTGTTGTATGTATAATAATTCTAAAATAAGTTACACTTCGGTTTTCTTACACGATTCACATGTAGTATCGTCTAAAATAAGTTACTTAGGTTTTCTTAGATTCGCATGTATTTACGCGTATAAATAAATCTAAGTCACTTATTTCTGGACGGAGAAAGTATTTCATTGTATGGATTTACTTTTCACGGTCTGCAAAGGAGAATATATGTACTAGCAAAATCTAGTGTCACCGTGCATATATATCTATTTAATGGGAGTGTGACATTGTTCTCGTCATTAACGATACACATGTGATGACTTTGTCAGCCTTAAACCCCCTAAACTACGCAAGGAAGCACATGCCATCATGCAGAGTTGGTTGATGTGCTGAATCTTAGTGAATTGTGTGACGGTTAGGTTCAGTTAGTTAGTTAGTTGCATCTCAGGCCCATATGCATGTGCTTGCAGGTCTATCAGAATATGATTGACGAACATGCATGCCTATGCCGTACATAACTATTTACAATTATTTGACACCAGAAAGTGCTAGTCCTAACTTTATTTAGAAGGGAAGTCATTGTCCTGATCAGTGAAGGAGGTTGCTTTCTACATATGCACATGTAAGTGTATATCGAGGTGAATAGCGATTTCCAACTTCCGAACCATATTTAATACATGCCGATCGACACAATAAACCTACTATCAAAATGTTCTTCTGGCCATACACGGATCATTTACACACAGTAGCGGACGCCCTGTGCATATGTAAGGCCTTTGTCAAACAAGTTCATTAATTACTGTACACGTTCTGATTTTATTGACAAATTGAATTACTTAAGTCTGTCCATTTGAGAGAAAAAAAAATACAATAACTGGCTTGCGACTAAAGTCTAAACATGTGGTTGTAGATCAGGATGGGAATGGGTCGGGTCGGTCCGGCAGGTCACTGTACCCGACCCAAAAGTTCAAGGCCAATGGGGTTTGTGGGTCGGCCTTGAATGAGATTTGGGGCCAATGGAGCCAGCCTCGAGTGGCCCATCGGGTCAGCAGGGCCAACCCGGCAGCTATGCCGCAGTTCCGTCCCTGACCTTTTCTGTCGCGCGCCGTCCATGCTGTTTTAGCTCGTCATGTAGACCCGTCCAGCTCTTCCAGGCGCGAGCAAAGGCATGCAATTTGTGTGCGACATCCTGCAAGTTTATTGTTCATACATGTTGCTCAGACTATTAACAGCTACCTTGTTGTGTATGTTGCCGGTAGGATGCTCGATAAATTCAAGAATGTTTGCAGTCCTTCTCTGGTTCAAAATATTTTACGGCTTGTTTCCTTATTAGACGAAAAAATAGATGAATAAATTTATAGTCAGTATAAGCCGTAAAGAATATCCTATGTATAAGCACAAATTAAAAAAAAAGTAATATTAAATATAGATTTTGGGTCGACCCTGCGGTACCCATCAGGCCAGTGAGGCCACTGATTATTTTTAAAATGGGTCGACCCGTGGCCTCTATATTTGGCCCCGAGGCCACATGGCCAGGTCCAAGGCCAGGCCGGGTCGGCCCATTCCCTTCCTGAGTTGTAGATATGATTGGCATGTGCATCGGCATGATAGAAATGCATGGAGAAGTAGATTCCAGTGTGATGACTCTAAAGTTAATTAATGTGTGATCTTAAATGTGTGTAAAGTATTTTCTACTTATTCCCATTTACAATTTTTTCTCTGACTCATCTCCCTCCCATGTCGACCTAGCTCGGGTAGCACCGGAGGGCCAAACCCTAGCAGCCTCTAGGAGAGCTCTCCCTCTCTCCCCGCCACCTCTATGGAGGACGTAGCCAGACAAACCTAACACCGCTGGCGACGCCTTGTCATGAGAGTCGGCGGCCTATGCGGCGGTGGTGGTCCAGGACGGTGCGACAACATGTGGTGGTGCAGGAATGGCATGTGGCGGCGGTGCGAAGGGCACGCGGTGGAGGCTACTACGTGAGGTGTGTATCTAAGTGAGTGTGGTCATGCATGGAGGTTGGGCCTGATCTAGGCCTGACCGGGCTAGATTGCAGCTCCGTCATCCAGCGTCGGTGTAGCAGCTGTGGTGGTCAGATGGCATGGGGGCCTCCTCCCTCGAGCCCATGCTGGCTGGTGGTGAAGCATGCGAGGATCGACGCCCTTATTCTTCACCGGTATTGGTGTCATTCCTCTCCACCCTTTGGTGGTAGCTAGTGTCGATGCTCGAATCCACACCCTTCATCTCCGCTCGTGCTACATTAGGGTTCATGGTCCATGGCTGGGGTGAAATCCCTGCTTGGAGGCGGTAGACGCTGACCATAGTGACCGCTTGCGGGTGCTGTTTCCTCCCAGGAGGTGTGGATGATGTCTACGCACTTCTATTCTTGTAGACAGTTGTTGAGCCTCTAAATGCAGAGGTTTGTAGAACAGTAGCAAGTTTCCCTTAAGTGGATCACCCAAGGTTTATCGAACTCAGGGAGGAATTGGTCAAAGGTATCCCCTCTCAAGCAACCCTGCAATCAAGATACAAGAAGTCTCTTGTGTCCCCAACACACCCAATACACTTGTCAGGTGTATAGGTGCACTGGTTCGGCGAAGAGATAGTGAAATACAAGTGGTATGGATAATGATAAGTGATAACGGTGCCAAAAAATAGCTTTGATGGTGCATGGTTGAGACTAAAGGCAAAAAGATATAAAGATGGAAGCAAGTAAACATGTAACATATGTAGTTGCAAACGGTGTTTCAATGCTTAGAAATAAGGCCTAGGGATCATACTTTCACTAGTGAACACTCCCATATAAATATCTTTTCTTTATGATACTACTCTTAACTACTCTCCGGTTGGACACTCTAATCCATGGTAGGGCTATAACAACACTCTTCAAAGTTCGCTTTCCCCATTTAGATAACCCCACACTGTCACCTTGAGTTCTAGATGGTTCCAACAAACACCAAAATTTCATAGAGACATCTAACTCCATGTATAACTCATAACAAGTATTTGTAATCTCTACTAAGTGCCACCATGGTGTGCACGCTGTCACTTTCACACACGTGGGGTGAGCAGAGATCTATTAAAGCACTTGAGTAGCATAGTAGATCTACTTGATTACAAAGCTCATGATCACAATATGGTCATGCATAGAGAGATATGAACACATAGATACCGGTAGAACCCTTAGCCTCGAGGAAGAACTACTTCCTCCTCATCATGGGAATCGGCAACGGCGATGGAGATGGTGGTGGAGATCGATGGAGATGGCTCCGGGGGCACTTCCCCATCTCAGCAGGGTGCCGAAATAGAGACATTTTGTCCCCCCGAATCTCCCCTTCGGCGGCGGTGGCGCTGCGGAACTTTTTGTGGCTGGAGGCTCGATTTTTTCAGGGTTTCTGGATCAGGAGGCTTCTTATAGGCGAAGAGGTGAGGTCGGTGGCCGGCCAGGGGGCCCACACCATGCCCTGGCGTGGCCTAGGGCTGCCCGTGCCAAGGGGGTGTGGCCTCCCTGTGGCCCCCCTTCGTATCTCCTTCGGACTCCATGTGTCTTCCGGTAAAATATTGACTTTGGCTTTTGTCCCGTCCAATTCCGAGAATATTCATTTTCTGACTTTCCTGGAACCAAAAACAGCAGAAAATAGGGAGCTGGCACTGCAGCATCTTGTTAATAGGTTAGTCCAAGAAAGTGTATAAAAATACTCCAAAGTGTGGACAAAACATAAGAAAGTAGATATAAAACAAGCATGGAACACCAAAAATTATAGATACATTTGCAACGTATCAACATCCCCAAGCTTAACTCCTGCTCATCCTCGAGTAGGTAAGTGATAAAAAGAAAGAATAATTTTTGAGGTGACCTGCACCATCACAATCAAGATCAAACCATTTGTAAGCATTGAAAGCTGGGATCAAAGTACTCTAACATAGACATGAAAGATATAGTTCTAACAATAAGACCTAGCAACTATGTTGTAACATGAAAAGATACAAACAAAAGATTCATGAATAACAATGCTTTGGAAGACGTTTGTTTGTTTCACATATAGAAAACATAATGAGAATGGTATTCAGCTTGTCCCTCATAGTGTAGCAAAACATAAATGCATAGGACACCTTCAAAGTTCATAAGGATGACTAGATACAAATAGTTTAAGAACAAGCAATATCAAAGTTATGCATCAATCAGCAAGTCTTGGGACAATGCACATTAAACTAAGAATGGACACTATGCTCTCTTAATAGGTGCATAAAGATAGAAGATAGAGACTCAACATGAAAGTAAAAGAAAGGCCTTCATAGAAGGAAGCAGGGATTCAAGTCTCATAAAGAGCTTCCAAAAATTATGGTACTTATTAGCTTTTAGCTCTCATTGCCCCTATCATAAGCGTCTTGAAGTGATTAGGGTTAAAGTGAACAAACTATGGAGTATATGCTTGGCAAAGTATAAGTTGGCAATCTCATGTCCCTTGAATACGAGGGCCGCTCCTCATGCTACTCAAGTTTAGTTACCGGTAAGTTCTTGTCATAGTAAGTACATGTGTATCATAGAGAACCGCCAATGGGGTACCCCTTGCCCGATGATACGAAAGAATCCCCATATCAAAATGACAAGGCAAGCAGACAATCAGCATCTTAGCAATCTTCTTATTTACCATGGGAAAATGGTGCTTTTTCTCTCTTTCCTATTTTCTCATATTTTTTCTTTTTGTCAATCTCTATCTCTTTTTTTATAAGAAGAATGCTTCATAGATTGATCCTTATGGTTACGCTGTAGGTTTCCACCATGATTAGTCATGGATTAGACCAGCGGCCCAGGCGTTTCTCTAACACACATACATAACTCCATGGACTGATGACCCACAAGTATAGGGGGTGTATCACAGTATTTTCGATAAGTAAGAGTGTCGAACCCAACGAGGAGCAGAAGGTGCTGGCGAGTGGCTAGTAGCATGAATTCTCTGTAAATACTTAGCAACGAATTTTTAGGGGTTTTTGATAATGCAGGTAAATAAAGTACGAGTAAATAAAAGACAATAATAATAAATGCAGCAAGTGGCCCAATCCTTTCTTTATCAAAGGACAAGCCGGTTGTATTACTTAAGATGACCAAACGTTCTCGAGGACACATGGGAATATCGTCAAGTGCTTTCGCTTCATATAGTTGATTAATCTTCTTTAGTTTGCCAAGTGTTATGTGGGTGAACATGTGCTAATGTACCGACCTTCCTAGGACTAATACATACTTGTGATTATACCCCTTGCAAGCATCCGCAAGTACAAGAAAGTAATTAAGGTAGAAACCTAACCACAGCTTTAAACTCTAAGACCCTGACGTCCCTTGTGCAATGGTTTCCTAACGGGGGTTCAGGTTTCTTCACTCCGGCAACCCCTATGATTAGTAGCCAAATACACAATGCATTCCCCTAGGCCCATATAAGTGAAGTGTCATGTAGTCGATGTTCACATGACACCACTAGAAGTACACCACAACTTAAATATCAAACTATTGAATCTTTCTCAACACAATTCCACTACTAACAACATGACTTATCCCATGTCCTCAAGAACTAAACGAACTACTCACAAGACATCATTTGGATCATGACCATAGATGAAATACGGATGTGTAACTATCTGAACATAAACGATAATTCAATGGTTCACTCAATAGCATCAACTACAAGGAGTAATCAACACCGGGAAAGTTTCCCCTAAGAACTATGCAAGATTCAACCCAATTGTTACAGCGGTATGAAGTGGTGATGATGGTGCTAGTGATGATGATGGTGGTGATGATGATGATGATCCCGATGAAGTCCAGCTTGATGGTGGTGTTGATGGCGATGATCTCCCCTCTCCGAGAAGGAATTCCCCCGGTAGAACTCTGTCTGCCGGAGAGATCTTTCTCTCTTGGTGTTTTCCGCCCCGCAGAGGCGGCAAAATCTTTCTATGGTCGCTCCCCGAGTCTTAGGGTTTCGGGAGGATAATATACGCCAGAGGGAAGAGGCTAGAGTGGACCAGGGTGGCCACACTGTTGGGTCCGTAGCATAGAAAACAAAAATTTCCTATGGTGTGAACTACACGCCAAGATCTATCTACTAGGTACAAAGCAACCGGGTGGACATACATCCAACGATAACTTACCCTCAAAGACAACAAGTTTTGTTAACGAGTAGGAACTCGTGGTTGATGTAGTCGTACACTTGCCGATCTCAAGATCGTGAGGAAGTCCGAGCGCCGCAACTCAGCAGCGCATCCGCACTCGCACACACGTTCAAGCCACCGGACAACCTCCACCTCCTCGCTCCAGCGATCCAGCGGAAGCAGCAACTCCTTCCAGACGAAATGCCACCGGGAACATGTATCTCGCTAATCCGAGACCATGGGGGAATTATTCTAGAGGGGGACAGAGATTCTTCACAAGGAGGTGTGAGGATGAAGGAGGGAATGGGTGGCCTTTTATAGGAGAAGGGGGTACCCCCTCTCTCCATTGCCGGCGCATGGGGGGTGACCCCTCACCTCCCCCATTCATGTGGTGGTAACCCCTCCACATTAAAATGCCTCTTCACATTCCCTTTTAAAGTCTCCACTTTAAATGCATTAAAATTCTCCAAGTTTAATGCTCTCTCATTTAATAAAACTCTTTTATTAAATTTACTCAGAATTTTGTTAATTACTTTAACTAACAAACATTCACATGTAGCCCCTTGCAATCTTTCAATATCACATGCATAACCACTTTCTGCAATTTCACCCGAAACAATTTCCGGTTTCTATTGAAACAATTCCCGCGCTTTGCAATTCTTTCGTCTGAAACATATGTGCTCCAAAAATGGTGTGCGGTAACTCTTAAGTGTGTCACCCTACGGTTCACGAATAATCCAGACATGATCGAGACCCCTCTCCGGTCAATAATCAGCAGCGGGACCTAGAGATCGGTACTGACTCCTACACATTCAACGATGACTCATGTGATCGTGAGAACCTTTAATTCTTGTAACTAAATCCCTTTGTCTCGCGATATATTACATGTCCGAGATTCGATCATCGCTATCCCCATACCTAGTTTTATCTCGTTACCGACATGCACTCTTTTCTCGTTCCCGTGATATAACATTCTAGTGATCACATCACTTGCTTGCAAGCTATCTCAATGTGATATCACCGAGAGGGCCCAAAGTATATCTATCCGTCATCGGGATTGACAAATTCCACTCTTGATCCATGAGCCTCAACATAACACCTTCGTAGTACTGAACCCATCTTTATAGTCACCCTGTTACGGTGTGACGTTTGATGTTATCAAGATACTCTTCAGGTGTTAGAAATTAACATGATCTCATGGTCTAAGGATAAAGATTACTTCGTATGATGTTATAGCAATATAAACATAATGACTTGATCGTAATGCTATACTTCGGATGAATGTTCATCACATCATTCCACCAATGGTGTGACCTTGTTATTAACAACATCCAATGTCCATGATCAGGAAAGCTTGATCATCTTGTTAATCAACAAGCTAGTCTATAAGAGAGGCATAACTAGGAACCCTTTTTGTTTATTAAACACACATGTATTGATGTTTCCGATCAATACAATTCTAGCATGCAAAATAAACATCTATCATATATAAGGAATACATAATAACAACTTTATTATTGCCTCTCAGGGCATATTTCCTTCAGTCTCCCACTTGCACTAGAGACAATAATCTAGTTCACATAGTGATAAATCTAACACCCATGGAGTTCTGGTATTGATCATGTTTTGCCCTAGGGAGAACTTTAGTCAACGGATCTACTACATTTAGGTCCGTGTGTACTTTACAAATCTTTATATCTCCATCCTTGACATGCTCGCGGATGGAGTGAAACCGGCGCTTAGTATGCTTGGAATTGTTTTGAGACCTCGGTTCCTTTGCGTTGGCTATGGCTCCATTGTTGTCACAATAGATCACCATTGGGTTCAATGCACTAGGAACCACACCTAGTTCCGTAATGAACTCTTTCATCCAAACCGCTTCCTGCGCCGCTTCTGAAGCAGCAACATATTCCTCCTCCGTCGTTGATCCAGCCACCACAGGTTGTTTGGAACTCCTCCAACTAACTGCTGCTCCGTTCAAGAGAAATACGTATCCAGATTAGATTCATCCGGATCGGTGTCAAAGCTAGCATCGACATAACACTTAGCGACTAGCTCTTCTTCACCTCCGTATATAAGAAACATGTCCCTAGTTCTTCTCAAGTACTTGAGGATGTTATTTACCGCTATCCAGTGTTCTGAACCTGGATCAGATTGGTACCTACTAGTCAAAATAATAGCATGTGCCACATCCGGTCTTGTACATAGCATGGCATACATAATAGAGCCTATGGCCGAGGCATAGGGGATCTTATCCATCATCTCTCTTTCTTCCGTCGTAGCCGTACTTTGAGTCTTACTCAATGTCTTGCCTTGCAACATAGGTAAGAACCCCTTCTTACTTTCATCCATATTAAACTTCTTTAATATCTTATCAAAGTATGTACTCTGCGATAGCCCAATTAGGCGCCTTGATCTATCTCTATAGATTTTAATGCCTAATATATATGACGCTTCACCAAGTTCTTTCATCGAAAATTTGCTGTTTAGATAACTTTTAACACTGTTTAAAAGATCTATATCATTTCCAATCAATAATATGTCATCCACATATAATATCAGAAATGCCACATTGCTCCCACTCACTTTCTTGTAAATACAAGCCTCTCCATAAGTTGGACAAATCCAAACTCTTTGATCACCTCATCAAAGCGGAGATTCCAACTCCGGGATGCTTGCTTCAGTCCATAGATGGATCGGTGAAGTTTGCATACCTTATTAGCATCCTTAGGATCGAAAAAACCCTTAGGTTGTATCATATACAACTCTTCTTCAATATTACCATTGAGGAACGCAGTTTTGACATCCATCTGCCATATTTCATAATCAAAATATGCAGCAATTGCTAACATAATCCTAACTGACTTAACCATTGCTACGGGAGAGAATGTCTCATCGTAGTCAACTCCTTGAATTTTTAAAACCCCTTTGCGACAAGTCGAGCCTTATAGATGGTCACATTACCATCAGCATCAGTTTTTCTTTTGAAAATCCATTTATTCTCAATGGCCTTTCGATCGTGAGGTAAGTCCACCAAGGTCCAAACTTGGTTCTCGTACATGGATTCCATCTCGGATTTCATGGCTTCTAGCCATTTGTTGCAATCCGGGCTCATCATCGCTTCTTCATACGTCGCAGGGTCATCCATTTCATTAACCATGAAATTCACAATAGGATTGCCGTACAGTTCAGGAGCTGCACGTGTCCTGCTTGACCTGCGAGGTTCGGTAGTTTCCTCTTTCGAAGCTTCATGATCAATATCATTAGCTCTCTCTTCATTAGGTGAAGTCAAATCCGAAACAACTTCCGGTGCTGCGCCACTCGCCATTTCATGAAGAGAAGGTTCAATAACCTCTTCGAGTTCTACCTTCCGACTACTCACACCTTTCGCGAGAAACTCCTTCTCAAGAAAGGATCCATTCTTGGCAACAAAAACCTTGCCCTCGGATCTGTGATAAAACGTATACCAATCGTTTCCTTAGGGTATCCTATGAAGACACATTTTTCCGCTTTGGGTTCGAGTTTATCCAGTTGAAGTTTCTTCACATAAACATCGCATCCCCAAACTTTAAGAAATGACACCTTAGGTTTGTTTCCAAACCATAATTCATACGGTGTTGTTTCAATGGATTTAGATGGTGCCCGATTTAAAGTGAACGCAGCTGTTTCTAGTGCATAACCCCAAAATGACAGTGGCAAGTCAGTCAGAGACATCATAGATCGAACTATATCCAATAAGGTACGATTACGACGTTCCGACACACCATTACGTTGTGGTGTTCCGGCAGGCGTGAGTTGTGAACCTATTCCACACTCTTTCATGTGTGTGCTAAACTCGTAACTTAGATACTCTCCTCCACGGTCAGACCGTAGTGTTGGGGGGATACCCCCGGGTAGGGTCACGCCGGGTTATAAAGGCCTAGTTAGCCGAGGTACGGCAAGGTCAAGGCATGTGCTGGCCGAGACACCTCAAGGCAGGCCGGATCACAGAGTAACCCGGACCGGGGGACGTCCACCTAACTTGGTCTCAGCCAACTTAAGTCGTATGTCGGTAAATGTATCTAACTTGTATGCAGGAACAGGTGTGACCGGATTAACTATGTAGGATCCGGGTTATATCAAGCTTGTAAGGGAAGGAAGGCATCTCGCTGGTCAAAAGTAACAACTGTACGCAGAGCGTGAGCGAAGCGGACAGAGGCCGGACCACCGAGGCATGGCCGACAAAGGTGACGAAGCCAATGTCGGCTGACGCATGCGCCGTAGAGGCTCACGTAGCCTCTGCAGGATGACGCGGGGGAAAAGTGACCCGGTCGGCTTACTATTTTGGGAGGAGGCATATTCCCTAAAATATGCCTCCACGTATGCCCTAAGAGGAGACCTAGACACCCCTATATAAGGAGGGCTAGGGCTTCTGTAGAGGGGGTTGATTTCTGAGAGATTGATCTGAGGGCTAGCTAGTGGGGAGAGTAAGAGAGTTCCTCCTTCCTCCTCTCTCTAATACAGCTCAAGGAGCACATGTAATCTGTGAAGGTGAATCAAATACAAAGCTTCCGTGTGTGGAATCACCACACTATCCCTCCCTGGATTCCCCTAGTGCATTTAGTCCCCACCTTTAGCCTATCCATGGCATCTGCCGTGACACCACCACGACAGTTGGTGCCCACCGTGGGGCTAGCGGCGCTAGCAGGGGTCAAGATCCGGACGGGAAACCTCATCGGCACCGGCGAACGCATCGTCTCCGGGATCGTTAAGTGTTTTGGAGCGCTAGACTTTGTCAGCGACAACGCTGGCTGCTTCGGAATGCACCCTCTTCCGCGCAACGGCCTCTTCATCAAGCTCGGTGCGCACAAGGTCTACGTTGCTGTCGATGTGTCGTGCGTTCATCCGCGGCACGTCATCGAAGGAGGTGAGCCATCCCTTAGCATGGTTCACGGGGCGCGTATCGCTCACTCCCCGAACCGTGCAGAGGTGATGATGACTACGCCAGGTGCAGGCGCAAGCAAGGATCCGGCACCAGATCCGGAGGTAACGCCCAAGGCACCGAGGAAAAGTAGAGGACCTCCACTAGAGAGGCCTAAGAATGTGCTGCAGCAGGCAATGGATAGCTTGGCAAACCTAGTAGCAGCAACAGTAGATACGGCTCAGGCACATGCCGAGCTAGAGGAAACTAAGCAGAAAATACTAGATGGTGTGAAAAAGATAGCCGCGGCTCAGCAGTCATTAAACATGACACTGCGTGAGTACGCTAAGGCAAATAAGGTAGATGCTGTAAAAGTGAAAGGGAGAAATCTCATGAGTGAGATGAACAGAAAGGGTGATACTAGGATCGAGGAATCAGAGAACTGTTTGTCCGTGGGGCTGCCGAGGTATAGTACCCCGGCAAAGAACCTCAGAGCAGCGGATGCAGCCACGTCCGAATTAGAGGGTTTGACGGGTGAAGCCCGTCAGAGGCAATAGGAAAGAGTCAATGAGCTGGTTTGGATCGCGAACAGGCAAAACGAGGAGTTGCTCAGGGCTAACCCGGAGAGAGCTGGGGCCTCCAAGATCGTTCATTCGATGGTGGGTAACCCGGAAAAATCCGCTGGAGCCGCATCGTCTCCTCATGGTGGTCCAAGGAGAGAAGAGGTAGTAACTTCGACCAGGAGGAATAAACAGATAGTCCCATATGACCCGGCAAGGGCAGGGAAAGGAAACGAAGTGCAAAGAAATGAAGATCGAAGGAGTGTGAGCCGAGGTGAAGCGGGCCGAGGTAACCACGACCAAGGCAATGCTGGTCAAGGGAATGCTGTAAACGGCAATGCCGGACAGCGTAATTCGGTAGCTGCTGGTCAACCGCAGCAGCGGAATATACCACGGCAAGAGCGCAGCGCCGGCCAAGGTATGCAACAGAGAGCATCTCAACAGGAGTGAGATAGATACAATGATGGAGATTCGGAGATGGTAAACGCAGGCTATCCTAGACCGGAGTATCAGTGATAGGGTCAAGATTGGGAGGCAGAAACTTGATGCCTGATGATGCTAGGTTAAAGCTGGATCGGTTGTATAGGTCGGAGAAAATTGAGTGTCAAGGTCCTCCGGGTCCAACATGTTTTGGGCCCCGGATCATGAAGGAACCTCCCGTACCAAATTTCCAGTTACCTAGAGGCACAAAGACGTCTGACGACAGCACTAAGCCGGAGGATTGGTTGATTAACTATGCAACTACAGTCAAGATCGCCACAAGCAACTTGAGGTGGGCTATGAGATATGTACCCCAAATGTTGGAGGGGCTAGCAAGGGTATGGCTAAACAATTTTCCACCCGGAAGTATTAATTGTTGGATCGATTTTGAGGAGATGTTCGTTAGCAATTTCTCGAGTACGTATCAGAGGCCCAACATGCCACAAACCCTAGCAATGTGCAGGCAAAGACCAAATGAGACTGACCGGGAGTTCTTAACCCGTTGGTGCATAGTACGAAACTCGTGTGAGGGTGTGATTGAGTCACATGCCATAGCTTGGTTTGCGCAAGGATGCAGATATGCAAGCATGCTATGGCAAAGGTTGCAAAGGGATATGCCAACCACCTTGGCAGAAACAATCCGGATTGCTGATTCATATGCTTTGGGTGATCCGACGCAACCTAGGCTCACCTCAAATGAGTCAAGCGAGGAGTATTGTCAGCGAGATGGCGACGGATCATCCCGAAGAAATGATTACCGAGGTAAAAGAAGGGATGACAGACCGGATTATCGCTACAGTTCGCAACAAGTTGCAGCTGTGAATCAGGACCAACCCAGAGCAGGAAGTAGTCAACGTCAGAAAACTGGAGGGCAGCAATGGACGCCAAGGAATGATGGGAAGAAAACTTGGATGCCGGAGCAGAAAAAACAGTGGCAAGAGAAGAAGGACCATCCGAGGTATACCTATGAAGCAATGTTGGATCAGCCGTGTAAATTTCACACGCCTAATCCAAGTAACCCGGCGGGTCACACAACTAGGCAGTGTGAGTGGATACGAAAGATAGAACAAAGTGGTTCGGGGAATGCTCGGGCACCTCGGAATGATCAACCTCGGCAGGAGTTACCCCGGCAGCAATTGCTCTCTGGAGCGAACACGCAACAGTTAATGTTGCCTCCCCCTCCGCCGAGGTATGACAACAATGAGAGAAGGGATGCAGTGCATTAGGTAGAAAACCAAAACCAGCAGGATCAGAGGTACCCCGGAAATGAGGGGAGAAATGAATACAGAGAGCACCATCAGAGTTACTGTGTGTTCACTACGGAAGAGACCGACAGAAAGAGCTTGCAGCGCTGACATATGGAAGTGAATGCGGTAATGCCAGCTCTGACGAGGTATATGCCTTGGTCGGACCAGGAAATTACCTGGAGCATCAAAGATCATCCCAAGCTTATGCCAAGTCCTGGTTCGTACGCGCTAGTGCTGAATCCGACATTCATTGGGCCTAACATCAACGTGAGATTCTCCAAGGTGCTGATTGATAATGGTAGTAGCATCAACATCATGTATGTGGGCACGATGCAAAAATTGGGCATCTCGGAAAACATCCTCCAAGCTACAAGGACAACTTTCCATGGCATTGTGCCAGGCATTTCTTGTGAGCCCATAGGCAAGGTCCGGGTTGACGTTTTGTTCGGCACAAGAGATAACTACCGAACTGAAAATTTGGAGTTTGAAGTGGTGAACTTAGAAAGTGCGTATCACGCGTTACTCGGTAGACCAGCTCTGAACAAATTTATGGCAAGTTGTCACATCAGTTACTTAAAGATGAAGCTGCCTGGGCAAATGGTGTAATTACCATAGCTGGGGATTTCCGACATTCAATTGAGTGTGCATCTAACGGATCTAACCTGGCCGAGTCACTCGTGATTGCTCAAGAAAAGAGAAAGATCCAAGAAGTGGCGGCATTGGCTCAGTCCGCGCAGCAGTATATGTCGGCGTTGAGTAACCCGCATGGTAGTGTCTCATTTCAAGAAAAAAAGATACCAAGAAGGTGTCTGTTGATGATTTGTTCCCTGAGCGTACCGTAATAATTGGTGTCGGGTTAAATGACAAATAGGAAAGCGAGCTCGTCGACTTCCTCCGTGAGAATCGGGATATTTTTTCTTGGTCCACACAGGACTTGCAAGGAGTTCCAAGGGAGTTGGCCGAGCACTCTTTGAATGTGAGACCCAGAGCAAAGCCGGTGAAGCAACCTCTCCGCCGCTTCGCCGAGGATAGGAGAAAAGTCATAGGAGATGAGATAGCTCGGTTGCTAGCTGCAGGATTTATCATGGAAGTGCTTTACCCGGATTGGGTGTCTAATCGGGTACTGGTGGAGAAGAAGAAGGATGATCCGAACATGGCAGTGGTTTGGCGTATGTGTATCGATTACACGAACCTGAATAACGCGTGTCCAAAAGATCCGTTCCCACTACCAAGGATAGGCCAGGTCATAGATTCCACTGCTGGGTGTGAGTTGTTGTCGTTCATTGATGCATATTCTGGTTTCCACCAGATACCTTTGAACCCAAATGATCAAATAAAGACTGTGTTTATCACCCTGTATGGGGCTTATTGCTAACGCACCATGCCTTTTGGCTTACGTAATGCAGGGGCAACGTACCACAGATGTATGCAAAAATGTTTGCATGACCAAATTGGTCAAAATGTGCAGGTGTATGTGGATGACGTAGTGATAAAGACCAAGGAAAGCAAAACACTCCTTGACGATATCAGGCAGACGTTCGCGAACCTAAGGAGGTTCCGGATGAAGCTTAACCCGGAAAAATGTACCTTCAGTGTCCCGGCTGGAAAATTACTCGGATTCCTCGCCTCCAGCCGAGGTATCGAGGTCAATCCAACTAAGAACCCGGCCATAGAACGAATGGAGTTGCCGAAGTGTCTTAACGATGTCCAGAAGTTCACTGGATGCCTGGCGTCATTGAGTCGGTTTGTATGTCGGTTGGGAGAAAAGGCACTGCCTCTCTATCAACTCATAAAAAAGTCAGATAAGTTCATTTGGACGCCGCAGGCCAATGAAGCCTTTGCTCACTTAAATAAAATGTTAGCCACTGCACCAGTGTTAGCCTCTCCACTATCAAAGGAGCCAATGTTGCTCTATATAGCCGCAACCAACCGAGTTGTAAGTGCAATGATTGTGGTAGAGCGCGATGAAGAGGGTAAGTCGGTGCAAAGGCCAGTGTATTATCTGAGCGAGGTATTATCAGCCTCAAAACAGAACTATCCTCACTATCAGAAAGTGGCATACGGTGTGTATATGGCAGCTAAGAAGCTAAAGCACTATTTCGAGGAACACCCAATCAAGGTAATATGTGAAGCTCCCATATCCGAGATAATGAGTAACAAGGATGCGAGCGGTAGGATTGCGAAATGGGCCATTGAGCTAGCGCCTTATGCGCCACAATATGATAGAAGAGAAGCGATTAAATCTCAAGCTATGGCGGACTTTTTTGTGGATTGGGCCGAGGTGCAATACGAGCCACCATTGCCAGATCCGACTACTGGAAAATGCACTTTGACGGATCAAAAACAAAAACCGGGCTAGGTGCCAGAGTTGTACTTACCTCGCCAAAGAAGGACCAGCTGAAGTATGTGCTACAGATCCACTTCACTGCATCAAACAATGTTGCAGAATACGAAGCCCTCATACATGGGCTCAAAGTGGCGAAGGAGGTTGGAATACGCCGGATCCAATGCTTCGGTGACTCTGATCTCGTAGTCCAGCAGGTCTCCGGGCAATGGGATGCTTTGGACGCAAACATGGCATTATACAGATTTCATGTGCAGAAGATATCTGGTTACTTTGAGGGATGCGAATTTCACCATATACCTCGGGTGGAAAATGAGGCTGCCGGCGTATTGTCGAAACTCGGTTCAACTCGACAAGCAATTCCACCAGGTGTAGCATTGGAGCACCTCAGAAAACCATCCATCAGGCCATCCCCGGAGTCCGACTCAATTTTTATCCCAGCAAATCCGGAATCAGAGGCTGTGCCCATGGATATTGATGTAGGGAGTGGTTTGCGAGACCCGGGAACTGCCTTGGCAAACCCGGGGACTGCCACGACAAACCCGGGGACTGCACAGCGCGATCCAGTAGAAGTTATGCCGGTGAATCTAATGGAAATTGATGAGGATGTGTTCCCAGTGAGAGCTGTACCAGCTTGGGCAATGCCAATTTTCCAATTCCTAAAAGATGGAACCTTACCCGCTAAGGAGGTACTTTCCAGGCAAACTCAGAGGAGGGCAAAGGCATACACGATCATCAATTCCGAACTATACAAAAGGAGTGTGACCAATGTCCTCCAGCGATGTGTTGACCCGTAGGAAGGACTTGATATCCTCCGAGATATACATCAAGGGGAATGTGGGCATCATGCCTCATCCAGAGCATTGGTAGCAAACGCTTCCTCAATGGGTTTTCTGGCCAAGTGCCTTAGAACAAGCAGAAGATCTTGTGAGAAAATGCAATGGCTGTCAGAGATATGCGACAAAAACACATATGCCAATGTCGGAGCTCAAGACCATACCAATTACATGGCCATTTGCCGTATGGTGCTTGGATATGGTTGGCCCGTTTAAACCAGCAAGAGGGAATATGACTCACATTTTGGTCATGGTGGATAAATTTACAAAGTGGATTGAGGTGAAGCCAATAAGAAAATATGATGGAGCTACGGCCGTAACATTTCTCAAAGACATCATCTTGAGATACGGCTATCCTCATAGTATCATAACAGATAATGGCACAAATTTTGCTGAGGGAGCATTTGCGCGTTTTTGCCGAGATAAGAAGATCCGACTGGACGTTTCCTCGGTAGCCCATGATACATTGCAAATGTATCTATAATTTTTGATGCTCCATGCTTGGTTTTACCCACTTTCTTGTGTTTTGTCCACACTTTGGAGTACTTTTCATATGATTTCTTGGACTAACCTATTAACAAGAGCCACAGTGCCAGCTGCCTGTTTTCTGCTGTTTTTGGTTCCAGGAAAGTCAGAAAATGAATATTCTCGGAATTGGACGGGACAAAAGCCAAAGTGCCTATTTTTCCAGAAGACTCACGGAGCCAGAATACGAGACGGAGTAGGGCCAAGGGCTGGCCACACCACCCCCATGCGCGGGCTAGGCCTGGCCGCGCCAGGGCATGGTGTGGTCGTCCCAGGCACCCCCTCAGTCTCCCTCTTCGCCTATAAGAAGCCTTCTGACCTAAAAGCTTCAGCGGGTTCGACGTTTTTCCACGAAAAGTTCCGCTGCGCCGCCGCCACCGAAGGGGAGATTCGGGGGACAGAAAGTCTCTGTTCCAGCACCCTGCCGGGACGAGGAAGTGCCCCCGGAGCCATCTCCATCGATCTCCACAATCATCTCCATCGACCATCCATGTTTCCTCTATCTATGAGTGAGTAATCCCCCGCTGTAGGCTATGGGGATGGTAGGGATTGGATGAGATCGTTCATGTAATGGCATCATATTGTTAGGGCATGGTGCCTAGTATCTTTTATTAGTGCTTTATGACTTTGTTGCGACTTGTTATGCTTAATGCTTGTCACTAGGGCCCGAGTGCCATGATTTCAGATCTGAACTTATTATTGATTCATTATGATAGTATTGTTTCTGGTCTTATCTACAAGTTGTATACACATGTTGTTGTCCGGAACCTATGGCCCCGAAGTGATAGAAATCGGGATAACCGGAAGGGAAAGGCTTTGATGTGAGGATCACATTTGTTCACAGAGTGTTAATGCTTTGCTCCGGTGCTCTATTAAAAGGAGCACCTTAATTGCCAGTAGTTCCCTAGAGGCCCCGCTGCAAACGGGCTGGCAGGACAAAAGATGTTGTGCAAGTTCTCATTGCGAGCACGTATGACTATATATGGAACACATGCCTAGGATTGTCTAGTACTTGGGTGCTTTATCTTATTTATCTGCAATTACCCTATGTTCTGATTGCTATGTGAATTGTCTTGTCCATGCAACGCCCGTCCATCCATCCCTATGCCTACCGCACTCGAATCCCACTGTTTACTGCTTTCTTTACTACCGTCTTTGTTTTACTAGTGCTGCTACTTTACTATTCCTACTACAAAACTGTTGCTACTGATAAACTACTATGAGCAAGATTGTTTCCAGGTGCAGCTGAATTGACAACTCAGTTGTTAAGGCTGATAAATATTCTTTGGCTCCCCTTGTGTCGAATCAATAAATTGGGTTTCACTTCCCTCGAAAATACTGCGATACACCCCCTATACTTGTGGGTCATCAAGACTATTTTCTGGCGCCGTTGCCGGGGAGCATAGCTTTATTTATCAAGTTCACTTGGATTCACTATTGTTCCAGCTAAGTTTATCTTTCTCCTTGTTTGCTTGTTTCTTTATTAAAAATACAAAAAAATAGTTCCTACTCTAGTTGTTATTTTCGTTGGTCTGTTATTGTCTTGCTATATCATGCTTGTTGTCAATGGTTGGTTTCTTTGAAACTGAAGCTTATTGGCAAGGTGGGTTCACGGAAGATTAAAAATATTATTATAAGGAACACCGCTTGTCGCAAAAAGGGAAACACTTATGGGAACAAATTGATAGATTGTATACCATTGCTAGGAACGTGTGCTCTACTTATAATGTTACTTATTGTTGTGATGAGTCTTGTTGCAGAAAGAGGTATAAACACCTACCTTTTTAATGTGAGTATAGTGATAATGATACCATATCTTCCTATGCTAAAGGAATTTATGACTTTTATGATGCGAAACAAATTGAAGAATTTATTGCTTGGAAGGGTGCTTTTGAACTTGCTAGTTTGCTTGAAAATATTGATGATTCACCTTATAAGTACGAGGTTTATGGTATACTTAAATTTTGCTTTGATAATTACAAGGATGAAAATGGCTGTATTCTTGAATATTTTAATAGATGCTTTCCACAAATGGGAGAGACTAATGCCTTGCAGGATCCTATGGAAGAAGAAATTGATGAACCCGGAATCTCATTAGATGAAAAAGAGGAGGAGAATGATGAACAAAAGGAGGAAGAATGGATTAGCTACTCATGCCTACCTTCTAATGAGAGTAACTCTTTATCCCTTACATTATTTGATTGTCCTCCATGCTTATTAAAGGAGGATGAATGTTATGTTCCTGAGGTTTCTTTTGAAAATGTTTATGATAAAGCTCTAGTGCTTGTAGATCATGAAAGGCGTGCTTTATGTGATAGTTATATTTTTGAGTTTATTCATGAGTCTACTGAAAATTATTATGAGAGAGGAAAATATGGTTGTAGAAGTTTTCATGGTATTGAAACACGTCTCTATGTGCTGAAAGTTTTGGAGTTACTCTTGTTTTATCTTCCTATGCTTGTCACTTTGTTCTTTGTGAACTTATTTGCATACACGATTCCTATGCATAGGAAGTGGGTTAGACTTAAATGTGTTTTGGATTTGCTTCTTGATGCTCTCTTTTACTTGACTTCATATTTCTTATGAGAGCATCCTCTCAGACTTTTATGCCTGAAGATGATAATATGTCTATTATTCTTGGGAGACCTTTTCTTAAATACTGCAGGAGCATTTATTAATTGTAATCAAGGGAAGGTGACCTTCAATGAACACATTGTCTATTTCCTCAAGAAGATTGAAAGGACTTATGGTTTGAATTCAATTGAACATGTTGAGGGCATTCAAGTTGGAGAAATATATTATCCCATACGAAGAGAAAAATTTGAAACTATTATGATTGGGACCATTGCTATCAAGGTTGAGGTAACATAATCATTAGTGGAATACAAAGTTTTGTCTCATATGAAATTGTTTTGGTAACAATACCTGATCAACCTTGTTAACAAAAGGATTTCATTGAACAAAACAATGTTTTCACCATGATTATCTTTGCTTACTTCTATTCTATCCACTTTAGTTTTTGCTCATGCCTAACTTAAAGGCGTTAACGAAAAGTACTTATTGGGAGATAACCCAAAAGTTTTAGATGAGTTTGGAAGTTATTACCTCTGTAATAACCGCTCCTTATCCTTTTTATTTGCTTTTTGTGCCAAGAGTAACCTCTAATGAGAGAGAAGTAATGATTGGGAAAGTTGTTGTCCCGAAACAGATTTTTGTGCTTCACCGTAAAATTTTGTGAGAGAGCTCTGTATGTCGGATTGAGCTGTAATTTTTTGTGCTTCTGCCCTAGGTTGTTATATAACTTTCGTTAGTTCAACATTTTTTTATTTGAGCAACAGAAGGTCTTCTAAACAATTCGTATTTACCTTCTGGTCTGTTTTGACAGATTTCTGCCATTTTCTACATTTGCTTCTTGTTAGTTCCTTCTTGAGTTCTTTTGGGGATTTGAGATTTTTGAGGGAAGTGCTACAGTAGCTAGTGTTCTAATGGAAGTTTATTTGGTGTTAGAACTGAACCTTAAGACCTATTATATTGAGTGCACTAATGTTGCTAATAAAGATTGTGTGAAGTTTTGTATGAAGGAAAATTTTCAGTTGTATGGAAGGAATGAGTGATGAGATGAAGGATGGACTAAAGCTCAATCTTGGGGATGCCACGCGTGTCACCCCAAGAAATATCCAAGAAGTACAAGCATCAAAGCTTGGGGATGCCCAAGGCATCCCCTTCTTCATCAATAAAAATCTCAGGTTTCTTCCAACCACTTCATTTTTATTTGTTTCATGCACAGTTGTGTTGTTCTTGGAGCGTCTTCTTTTTCGTTTTTTGTTTTTGTTTTTAGTTTGTGTGGCTTTCTTAGTTTGCTGAATAAATCGGTTCGACCCCCTCTTTCATACTTTGGTGTTCAAATAGTCTGGTTTGGTTTGAAAAAGAGTAGGAAAGCTCATGCTTAAGTGGTAAAGAGAGCTTGTTTTTGACTATGGCCTATGCTTTGTTATGCCATGCTTAATATTGTTTTGGCTTTATGCTTAGTATTCTTTGTTGTAGCTTGACTTGTTATAAACAATTGAGATTGCTTAATGTGACTTGGATGAATCATGCGTTGTTTTAGCATATTAAAGCATAGTATAGTGGTATTCTCCTTTGATGCTTTATTTGGGTTGACTTGGCACATGCTCACACCATGTTATGACTATCTCAAGTCACCATAAGCCTTTATGATCCTTTAGTTTTGAACTTGTAGTATCACTTTACGCACTGATCAATGATGTTTTGTTGCTCTGCATGATTATGGCCATTATTGCTCTCTCGTTTGTCGCTCCCTTACTATTGCTAGCCTTCACTTTCAGTGAGTATTTTACTCATGTTTCCAACTCCCTAAATCAAATATTGCCAAAGTGTCCACCATACCTACCTATTAGCATCATTTGCTACTTCCGCGCATACTCAATATGCCTTGTTTTCTTCCGAATAAAATGTTTCCTTTTTATGAGAAAGTTAGTTAGTAAAGCTCTCACGAACTTGATGGCACACTTTATTTCCTGCACTTAATAAACCTGAACCATTGTGAACTCTCCATGAAAGTTATATGCTTGCAAATTATAGGCTGAGGATTAGCAGAACCGTGCTGTCACGGGGAACGCTTTCAACACTTGTAAATATATACCCAGTTGATACCTTGCTCTTTTGTTTGCGGATGTCGTCGGTGTGAAATAAAAGGGGAGCTTGTAAGTCCATGGAGTTATGTATGTGTGTTAGAGAAACGCCTGGGCCGCTGGTCTAATGCATGCTGACATGGTGGAAACCTGCAGCGTAACCATAATGATATCTATGAAGCATTCTTCTTATAAAAAAAGAGAGAGATAGCTATTGAGAAAAGGAAAAAAGAAAGAGTTTTATGAAAAGAGGAAAGAGAGAAAAAAGCACAATTTTCCCATGGTAAAAAAGAAGATTGCTGAGATACTCATTGTCTGCTTGCCTTGTCATTCTGATATGGGGATTCTTCCGTATCATCGGGCAAGGGGTACCCCGTTGGCGGTTCTCAATGATACGCACATACTTACGATGAAAAGAACTTACCGGTAACTAAAGTTGAGTAGCATGAGGAGCGGCCCTCGTACTCAAGGGACTTGGGATTTTCAGTTTATAGTCTGTCAAGCATATAACTCAGATTGGACCTCACTTTCACCTTAACCACATTAAAGATGCTCATGATAGGGGCAATGAGAGATCAAAGCTAACGAGTACCATACTTTCAGCATTTTGAAGCCTTTCAAACTATGCAAAACCTTTTCTTTTACTTGTTGAGTCTCCACTTATTCTTTGAGCACTTTCTTGAGAGCATAGTGGCCATTCTTAGTTCTATGTGCATTGTCCCAAGACTTGCTGATTGATGCATACCTTGATATTGCTTGTTTTAAACTATTTGTATCTAGTCACTCTTGTGAACTTTGAAGGTGTCCTATGCATTTATGTTTGCTACTCATTGAGGAACAAGCTGAATGCCACTATGCTATGTTTTCTTTATGTGAACCAAACAAACGTCTTGCAAAGCATTGTTATTCATGAATCTTTTGTTTGTGCCTTTTCATGTTGCATCATAGTTTCTTTGTCTTATTGCTGGAAATTTGTCTTTCATGTTATGATTGAAGTACTATGATCCCAGCTTTGAATGTTTACAAATACTTTGGTCAAAGTCTTTGATGGTGCATGTCACCTCAAAAATTATTCTTTCTTTTTTATCACTTACCTACTCGAGGACGAGCAGGAGTTAAGCTTGGGGATGTTGATACATTGCAAATGTATCTATAATTTTTGATGCTCCATGCTTGGTTTTATCCACTTTCTTGTGTTTTGTCCACACTTTGGAGTACTTTTCATATGATTTCTTGGACTAACCTATTGACAAGAGCCACAGTGCCAGCTGCCTGTTTTCTGCTGTTTTTGATTCTAGGAAAGTCAGAAAATGAATATTCTCGGAATTGGACCGGACAAAAGCCAAAGTGCCTATTTATCCAGAAGACTCACGGAGCCAGAATACGAGACGGAGGAGGGCCAAGGGCTGGCCACACCACCCCCAGGCGCGGGCTGGGCCTGGCCACGCCAGGGCATGGTGTGATGGCCCCAGGCACCCCCTCGGTCTCCCTCTTCGCCTATAAGAAGCCTTCTGACCTAAAAGCTTCAGGGGGTTCGACGATTTTCCATGAAAAATTCCGCTGCGCCGCCGCCACCGAAGGGGAGATTCGGGGGACAAAAATTCTCTGTTCCGGCACCCTGCCGGGACGGGAAAGTGCCCCCGGAGCCATCTCCATCGATCTCCACCATCATCTCCATCGACCATCCATGTTTCCTCCATCTATGAGTGAGTAATCCCCCGCTGTAGGCTATGGGGATGGTAGGGATTGGATGAGATCGTTCATGTAATGGCATCAGATTGTTAGGGCATGGTGCCTAGTATCTTTTATTAGTGATTTATGACTTTGTTGTGCTCAATGCTTGTTAGTAGGGCCCGAGTGCCATGATTTCAGATCTGAACTTATTATTGATTCATTATGATAGTATTGTTTCTGGTCTTATCTACAAGTTGTATACACATGTTGTTGTCCGGAACCTATGGCCCCGAAGTGACAGAAATCGGGATAACCGGAAGGGAAAGGCTTTGATGTGAGGATCACATGTGTTCACGGAGTGTTAATGCTTTGCTCCGGTGCTCTATTAAAAGGAGAACCTTAATTGCCAGTAGTTCCCTAGAGGCCCCGCTGCAAACGGGCTGGCAGGACAAAAGATGTTGTGCAAGTTCTCATTGCGAGCACGTATGACTATATATGGAACACATGCCTAGGATTGTCTAGTATTTGGGTGCTTTATCTTATTTATCTGCAATTGCCCTATGTTCTGATTGCTATGTGAATTGTCTTGTCCATGCAACACCGGTCCATCCATCCCTATGCCTACCGCACTCGAATCCCACTGTTTACTACTTTCGTTACTACCGTCTTTGTTTTACTACTGCTGCTACTTTACTATTCCTACTACAAAACTGTTGCTACTGATAAACTGATGTGAGCAAGATTTGTTTCCAGGTGCAGCTGAATTGAAAACTCAGTTGTTAAGGCTGATAAATATTCTTTGGCTCCCTTATGTCGAATCAATAAATTGGGTTTCACTTCCCTCGAAAATACTGCGATACACCCCCTATACTTGTGGGTCATCAGCCCACCCCGCATCGAACGGGCAAGTGGAAAGATCCAACGGATTAGTATTATCCGGGATAAAACCCCGGCTCATTGAGCCGCTGCAAAGATCAGCGGGGTGCTGGATAGAAGAACTACCAGCGGTACTATGGAGTTTAAGAACAACTCCGAATCGATCAACAGGCTATACGCCATTTTTTCTGGTATATGGGGCAGAAGCTGTATTACTAACCGACATAGAGCATGACTCGCCTAGGGTCACCCAATACACAGAAGCTGAAGTGCAAGAAGCCCGGCAAAATGACGTTGATCTGCTGGAAGAAGCGAGAGAATTAGCATTGTCCAGATCCGCCATATATCAGCAAAATCTCCGACGCTATCATAGCCGGAAATTAAACCCCCGAGTTTTCCGGGAAGGTGACCTGGTACTCCGGTTGGTACAACGTACTGCTGGCATGCATAAATTACCCCCCCCCCCCATGGGAAGGGCCATTCATCGTGAGCAAAGCATTGCACAACGATTCTTATTATCTTATCGATGCAAAACCACAGGAGAAGAACAAGGCGGACAGGTCCGGCGAAGAATCCAAACGTCCATGGAATGTAGCTCTACTTCGTCCTTTCTACACTTAGCAGAGAAGTGTTTGTATCCGAGTCTCTCATGTGTCGGTATGTATGCCGACAATGATCTTATCAATGAAATCCTGGCACCCTGAGCAGTAACTCGGGGACTGCCTTAGTAATTTTAGTTGTCTTCTATGTTTCTTATTTATATGTCGGCTGGCGTAAGTTGCTTCAGCTTAGGCCGGATTAGTAGTGTGTGAGCACCAAAAACCTAAGTCTTCGACTTGCTGCTGTCCAACAAGATTTGGCTTCATGGCAAGCAAGAGAACAAGTTTGGAATTGCGTAGCACATGAAACACGACTAAGGGAAAAAAACTTAATCGAGCCGATGTTTGTTTTTCAGACTAACATTGCGTGTACTTTAAATTTATCATGCTGAATTATTTTGAGCTAAACCTAAAGTTTCCAAGTACTGTTAGATCAATTTTTGAAGCTCGAACTCGTAAGTCATAAAACCGAACCAAGGTGGACACGAGCCGAGACAAAAATTGGAGGAACAAGAAAATGAAACTCAGGGACTACGCCCAAGTTAATCCGGCATAGAAACTTAGTAGCAAAATATCACTGATGTGCTTAATACAATTGCACCCGGCATACCGGGGATCTAATGAAATTTCAACTGTTTATAATTAAGGAGCAGTAGGAGGTGGAAGTTCGGCGTCATCTTCGCTGCCTTCGACGTCCGAGGCATCGTCCTCTTCATCCTCATCCGAGCCATCTTCAACGTTTGCAACGTTTTCGACATCTGCGGCATCTAGGAAGCTTGGTCCCTTGTTCCATTCATGAATGGGGGCATATTCAATGAGGCTATGGGCGCAAGCCTTGCGCCGAGCAATCCACTCCGGGTCGCTGGACCATTTGGATCCAGAGCGCATGCGCGCTAGGAGCTTGAGGTCGATCTTCTCGTACCATGTGAGCACATAGTGGAGAACGGTCTCAGCTCCGGCGCGTCCAGCGGATTCTCTCCAGAGATCGAGCTGAGTCTCGCATTCCATGAGCCGGGAAAAAAGAACAGACAGATTCTCTGGAGTATCCTCCTCAGGCCAAAAGGCGTTGAAGATCCGGACTACCACATCCAAGATATCCTTGCTGTAGTTCCTCACGACTTTGACTCGGGCGAACAAACTAACTATCAAGTCCTCGAGATCGAGAGGAATGGAGCCAGGGCCAGTTGGAGTACCCCTCTGCTGGCGGAACTTGATGACGGCATTGGATCCAATGACATCGCTCACTGGGAATTTGCCTGGGAAGATAAAACAAGTGGGGTAAGTAAAGGAAGCAGACCCGGAAAGATAAACGTCGGTTGAAGGAAAAGAACTTACTAGCGATATGGCGCTGAACCCAGGACAGCTCCTTGATGCATTTGTCGTGCCTCTCCCGGAGTTGCACAAGTTCAGCATTCGCCGACTCAAGCTTGATGTCGGCCTCCTTGAGTAATTCCTGCTCCTTGGCAATCTGGAGTGAGGCGCTCGTGCTCTTCACTATAGTCCTGGCTAGCTTTCTGGAGTTCGGTTTGGTGCTCTGCTTTCAATTTCTTCATATCTTCCTTAAGCTTGGCAATCTCATCATCTTTGGCTCGGAGAAGGGAAAGCTCATCATCTTTCTTTTTGAGCTCGACCTGGTGTTGTCCTGCTTGTTCGAGAAAATGCAGCATCATATCAGGCACGAGCACACTATCTTCAAGGGATGCTGAAATAGTTTGTTGACCTGGCAAAGCCGAGGTATGAATGTTTGCCGAGCCAAGGAGGAAAGGAGATGGAAAGCATAGCAAGGTTGAGCAAGAATAACTTACCCTTGATTTGATCCAAATTTTTCCTCATGATCGTGTTCTCAGCCTCCACCCCAGCTACGAAAACCGAATGATGGGTTAGTGCAGCAAAAAAACATGAAGCACAATGGAGAAATGCCGAGGAAGAAACTTACCCCTTTTCTCGTGTTCAGCGAGAAGTGCACTATGTTTTGCCCGCAGCATCTTGTGAGTATCAAGGAGACGCTGGAACTCAGCGCTCCGGCGGTTGGTGGTCACCTGAAAGAGCAAAGATGGATAGCTTAGTCTTGTGCATATTCGAAGTGTACAAAATTCGGGCCAAGTGGAACTTAACCCGGCTCTAGGTGTGTGCATATTCGAAGTGAACAACATCCGGTCCAAGTGGAACTTAACCCGGCTCTAGGTGTGTGCATATTTGAAGTGTACAAAATACGGGCCAAGTGGAACTTAACCCGGCTCTAGGTGTGTGCATATTCAAAGTATACAAAATCCGGGCCAAGTGGAACTTAACCCGGCTCTAGGTGTGTGCATATTCGAAGTGTACAAAATCCGGGCCAAGTGGAACTTAACCCGGCTCTAGGTGTGTGCATATTCGAAGTTATCAAGGAGTTACGTTAGTTCTCTAAGGAGCATCCGGCCGAGTAACAAGTTACTCCCCCGGAGGCTCGGGGACTAATGGCTATATCAATTATATCTGCAACTTGTTAAAAGAAAATACGAAGTAACGTACCTCCATCATCCGACCCGCAAGGTTGATGGCCTTGGCGGCGGTATTCATCTGCGCATAAAATTCGGCGGGACCGAACTTCTCCGGGAGATCGTCGTTGTAGACGAACTCCACCTTGTTCCAGTTATTTACAAACTCGATCAAGGTCGGAGGGTATCATTTGCCGCTTAGCATGTGTGGTGCCACTAAACCCTTGGCATGCGCCTCCCTCCTCTCAACTTGGGCAAGCGCCAGGCTGGTGTGCAAAACAAGTTGGGCATCAGCTGGCTCGGCAGGGGCGTCCTTCGGAGGTGGAGTTTTCTTCGGAAGCATGGACGCAAGTGTGCGCTGTCCAACCTCGACGGACGCTGCCCTGGTAGCCTTGGGAGCTGCCTTGGCGCCAGCCTTGGTGCTGCTGATGTCTTCTCGCCGAGCCTTGGAAGATTCGGACGAGGTAGAGGGGTTTGGTGCTGCTGCTGTTGCTTTTGTTGTTGCTGGTGCTACTTTAGTTGTTGCTGCTAGTGCTGGAGTTGGTGCTGGTACCGGTGTTGGTTTCTGCCTCGGCAGAGGCACTGAGGGAACCTCGGTTGTAGCTGGTTGCGGCGGAGCCGAAGTGGTGGTCGTTGCCTTGGCAGAGCCAGTCTCCCCCGCTCCAAGGTTGCCCTCCGGAATGGGGCTCAGCGGTCGAGAATCATCGCCACGAGGAGGAGAAGGGATGTGTCGGAGCGGCGACGCAATGCCAGATCCACTCTGTGGGACCTCCACCACGGCCCTATCGAATCAAATAATGTATGATGAGAAACTATAACACAAGAAGAACAAGTGAATGGCAAAGGGAGAGGAGGCTTACTCATCCGAGGTCAGGGGCTCCTTGGGCTTCCGAGCCCTACGGGCCGTGGCCTTGGTTGGAGGCTTGGTGGCAGTTTTTTCACCAGCTTCTTCCGCCTTTTTGCCGGCTGAGAAGGTCCGGAGGAGGATGCAGAAGCAGCTCCCCTTTTCTTCTTCGGCGCCACCGGGACAGGATCACCCACGGCAAGAGGAGGGTCTTCATGGATCTGCCCACCGGGGTTAGCTGATGCCGGAAAAGCATAAGAAAGGGGGACAACGTCAAATGCTTCCATCACCTCAACATCTGAATCATCTTCGTCGTCGGGCCAATCTCTAATAGAAGAGAGTTTTCCGGTGGGTCGCTTGGTCGCATCGGCCATAGGAAGGAACATCTCTAGGTCTGGTTCCTCCTCGTACGAGGTATCCCGGTCAGGAGCCCATTTGAGGGAAGGGTCGGTGCCGTCCTCGATGGTCTGCTGAAGAAACATCTAAGGGAAAGAAAAAGCAACAGGATTAAAACAGACAACAATACCGACATATGATTTAACTCGGAAAAGGTCTGAAGCACGAGACTTACCGAAGGAGGAAGCCTATCTCGGCAATAGTGTTCAATCCCCCACGTCCACTCAGAAGAGAAGTTTTTGTGGGTGGTGAACATGGCCTTGACCCGGCGGTAGATCTCAGTATCGCTCAACTCAAAAGACGAGGTCCGGTTGGGGTCGCGGCCCCAGCTCATGTGGCACACTTTATGTGTGCGTTTCTGGAGGGGGGAAATCCGGTTGCGGACAAATGTGATCATGGCATCCTCATTGCGCAATCCGAGCTCCTTCAACTCCTTGAACCTCTTGTTGACCTGGTTCGCTAAGACCGTGGGCTTCTTGGGGATAATGTCCCACAGATCCGGGTTAGGAGGACCCGGAGTATAGGGGCGCAACCGGATCAGGTCCTCGGTGGTGTTGTTCCGGACATAAAAGAAAGTCCGGGCCCATCCCTTGCAGGAGTCAAGTCCCGTGACTCGGGGGAAGATGGACAACTTTCGAGGAGAGATGGACGCAGCCCTGAATTGCGTAAGTTGTTTATCGTCCGGCTCTAGATCTACATTCGGAATCACGTTCCGACGAAGGCCGAAGAGCCGGATCCATAGCTCTTTCATGGGCCATAGTCCGGCATAGCCTTCGATCGTGGAGGCAAAGGCGGAGAGATATGTAATGGCATTGGCTGGAAGGTGGTGCGGCTGGAGCTCGTAGGTGTTCAACCAATCGTGGAAAAAATCACTAACTGGCAAGCCAAATCACCGCTGAAAGTGGGATAGAAACACCATGTACTCACCTGGATTGGGTGAGGGGGGCAAGCTCGGCAGCAGCAAGGCGAGCAGTGACGCCCTCCGGGATGCGCCTAGTGCGATAGAGCCAATCCAGGTCATCTTGGCAGACCCAAGATCTGGCCCACGCACCGCGGTCCGCGGTCGCTGCATCTTCTTCCATCTCCTACTCAGCAATGGTGAGCTCTTCTTCTTTCATCTCAAGGTCACTGCCCTCACTGGCGCTAGCGGCGGTGGGTGGCAGCGGCCTAGACTGACGGGGACCCGTGGCAGAGGAGATGCGTAGAGGCGGCGGCGACACGGCTGTGCGCGGAAGCAGAGCGGCGGTGGCGCAGCTACTCAAACGCGGTGGCGGCGGCGCTGTCGCGGGGGAAGATGAGGAAGAAGAAGGGGTAGAGGGGCACGGAAGTGAGGAAAGGGCCCAAGGGGCGCGCCCCTCCCCTATTTAACCGCTCCCTCAGGGGAGTAGTGGGATCGCGTTTGCGGGTGGGCCACCCCGTGTGGCCGCGTACAACCCGGATTGACCAATCAGCATCAAGCCACACGGAAGGCCACAGGGCGCAGCGGATCCCATGACGTGACGTTATGATGCAGTTAACAAGGAGGCAGGCACGATGTGACGTGCGCTACAGTGATAACTGACAATTACCGCGGCGGTTACTGTAGCTAGCCCTTAAAATGAGGCGATGTGATGATTAGCCTCCACGTGGGGAGGCGTACGAGAGAAGGAAGAATGACCCGGATGGGTATGTGGTAAACCGGCCAGCAAGTAAAAACTTGGAATGTGCCAAGGGAAAGTAAATCCATAGAATTCGAGATAGGAGGTAACTCGGAAGAGGAACACAAAGCTCAGTGAAATTGAACCTGCTGTGGCCTTAACGGCTAAGGCAGCTAAGACCGCACCAGCTTCGGGGACTAATGTTGGGGGATACCCCCGGGTAGGGTCACGCCGGGGTATAAAGGCCTAGTTAGCCGAGGTATGGCAAGGTCAAGGCATGTGCTGGCTGAGTCACCTCAAGGCAGGCCGGATCACGGAGTAACCCGGACCAGGGGACGCCCACCTAACTTGGTCTCAGCCGACTTAAGCCTTATGTCAGTAAATGTATCTAACTTGTATGCAGGAATAGGTGTGACCGGATCAACTATGTAGGATCCGGGTTATATCAAGCTTGTAAGGGAAGGAAGGTATCTCGCTGGTCAAAAGTAACAACTGTACGCAGAGCGTGAGCGAAGCAGACAGAGGCCGGACCACCGAGGCGTGGCCGACAAAGGTGACGAAGCCAATGTCGGCTGACGCAGGCGCCACAGAGGCTGGAATATGCCTCCACGTATGCCCTAAGAGGAGACCTAGCCACCCCTATATAAGGAGGGCTAGGGCTTCTGTAGAGGGGGTTGATTTCTGAGAGATTGATCTGAGGGCTAGCTAGTGGGGAGAGTTAGAGAGTTCCTCCTTCCTCCTCTCTCCGATACAGCTCAAAGAGCACATGTAATCTGTGAAGGTGAATCAAATATAAAGCTTCTGTGTGTGGAATCACCACACTATCCCTCCCTGGATTCCCCTAGTGCATTTAGTCCCCACCTTTAACATATCCATGGCATCTGCCGTGACACCACCACGACACGTAGAAATTTGATCTTTCTATTACGATGATTTTCCACTTCATTCTGAAATTCCTTGAACTTTTCAAAAGTTTCAGACTCGTGTTTCATCAAATAGATATACCCGTATCTACTCAAATCATCCGTGAAAGTAACAAAATAACGATATCCACCTCGCGCCTACACACTCATTGGCCCACACACATCAGTATGTATGATTTCCAATAGATCTGTCGCCCATTCCATTGAACCAGAAAACAGCGTTCTAGTCATCTTGCCCATAAGGCATGGCTCACATGTATCAAATGATTCAAAATCAAGTGATTCCAAAAGTCCATCAGAATGGAGTTTCTTCATGCATTTAACGCCAATATGACCTAGACGGCAGTGCCACATATATGCAGATATATCATCATCAAGTTTAATCTTTTTAGCATTAACATTATGAATGTGCGTAATATTACTATCGAGATCCATCAGAAACAAACCATTCAACATAGGTGCATGACCATAAAAGATATTATCCATATAAATCGAACAAGCATTTTTTCAGATTTAAACGAATAACCACTTTGCATCAAACATGATCCGGATACAATGTTCATGCTAAGTGCAGGCACCAAATAACAATTATTTAGGTTTATGACTAATCCCGCTGGCATATGGAGAGGCAGCATTCCGAGGGCGATCACATCAACTCTTGATCCATTGCCGACCCGCATTGTGACCTCATCCCTTGCTAGTTGTCGCTTGTTCCGCAGCCCCTAAATCGAGTTACATATATTAGCAACTGATCCCGTATCAAATACCCAGGTGCTACTGCGAGTACTAGTTAAGTACACATCAATTACATGTATATCACATATACCTTTGTTTGCCTTGCCGGACTTCCTGTCAGCCAAATACTTGGGGCAGTTGCGCTTCCAATGGCCAGTCCCCTGGCAATAGTAGCACTCGGTATCGGACTTAGGGCCAGCTCGGGGTTTCTTTTTAGGCGCGGCAACAGATTTGCCACCCTTCTTTCCCTCGTTCTTGCCTTTCTTGTCCTTCTTGAAACCGGTGGTCCTATTGATCATCAACACTTGATGTTCTTTCCTAATCTCCACTTCTGCAGTCTTAAGCATTGACATAAGCTCGGGAAGAGTCTTCTTCATGCCCTGCATATTATAGTTCATCACGAAGCTCTTGTAGCTAGGTGGAAGAGATTGGAGAACACGATGTATGCCTAAGTCAATGGGAATCGTTATTCCCAAGGACACAAGCTTATCGGCGTACCCGGACATTTTGAGTACATGCTCACTAACGGAGCTGTTCTCCTCCATCATGCAGCTAAAAAACTTTTCAGTAGCATTATAACTCTCTACGGCAGCATGGGTATCGAAAATCATTTTCAATTCTCCCATGGTATCAAAGGCATTGCCATTTTCGAAACGCTTTCGAAGTTCTGGCTCTAGCCCATACAGTATGCCGCAATGAACTAAGTTATTAGCAACTCGTTGTAAATCAGATATTGAATATAGTAGGAGAGACAGACACCCGCCAGCCACTTATGCAAAACAAGTTGCATGTCAGTCGTGGAACCGGTCTCATGTACGATGACATGTAAGGTTGGTCTGGGCCGCTTCATCCCACTATGCCACCAATATCCAAAATACATAGAAGATGCAATAACATGATCATCATCGCCCACATATAAACATATGTGTTCTACCCGTGCAAAGCACCTACGCATAGATTAGGCTCTGATACCACTGTTGGGTCCGCAACATAGAAAACAAAATATTTCCTACGGTGTGAACTACACGCCAAGATCTATCTACTAGGTACAAAGCAACCGGGTGGACATACATCCAACGAGAACTTACCCTCGAAGACAACGAGTTTTGTTAACGAGTAGGAACTCGTGGTTGATGTAGTCGTACACCTGCCGATCTCAAGATCGGAAGTCCGAGCGCCGCAACTCAGCAGCGCATCCGCACTCGCACACACGTTCAAGCCATCGGACAACCTCCACCTCCTCGCTCCAGCGATCCAGCGGAAGCAGCAACTCCTTCCAGACGAAATGCCACCGGGAACATGTATCTCGCTAATCCGAGACCATGGGGGAATAATACTAGAGGGGGAGAGAGATCCTTCACAAGGAGGTGTGAGGATGAAGGAGGGAATGGGTGGCCTTTTATAGGAGGATGGGGTACCCCCTCTCTCCATGGCCAGCGCATGGGGGTGACCCCTCACCTCCCCCATTCATGTGGTGGTAACCCCTCCACATTAAAATGCCTCTTCACATTCCCTTTTAAAGTCTCCACTTTAAATGCATTAAAATTCTCCAAGTTTAATGCTCTCTCATTTAATAAAACTCTTTTATTAAATTTATTCAGAATTTTGTTAATTACATTAATTAACAAACATTCACATATAGCCCCTTGCAATATTTCAATATCACATGCAGAACCACTTTCTACAATTTCATCCGAAACAATTTCCGGTTTCTATTGAAACAATTCCTGCGCTTTGCAATTCTTTCGTCTGAAACATATGTGCTCCAAAAATGGTGTCCGGTTACTCTTAAGTGTGTCACCCTACGGTTCGCGAATAATGCAGACATGATCGAGACCCCTCTCCGATCAATAATCAGCAGCGGGACCTGGAGATCTGTACTGACTCCTACACATTCAACGATGACTTCTGTGATCGTGAGAACCTTTAACGCTTGTAACTAAATACCTTTGTCTCGCGATATATTACATGTCCGAGATTTCGATCATCGGTATCCCCATACCTAGTTTTATCTCGTTACCGACATGCACTCTTTTCTCGTTCCCGTGATATAACATTCTAGTGATCACATCACTTGCTTGCAAGCTATCTCAATGTGATATCACCGAGAGGGCCCAGAGTATATCTATCCGTCATCGGGATTGAAAAATTCCACTCTTGATCCATGAGCCTCAACATAACACCTTCGTAGTACTGAACCCATCATTATAGTCACCCTGTTACGGTGTGACGTTTGATGTTATCAAGATACTATTCAGGTGCTAGCAATTAACATGATCTCATGGTCTAAGGATAAAGATTACTTCGTATGATGTTATAGCAATATAAACATAATGACTTGATCGTAATGCTATACTTCGGATGAATGTTCATCACATCATTCCACCAATGGTGTGACCTTGTTATTAACAACATCCAATGTCCATGATCAGGAAACCTTGATCATCTTGTTAATCCACAAGCTAGTCTATAAGAGAGGCATAACTAGGAACCCTTTTTGTTTATTAAACACACATGTATTGATGTTTCCAATCAATACAATTCTAGCATGCAAAATAAACATCTATCATATATAAGGAATACATAATAACAACTTTATTATTGCCTCTCAGGGCATATTTCCTTCACACACCACATGTTGGCGTGGCCTGGGGTGGCCCGTGCCAGGGGGTGGTGTGGGCCCCCTGTGGCCCATCTCCACTTCCCCTTCTGGCTTTCTTCGTCTTCTGGAAAAATAGGATTTTCCATGTATTTTTCCGGATTTTTTGATCTTCGTGAATTTTTCCTCCAAGCAGCACCTTTTCTATCAGAATCCTGACTGCAGCATTCCATGCTCCAAAAGTCATCAACCATGCAAAAACAGATGAAATAACATAAGTATCATCTCTTAATATGGAATATATCAATGAATAACAGTAAATTATGATATAGAATAGTGATGCAAAATGGACGTATCATGGACTTACAAGCTCCCCTTTCATTTCACACCGATGACATCCATAGACAAAAGTGCATGATATCAACTTCGTACAATCTACAAGTGCAATGTTGAAAGCGTTCCCCATGACAACATGGTTTTGCTAATCCCCAACATATAAGTGCAAGCATATACAACATAGATGACACAATGGTTCAAGTTTATTATGGGAAAGAAAAGTAAAGTGTGCCATCAAGTTCGTGAGAGCTTTAATCACTAGTTTTCTAATAACAAGTTTAATTCGGAAATTAGATAAAACATGAATATGCTTGGAATAGCAAATGCTAATAGGTAGGTATGGTGGACCCTTTGGAATAACTTGGTTTTATTTGGAGTTGAATGCATGAGTGGAACTCATACTTGGTTATGGAGGCTAGCAAAAGACTGGGAGCAACCAACTAAGAGAGCAATAATGGCCATAATCATGCAAAGCGATAAAACATCATTAATTAAAGCATAAAGTGATATTACAAGTCGAAAACTAAAGGATCATCGAGGCTATGGTGACTTGGGATAGTCATAACATGGTGTGAGCATGCGCCAAGTCAACACAAATAAAGCATCAAAGGAGAATACCACAATACTATTCTTTAATATGCTAAAACAATGCATGATTCTCTCAAGGCACATTAAGCAATCTCAATTGTTTATAACATGTCATGCTACAACAAAAATCACTAAGCATAAAGCCAAAACAATATCAAGCATGACATGACAAAGCATAGGCCACAGTCAAAAACAAACTCCTTTTTACCACTTAAGCATGAACTTTTCCTACTCTTTTCCAATCCAAACCAACCTATTTGAAAACTAATGTATGAAAGAGGGGGTCCAACCAATTTATTCAAGAAAACTAAGAAAACCAAGCAAACAAAACCAAAAACAAAAATGAAGACGCTCCAAGAACAACACAACTGTGCATGAAACAATAAAAATGAAGTGTTTGGAAGAAACCTGAGATTTTTATTGATGAAAAAGGGGATGCCTTGGGCATCCCCAAGCTTTGACGCTTGTACTTCTTGAATATTTCTTGGGGAGACACGGGGTGGCATCCCCAAGCTTGAGCTTTTTTCCATTCTTCATCTCATTACATCATTCTTTCCCTACACCTGAAAATTTCCTTCATACAAAACTTCACACAATCTTCATTGGAAACATTAGTGCACTCAAAAGATAATAAACCTTTGGGGTTTAGATTTAAAACAGAAAAACTTTCATTAAAAACACAAGCTACTATAGCAATTCTCTCAAAAATCTCAATTTACCAAAAAGAACCCAAAAAGAAATCGATAAAGAGGCAAATGCAAATAATGGCAGAAATCTATCAAAATAGACCAACAGGTGAAATCTAATTTTTTTAGAAGACCTTTTGTTGCTCAAATCAAAAAGTGTTAAACTAATGAAAGTTAGCTAACAACCTAGGGCAGAAGCACAAAAAATTACAGCTCAAACCGACGACAGATATTTTTCATGAATTTTTACAGTGAAGCACAAAAATCTGTTTCGGGACAACAACTTTCCCAAGCATTACTTCTATCTCATTAGAGGTTACTCTTGGCACAAAAACCACACAAAAATGATAAGGAGAGGTTACTACAGAGGCAATAACTTCCAGGACTCAAGAAAACTATTGGTTATCTCCCAAGAAGTACTTTTCTTTAACGCCTTTAAGTTAGGCATGATAGTTTGAGAAGATGCTCACATAAGAAATATGAATTGAAGTAAAAGAGAGCATCAAGAAGAAAATTCAAAGAACATTTAAGTCTAACCCACTTCTTATGCATCGGAATCTTGTAAAGAAACAAGTCATGAAAGCACAAAGCAATAAGCATAGGAAAGCAAAACAAGTGCAACTTCAAAATATTTAACATAAAGAGGGGAAACTTAATATTGTTGAGACACATAAAACCATGTTTACCTCTCTCATAATAACTTTAAGTAGCATCATGAATAAAATTAACAATATAACTATCACATAAAACATTCTTATCATGAGCCACATGCATAAAAGAATTAATACTCCCCACATAAACATAGTCATTCTTATTAATTGTAGTTGGAGAAAATTCAACAAAATAGCTACCATTATTATTCTCATCACCATAATCATCAAATATAGGAGGCATATTGTAATCATAATTAATTTTCTCCTCAATATTAGGTGGACTGAAAATATCGTATTCATCATTGTAATCATCATATATTGGAGGTATAGTATCATCAAAGTAATTTTCTCCTCCGTGCTTGGCGGACTAAAAAGATCATTTTCATAAAAACTAGCTTCCCCTAGCTTAGACTTTTCCATAGCATTAGCAATAATGGTGTTCAAAGAATTCATAGTAATAACATTGCTATTAGCATGCAAATAAAGTTCCATAGGTTTTTAAATTTTCTCTTCAAACACTTCATGTCCCAGCTCAAGATAAATACTATAAAGCTCTCTAATTTTTTTCTTTTCCATTAAGCCTAACTAGTAAATATAAAAACAAGAAACAAAAAGATATAATTGCACAATCTAAAGGAAATAACTTCGAGCACTCACACACTAGTTATAGTACTAGAAGATAGCTTAGTATCCAGACGATGTGAGTACCTTTTACGTTACCTCCTCGGCAACGGTGCCAGAAAATAGCTTGATGTCTACGCACTTTTATTCTTGTAGACAGTTGTTGGGCCTCCAAGTGTAGAGGTTTGTAGAACAGCAGCAAGTTTCCCTTAAGTGGATCACCCAAGGTTTATCGAACTCAGGGAGGAAGTGGTCAAAGGTATCCCCTCTCAAGCAACCCTGCAATCAAGATACAAGAAGTGTCTTGCGTCCCCAACACACCCAATACACTTGTCAGGTGTATAGGTGCACTAGTTAGGCGAAGAGATAGTGAAATACAAGTGGTATGGATAATGATAAGTGGTACCTGCTAGACAATAGCTTTGATGGTGTGTGGTTGAGACTAAAGGCAAAAAGAAATAAAGATGGAAGCAAGCAAACATGTAACAGGTCTAGTTGCAAATGGTGTTTCAATGCTTAGAAACAAGGCCTAGGGATCATACTTTCACTAGTGAACACTCTCATATAAATATCTTCCCTTTATGATACTGCTCTTAACTACTCTCCGGTTGGGCACTCTAATCCATGGTAGGGCTATAACATCACTCCTCAAAGTTCGCTTTCCCCATCTAGGTAACCCCACGCTGTCACCTTGAGTGCTAGATGGTTCTAACAAACACCACAATTTTATAGAGACATCCAACTCCAAATATAACTCATAACAAGTATTTGTAATCTCTAGCCTAAGTGCCACCATGGTGTGCACGCTGTCACTTTCACACACGTGGGGAGAGCAGGGATCTATTAAAGCACTTGAGTGCAAAGTAGATCTACTTGATTACAAAGCTCATGATCGCAATATGATCATGCATAGAGAGAGAGAGAGAGAGAGAGAGAGAGAGATGAACACATAGCTACCGGTAGAACCCTTAGCCTCGAGGAAGAACTACTCCCTCCTCATCATGGAAATCAGCAACGGTGATGGATATGGTGGTGGAGATCGATGGAGATGGCTCTGGGGGCACTTCCCTGTCCCGGCAGGGTGCTAGAACAGAGACTTTATGTCCCCTGAAACTCCCCTTCGGTGGCGGCGGCGCTCTGGAACTTTTTGTCCATGGAGGCTTGATTTTTTCAAGGTTTCTGGATCGGGAGACTTCTTATAGGAGAAGAGGCGAGGTCAGTGGCTGGCCAGGGGCCCACACCATGCCCTGGCGCGGCCTAGGGCTTCCCACGCCAAGGGGGTGTGGCCGCCCTGTGGCCCCCCTTCGTCTCTCCTTCGGACTTCATGTGTCTTCCGGTAAAATATTGACTTTGGCTTTTGTCCCGTCCAATTACGAGAATATTCATTTTCTGACTTTCCTGGAACCAAAAACAGCAGAAAACAGGCAGCTGGCATCGTGGCATCTTGTTAATAGGTTAGTCCAAGAAAGTGTATAAAAATACTCCAAAGTGTGGACAAAACATAAGAAAGTAGATATAAAACAAGCATGGAACATCAAAAATTATAGATACGTTTGCAACGTATCAGTGGCCATGGCCTAGACCGTGTCTCCCTCTCTCTCGGGTGCCAAGGGAAATCCTAGGTCCGTTTCGCTGCTCCGGCCAATGGTGTTTCCATAGCGCCGCTCTCATCTTGAAAATGTCGCCTTGGCCGCAAGAGGTGTGCCCTCTTCGGCGAGGATGTGGGTTGATGTGCTTCCCGGTGTTTGTTGCTACCAAGGGCGAAGGCCTCTAGGGCGCAATGTACATCATGGCGGTGTACCATAGTTTTCGCCTTCCCCAAGACCGGCTAGATTCTTCCTTCTTCTTGCCCACTCCCTCTAGGCGTATGAGGGGAGGTATGTAGATCCGAGAAGCCTTAGAGTCGTGGTCATGCCGCGGTGAGTCTATGGTCGTGACGCGGTCCTGAAGCTCGGTGGCTCGTCTCTTCACCTTCCAAGGTAGAATATTGGGCAAGGAGAGTTGGCGTCGCCGGGTTGTCGTAGCGGGTGCGTTATAAGCCGTTTCGCTTGGTGTATCGAGTTGTACCCTTCTATGGCGATGTACCGACTATATTTGGCCTTTCTTCTATAAAATCGATATGTCTTCAAGGTGTATCCTTGAAATAAAACAAATGAGCGATGTTTTGGATTGACATGGTCATCACCTTTGACAAAAATAAAATTTAGTACGTGCTGAATACCCTCAAATTAATTATAATCATTTGAAAAATATTCTACTATAAATAAATACAAAATATTAAATTTCAAACCCAATAATTAAATTAAATTAATATAGGTAGTCAGATGCTGATTTGCTAACTAATACTAGTAGCATATATATATATATATATATATAGTACTGTACATAAAGTGGCAGATCTGCGAGTACAGGTTCTTTGATCCATATCTTCGGTCATACTTGGCACTTGGCAGGGTATTTATGTACGTCCTCATAGCTTGTTAATAATGATTGATAACATGGTCGATGGGTACGACTCTCCTCTAATTTCCACGCTAGCTACATGTAGCTGCACTGCATATGATGGGGTGACGCCGACGCGCCAACAAATTCAACTTTATTTAACTATTATAAGCATTTTAGTTTGCCGATTAGTACATGCATGCAGCTTAATTTGCTTGATCACTGATGGTGGGAGTACTTAACCGACGGTATTTGATAAGAATGCATAAATAGCTTGTTTCTTTTGCCAGAAGCAATGTAACACTAACGGAAAAAAGTTTCCAATTGTCGGACGAATTTGGTGCTTCAGTTCATGCTGAGGTTAGGTACCGACCGGCCAGTAACCGATTTTCAGCCTCTCATGTAGATGGCCCTAACCAGCAGACAAGTTAGGTTGCAACTCGCAAAAAAGTTTTTGCAGTCAAGGGAAACGTTTGCAGAAAACATGGGGACCAAATTCTGTGACTTGCAAACGGCCTGTTTTTTTAGGAGATATGATAGTTGCATATTTCCACTTGTAGAGGGTCAGCTCTTTAAATCGAGATTTCGGCCAAAATTTCCTGATTTGGTCTAGGCAAACTTTTTTAACTTGACTAGATCTATATCTACACCATAGTTTTAAATAGTCGGGCTACAGTCATGCTATAGCCTTTTTTGCATGTTGCGACTAAGTGCAATAGCCCACTAAAAGGTGTCAAACCGTTTAAATAGCCCGCTGTAGCTGTTTCGCCCCTTTTCATTTCGTGCAAAAAATAAGAAATCGGCATATGTCATGTGTCTCGTGCGTCAACTTACTAATTAATAAAAGTTTACAAAGTTTATCATCATGTGTAAGTACTCGCAAGCACCAACTGATTAGCAGATAATTAGCACACCCATGTCATGTGGGAGAGGGACCCCTTTCTGCTCCTACATATAGCCCCCAACGCAATCAGCTTGGAGGAGAACCGCCCGCAGACCCACCACATTCTCTCTCTCGCTCCACTCAATCGGAGGCGTGTAGAGGATGGTGGCGCGGGGTAGGCCTGATAATGCGATGATGACACACCTCGCAGCAGCAGTGATAGCCGTGCTGGCCATACTGCAGGGGTCGGCGGAGGCGCAGCCATCTCCGGGGTACTACCCGAGCTCCATGGTGAGGTCCATGCCCTTCTCGCAGCCCTACAGCATCCTGTGGGGCCCGCAGCACCAGTCCCTGTCCCCGGACCAGACCGCCCTCACCCTCTGGTTGGACCGCTCCTCCGGCAGCGGCTTCAAGTCCAAGCGCGCGTACCGGACCGGCTACTTCGGCGTGTCCATGAAGGTCCAGCCAGGCTACACCGCCGGCGTCAACACCGCCTTCTACGTCAGTACCAACCTTTCTTCCTCCTCCGTCCGTCGAGCTCGCTCGCCCGCTCGTCGATCGACATGCATGACGATCGCTAGCTCTTTATTTAGAAACTGACCGCCGCCTTTTACGCGCATGCAGCTGTCGAACACGGAGGCGTACCCAGGGTACCACGACGAGATCGACCTGGAGCTGCTCGGCACAATCCCCGGCGAGCCCTACACGCTGCAGACCAACGTCTACGTGCGGGGCACGGGAGACTCCCGCCCGATCGTGGGCCGGGAGATGCGCTTCCACCTCTGGTTCGACCCGGCCGCCGACTACCACCACTACGCGGTGCTCTGGAACCCCGACGAGATCGTCTTCCTCGTCGACGACGTGCCGGTCCGCCGCTACCAGAAGAAGGTCGAAGCCACGTTCCCGGAGCGGGAGATGTGGGTGTACGGCTCCGTGTGGGACGCCTCCGACTGGGCCACCGACGCCGGGCGCTACAGGGCGGACTACCGCTACCAGCCGTTTGTGTCCGGGTTCAGGGACTTCAAGGTGTCCGGTTGCGAGGTGGGCGCGCCGGCGTCGTGCAGGCCCGTGCCCGCCGGGCCTGGTGGAGGTGGGCTGAGCGTGCAGCAGGGTGCGGCCATGAGGTGGGCGCAGCAGAGGTCCATGGTCTACTACTACTGCCAGGATGGGTCCAAGGATCGCTCCAACTACCCAGAGTGCTAGCTGAAAAGCTCCATCATCGATCGAGCCAGCGGCAATGGAGGCACCGCGCCGCCCTTCCGTTTATAATGGTTGAGGCGTACGTATGTATACTATACGTGTGTGTACGTGTGTATGTACGAGGAGAGGACGAGCTAGCAGCGTCTGTATACGGTACGTGTCTTAAGTTATTTGTGATTGTGACACGGCTATGGAATATATATGGACTGAGGCTGTAATATCTGCAGCCCTTATTTTGGGTACAGAGGGAAAGGTTCAAACCCAAAAAACATCATAGGTACAGTTCGGTTTGATATATGGGGATTTTGGACATTGTTCTTGTTCGGTTCTTAGAGCAGGTCCAGGAGAGGACAGATACCACCGGTCCACCACCTTTGAGGAGAGAGAGGGAAAATAGGCCCTCCAGCAGGGAGTGGAGATCCACTGATCCCGTTTTTAAAAGAAATTCGAAAATCATACGGGTATTTCTGATCATAAGGCCATGCACTATGTTGCATCGACCCAACGAAAAAGTGTGTTAGACAAAGAATCGCTACTCATTTGCTACTACTAGAAAATACCCCGCACGTTGCAGCGGAAATCTCTTCAAAGACTACATTGTATAAATAAAAAGATATAATACGTATAGAACTTGAAGTTTTCTAAAAAAAATTATAGAGAAAGATTGAATTTGTTCAAATTAGTTGAAATCATAAATTAAATTAATGTAAAATTATCATATATTTGACGAACATAAATTGAGATGTGAATAGTTGGATGCAAGAAAATAGATGACGTTGATTGGTTTGCATGTAAAATACATTATAAATAATTGTTAGTGGGATGACATGGACTTTTGAGTGGCTATTAAAGTAGGTGACGTGGATAGCTTACATGTTGAGATAAAATAGTTAGTGAGGGTCTACTTTATAAGAACATATAGATGTGTAGAACCGCATTAAACCGTACAAATGAGGCCCAAGAGAAATAGAAGAGGATAGTCTATTTGCTCCACATCCGGTGTGAACGGGCTGACCACAAGCAAGTGGGCCATGCTAGGTATAAAAGAATCCTTGTCTGTTGCTATGAGTCGGACCAAATTGTTGATCTTTTTAGTTTCGGTTTTGCTAATTCTGAGGCGTTTCAGAATTAACTAAGTCTCAGTCACCTTGGTCACCGTTAGATTATGGATTACAAGATTCGTGTTTCTGGTTGTCTACCAAGCGATGCTGGTTTGATTTGTGCACGCACGGAGTATGGGCTGCTGTTGCCGGGCGTATGTGGGCTGTTACTGCCCCATGTTATTTTGGGCTTTTTTTTGCTTCTTGCCGTGTTTTCTCTTTTTCCAAGGGATGGTTATTTTTGTTTACACTTTTGTTCCATTCATACCCTTTGAATTATAGAATCGTGAGCTGGATTGGGTCATCCAGTTGCACGACATTTTTTTATCCTCTTGGTGGCTAGTATTTCGTGCACAATGCTCAGTTGTATAATTGTGCTGTTTCTTTGACATATTTTTCGTTCAGTCTACCATGTTGTCTCTCTTTCATATATTTTACTTTGATTAATCCATCAGCTAAGAAAAACGGCACTCTAAAAAAGCTTGTTTTGTCCTTTGTTCCATCGTATGTTTGATTTCTTCCTATTTTATGTTATTCTTTTCCTACGATGTATAGTACTTTCTATATATTAGTGTTCTCCCCTAAAAATGTACAATCATTTTTTTCGGGTTTTTACTTATTTTTCTAATAAGCTTTTGCTAATTCAACGTAAACTAATATTTAGTTTGACATCGGAACCGTTGAATTTGTAACCTTTTTTTCTTTGCTGGTGATTTTTTTATTGTTCCTCTCCAGATTTTACAATTTCATTGTTTTATTGCTAGGACGACATAAGACTATAATTTTTTTACTAGGCTGATCATAGTGCATATTAAACTTAGATTAGTAACATGTATTCCCTCCACTTTTATAATATAATATGTTTTTAGTTTTGTGAAAGTAATTGTATCTAGACCTCCTTAAATCTACACACTAAAAGGTCTAGGTACACTCTTTTTTAGAAGCAAATTGCAACTTCATTGTAACTGAGCCCTTCTATAAACTTGTTGGGCTATTTTCCTTTTCGAACCAGCTATAACTTGGTTGTTACTTTTTCAGCCAGATGCAACATGGTTGAAAGGGAGTTTCTACTTGCTTGTAACTAGGGCCCAGCCGAGAGGTCGGTTGCACCTTGCTTGTAACTGCGCCCCGTCGAGGGGCCACTTGTAACTTTATTGTAACTGAGCCCCTGTCGACGGACCAGTTACAACTTACTTGTAACAAAACCCCGTCAAAGGCCATTTTTTACAACTTGCTTACCTGTCGAGAGCCGGCTAGTTGCAACTTGATTGCATCCGAGGGGCGTGGAGGGGCCAGTTGCAACGTGATTGCAACTGGGCACCCGTCGAGGGGCCAGTTGCAGCTTGATTGCAACTGGGCCATCGTCGAGGGGCCAGTTGCAGCTTGCTTGTAACTGAGCCCCCATCGAGCACCAGTTGCAACTTGCTTGTAATTGAGCCCCCGTCGAAGGCCATATTGTCCAACCTGCTTAACTGTAGAAGGCCAGTTGCAATTTTCTTATAACTGCGCCCCCGTCGAGGGTCTAGTTGCAACTTGCTTGTAACTAAGCTCCCATCGAGGGGCCAGTTACAACTTACTTGTAACTAAACCCCGTCGAAGGTCAGTTTTTGAAACTTGCTTAACTATCGAGGGCCAGTTGCAACTTGCTTGCAACTGAGGCCCGTCAGGGGACCAGTTGCAACTTGATTGCAACTGGGACCCCGTCGAAGGGCCAGTTTCAACTTGATTGTAACTTAGTCCTCGCGAATGGGGCCAGTTGCAACTTGATTGTAACTGAGCCCCCATCGAGAGGCCAGTTGCAACTTGATTGCAACTAGTGGGCCCGTCGAGGGGGCCACTTGCAACTTGTAACTGAACCTCGTCGAAGGGTATTTTTTGCAACTTGCTTACATGTCGAGGGACAGTTGCAACTTGATTAAATCTAAGCCCTTTCGAATGGGGCCAGTTGCAACTTGATTGCAACTAGGGCCCCATCGAAGGGCCAGTTGCAACTTGTTTGTAACTGGGGCCGCGTCGAGGGCCAGTTGCAACTTTATTGCAACTGGGCCTCTGTCGAGGGTCCAATTGCCCGTCGAGGGCCAGTTGCAAATCGAGGGGTCAGTTGCAACTTACTTGTAACTCAACCCCGTCGAAGGCCATTTTTTTGCAACTTGCTTACATGTCGAGAGCAAGTTGCAACTTGATGCAACCGAGCCCCGTCGAATGGGGCCAGTTGCACCTTGATTGCAACTGGGGGCCTCGTTGAGGGGTCAGTTGCAACTTAGTTGCAACTGGAGACCTATCGAGGGTCCACTTGCAACTTGATTGCAACTGGGGCCCCGTCGAATGGGGCCAGTTGTAACTTGATTGTAAATGAGCCCCTGTCGAGGGGCCAGTTGCCACTTGCTTGTAGCTGAGACCCCGTCGAGGTCCAGTTGCAACTTGATTGCAACTAGGGCCCTGTCGAGGGGCTAGTTGCAATTTGCTTCTAATTGAGCACCCGTCGAAGGCCATTTTTTCCAACCTGTTTAGCTATAGAAGGACAGTTGCAACTTGCTTTTAACTGCGCCCCGTCGAGGGGTCAGTTGCAACTTGCTTGTAACTGAGCCCCCGTTGAGGACCTAGTTGGAACTTAGTTGTAACTAAACCCCATCGAAGACCATTTTTTACAACTTGCTTACCTGTCAAGGGGGAAGTTGTAACTTGATTGCAACTGAGACTCCGTCGAATGGGGTCAGTTGCAACTTGATTGTAACTGGGGGCCATCGATGGGCCAGTTGCAACTGGGGGCCGTCGAGGGGCCAGTTGCTTGGTTCAAATGGAAAAATTTCCTGTTACATCATGGTGGTCGCAATTGAATTTTTATTAATTGTGCACATGTCACAACTAAAATTTTATTTTTAAAATTTGAACTTTTATGTACCCTTCTATGGCTAAAAATGGTCAATAAAGACCATTGATTTCTTCCCGAGATTGTTGAAGTTGCTAGACAAATGATTTGTTGAAAAGAAAAATCGGTTTCGGAACAATCCGATATAGAAGAAACTATTTTCTTTTGCCTTAATAAAGTACAATTGTAAAATCAAAAGCTGGTAGCACATGAAACCAACAGGCGAACAATGTAAAAAGGACACCGGCCGTTTTCTACTTTTCTATTATAAAGTCCAACTCGCTTGAAGCCAGCCCACGTATTGTCAAGCCCAAGGCAAAACGCTACAGCTGGTTGCTATCTGTAACACGGAAAGCAAAAACAACAATGTAACGATTTACAGAGAGCATAATACTTCTACGATCGACTGAGATTTAATAAGTCTCAGTCGACTGGGACCTAGTCATTCCCTTTTAGTTTAGAGCAATGAGTCGATGTCCTGCTATGTATAGCACCGCATCATATGCTTGTATGATTCGCTTTTACACCACATAGTGGATGATCTAAATAAATTTAGAAAAAACTCGATGTTGCTGATGATTTATCCTACAAACGTGGAAAATACCAATTTCAAATACATTATATTATGAGCTACACAAAAATAACGAAAGTGTGGATCTGAGTGTATAGTTTCAAAACTTCAAATTTTATCCCTTTTTTTAGCCCACAATATAAAGAATTTTGGGTTGCGATTTTGCTGTTCGTAGGATACAAGATCGACTACCAAAGAATTTATTTTCATATGTTTTTTGAAACTTCTAAATATAATTTTTCATTTTTTTAAACAAAAGGATCACCGGAGCTCGAGCCTACCAACAACCACGGAATATTCGTGCCTCCGACCCAGCTTCCTTCTCCCCTATGCATCGGGGTGGTAGAAGCCTTCCCTATCCACGCCCCGGGAAAAATCGTTCGGAGACTGGCGGACCTAGGATTTTACTAATGGGTATGCCGAACATAAAAAAAGCTTGCTATTTAGATGATATCTACTTACCAATTAAATAAAAAAACTGTAAAATTAACTTTTGATAGTTCAAAACACCATATTATATTCTAAAATATGCGTCAAAAAAACTTACAATTCTACTTGCTCTTGAATTTGCTCTTCGACTTGAAGAAGGATTTGGACCCGTGGTAGCCTATTTTGCTGCGTGTCTCTACGTCTCCACTTCTCTTCTTCATGACTGAAAATTCCCAGGAGAAAAGGATAAGTGCAAAAGTACATATTTCTCGTTTCATAAAATTCACACGTAATGCTAGAATCAAAGATTACATGCTGCCTGGCCGCGTTATCACAAAGCTTCCTCATTCTTGGCTTGCCGGGAAGGCGGACGACGAGTAGGGAAGGGAGAATTGGCATCCAACTCCTAGTGTGGTTCCCTGGTGGTGTGACCTGCGTCAGCACCCTGAATCCTGATGGCCTGATTCCAGAGGTCCACGGATGATCGGTAATCGCTCCTTGGACGCCGGACTAGCTGGGTGTCAGGCCGTGGGCGACTGGGCGTGGCGGCGTGGCCGTGGCCACCAAGCGCTAGAGAGGATTTGTTTTAGGTCGATCAGAGAAGAGATGGAGACGATTTGACGCAACTGCTCGGCTCGATCGCTGTTGCCATTTCGCCTAGATGTTCCATTGTCCTCCCGCTGCAGTAGGCCGGCCTGCTGGCTATTTTTTCTGCGCTGGTATATGTACGTGGACTGGGCTGCAGGGTATGCCATGGCCCACCCGGCATACCCTGTAGGTCCGCCATCGGAGGTCGTCGTTGTGAGGGCAGTCGTCCCATGGCCATGGGCAGCCGAAGATGTTCCTCTGGTTTCGGAACGAGTGGGAGGCGGCGTCAGGTTGCGGAGGCTGCCGAGGTCGTGCGGAACTTGGTGCGGCATGGGCCCATGAGCTCGATGGTACCGAAGGAGCTAGGACGAGGGGGAAGGAAAAGCCAGGTGCAAGTGGTGCAGGAGCAAGGAGGGGTGGCGCGGGGATCCTCTGAGGCGGGGAACATGGCAGATCAGAGTTGGGACTGGTGTGATGCCAGGGCCAGTCAGAGTGGCATTTCTAGCATGCATGTTAGTATATCTAGCGTGCATGTCCTTACACTCTCTCTCCTCTCTCCTTTTCAGATTGCGTCAGATTTTCTCTTTCGAATCTCACGCTTAGGGCATTACCTATGTATAAGGTGAATTTTAGCCATAAGGCGGGACTCACCTCTCTTATAAAATTTCACTATGTATAAGGTAAACTTTAGCCATAAACTAGGACCCACATGTCTCATCCTACACACTCATGCATGAGAGGGAAGAGAGAGTAAATTATTTTCTATTATTTGTGGACAACCCATAAGCTTAAGGTCACCTACAAGCTTGTGGACAACTCTTATTTTATCCACTATGTAAGGTAGACTACAAGCATTGCCACATAGGACTTAAGGTGTGGTCTTTTGCACATAGTGGATGCCCTTAGAGATAATTTGATACTTTTGTAGATTCTAAACCATAAGTTTAATTCAAAAACTGTTTTAATATTTGGATTCATGTCAAAGAGAGCTTCAAAGTAATACCAATATTGAATATATTTTAATAATATTTAAAAATTGATGGTTGAACTATAGTGAAAATTTAAAAAACATTATGTAACCGGACAAAAATATTTCTGAATTTTTTGTTTCACTGTGTTTCAAATCTGGTTCATCATAGTTGGAAAAAACAATTAGCAATTAACTTTGAGTTTAAACCATAAAATATATTAATGACAAACGGGATAACCAAGTTTCATTGGATTTCATTGTCAATCATAACATTTTATTATGTTTCGAAATTTGGGTTTTTATTTTTGTTGATTTTGGGCTTGTTTAAAAGACCATGCTGAAATAAAAACACGTGTTATTTTGATAATTATTTTGTTATATAGGGCTCTTTTAAATTTAGGCTTAGAAATAAAATAGATGGGCTAATGGATGAGACAGAGTGTGTGAGCTGTCAGATGGGAGAGAGAGTGTGGGGTATCATATGCATGCAAAGATTCCTGCATTTCCAAATCTAAAAGCATATCAATGAAATTGAATGATGTATACATGCGTGCTACTGTATCTACCATGCACGCTAGAATGACATTTCTGCAGGCTCAGTCGTGAGTAAGTGACCAGGTGCGCGTGAGAGAATTTTGAGCTCGATTTTGAACGGAAGTGAGCAAATCTTTTTACCACTGCTTGTGTTGTATAAATTGTGCCCTCCTTTTTCAATGTCTCTATTTTCCTAAACTGTCTCGATTTGATGGCAGATCAAGATCGTTGAATAAATTGTCTTTTAACAACTGTTTCTCGTGTTGAGATGAATTACATAAATAAGATACGATGATATGTGTGTTGTTTCATAAAATTGACTTGTAAAAATTTAGTGGTGGTGTTGATTTCAATGGTGTTGATCTGAGTTGGTTACGAAAATATTATTGAAGTTTAGGTGAATGTGATATAAGGGAGCGGAGATGAAAAAATAATTAGAGGAGGAATCTTTTTTGGAGAGGCCCCACATGGAAACAAAGGGGAGAAATATTAAGGGCTATGCTAGACTTGCTGTTACGTTGGTTGTAGCCCTGGCAAACATATCTGACACATTGTGCTGCTAAGGTGCACTTGTTCATTTTGCCACTAGCACATGACTTAGCACTTCTCCAGACGTTTTAGACCATCACCACTCGTAACCCCCACACGGGCTCCGGCACGGCCCGTTTTCTGTCCGTATGGGGAGCGCCGGCGCGATGTTGCCAAATGGGGGCACCGGCTCCCAGCCTTGCCCCCCGTAACAAAATTTAAATTTTTTCAATTTAGGAGAAATTTAGAGAAACAGTTCAAAATTCAACGAACAGTTTAAACTTAACATAAATTTACAAAAAACAAAAAAACGCCATCTAATGGCGGCCACGACCAATCCCGAGCCGGCGGTACATCGCCGCGGCGTAGTCGAACATGGCGTCCTCGTCGTCGTCGCTGGGCGGCTCGTCCTTCGGCGGCGGCGGGCGCCTGCACCCCTCGCCGCTGGTCCTGCGCGCCGGCCGCGTGGAAGGACCAGCCGCCCCTCGTCGTCGTCGCTGTCGACGACGACGACATGGCGCCCGGCGCGCTCGGCCTGCTCCCGCCGCCAGTCCTGCGCGGACCAACTGGCGGCGAACTCGTCGGTGGCCGGCATGACGTCATTGAAGGATGCCCGCTCCAGCATCCTCTGACCCGGAAATTCTTCCGGGTCCTCGCCATCCGCTAGCTGGAGCGCTGCCGCCTTGTACTCCGGTGGTGGCGTCCACTCCTTCTTGGGATCGGGCTTGGGCCTGCCCAAGCAGAGGCGGCGAGGCAGCGAGGGAGGCGCGCGGCGCCTGCGCGGTGGGCTCGCCGGCTCGTCCTTCACCGGCAGGAGCGCGAGGTAGCGCGGAGATGGCGAGGGGTACGGCGAGTACCACGTCGGGGACGTCGACGACCGCGAGAAGGAGGAGGAGGACGTCGACGGCGCGCGGCGGGGCGCCCAGCGGTTGCTGGCGGCCTGCTGGCGATCGCGCGGGATGCGCGGCGGCACCCCCTAAAACACTATGGGAGGCCTTTGAGGCCCTCGAGTGGAGATACTCTTACTCATCGATTTAGTTCGGAATATCATCATACTTGAAATAAGATTTTTAGCATAATCTACTTTCTGTCTTTCTAGTGTAGGAAACATTAAAAAATTCACGGAAATTCCACTCAAAGTTTTTATGGAAAAGAAGGCTAGTAGACCGAGGATACGGGCTAGGGGCTGACGAGGCACCGGGATATCCCATGGCACGACCAGACACACATGTCGCGCCACAGTGGGCCCCTAGCCCCTCGAGCCTCGTCTCACCGCCTCCTTTCGTGCAAACCTACACATACGCGGAAAACCTATTTTCCAAAGGGCATGAAGCCTTCCACAAACCGGAGTGCGGTCTTTGTTTCGGAGATCATATTGGTCTTTCTCTTCACGCCGAAGAGTGGGATTTCAACGTCATCTTCACCGCCATCATCGCTAAGCTAATTTCCACCAACCATGTGTTTATCCCTCATTGTCATGTGTGAGTAGTTCTTTGTAGGCATGTGGGATGGTGAGAATTGAATGAGATTGATCATGTAATAATGCATAGCTCTAAGGATTTGAGGTGCTTGTCTTGAATATAATTTACTATTTATGTTAATGTACTTTTGCTATGCACAATACTTATTACTAGGTACCGATGACATGATTTCAGTACAAAACTTTTATTGCCTCGTCATATATTTGAGTTTGGTATTTACCTGCATGGTGTATTACCTATTATAGTGTTGAAAATGCGAACCCTAAAGTGAAAGCTAGGGAGAATACGGGTGTATGTTATAATTTGAGGAGTTTGTGTGTTCATGAAGTGTTAACCTGTTGTTCCGGGTGACTGGAAAAGGTCACCCTTATAACCCTAAGTTCCAAATTGGTCTCGGTGAAATAGGAGGGTAGGACAATATATATTGTTGGAAGTATGTCCTAGAGGCAATAATAAGTTGTATTATTTATATTTCATGTTTCATGATTAAGTTTATTGTTCTATGCTACAATTGTATTAGTTCCAGATAATAACCCTAATACATGTGGGCATTATAACTGTTGGAAATATGCCCTAGAGACAAATAATAATAAGGATTATTATCATATTTCATAAAGTTTATGATTAAGTTTTATATCATGCTATAACTGTATTGAAAGGAAACGTCAATACACGTGTGATATATAAACAACTAGGGGTTCCCAGTGAAACTCTAGTCACTAGTTCATTGGTCAACAGATGATCAAGGTTTCCTGATCGTGTGGCATTTATGCCAGTTGGAAATGGAGTCAACTCATTCTGAGAATGAGATGATTAACCAATACCTAACCTAAATATCGTGACCCGATCATGTCACGAAGTTCAAGTTATGATGATTAGAATAGACCTCATAGACTATTTCTTAGACCGTGCGGCTATATCAATCACTGTCTACCGAGAATGCTTAGATAGCATCAAACATCACTTGGTAATACAATGACAATAAAGGTGTGTTCAGGTATTCAGAGGAACCGTAGAGGAAATATATGTCAAGAGCGGGATTTGTCCATCCGCGTGACGGGAAGATACTCAAGGGCCCACTCGGAGAAGTCATATCCAATAGCTGCGTAGCGTGTGATTTGATCACAGGGATATCACTTATCAAAACGAGTCAAGTAGCATTGTTCGGTAACGAGATTGAATACGACATGGTGATGTCATTGATCAGATCTTGGGCAATGCAAGTATCGAGAGACAAAAGGAATAAAACACGATTGTCCTAGTTCAAACGACGAAAGATCTTCGTGGAATGCATAGGGGTCACATGGCCATCCAGGTCCCTCTATCGATCATTGGTCCAGGAGTGTCCCGACCATGTCTGGAGTGTTCCCGAACCGTGGGGTATCATCCTTAAGGGCTTGATGATGCTTAGAGAGTGTTTACAGGATCGGTAGAATCACCAAAGAATAGAAGAGAGAAAACCAGAAAGGTTTCGGTAAGTCCGGAGGATGTCCGGAGTGGAGGTGGAAGGAGTTCCATAGCCACATAGATTGAATAATATGTGAATGAATGTTAAATATGGATTTAATCATTTATTCATAAGTATTTAGTAAAAGGGAAATCAATTAAAGGTCAAAAAGACTTAATGGGCCAATTCTGGAAGGAGAAGGGCCCATGAGGGAAAGACAAGAGGAGAGAGGAGGCAAGGGGGTGGCCGGATGAGCCAAGCACCCCGGGCGAGGTCCACCAGGGCCGGCCAGCGGCTGCCCCCCTCTCCCCCTCCTTTAGTCCCACCCCGAGACTATTACCTCCCCTTCCCCTATATATAGTGGGGGTATTTGACTAGAAAATACACACACAATATTCAATAAAGGTTTCCTCACTTTTGGGGAGACCTCCAATTGATATTCTCTCTCTCTCCCGTGATCGTGGTCCCAAGTTCGAACTGCGCGAACGAGAGACATCTTCACCTCAGAGCGCTGTCGCGCTGCAGGATTCAGATCCAGGAGCTCTATTTCCGCAACTGCTGCTGGATCAGGTAAGCGGGAGTCATCACCAGGCACCGGATGCATATAACTCCCCGGGAGGTGTCACACTTGAGGCACTCAAGTCGTTGGAGCCGCAGGAGCGCAAGGACTTCATCACGACCTTGAGGTTGGCTTCGGCTCGTCTACATCAACCACGCTCTCCTGAGCGTTGACAACGCTTTTCGGTCTTCAAGGGTAAGTTTGTGAAAAGCCCCTCCCGTTACTGCATTACTAATAGATAGGTCCTGGCAGCATCAGGGGTTCAGGGCATAGAGTAAAATTTTATTGTTTTCATACGCGAACCCCTACAGTGGTATCAGAGCCAGATCTATGCGTAGTATTGCTAGTACGGGTAGAACACACGATATGTAGCGTGTGGGTGTTGATATTTTAGTTGTTACCGTCCCACGTGTACTTGTGTATACCGCAGCAATGCTGGAAGAAGCTGCCCCAACCGACTTTACGTGTTCATTCGTGAGACTGGTCCATGCTTGACATACGACTTGTACCATATAAAGTGGCTTTGGGAGGTGTCTGTCTCTCTTGCATTAGTTGGTATGCCATTTGCAACGGAGGGCCCCGAAAGGGGTATAGTATAGACAACTATTTGATTAGCATTGTGGTGAAAGTTCGTAGGTAAGAACGGTTCTTGTGCGAAAGCTCGTGATGCCAGATGGAGATCACGATGTGAAGGACCATATCACATCACATTTACATTCAATGTCATTGTTTGTATATCTTATTGTGTGCTAGTATTAGATACTCGACGGTAGCCTAATAAGATGATCCATGTTAAAAATAACCAATTATAGTGTTCCCCCTTAGTGTGCACCACTAAGAAAGTTCTTTGGTATGAGGCAACGCCGTGATGATCGGGTGTGAGACATATTGATGACCCACAAATATAGGGGGTGTATCGTAGTATTTTTGATAAGTAAGAGTGTCGAACCCAATGAGGAGCAAAAGGTGTTGATGAGTGGTTTGGAGCAGGAATTTTCTGTAAATACTTAGCAAACGGATTTTTAGGGGTTTTTGATAATGCAGGTAAATAAAGTGCGAGTAAATAAAAGACAATAATAATAAATGCAGCAAGTGGCCCAATCCTTTCTTTAGCAAAGGACAAACCAGTGTATTACTTAAGATGACCAAACTTTCTCGAGGACACACGGGAATATCGTCAAGTGCTTTCGCTTCGTATAGTTGATTAATCTTCTTTAGTTTGCTAAGTGTTGTGTGGGTGAACCTGTGCTAATGTACCGACCTTCCTAGGACTAATACATACTTGTGATTATACCCCTTGCAAGCATTCGCGAGTACAAGAAAGTAATTAAGATAGAAACCTAACCACAACTTTAAACTCTAAGACCTTGACGTCCCTTGTGCAAAGGTTTCCTAACGGGGGTTCAGGTTTCTGTCACTCCGGCAACCCCTACGATTAGTAGCCAAATACACAATGCATTTCCCTAGGCCCATAAAGGTGAAGTGACATGTTGTCGACGTTCACATGACACCACTAGAAGAATAACACCACAACTTAAATATCAAACCATTGAATCTTTCTCAACACAACTCCACTACCAACAACATGACTTCTCCCATGTCCTCAATAACTAAACAAACTACTCACGAGACATCATATGGATCAAGATCAAAGATGATATAATGATAGGTAACAATCTGAACATAACAATAATTCAACGGTTCCACTCAATACCATCAACTACAACAAGTAATCAACACCGGGAAAGTTTCCCCTAAGAACTTTGCAAGATTCAACCCAATTGTTACAGCGGTATGGAGTAGTGATGGTGGTGGTGCTGGAGATGATGGAGATGATGATCCCGATGAAGTCCAGCTTGATGGTGGTGTTGATGGCGACGATCTCCCCTCTCTGAGAAGGAGTTTCCCCGGTAGAATTCTGTTTGCTGGAGAGATCTTTCTTTCTCTGTAGTTTTCCGCCCCGCAGAGGTGGTGGAATCTTTCCATGGTCGCTCCCTAGGTATTAGGGTTCCGTGGGGAGAGCTAGGAGTGGGCTAGGGTGGCCACACCACCTACTGGCGCGGCCAAGGATGGCCCGCGCCAGGGGGTGGTGTGGGCCCCCTCTGGCCCATCTCCACTCCCCCTTCTGGCATCCTTCGTCTTCTAGAAAAAGAGAATTTTTCGTGTATTTTTCCGGATTTTCTGATCTTCGCGAATTTCACCTCCAAACAGCACCTTTTCCATCAGAATCCTGACTGTAGCGGTCCATGCTCCAAAAGTCATCAACCATGCAAAAACAGATGAAATAACATAAGTATCATCTCTTAATAGGAAATTTATCAATGAATAACAGTAAACTATGATATAGAATAGTGATGCAAAATAGACGTATCAACTCCCCCCAAGCTTAGACTTCGCTTGTCCCCAAGCGAAAACTAAGCTCAATAAACACGACCTCAGGTTTATGGAGTGAAGTGTCGATTAAAAGAATACGGACAAGAAGCATCACATTCATCAATACACAAATCATAATAGAAGACAACTCACTATTATATAACTTAACTTGCAATAAGTAAAGGAAACACAATAAAGATACACAAAGTAAATAATAGTTGGCAATGGCAAACTTAGCTCTTGGTCGAAGAATAGTTGACAATTTGCAGGAGTTCACACATAACGGGTTTTCAATGATAGCTTTCAAAGTAATAATCACTAAGATAAGAGCAATGTGCAAAACAAGGAACATAAGAAACATGATTGAATAAATCATCATATGAATGAATGAAACACAACAACTCAAAATACTTGCTGAGATAGAAAGGAATAGGTTTACTGGCTCAACCAAAAAGTAAAATATAGGCCCTTCGCAGAGGGAAGCTGGGATATCAAGTTTCATAAAGAGCTTCCAAAAATTATGGTACTTATTAGCTTTCAGCTCTCATTGCCCCTATCATAAGCATCTTGAGGTGATTAAGGTTAAAGTGAACAAATATGTGGATATGCTTGACAAGTTATAAGTTGATAATCTCATGCCCCATGCTTACGAGTACTGAACCTCATGCTACTCAACTTTAGTCACGAGTAAGCTCTTGTCATTGTAGGTACATATGAATCATAGAGAACCGCCAATGGGGTACCCCTTGCACATGATACAGGAGCTATCCCATAATCAAAATAACAAGGCAACCAGACAATGAGCATCTCAGCGATCATTTTATTTGCTATTTGCATAGGTTTTTATTGAGGATGCTTCATAGAGTGCTCATTATGGTTATGCTGCAAGTTTCCACCATGATTAGGCATGGCTTAGGCTAGCGGCCCAGGCGTTTCTCTAACACACATACAAACTCCATGATCTTACAAGCTCCCCTTTTATTTCACACCACCGAGATCCATCAGCAAAAGAATCATGATATCAACTAAATAAGTGCAATGTTGAAAGCGTTCCTCGTGGTAACATGGTTCTGCTAACTCTCAACTTATAAAGCGCAAGCATATACGCAACATAGATGGGCACAATGGTTCAAGTTTATTAAGTGCAAGAAAAGTAAAGTGTGCCATCAAGTTCGTGAGAGCTTTAATCACTAATTTTCACATAACAAGTTTAATTCGGAAGGTAGATAAAAACATGAATTTACTTGGAATAGCAATAATGCTAATTGGTAGGTATGGTGGACACAAATGGCATGGGTTTTGGTTTAAGGATTGGATGCACGAGAAGCATTCCCTCTCAGTATAGGTTTTTGGCTAGCAAGGCTGGGTAGCAAGCATAAGAGTTAAAGGAAACAAACAAACATACATGTGATAAAAAGAAACATGGAATCATCCTTGGAAGCACAAAAAGATCTTAACTAGAGAATACTAAGCTTATGAGCAACTCAAGAAAAATGATGATGAAGTTATATCTCTTTAGGGTACTTTTACCTTTTCATTCAGTTCTCAAAATAGTGATGCTACTGATCGAGCTAGGTTTGCCAAAACCAACTAAATTTACTCAACGATCCCAGAGTGATACCAATACTAACAACAAGATAAATCATATAACAGAAATTGAAAACTAATATAAGATATGCAAAAGAGTAAATGATAGAACTTTTCATTCATATTCCATAACGGCAACTCACACCAAGGGATACATAGATATCTAACGAGAGGGGGGACACTTCCATAATGCAAACCTGCCTTCATGATAACTTCTCTATTCAGGATATGACTCTACTAAAAATGTAAAAATATAGAAGATAGTGATATGATACCACGGCACTCCCCAAGCTTGGAACAAACCAAGGGGATGCCAAAACCTGATGACGAATTACTCCTTCGGTGGTGGTGTTCTCTAATCATCGTCCGACTTCCAAGGTAAGGGCTCCCCATCAACAAAAGACATCCTGGTCGCCAAAACTAGCAGCAACACTTATGCGTTTAAATCTAACCTCATACTCACAGTTTTGATTTTGCATGTTGTAGAGCTGTGCTTGCAGTTGGTTGTTCATTCGATGGAGTGAGAGGATTTCATCCTAGAGCTCAGCAATCTCATTTTGGTGCTCGGCGATGAGATCGGAACAAATCTTATGGATGATATCCACTTCGCGTCCCGCCATCTTCTTGTACCTAAAGACTTCTTGCTCCAGTGCTTCCATCCTATCCTCCAGACTTCCTTCACCTTTAGGGCCCTAAACCTCTTCTATCTGTACCTCCCCATCTTCGAGCAACAACTCCTTGGGATGAATCTTCAACTCACACATGTATGGGTTGATGATATCCGCGGTGGCTAATCCAGAGGAGGACATTGTGGCTCCAACACTGAGATTCTACCTGTCAAAAACAAATCGAAACGAAAACACGACGAGAACACGGCATACGAACCTCGGGGGATCCGAAGGATTATATATTATGAATTTTTACAACAAAAGGAAGATACTGGGAGAAAACGGGTCAGAGACGGAGTCCGAGGTGGCCACACCACCTGCTGGCGCGGCCAGGGGGCCCACGCCAGGGGGTGGTGTGAGCCACCCTGGCTCCATGTCCGTCCCTCTTTCGCTTCATTGCTTTCCTTGTTGGATAAAAACTGCAAAAATATAACTTGACAGATTTTTCACGGAACTTTTCTTACCAGAATAGTTACCTATTCTAAAACGGACTCTGCAGGTCTCTGAACTTGGTCTTTGATAATTTTTTCCGGAGTTACCATTTGAATACCATCAATATCCTCATTTTAAGAATCTCCAGAAATATAATGCTTGAGTCTCTGACCATTCACCACTTGTGTAGTATTATCTTTTAAAGAAGAAATTTTTATCGCGCCTGAATAGTACACTTCTTTAATAACAAAAGGTCCTTCCCATTTTGAGAGTAGTTTCCCTGCAAAAAATCTGAGACGAGACCTATGATACATTGCAAATGTATCCATAATTTTTGATGTTCCATGCTACTTTCTTATGTTTTGTCCATACTTTGGAGTACTTTTCATATGATTTCTTGGACTAACCTATTAACAAGAGCCATAGTGCCAGCTGCCTATTTTCTGCTGTTTTTGGTTTCAGGAAGTTAGAAAATAAATATTCTCGGAATTGGACGGGACAAAAGCCAAAGTCACTATTTTACGAGGGGACACTTGGAGCCAGAATACGAGACGAAGAGGGGCTAGGGCTTGGCCAGTCCACCTGGCTGCACGGCCAGGCCTGGCTCGCGCCAGGGGTGGTCTGGCCGCCCTAGGCACCCCCTCGATCTCTCCTTCCGCCTATATATTGCCTCTGATACGGAAACACTAAGTACCCGATCAAAAATCAACGAAAGAGTCTGTAGCCACCGTCATCTCCATCCCTAGAACAGGAGGGATCTGAAGCTCTTCCCGGCACCCTGCCGGAGAGGGGAATTCACCCTGGAGGCCTTCTTCATCATCATGCAAGCCTCTGATGTGATGCGTGAGTAGTTCATCTCTGGACTACGGGTCCATGTAGTAGCTAGATGGATGGTTCTCCTCCTTTGTGCTTTCATGTCTAGATCTTGTGAGCTCCGTTCATGATCAAGATCATCTATTTGTAATTCTGCATGTTGTGTTTGCGGGGATCTGATGGATATTGAGATGCTATTTCAGATTGATTATTGATTCTATCATGTCTTTGTTATTTGTGATCTTGCATGCTTTCCGTTGTTAGTAGCTATCTTGGCCAAGTAGATGCTAGTAACTCCAAGAGTTAGTATTTATGCTTGATAGTGGGTTCATGCCTCTAGTAATCTAGGGAAGTGACAGAAATCTCTAAGGTACTAGATGTGATGTTGCTACTAGGGAGAAAACAACAATCCTTTGTTCATAGAACAATCGTATTGTTTACAACACGCAATTTGTAATGCAATTATCCGTTGCTTGCAACTTAATACTGGAGGGAGTTTGGATGATAACCTGAAGGTGGATTATTAGTCGTAGATGCAGTTGGATGGTGGTCTATGTATAAAGTTGTAATGCCCAATCGAATCTCAAAGGATTCAAGATGATTAGTATATGCTTGTATGCTTTCTCGATGTTTGTCAATTGCCCCGCTGTAATTTGTTCACCCAGCATGTTATCTATCTTAAGGAGAGCCACCTCTAGTGAACTATGGACCCCGGTCCTTTCTTTTACATACAATTTACAATCAATTGTTTACTGTTTTGTGTTTACTTTCTGCAAACTATTACTTCATTCCATTCGATACATTTAATCCTTTGTTTTCAGCAAAACCGGTGAGATTGACAACCTCATCGTAAGTTGGGGACAGAGTTCTGTGGTTGTGTTGTGCAGGTCTCCACGTTGCTCCTGGCACCGGTAGTGTTCCTTGCCAACGTTCAGCTAGCTACACCTTTGGGGTGTTTCCTTGCTCCTACTGGATTGATAACCTTGGTTTTGTACTGAGGGAAAACTTACTGTTGTGCTCATCATACCTTCCTCTTGGGGTTCCCCAACGAGCTCGATATATTTTGGGCCAGCAACCTATACAATAGAACTTTTTCTAGCACTGTTGCCGGGGACTGAAGAAGAAGAAGCTCCCACGTCAACACACGCCATCAAAGACTTTTTCTGGCGCCGTTGCCGAGGAGTCAAGGACATCTTCACAAGGGGAGTCCCTCATAACCAATCTCTTTTTACTTTGTTATTTTTGTTTTGCTTAGTTTACTTTTGTTTTGTTTGCTTGTTTCTTTATCAAAAACACACAAAAAATTGTTTTACTAGTTTGCTTTCTTATTTAAAAACACACAAAAATTAAGTCTCCTTTAGTTGTTACCCCTACCTTAGATCACCATGTCGATCCCTAAATTCACCCTGAAAGACCTTTCAATAGGTAGTGGCTCTTTAATTGGAAAAAATAATATTGAAGAATTCTTTAATCATGTTAGTAAACATGAGGATATTGAGGATAGATCCCTTGCAGAACTTGCTCCAAACTATGAGATTGATGCAGCTTATTTAGTTCACATGTTGGAAGCTAGGTTTGTTAACCTCAAACCCTAAATGCACGTAATGTTTCTTAAACTTAAAGAAATTGAGGACCATGAAAAGAGGGATTTTATTCTAGAAACTTTGCTTAAGGAATTCTACGATGTTGCCAAGGAAGCTAGAAAAGTCTTTGAACATTTTAATATGCTAGGATCATGCGTAGATGTTGTTGGTACACGAGAAAAGATGAGCAAAACTGAACCTAATGGGGAGGAAATTAAGATACCAACACCTTTCAAGCTAGTAGCAATGCATGAAGCCATAGAAAAGAATCTTGATTGGATCGTTCCGAAAACCCGTTAGATGAAAATAGTGAACCTAAGAGCATTGTGAGAGGATCCTCTAGAACTTATTTGGATGAGATACTTTGCCTTGTTGAAGATATTTCTGGTATTAATCTTAATGCTTCTTCATTTGAGAACACTTGATTCTTTTTTTCTTGCTTCTTATGCCTAACTTAAAGGCGTTAAAGAAAAGTACTTATTGGGAGATAACCCAAAAGTTTTAGATGAGTCTTGGAAGTTATTACTTCAGTAATAACCACTCCTTATCCTTTTTATTTTCTTTTTGTGCCAAGAGTAACCTCTAATGAGAGAGAAGTAATGATTGGGAAAGTTGCTGTCCCAAAACAGATTTATGTGCTTCACCGTAAAAATTCGTGTAAAATCTCTGTACATCCTTTTGAGGCGTGAATTTTTGTGATTCTGACCCAGGTTGTTATATAACTTTCGTTAGTTCAACACTTTTTGATTTGAGCAAAAGAAGGTCTTCGAAAATTTTTGTCTTTACCTGCTGGTCTATTTTGACAGATTTCTACCATTTTCTGCATTTGTTTCTTGTTGGTTCCTTTTTGAGTTCTTTTGGGGAATTGAGATTTTTTAGGGAAGTGCTACAGTAGATTGTGTTTTAGTGGAAGTTTTATTGATGTTAGAACTGAACCCAAAGACCTATTATCTTGAGTGCACTAATGTTTCTAATAAAGACTGTGTGAAGTTTCGTATGAAGGAAAATTTTCAAGTGTATGGAAGAAATAAGTAATGAGATGAAGGATGGACTAAAGCTCAAGCTTGGGGATGCTACACGTGTCACCCCAAGAAATATCCAAGAAGTACAAGCGTCAAAGCTTGGGGATGCCCAAGGCATCCCCTTCTTCATCAATAAAAATCCTAGGTTTCTTCCAAACGCTTCATTTTTATTGTTTCTTGCACAGTTGTGTTGTTCTTGGAGCGTCTTTTTTTTCGTTTTCGTTTTGGTTTTGTCGTTTGCTTTGTTTTCTTAGTTTGCTGAATAAATTGGTTGGAACCCCTCTTTCATACATTGGTTTTCAAATAGTTTGGTTTGGATTGGAAGAGAGTAGGAAAGTTCATGCTTAAGTGGTAAAGAGAGCTTGTTTGTGACTGTGGCCTATGCTTTGACATGCCATGTTTGATATTGTGTTGGATTTATGCTTAGTATTCTTTGTTGTAGCATGACTTGTTATAAACAATTGAGATTGCTTAATGTGCCTTGGATGAATCATGTGTTGTTTTAGCATATTAAAGCATAGTATAGTGGTATTCTCCTTTGATGCTTTATTTGGGTTGACTTGGCGCATGCTCACACCATGTTATGACTATCCTAAGTCACCATAGCCTTTATGATCCTTTAGTTTTCAACTTGTAGTATCACTTTATGGTTTGATCAATGATGCTTTCTCGATGTTTGTCAATTGCCCCGCTGTAATTTGTTCACCCAGCATGTTATCTATCTTAAGGAGAGCCACCTCTAGTGAACTATGGACCCCGGTCCTTTCTTTTACATACAATCTACAATCAACTGTTTACTGATGTGTTTACTTTCTACAAACTATTACTTCCTTCCATTCGATACGTTTAATCCTTTGTTTTCAGCAAAACCGGTGAGATTGATAACCTCATTATAAGTTGGGGACAGAGTTTTGTGGTTCTGTTGTGCAGGTCTCGATGTTGCTGCTGGCACCGGTAGTGTGCCCTGCCAACATTCAGCTAGCTACACCTTTGGGGTGTTTCCTTGCTCCTACTAGATTGATAACTTTGGTTTCATACTGAGGGAAAACTTACTGTTGTGCTCATCATACCTTCCTCTTAGGGTTCCCCAACGAGCTCGATATATTTTGGGCCAGCAACCTATACAATAGAACTTTCTCACCAACATGGAACTCTCTCTTGAGAATTCTCCTGTCATGCCATCTTTTAACTTTTTCTTTAAAGAGTCTAGCATTTTCATATGCTTCACTCCTCCATTCATCCAATGAACTCATGTCAAATAATCTTTTCTCACCAGCAAGTTTATAGTCTCTATTAAGTTCTTTCACTGCCCAATAAGCTTTGTGTTCTAATTCTAAGGGCAGGTGGCAAGCTTTCCCATAAACAATTTTGTAAGGAGACATTCCCATAGGATTTTTATAGGCAGTCCTATAAGCCCATAAAGCATCATTCAACTTTTTTGCCCAATTTTTTCTAGATCTATTAACAGTCTTTTGCAAGATGGATTTAATTTCTCTATTTGATAGCTCTACTTGCCCACTAGTTTGGGGATGATAAGCTGAAGCAATTCTATGGTTAACGTCATATTTAGCAAGGGTCTTTTTAAAGCCACCATGAATAAAATGAGAACCCCCATCAGTCATAAGGTACCTAGGCACTCCAAACCTAGGAAAGATAATATCCTTAAGCATTTTTAAAGAGGTCTCCCCATCAACACTTTCTGTAGGTATGGCTTGTACCCACTTAGTAACATAGTCAACGACAACAAGAATATGAGTATAACCTTTTGCAGGGGAAAAGGACCCATAAAGTCGAATCCCCAACAATCAAATGGTTCAATAACAAGAGAGTAATTCATAGGAATCTCATTAGGTCTAGAAATATTACCAACTCGTTGACACTCATCACATGATCAGACAAATTTTCTTGCATCTTTAAAAAGGGTAGACCAGTAAAAACCGATTGTAGCCCCTTTTGTGCGATTCTATCTCCCGCATGATGTCCTCCATAGGCACTACCATGACATTTCCGCAATATCTCCTTTTGTTCATATTCTGGAACACATCTTCGCATAATACCATGTATTCCTTCTTTATATAAATGTGGGTCATCCCAAAAATAATGCCTCAAATCGTAAAAGAACTTCCTTCTTTGCTGGGTTGTAAAAGTTGGAGGCAAATACTTGGACACAATAAAGTTAGCATACCAAGGGCTCCCTCGCGAGCTTACCCCTACTGCAGCCAACTGTTCATTTGGGAAACTATCATTAACAGGCATAGGATCAAAAGAGATGTTTTCCAATCGAGATAAATTATCAACAACGGGATTTTCAGCACCCTTCCTATCTACAATATGTAGATCAAACTCTTGTAAAAGCAACACCCATCCAATAAGCCTAGGCTTAGCATCTTTCTTCGTCATAAGGTACTTAATAGCAGCATTATCAGTATGAATGGTAACTTTTGAATCAACAATATAAGGTCTCAACTTATCACAAGCAAAGACAATAGCTAAGAATTCTTTTTCAGTAGTAGCATAATTCTTTTGAGAAGCGTCAAGAGTCTTACTAGCATAATGGATAACATTTAACTTTTTGTCTATTCATTGCCCAAGGACAGCACCTACAGCAAAATCACTAGCGTCACACATGATTTCAAAGGGTAAGTTCCAATCAGGTGGTTGGACAATAGGAGCAGTAGTTAAAGCCTTCTTTAGAGTTTCAAAGGCTTCCTTACAATCATCATCAAAAACAAAGGGTACATCCTTTTGAAGAAGATTAGTGATGGGTTTTGATATCTTAGAGAAATCTTTAATAAACCTTCTATAGAAACCAGCGTGACCAAGGATACTACGAATACCTTTGACGTCTCGTGGACAGGGCATTTTCTCAATTGCTTCAACTTTAGCTCTATTAACTTTTATGCCTCTTTCGTAAATCTTATGTCCGAGGACAATCCCTTCATTGACCATGAAGTGGCATTTCTCCCAATTAAGAACAAGATTAGTTTCTTCGCATCTCTACAAAACTTTATCAAGGTTGTGCAGACAATTATCAAAAGAAGTTCCATAGACGGAAAAATCATCCATGAATACTTCCACAATTTCCTCACAAAAACCATGAAAGATAGCAGACATGTATCTTTGAAAAGTAGCGGGAGCATTACACAAACCAAAAGGCATACGCCTATAAGCATAGGTTCCATAAGGGCATGTAAAAGTAGTTTTTTCTTGATCTTGTTGTTTAATAGCAATTTGAGAAACCCCAGAGTATCCATCAAGAAAACAAAAATGGGTCTTTTTAGACAACCTTTCTAACATTTGATCAATAAAAGGAAGTGGGTAATGATCTTTCTTAGTAACTTTGTTAACCTTTCGAAAGTCAATGCACATCCTATAACCTATTACTATTCTTTGGGGAATACGCTCATCATTATCATTAGGCACTACGATAATTCCCCCTTTCTTAGGGACACAATGAACAGGACTAACCCATTCACTATCAGCAATAGGATAAATAATACCAGCATCAAGGAGTTTTAATACCTCATTTCTTACCACTTCCTTCATCTTAGGATTTAAACGACGTTGATGTTCTACCACTGGTTTTGCATCGGGTTCTATATTGATAGCATGCTGACATATAGTAGGACAAATCCCCTTTAAATCATCAAGAGTATAGCCCATAGATCCTCGGTGTTTCTTCAATACCTCCAATAATATTTCCTCTTCCTTCCCTAAAAGTTTAGAACTAATAATAACAAGATATATTTTATTATCATCAATGTAGGCATATTTAAGATCGTCAGGTAAAGGTTTTAGATCAAAAACCGGATCTGTTTTATGTGGCAATGTGGTACCCAAATCTTCCACAGGAAAGTTATGCTTAAGCATCTTGGGTTGACGACGGAGAATCTCGTCAATCTCATTCCTCTCTTCCATGAAGATTTCACTTTCATAGTCTTCCATAAATTGCTGCAAAGCATTGTTAGGAGCAAGAGAAATAGAAGCAAGTTGTTAAACTCTAAAATCCTCATTAGGGGTTTCATTTTCACAAGGAACTTTAGTAAATTTTGAAAAATTAAACTCATAAGATTCTCCATTAAATTTAGTTAAAATTTTCTCCCTTTTACAGTCTATAATGGCTCCTCATGTGTTCAAGAAAGGTCTACCAATGATAGGATAGGTTTTACTTAGCTGAACCAAGTACTAGAAAATCAGCAGGATATTTAATCTTACCACAAAGAACTTCCACATCTCTTACAATACCAATTGGAGAGATGGTCTCTCTATTAGCAAGGTGAATAACCATATCAATCTCTTCTAGTTTGCAAGGACTAATTTCATGCATAATTTCTTTGTAAAGCTCGTAAGGAATAACACTTGAACATGCACCAATATCACATAAACCATAATAGCAATGATCACCAATTCTAACAGAAAGCACAGGGACACTAGCCTTTTTAGTTATATTTGGATGTGAGACAATATTAGAAGCATCCTCACAATAGATAATGTGTCCATATTCTACAATTTTAGTAACAAGGTCTTTCACAATTTCTACTATAGGTTCAATATTTATTTGTTCATCAGGTTCCACAGTTCTCTTTGTACTTTTATTAATTACACTTTATCATAGGATGCTCTTTTACCTTATTCGGGAAAGGTAATTTCTCGATATAGGGTTCAGGTAAGATGTGATCAATAGTGCAAAAATCAGTACTTCTAGTAGGAACACAATCAACAATATCTTTATATGGTGCATGATACTTGTTCCATTCCTTTTTTGGAATTTCAATATATGAGGCAAAAGCCTTAAAACAATTTGCAATAACTTGAGAATCAAGACCAAAAGCATTACTAAAATTTTGAAAGTCATCAGTTCCCATAAAAGATTCAATGCATTCATAATCATAATTTACACCTGACTTTCTTGCTTTATCATTCTCCCATGCTTCAACATTGTCTTGAATATGGTCTAGAAGATCCCATTTAGCTCCTTCTTCCATGCGTGTAAATAATCCAGCACAAGAAGCATCCAATAAATCCTTATCATGAAGAGAAAGCCTTGCATAAAAGTTATTGATAATAATATTGTTGGGAAGCTCATGAATAGGACATTTGAGCATTAGTAACTTCAATCTCCCCAAAGCTTGGGCTGTACTCACTCCATCAAGAGGCCAAAATTTGTATATTTGATTCCAATCTTTATGAATCTCACTAGGAGGATAAAATTTTGAATAAAAGAGAGGTACTACTTCCTCCCATTCAAGAGCTTGACCATTCTTCAGCAGCTTATACCATTCATCAGCTCTTTCTTTCAGTGATAATGAGAATAACTTCTTCTTGACTTGATCTGTTGTAATACCTGCACACTTGAACAACCCGCATAATTCGTGTATAAAGAGCAAATGATCACCGGGATGGACGGTTCCATCTCCAACATAATAGTTATCCATAACACGATCAATAATTCTTTTAGGTATTTTAAAAGTATCATTCTCAGCGGGTGGTGGTTCATCTACTACCTTAGTAGTGGTAGTAGCATTACGAAATAAAAAACTAAGTGGATTATCCATATTGAAATAAAGCAACTAACAGAAGTAAACAATACTCATAGTAGAAGTTTCCTTTACTAGTTCCACTCTCCAATAGCGTTACACCACTCCCCGGCAAAGGCACCAGAAAATAGTCATGATGACCCACAAGTATAGAGGGTGTATCGCAGTATTTTCGATAAGTAAGAGTGTCGAACCCAACGAGGAGCGGAAGGTGTTGATGCGTGGCTTGGAGCAGGAATTCTCTGTAAATACTTAGCAAACGGATTTTTAGGGGTTTTTGATAATGCAGGTAAATAAAGTGCGAGTAAATAAAAGACAATAATAATAAATGCAGCAAGTGGCCCAATCCTTTCTTTAGCAAAGGACAAACCAGTGTATTACTTAAGATGACCAAACTTTCTCGAGGACACACGGGAATATCGTCAAGTGCTTTCGCTTCGTATAGTTGATTAATCTTCTTTAGTTTGCTAAGTGTTGTGTGGGTGAACCTGTGCTAATGTACCGACCTTCCTAGGACTAATACATACTTGTGATTATACCCCTTGCAAGCATTCGCGAGTACAAGAAAGTAATTAAGATAGAAACCTAACCACAACTTTAAACTCTAAGACCCTGACGTCCCTTGTGCAAAGATTTCCTAATGGGGGTTCGGGTTTCTGTCACTCTGGCAACCCCTACGATTAGTAGCCAAATACACAATGCATTCCCCTAGGCCCATAAAGGTGAAGTGTCATGTAGTCGACGTTCACATGACACCACTAGAAGAATAAAACCACAACTTAAATATCAAACTATTGAATCTTTCTCAACACAACTCCACTACTAACAACATGACTTCTCCCATGTCCTCAAGAACTAAACGAACTACTCACAATACATCATATGGATCAAGATCAGAGATGATATAATGATAGGTAACAATCTAAACATAACAATAATTCAACGGTTCCACTCAATAGCATCAACTACAACAAGTAATCAACACCGGGAAATTTTCCCCTAAGAACTATGCAAGATTCAACCCAATTGTTACATCGGTATGGAGTGGTGATGATGGTGGTGATGGAGATGATGGTGATGATGATCCCGATGAAGTCCGGCTTGATGGTGGTGTTGATGGCGATGGTCTCCCCTCTCCGGGAAGGAATTCCCCTGGAAGAATTCTGTCTGCCAGAGAGATCTTTCTCTCTCTGTAGTTTTCCGCCCCGCAGAGGCGGCGGAACCTTTCTGTGGTCGCTCCCCAGGTATTAGGGTTCCGTGGTGATAATATACGCCAAAGGGGAGAACCAGGAGTGGGCCAGGGTGGCCAAACCACCTGTTGGCGCGGCCAAGGGTGGCCCGCGCCAGGGGGTGGTTTGGGCCCCCTGTGGCCCATCTCCACTCCCCTTCTGGCATACTTCGTCTTCTGGAAAAATAGAATTTTCCGTGTATTTTCCTGGATTTTGATCTTCGCGAATTTCGCCTCCAAACAGCACCTTTTCCATCAGAATCCTGACTGCACCGGTCCATGCTCCAAAAGTCATCAACCATGCAAAAACAGATGAAATAACATAAGTATCATCTCTTAATATGAAATTTATCAATGAATAACAGCACATTATGATATAGAATAGTGATGCAAAATGGACGTATCACATATCTACGTTCGCATACAGTGGGTGTAAGCCATGTTGCACAGCGAATACACTAAGGTTGAGTTGGCAAGCCTAGCATGTGTAGACATGGCCTTGGAACACGGATGGTCGAAAGATCAAGCACGAGTCGCATGAATGATGTGACCGACGTTTAGGCGTCCACCCTAGCACCCACATTGATGGTCGTGACGATCAGGGGTGATATGGGGAAAAGGGGTCATGTCATCACTAAAACCCTTCACGGGATAGGTGTTTCTTAGTGGAGTTAGTATATTAACTCATTTAATTATAAACTTAGTCTAGATTCCTTTTTGGAATTATAAATATAGAAAAATGGTTCTCATCGATGCTACCTTTCCTGTTGACGATTTGTTAGAAGGAGCTTCAGCTTAGGACAAATTTCGTGGAACAAGCACGCATATGGGAGCATGAGCTGATGGGAGATTTCCTCTCCATTAAGATGGAAGAGAACTCTTCGCTTGAATACCACTTGAAGCGCATGCATGATGCATACATGAGGCCAGCATACTTCCTGGACAGCTGGATGACGAGCTCTTTTGCAAATGGCGTTGCGATGCAGTCGCTGCCACCAAGCTACTGAGCACATGTCAGGACTTGCGTCATGAGAGGCGATGCGGAAACACAGTATTTCCACATGTTCATATCACATCTCAGGAATGTGAAGGTTGAACCCATTGCGGGAGAGGTCATCAATGACAAAGGTATATATTTGATATACAATTTTATAAATATTATAATATTTGCAATCACATATTGCAGTGTTAAGTATATTTGATACTTGTTCTGTTTTGTTGAAAACATGTCCTTCTGCATGAGAGGAGGCTAAGGCATCGATCTTCATCATCCACCGCTGCATCACCACCATCTCCATCCATCCCATTTATATCTTGTCTAAATGTTGTTGTTGTTCCTATACTCGTTGTGGATTTATACAAGTACTATTCATCTATGTTTGTTTCTATTATCATTGCCATGATGTTGATTGCCTCCATGTCTAAGTAGATCATTAGTTCTTGGGGAGATGGAGAAACCCTAGTATGAGATTGAAGTAAGATAAAGTCTATTATGATATTCGTCGCTATGAACATGTGTTAGATTCTCTATATCTTATTATTGAGAGAAGTCGACCTCTCAATATTTGCCTCTCGTGGGGACTTGATGGAGGGAACTACTTGTTGGTAGACGAAGGCGTGCTAGCACTTACAGTGACTATAAAGCTGTTGGCACTCCTTACTATCAACTTGGGAATCGAGGAAACTCATGGAACAATATCCATGCCATGTGATACGTCCTATGGGATTACATCCCTTAATAGCGCAGTAATTCGATTGATGTCGATTGCTGACTGATGTGGTTATGAGGATGATGTGAGCAGCGGTTGTTGCTTATTCGTCCACATACGGAGTTCCTCCCACACATACATAATTGAGAATGTCCATGATGATAATCTTTATCTTAGATCTTTACAATACTAGTGGTGTATCCGCTACTCCTTGAGAACGCCTTTTCCCTACTCTAGTTCCAATCTCTCTTACATACGCGATATTTACTTTCTGTATTAAGTTACTTTGCTTTACTTTATTATTGCTCTCCCAAAAACACCTTTTTACACAATACTCGTATTTTATCTTGTTACTTAGAACTTTATCTAGCATTTCTATCGTAATATTTATTTCAAGAATTATTAGACTTCAGACTCTTGCTCCCTGTGGGATCGATATTTTTATTTCAAAACTAGCTACAAACGATCTGTGCACTTGAAGTAATCAAAGATCAAGGCTTCCCACGCACGCCAACTAGGGGGAATCCCCTGCGCTGCATAAGGTCCATGATATAGTCCCAGCACACAAAATCAAAGAATTTGGTGATGTCCAGTTTGATGAGGAGAGCTGGAGTGTGATTCTTGTGTGTTCGGCGCGCCACATTTCTGACAAACATGAAGTTGTCATGGATGATGCGTGCCTTTATGAATGCGCTTTGGCAATTTGAGATGATGTCATCCATCTTGGGCCACAACTGCAAGGCCATTTCCTTAGCAATGATTTTAGGGATCATGTGGATAAGACTGATGGGCCTGAAGTCCGACACACAATCCGCCCCATCCTTTTTTGGCAGCAGCACAATGTTTGCAGAGTTGAGAATGTGGAAGTTGTTGATCGCCAACTCTGAGAACCCATTTATGACAAGCATAAGATCCCCCTTCACGATCTCCCAACAAGAGCGGAAGAAGGCTTCAGTGAAACAATCCGGTCTGGGTGCCTTGTCATGGGGCATATCATTTATTGCAGCCTTGATCTCATCTTCCAAAAAAGGTAGTCCCAAGTCATCCAAATCCTCATTTTTTAGGCAATGGCATTCCAATTGAAACCAACCATGCGTGGCGCTGGCTGCCCAAGAACCATGGAGAAGTGATCATGAATTAGATGTTCCTTCTTGGTGTGAGCGGTGGCCCATCCCTCATTGCGCTTCAACCTCTAGATCGCATTTTTTCGACAGCGATAATTGACATGGATATGAAAGAATTTAGTGTTGGCATAACCCTCACGAAGGTAGGAGATACTTGAGGCCTGGCATTTGTGCGACCGCTCCAAAACTGCCAACCCCATAACTCGATGCTTCAGGGCAACCCAAAGGGTCTTCTCATCCTCCAGAAGACTCTGAGATTCTTGGGCCACATCCAGTTGGAAGATGACATCAAGTGCCATGAGCAACTATTGCTTATGATTCGAGAACAAACTATTGCTCCAATCTCTTAGCTTCTTTGCCATGGCTTTCAACTTGTGGTTCAAAATATGAACCGGCTATGTATGCGAGGATTGCTCGTTCTAGGCCGCTTGGACAGTCTCCAGGAAACCATGCATGCTTGTCCAAAAATTCTCAAAGCGGAAGGAGGTGGGCTTGCATGGCCCACGTTGATTTGAGAGGAAAAGAGGGCAGCAGTCCAAGAGCGACGAGGAGAGGGCCTGCAGCGTGTGGTGCTCAAAAGTCATTTCCCAGGATGCATTGCAGAAGGCACGATCAAGCCTTTCCAAAGTAGGGTCATTGCGCTCATTGCTCCAAGTGAACTTCCGGTTCAAAAGCTTGATCTCCTTGAGCAGGGAGGTCTTAAGGGCCTTCCTGAATTAGCCTATAAGACGGAAATTGATGTTACAATTGTTTTTGTCGGCGGCTTGGTAAATTTGGTTGAAATCACCAAGGATGAGCCACTTCGAATCGTCAGGGGGAGTGGTGGCAATCATCTCATCAAGAAAACCTCTTTTTTCTACATCAATTGTTGGCCCATAAACCGTCGTAAGCTTGAAGCATGACCCACATGCACGAATAACGACATCCACCGAGATAAGGTGCATGCCGATGTAGTTGTTCGAAATGTCAACAAAATCATCATCCCAGAGAAGAAGGATTCCCCCCTGTGCCAATAGCCGGGCGGTGGGCAAAAGACCGCAGCCGAAAGCCACCAATATACCTCGCAGTTTGGTGGTCAATGAAGTCCAATTTGGATTCCTTAATGCAGGCAATGTGGCAGGCGGTGTTGTCAATTGTGGCGTGCACCGTGTCTTCACGATCTTGGTCATTGAGGCCTCGCATGTTCCAGCATAAGATGTCGAGGATGATACTCAGCATAGACATGACGAAATGAAGAAGCTAGGCTAGTGAAGGCGGCGGGGCGATGGAAACAACACAGACGAACAAGACGAAGAGAGGTGACAGACCCGCGTTTCAGCAATAGACGAACAGCTAGGAAGACACAGCAGATACACGCCACAGCACTTCGGGCAGAGACCAGTCCTAGACTTGCGCAGGCACCGCAGTGCAGAGTTCAGCCCTCCTAGGCCGGCCATGGTGATGAGGGCTTCGTCAGCTGCAATGATGGATGGCAGGTTCAGTTGAAAAAGCGCCACCAAGGCCTGAATGGCGAAAATAGGCATGGTCGTCTTGAAGCCGTCCACGTACTGCCTTCTTGCTTAATCGAGAGGCATGACATGAGGCTTGACGCCCATTTTCATAGCGAGCACGAAGACTGCCTTGTCCATGGCCGGCATGAAAGGCTTGGCGGTGAGCCGGGCACTTTGGCGATCGACCGAAATAGGCGACGACGTGGGAGGGCACGGGGCAGGCACCCTGACCACCGGCACCTGAAGGATTGGTGGTTCAGGGTAGGTGAAAAGGTCATCGATTGCCACGACGACACCTCCCTCACTCACGTCCACTACCTTTGAAGGAGCCAGGGGCAGACCCAGCAGATCCCGATGGCATGTGCCTCGTCACCGGTATCTAGCGATATGGAATTCCATTACTAGAATATTCCTAGTTATTACTATAACTTATAATCATAAGAAGAATCCATCAAAAGTTAGTGAAGGATTAGGAACACTAAAGACATAAAGGATTAAGAATGGGGAATCTAAGATATTAGAGATTTTACCCATAAAAGGAATCATAATAAGGACTTGAAATTAGTGGAAATTATCAAGTAGTGCTTTCTTCGTATTAGGCAGAGCGGCAGCCACACCAGCAGGTGACAGGGTCACTGTAGGATCAGAACCAGGTTGAAGCGGCGACATGGGAACCACCGCGGCCACGGAGGCTGGCGCAGCGGCGACGACGACGAACCGGGCCTCAATCTCCTCTCCATCTTCCCAGCTGTCCGGAACACGCCTCTACAACGAAGACACCGAAGCAGCTGGGATGCAGAGCCGATGCCCGCCATCTCGACATGGCCCCCATCATCCTCCCAAGAGCTGGGCGCCAGCACACCGTCCGCGGAGCGTGGCAGAGGTGAGGCTAGGCGGGAGGAGCCAGGGAACAAGGATGGCGGAGCAGCTCGCAGCTCGTTGGCCTAGCTACGGCAGGTGATGCCGTGACGGCGAACGGTGACACGGTGGCCGCGGTGATCGCCATGATCGAGGAACCCAGGATGTTTGGCAGGGCCGCACGGATATTGGACGTGGCTGAGTGCATCATCTCCTGCAGTTGCTCGACCACCTCCTCGTTGCTAAGCTGAGTCGCAGCCAGCGGCGGGACGGCGTTGAGAAGCGATGGCGGAGGCGACCGGATGACGATGGGTGGCAGTGGGTCCTGGGCCATCTCGTGGTGATGCCCCCCATGATCGCGCGAGCAACGCTGGGAGGAGTGATGACTATCACGGTCCTCACGGTGACCAACCGCGGAAACATGGCCACTAGGGGAGCGGGAGCTCATGCGCCGTTGTGCGAGGACCGGTCCCGGGAGTGGCCATTGTCGTCATCATCGTCGTGGCGCCGGTGCTAACTTGGATGCCCATCGTCGCAGCGCTGACCATGACGAGAGCGGCTCCTGTGCCAGTCCTCGATGCCGCACGACCGGTCGCGGTGCCTCTCCTCCTGCGCCCTCGAGCGCGAGCGAGCTGCCCCACCCTGAGCATCGTGGCACACCGAGCGAGCACGCTCCTCACGCGAGCCGCGCTCCCCGTGGCCGCGTGTGCCCCCAGTGACGGCCGGCAGAGACCTGAGGGCGCCCAGGGAAGGGATAGGGGTCGAATTGCATGGACGAGCCCCCCACCGGCATGCCATCGATCGTGCCAAGCCTGTAGTGCGCTAGGGAGTGGGACGTCGGGTGGAAACTGGTGATGTCCTCGGTGCCGTCGAGCGCCGGCGCAACGGAGAAGTCTTCAACGCAGTCGATGTGTAGGAGGATAAGGAAGGTGATGCCCCTCTTCCATTGGTCCGGCCGGTCCTCCTCGATGCGCACCAGAGAGGAGAGGCCCCCAGGCGCCTTGTTGAGGAAGGTGCACCAGAGCACCTTGGGGATGCGGTGCGACGCCGACGTCCACACCCAGACACCAAAGGAGGAGGTCACCTCCATGGTGGTGAAGCCGTCATCGAGGTGCTGGACCGTGGCCTTCCTTCCGAAGATTTGGTCGACGATCTCCGGCCGCCACGCGAAAGGCGGCAGTCCCTCAACCTGTAGGCGAGCAGAGACGAAACTTGCGGCGGAAGGCGTCGTCGACGTTGGTGCGGTCTAGGCCGGACGGCGGGGACAGGACCCAGACCACAATGGCCGAGCCCTCCCAGTCCAGGCGCGCGCTGTCCAAGTCGTAGGAGGTGGCAACGTAGCACGTGTCCTCATTGGCGCGCATGGTCAGGTGGCCGAGAAAAGCCATGGCGGTCTGGCGCGCCGTAGGGGGCACCGAGCAGGGGACGGGTGGCGAAGACGCGGCCATGCGAGGAGGCAGGGGCGGGGGCGAGGCCGCGGTTGCCCCCAACAGCGCACCGGGTCGCGGCAAGCGCCCAGCAGATAGTCAGTGGCTTGGCACCCACCGGAAGCAGGGGCGCGGAGTGCGATTTCTTCCTGAAGGCGTGGAAGAACGGTGTCATGGGCCCAAGAGCCCATGGACCTGAAGATGGACCGGGCCAGCGACCACGGCGCAACCGACAGGAGAACGGGCGCTACCCGGCTGCAGCGTGGACCCGCTGATGCTACAAGATGAGGACCGAGTCATGCGTTTCAGGGATCGCAGAGGAGACATCGGAACACGGCTCTATTCCTTTCCCCTTGGCTGTATCTCTCTCCCACCTTGACTCTATTCTCCTTCCCAATTCCTGCTGTATTTCCTTGTATCAGACTTGAATTCCTGTGTGTGAATCCAATAGAGAGAGAGGTGGTGACATTCTGGTATCAGAGCTTCACCGATCTGGCGCCGCGCACTCGTCTCGTTCAGGAAATCATGGTCAAACTGGAGATGAAGGACCAGATTGCGGCGGTGCTCACCGCGATCCGCGAGCAGTCGGCGAAAATCGACGGCATCACGGACAAGCTGGAGGCCGTGGAGGGCAAGGTCAGCTCGATGGAGGAGATCAAGCCCACCCTCGTCGACCTGGCGCTTTGGAAGCCCAAGGTGGATCAGGCGGTGGGAGCGCTTCAAGCCGATCTCGGGGATCTGCGCGTCCACATCGATCGCCTCTCCAACAACTTGGCTTCAACGGCAACCGCGGCCACCGCACGCCCGCTGGTGTCGGAGCGGCGCAATGACCTGCGCATCCACGGGGGGTGACGACGGACGTCACGGGCCAAGCGGCCACCGCGTTGACATCTTACCACGGGGTTCATTGATGGGGCCACTCCCCCAGTCGACCCCGGCCAAGAGTACGTACACCTACCCACCTCCTGAGTCCTCCCAGTTCACACCACGGGATCGAGATCGAGAGAGGGGCAAAACACCTCGAGTGGATTGCCCAGGTTTCACCGGGGAAGGGCCGTTAGAATGGAAAATCAAGTGTGAATCTTATTTTCGTGTGTGTCGTGTTGATAGGGAGCTTTGGGTGGATACTGCAGTTGTTTATTTCACTGGTGAGGCTGCTCTTTGGCTTCAGTGGACCAATGCCCACATCGTTGCTGAGAGCTGGGAGGTGTTCGTTCAGTTAGTGTGTGACAAGTTTAGACGACGTGAGTTCGAGCAATTGCTTCGGCAATTTTCTCGGCTCCAGCAGACGGGCAGTGTAGCTGAGTATGCAGCACGGTTCAACACTGCGATGAACTGCCTTATAGCACACCATAGTTCGTGGGATCCTCTATACTTTGTCACCAAATTTGTGGATGGCCTTCGTTCTGATATACGTGTAGTGGTAATGGTTCAGCAACCCAAAGAATTGGACACTGCCGTGTCTCTTGCCTTGTTGCAGGAAGAGGCGATGGAGCTCACTTGGGAGGCTGCACGAGTGGGGTGTGGATCAGCCACCTACTCTCGGCCGCCGTCTCGCACGGCACTCCCGTTGCCGCTGCCGCCAGGAGGGCGGCCTCCGGGTCTGTCTACATCACTCCCAGGCGCGCGCGCGAAAGACCGACGTGGTGCAGCAAGTGCACAAACACCATCCACTGACGACAAGGTGCAAGCAATGCGAGCGTATCGGCGCGCTCGTGGGCTCTGCTACACCTGCGGCGAGAAATGGGCTCGAGACCACGCATGTGGTCCGACAGTCCCATTACACGTGGTGGAGGAGCTCATGGCTTTACTGGTCAGTGAGACGGACCCAGATTCCTCACTGGATGATCAGCCAGCCGAGCTCTGTGTGATATCCGAGGCTGCTCTGCAAGGTGTGGAGCCACCGCACACCGTCAGGTTGAAGGGCATGGTGTCAGATCGCGAGGTGTTGATGCTAGTTGACTCAGGCAGCACCCACAGCTTCATCAGTGACGCTATTGCAGCATCCTGGCCAACAGTGAGGCGATGCCGTCCTATGCAGGTCAAGGTAGCCGATGGTGGAGTGCTCCGTTGTGACTTGGAAGTGCCAGATTGTGCTTGGCAAGCACAAGGGGTGGATTTCTCGACCACACTCAGGTTGTTTCCTTTGGGCTGCTATGACATTATCTTGGGAATGGATTGGTTGGAAAGTATTGGTTCTATGAAGGTTCATTGGGGCAGGAAACAATTGGCATTCAAGCATCATGGGAAGGCAGTACAGTTACAAGGTCTGGTCACCAACACGACTACTTGTCTAGAAATTACTGCACACCAGTTGGAGGCATTGGATAAGATGGACTCTATCTGTCACTTGGTTTAGTTGAGAGAGGTCAAGGAACCAGATGAGCAGAATGCTTGCCCCCTTTCCATTGCTCAGTTGCTATCTGAATTTGATACTATCTTTGATGAGCCAAAGGGCCTGCCTCCGCAACGGGAATTTGACCATGTTATCACTCTGTTGCCCGGTTCAAGGCCCGTGAATTTGCGTCCATATCGTTACAACCCAGAGCAGAAGGACGAGATAGAGCGTCAGATAGCAGATATGCTCAAGCAAGGAACTATCCGCTTTAGCACTAGCCCCTTTGCCTCACCAGTACTGCTGGTCCAGAAGAAGGATATGACATGGCGTTTTTGCATCGATTTCCGATACCTCAATGCCCTAACTCTAAAGAATCGTTACCCTCTACCTGTCATTGACGAACTCTTGGATGAATTGGCAGGGGCAACTTGGTTCACTAGTCTGGATCTGCGAGCTGGGTATCATCAAATTCGCATGGTGGCGGGCGAGGAGCATAAGACGGCATTTCAGACACATCAGGGTCATTACGAGTTCATGGTGATGCCTTATGGTCTGACAGGTGCGCCAGCCACGTTTCAGAATGCTATGAACAAAATCTTTGCCCCTCTCTTGCGCCGATGTGTTCTGGTCTTCATAGATGATATACTCATATATAGTTCCACATTGGAAGAGCACCAGACACATCTACGGGCTGTCTTTCAGCTTCTAGCCGAACATCAGCTCAAGGTGAAGCGTTCCAAGTGCACTTTTGCTCAGCCGCGGCTCAAATATCTGGGGCACATCATTTCAGCAGAGGGTGTCACAACCGACCCCAAGAACATTGAGGCGGTTCGAACATGGCCAACGCCTATTAATGCCAAAGACGTGCGCAAATTCCTTGGTCTGGCCGGGTACTACCGTAAGTTCGTCAGAAATTTCGGTCTCATCAGTCGTTGCCTGATAGATTTGCTGAAGAAGAATGAAGTTTTTGTCTGGACAACGGACCATCAGGTGGCATTTGAATCTCTGAAACAAGCCTTACTGACTGCGCCAGTGTTGGCCTTGCCCAATTTCGATCGCCCATTCGTGGTGGAGACGGATGCAAGTGATCGCGGCATTGGCGCTGTCTTAATGCAGGACAGTCACCCCCTAGCCTATTTGAGCAGGGCATTGGGCCCTCGGCTGCGTCAGCTATCAACATATGAGAAGGAAAGTCTCGCAATCCTTCTAGCTGTGGATCGTTGGCGCCCATACCTGCGCCAATCCCCCTTTGTTATTCGAACTGATCAACGAGCTCTGTCTCACCTGGATGAACACGCCTAACAACTCCGTGGCAACAAAAAGCGCTCACCAAATTGCTAGGACTGCAATACACCATTGAGTACAAGAAAGGCAGCACAAATCAAGTGGCTGATGCCTTATCTCGACATCCTGCAATTTCTGAAGGGGAGATTCTGGCTATCACAGTGGGAACCCCTGACTGGCTTCAAGAAATTAGGAACAGTTACACTCAAGACATGGTGACACAGAAACTGCAGCTCCAGATGGGAAAATCTGACAGTCCAGTGAAGCATCTAGCCTGGGATGGACCCCTACTCCGTTACAAGAAACGCATTTGGGTGGGTGGCAATATTGCTATGCAACAAAAAATCTTGCAATCCTTTCATGCGGGAGCAATTGGTGGGCATTCGGGGATCCATGCCACTCTGCGATGAGTGCGGCAGCTGTTTGCTTGGCCACGCATGAAACCATCAGTGCAACAATTCATTGAAGCTTGCTCAGTCTGCAAACAAGCAAAACCAGAGCATGTTCGCTACCCTGGACTTCTGAAACCCTTGCTTGTTCCCGATCAAGCATGGCAGGTGGTCTCGCTCGACTTCGTGGAGGGCTTACCTCGCTCGGCGGGATTCAACTCTATCTTGGTGGTGGTGGACAAGATGACCAAGTACGCCCATTTCTTGCCTCTAGCGCATCCCTATACTGCAGCCCAGGTGGCACAGCTATACATCGACCAAGTGTTCAAGTTGCACAGTATGCCTGAAGCTCTGATCTCTGACCGTGACGAGATTTTCACAAGTCAGTTGTGGCAATCATTGTTCAAACTATCAAGGACAGAGATGCGCATGAGCACAGCGTACCACCCACAGACTGACGGGCAAACGGAACGAGTCAATCAGTGCCTGGAGACCTATTTACGATGCTTTATCAGTTCTTGCCCATCTAGATGGAGTAAATGGCTACCGTTGGCAGAGTTTTGGTACAACACTACATACCACTCAGCAATTAAGATGACTCCGTTTATGGCTCTCTATGGTCATCCTCCATGGTACTTGGGAATTTCAGATACATCTGTACCGGTCGTGACAGATTTGCGTGATTGGCTTCAGGAACGACAATTGGTGACTGCCCTGCTTTGCCAGCATCTTCATCGCGCAAATACTCGCATGAAGCACTTCGCGGATCGCAAGAGGTCTGATCGATCCTTTCAAGTCGGCGATTGGGTTTATCTCCGATTGCAGCCATACGTGCAGACCTTGCTCGCGATGCGTGCCAACGCCAAGCTCTCCTTTCGCTTCTTTGGCCCCTTCCAGGTGGAACAGAAAGTTGGAGATCTCTATTATCGCCTGAAGCTGCCAGAAACATCCAAGCTGCATCCCGTGTTTCACGTCTCACAGCTACGGGGCGGCGCGCCACCGACGGTTGTTCATCCGGAGCTCCCAGCTGTGGATGATGCGGCCCCTCATCACCATGTTCCGCTACGGGTGTTGGAAACTCGTCAAGTTCGCCGTCACAAGAACAACCTCGAGCAAGCACGAATCCAGTGGTCAGGCCTACCGGTGTCGCTGGCAACTTGGGAGAACTTGTTGGAGTTGAAGACTCGCTTTCCACGTGCACCGGCTTGGGGACAAGCCGCTGCTAAAGGAAGGGGGAATGTCATGGGCCTAAGAGCCCATGGACCTGAAGATGGACCGGGCCAGCGACCACGGCGCAACCGACGGGAGAACGGGCGCTACCCGGCTGCAGCGTGGACCCGCCGATGCTACAAGATGAGGACCGAGTCATGCGTTTCAGGGATCGCAGAGAAGACATCGGAACACGGCTCTATTCTTTTCCCCTTGGCTGTATCTCTCTCCCACCTTGACTCTATTCTCCTTCCCAATTCCTGCTGTATTTCCTTGTATCAGACTTGAATTCCTGTGTGTGAATCCAGTAGAGAGAGAGGTGGTGACAAACGGGAGGAAGCGGGGCGCCGATTTGAAGAGGACGGACGGGGGCGCCGAAATAAAGAGGCCTCCCAACGGCCAGCACGGCGCGCCGCGCAATGCTCCGACGCGACAGGACCCTAGTCCAGCCTTCATCATGCCCGGTCGCCCTGAAAATGACGGTGCAAAAACAGCTAGCTGCAACGATGTTCGTCGGACGATTTCGAGAGATTATCTGAGCATTTGGAACGATATGGGACAAGGGAAATTATCTGAGCATTTGGAACGATATGGGACAAGGGAAATTATCTGAGCATAAATAAGTTCGCCGGATCTGAACGGTAGGCGACGATGAACAGAGCCGGATCTCACAGCCGAAACTGTCAAAAAAACTGGACAGTTCCTCTGTGAATAATAGCTCAGTCTAGGGCTCAAAAAAACTGGACGGTAGGCGACGATTTACCAGGCACCAGGCAGCTCCAAGCACTCCTAGTGCTCCTCCGAGGCACCTCGGCAAGGTTCCAGAGACAGTGGATCGACGGTGCGGCCACGGCCATGGCGGCAGGAGCTCAGTCTAGGGTTTTTGTGTGGAGAGGAAGGAAGGGAAGCCGATCTCGATCTGCTGGTGGTTGAGGAAGGTACGGCTGGGTGCTGCTTTATGCCAGGGAGAGACGCGGGCGGCGTGGCGGTGTGGGGCTGGCTTCATGCACGTGAGCAAGGTAGGAGAGAAACAGTGCGGCGCGGCGGTTGCCCGGGGTTCAGCTTGATCAAGACCAAGGAGGGGTTCAGAGAGGGGATCTGGTGGAAAACTGGGCTGGCTTGGTCGATGCACCAAGCAATGGTGTTTAGGGTTCATGCTAGTGCCAATGCATGGTAGATTGGTAGTAGCACCGAGAGGGATGGGCTGGGGTGCTGTGCTGAGGGATCACTTGGGCAGGTTTATTCTAAGTATCTGTCAGCGAAGGAAGTAGTGGCTTGCCATCGCCGGAGATGGCAGAGGCCCTGGCGGTGCGTCGTGCTCTTGCAATCGCCAAAGACCATGGCGTATCCAAGGCAGTTTTGCTCTCGGATTGCCTATCCCAGATCCAACAGGAAATGCAACACCACATATAGGTTGGTCCCCCGGGGCCATCGTTACAATTGATTTGTTGGGAATTCGTGCAAACTATTTTACAGGAAAACCCTTTCACCCCAGTCTAGATTCATACGTGATTTATTAGAGATCTGAAACTGCTTTAAATCTTGCAGATACATACACGATTCAATATCAACTGTAGAATAAACAAGAAAAACAACCAAATTAACAATACAAAAATTAGAAGAAAACCCAAAATTAACAAAATTTTGATGATACATACAAATTTCAGCGGACGCAGTCAAGAAACATACAAGTTTCACTGTCAGGTGGAGCTCAGGTTGTTTCCAATTTTTTAGAGGGATTTAAGTGTAAATATGTGACGGTTGTTGACTTCGTAGACTCTGCACGAATCTTCAACAATCCTAGGGTATATGTGATGCCGAGGAGCAACGTACTAGCGGTAAATCCGCTCTCCTGATCCAACGCATCAACTCGAAGCAACTGGATCGTTCTACACTTGGTACAGTAATAGCTGATATCAAATCTTCAGCGTCGGATCTTTGAGTCCTCTACGTTTAATTTCGCTCGTCGTGAACTGAACATGGTGGCACATAAATTGGCTCGCTCAGCTCAGCCTCCTATTTGTAATATTTCAGTAGGTGTGATCCCGGGTTTAATCCGGGATGAACTCTGTAATGATGTTATTTTGATCAATAAAGTGTCATATTTTCTCAAAAAAAAATGTAGCAGCGAGAGGTGTAGTTTGAGGGATGGCGAGTGTTTAATTTGTTGGTGTTTTCACAATTATACAAAGGGTGTATAGTAGTATGGGCCTAAGCTAGGGTCAAAGCAAGTCCGCAAGGATGTTGTACCTTCGTTTCAGTCAGGATGTTCGTACTCGGTGCCATTTTTTTTTTTTTGAGATGTACTCGGTGCCAATTGGAACAACAGAAACCGGAAATCATTGCAGTAGTTTATTCCCTTCGTAAGTGCCAACCACACTGGCGGAAGTACTAAAACCTAAAAAGCTGACACCTAAGTACGGTTTGAATTCAAACAGGGTTTGAAGACCCTAGTTCCAACCTTTTAGGTTCAGATCGTAAACTGTCCTTCTCTTCTCAGTTTGTTTTTAAAAAGGGAGTAATTGTTGACTCAAAGCGTCACATGTGTTACATATTTCCTTACATTTTGTTAGGCACCCAATCTGTTAAAGATCAAAATGTTCGTTTGGTTATTCTATCGTGTGGTTATTTTGAGATATCCTAGTTTGGGCAGAAAAATACAACTAGGAGGTCAAATAATGTTTCTTCCGCAATGATCAAGAAGTAAGATGTCATCTATCTTTCAAATCGTAACATGCCAATTCTCTTGCCAAACTCCCATTGTACATGCAAATACGGCCTGGCTAAAAACAGAGAGTCCACTCCATATCAAAAGCCGGAACTGAAGGGAAAAGGGAAACTCTTCCTTATTAGATGGTCACATCTTCCTCTTATATGCGATGTGGAACTCAACACTGAGGATCCTCACGATCACACGGTGGCTACAGTGTCCTGCCTAGTATGTGTCGACAGTAGGAGGAAGAGTCTCTATCTAGGCTATAGATTTTGGCCATTTTGGGCCTGTCTTTCAGCCATTTTCTTTGCCGTGCAAGTGGAGGAGTAGCCCAAAAGGGTACGTGGGATGGCCCATGAGGGATAGGTCTTTTCTCAAATTTCCTAGTTCCGACACATAAAAAAGCTACTATATATATCAGGTAGGTAAATTAGCTTTTGCAAATAACATTGGGTATTCTCCGCATACTCATGAATAATTATACTTCTGCCTCTACCCCACCTACCACCATCGCAACCACCATCACGTGACAAATCTATTCTTAAATGTTTTGTCTAATGTGACAAATAAATAAATCTTCGATGAGACCGAGGTGGGTCTAAAAACAAGAATTAAAGACAACATTTATGTCGAACAATTGCATGTTGTCAATATATGTCCCAATTCTTGTAAATAATTTATAATTACGCAAAACTAATAAGTCAATAGAACCAAGGTGGGCATAAAAGAGCCAAAGGATACACGAAAATATGACACCACCTTTCCAAACCAACCACCAACACAACCACCGGCAGGAGACAAATTTTTGTGTAGATATTTTCTTCGATGAGACCGAGGTGCATGTCAAACAACAAGAATTAAAGAACGAAATGTACTTCGAACCTCCTATAAGAGGAGGGGTGAGGTTTCGATACTCACACGGGTGCACTATAAGTGAGATACAAGTAAGGTATTCAAAGATTGAAGGTCGAAGTCTTTGAGAAGATTTTCCTATGAGAGTCGTTTTAGAAGGCCAAGGTGATCATTTTCTAATATCCCACTCATTTTACATATGTCTACATCGGCGAGCAGTGGCATCCTAATTAGATACAAAAACATATTTACTTTTTAGATCCATCCTTGTCTCGGAGACCCAAATTTGCATCAAACTTAGATATTGGCAGTTGCATTTTTTGTTAAATTTTTCCTTTACTTAATCAACAGAATTCCTTCTATAGCTGCCCAATGTTTGAAAAATAACGTATCCATCGAACCCTGGGTTAAGTTTGACCATGGATTTCTATTAGTGTGTTTCCGTTCTAGTCCCTTGACATTGACGGAATTTTGGCTTTAATTTACCATAAGAATGGTCTTTCGAAAGGGTATGAATCGATTTAGTTGCCTATTTAGTTCTGGTGTTAGAGTGATAGTACATACTACTATATGATAAAAGTGAGTGAAAATAGGTTGTTGATGTTTATGTGGGAAACATGCTAGGCTCCCTGACGCCCATGTTTGTAAGTTGGAACAAAGGAATTATTAACTTTAACTACTTCAGTATAAAAACCATAAATAAATGAACTCCATATTTACAAATACATCTAATACGTGTAGGGGAAATTTAAATCTAGACACACTAATATTGCACATTAGTAGTGCATATATTATATGCCCACGCTGTTAGGGGCCTGTTGACCGGTGGAGGCTGCTTGAGTTTAGTCCCACCTCGTCTATGGAAGGAGGCCACACCCACCTTATAAGGGAGAGATTCCTTCCTCCTTTCAGTCCAGACTTTTGGGATGGAGTGGGCTCTCTTCTTATAGTTGGGCCGTGAGCGCATGAACGTCCAGAACGTAGGCTGAGTGCTGGGTTGGGCCAAGTGGACGCTAACATCTGGTATCAGAGCCAGCATCGCCTTGCCTTCCTGAGGGGCTTCTCAGGGGGATGGGATGTTAGGGGCCTGTTGACTAGTAGAGGTTGCTTGAGTTTAGTCCCACCTCGCCTATGGAAGGAGGCCACACCACCTTATAAGGTAGAGATTTCTTCCTCCTTTCAGTCCGGGCTTTTGGGATGGAGTGGACTCTCTTCTTATAGTTGGGCCGCGAGCGCATGAACGTCCAGAACATAGGCTGAGTTCTGGGCTGGGCCAAGTGGACGCTAACACACGCAAAATATGGCATGCCTCGAGTCCTGTGCATGCTTACACGAAAAAGCTAGCCCCATAATGAAAGAAGAAGAACTCCTAAGTAGTTGAATGCTAGACTAAATCCTTGTATGTGATGCAGGAAGACCACAGGAATTTCAAAGGAACCAGTTCAAACTCTGCCGCTATGTTCTTTATTATGAACCGCGGATCATCTCATCGTTTGTAGAAGAGGCTTGGTCTGCGTGCAAGGCAGTGGCGTCAGAGCCGGGCGCCGAGATCACACCCTTCCCCTCGATCTCTCCCAAATTGTTCTCCATCCGTCCATTTGTCTTCGAACTTGATGGACCTCTTTGCCTCGCCAATCCAGATCGTGACACCGGTGGCGGAGCTGGTACCGGTGAGCTCAGGTTTTCTGGTTCTTTCTCACGGCGCATGATCTCCAACTGTACACACATGATGCTGAAGACGCCGAAGATCTTTGGAATGAATACCACAACCCCTACCCCTAGTAATTATGAGTCACGGGTGTCAACATGCCGCTTGACGTCAACGCGTTGGCTGGCCGGAGATTTGAACAATGATATGACGATGATGCGAAAGAGGAAAGGCAGAATTAAGGTTGTCGGCAACTCTGACCTTCTCGTACTCTGATCCCATGGTTGTTTGCAATGCATGCTCAATTGGTGATTATACTATCTATTTATCTGTTCTTTTATTACACCCTTCATGTCCGTGTCTTTAGTATTGTCATCATGCAATTTGTCTACTCTTGTGTTGTTTACCACCATGTAATCTATTTTTGTGTGTTGCTATCATGTAATGTTAGTTGTGTGTTCTACTTTTTCACCAATCATGTAATTTGTTTACCACATCAATGATACGCTATGACGCTTGTTGTGGTATTTGAAATTATTGCTTTGATATGAACAGAAAATATATTAGTCACACCAACGATCCTGAAGAAATACAAAAGAAGGCAAATCGAAATCCAAAAAATGCAACCCCCAACTTTTCTACTCACTAGTACTATATATGATTATTACTCATGAGAAACTAAGTAGTATAAAGTAGTAGAAGAGAAGCGACGATTCTTACCAAGGCCACCGGGTTAGTAGCACATGCGAACGAATCTGGCGCAGTTGTTGCACCTCCGACCAACATCGTCAATGATTTGTAGCAGCCCGGCATAGCCAAGGTCGATGACGCCAAATCTATGCCAAGCTTGACTTGCCGTACGTCCCATCAACGCTCCTCTATGATGAACTCATCATATTTCTCATCTACTTGGATGGCGGGCCAACTCTCTCTTCTGGAGGAGGTGGACATGGAGGCAGGATTGAGTGGGGGCGAAGCCGGTCGAGGAATAGGTGCAGGAGGCGGCAATCGTCTCAGGGGCTTCCCTGACCTGTAGCCATCGGGTTTGAAGTTGGGATTGGGGGAGAAGTGGAGAGGGTTTGGGGATACTTGGAATATTTCCAATATCTTGAGAAGTTGTTCACAGAAATAAGCTACCATATACAAGATTTCATGACTTTCAAGCAAAATCCAATGTTATGGCCAAAATCATGGCATGGTTTGTTATAATTAATGTTTCCATATTATATACACATGTGCATATTGGCATGAAAGATAATGTTGCCCAGGAATTTTTCATATTAATTGAAAAAGAATCATTTTATATTTTTATAGTGCAAAAAATGGAGTTTTTGTGAAGCAACTACCAAGAATATGGTACAAAATGGTAGCACCCCAATTTTCAAAAATATTAGACCATATTTCATGGATAATTAACCAAATAGTTGTATCTCAAAAGATTTTCATACACCTCTCATCAAATAGAAAGTTTCTGCCATATTAGTTGGAAGTGGGTCAAATTTGAACTACAGATACATGATAGTTTTCTCATGTTTTTTTGCAAAAATAATTTTTAGGTACACAAGTAGTCATTTAATTAGAGATCCACTAACAGTTTTGTAAGGTTCAATCCCTAGCTAAGAATGGCCATTCCTGCCATTTTGATCGTATTTCGAGGATAGAAGGAAAAAACAAAAAAGTAGATCAGGCACTCGAGATGATGTAAAAGGAGAAATTCGCCAACACTCTTTGAGATGAACCAATTTGATTTTTGTATCATCTTGTTCCCGGTTCTTATGCAAAATTGATAGTAAAATTATTTTTTTAGACTTCTCAAAAATAAATTAAGTCCCTCTATTTGCGTGGACTCAAACTTTATAGGAAGTCTAGAGAAAAAGAATCTTAGGCCACGTACAATGCAAGGTGCTTACACAGGTGCTTAGCAAAATAAACCAAACAGTTTCTTTAGCACCAGTGCTTATTTCTACAGGATAGATGCTTAGTTAGGCATCTGTCTAGTATAAATAAGCACCAGTGCTTAGTAAAAAACCAGTTTATTTCTTTAAGCACCTCTCTAAGCAGCTTGCATTGTAGATGCCCTAATGGCCTATGGGTTGCTAGACCAGTTGGTGGAGCAATATCTTAAAAAACAAAGAGAGGCGGAGGCCTCGTTCACTGACGCCTTGACCCAACAACATATTTGTAATACAGCCACTTTGGTACAACATATTTGTAACACAGCCACTTTGGTAGTGTAGTGGTGTGGCATCCCACTAAAACCACTACTAAAAAATTGCTATGTTTTTGTGTATTGCATTGTCATGACCGCATGCTCATGTCATCATGCCACATTGCATTTGAGCATCGTCATCATCTTGCATGGTTTGTTTGAAAACTATTTTCGAAAATCTGGTTTTGTTTTTTAAACGCCTCGTCTTTATTTCAAATTAAAAACCCGGGTCTCTGGAATATTTCGTTTCGTCTAAAAACAGGTTCTAAAAGTTTTGTTGTGTTAAATAAAATAATTATATTATTTTTAGGGGGCAGCCCGCCAGGCCCGAAAGCCCGGCCGGCCACCCCCAAACCCTATCTAAAACGCCCTACCCAAACCCTCATCAACACAACACACACCCCTCACTCAACCAGCCACCTACCCTGCCGCCTCCACACACTCCCGCACCCTCCACATCACCCCAGCCACTCCCAGCCCTCCACCTCACCCCGCCTGGCCCCACCTCCTCCTCTTTCCCGCCCAGCCACCAACTCCCACCCACCTGGACGTCGATCCCCACCCACCTGCCGCATGCTCCCGCTCGCCCCTGCTCGTACGAACCGCCCGTCCACCCCGACAGCGCCAGGAAACCTGCCCCACACCGCCCGTCGCCCCACTCACCGCGCAGACACGCAACCCCAGCCCCACCCCCTGGCCCGCTCTCCCACCTCCTCCCACCAACCGCGGCCTCCTTCTCCACCTACACCATCGTTTTCCTCCCCCCCAGCGCCTCGCCGCCATCTCCCCCGCACCGAGCTCTCCTCCGGTGAGCTCGTCGCCTCTACGCCTCGCCCTCGCTCGTCCCGGCCGACCCCAGAGACCAACCGCCGCCCCTCTGCTACCCTACAGCGCCGACCCCGTCCTCGAGCACCGGCGCCTCCCTCCGGGTCCGGGTTATTTCGTCGATTCATCTAATAATTAATATGGAGGCCATATGCGGACTATTCTAGTCTTATGACGCCTCCATTTAAACTTGTGTAGCAAACCGATGCCATGTTTTGCCTTATTAATTCCACATTTAAATTGCGGGGTAGTGAAACAACTTGAACCGGTTAATTAATTGTCGGGACCCCGGTTCCGCTTAATATTGCCTAATTGCACGGCATCTGTGCCATGCCATGCATCATATCATAAGCATGCCGGATCTTCTGCCGTAGTATTAAATATTGCACCCGGTGTTTCTTCTAGTGTTTGCTTCTTCGCGGATTAGGCCGATGAGTGGATGCGAGTACCGACAAGTTCTCCGGCTGTGAACCTTCGGCTATGTTTTCCCAGGCGAGCATCCCTTCCCCTTCCACCTATTTTTTGTTTATAGTCTTTATTTCCTCCGGTTGATCTATTGCTATCTGTGTCGTGATGCTTTAGTTTCCGTGCACCATTTACACTCCTTGCAGCCTCTATATTGCCATGGACACATCCTATTGCCTGTTGTTTGATAGATAGTCGGCCTCGCGAGTCGTAGTTGCTTGCTTCTGTGTTGCTTCGCGCCGTTGTCGATCCACCGTTGACGGCAAGTTGGCACATGATAAACGGTGGAGATGCTTAATGGTGGAGATGATCATGACTTTAAATACAACTTTTAAATTGCTAGATATAACTAATGCAGAGGCATCGGTGGGCAATAGATGTTATTTGGTTCTTCCACGCTCACTTGTGTCCCGAAGGACCCCGAGTACTTGATACCTGTTCCTTGATTTTTTCGCACTATCCACATCCGGGAGGCCTTATGGACCCCCCTGAGCCAGAGCTTGATTCATTTCTATTTCTTGGGGCCACAAACTAGTTTGGGGTTTTATTACTATCATGTACCTATGCCATGCGTTACTGCTTTATTTACGATTGTGCGTGGAGCACCTGTACTGTTTAGGATCGTGACACGTTTTCGCTGTATCGACAAGCCCAGTCACACTTTTGGGTTCTCAGTCGTTTACAGCCGTCCACACAAACCCTAGGTCCGTTCCGGACCTGGCCAACTTCGTTGCGGGTATCTTAGTGGGGTGGCCCCTTGAAATATTTATGGATCCTGTGATTGCTTTGTCGTGGAAGCCTCGTTGGGTTTTGAGTTGGTTTTTCCGAGGTTGATCGAGTGTGTGTTGCTATTTGTGCACCCCTGCAGGGTAAAACTTTCTGAAAGACGTGTCCGCGGTTATGGACGACTTGGAGCACAGTATCTCGATCATAGACAAGCATAACTAAAGTAGTGCTATAAATTTGACTTAATAGGTGACTAGTAATCAGATTCAAATACAACAGAATGGATATTAAAAATGCCAACAACTGGTGGAGCTGGGGTCCCTTGTGTCTTGTTATATCTGCCTAGTAAGTATTGCAACTCCAATGGAATGTGATAAAAGTGCCAACAACTGCTGGGTTTCGGGATTCCTCGGGACAATTATATCTAACTAGTAAATGTTCCAACTACAACGGAATGGTGATTAAAACTGCCCACTACTTCTGCTATCAGGATGACTCATGCTATCTATATCTGACTAGTAAGTGCTTCAACTATAATGGAATGAATAAAACTGCCAACTGTGTGAGTTCCTCGGTTTGACTTCCTCGTTTGGTCTCGAGGGGGAATTGCCAGGATGGGTATGATTGGTGTCAGTATCAGGTTGGTCCCGAATAGATCTTTCTCATCTCTCTCTAATAGCCGACAGTTAACTGAGTCTCTATAGGTTGTTTAGTGCTGCTGCGCTGCCGCTTCAGTCCACCATACCTATGTAGGCGAGAGCCGACGAATTCTAGCCTCGCCGTGTACTGGCCTCAGTACTGACGCTCCTCTTTTTCCTTTGCCCTTTGTCGGCACCCCTTTTGTTTTAGCAGGTTTGAGATCGACGTCGTTAGCAGGGTTACCCTTCCGGCTTGGCCTGGGCAGGGTTATGGACGCCATTGGTTATTCTTCAGGGCTCTTAGCCCTATTTGCATCTTGTCCGTGGTCGGACGCTCTATCGTTTCGAGGTGATTTGGATCTTTGTATATTATATCTGTATTCTTGACTCATGGAGTCGCTGTTGTATATATATCTATTCTGTGGGTCTCATCGAGGATTGTTGTGTAATGGTATTACTTCGTTTTCCACCCGCACGAAAGTGCCTGGTGAGCGTCCTGGAATCGTTTCTATGCGGGTTTGGCGGAAAGGGCTAAAACTTGCATAGGGCCGATTCTAGGGTGTTACAAGTGGTCTTGTTCCTTTGGGAGATGAACACGCCATGGGTTTGACCCCTTGGGGCGACCCTTTTGCATGGATTAAATCCCGACTTGCAGTTTGGTGAAGCCCGCCTGGCAGGACGATGTTGGGTCCCGCATGTCGGTCTATATGCTTGCTCCGTTAGTTGGTGGATCCCTCGTGTCAGGTCATTGTGCTTGGTCCTGCGTGCCAGTTAGTGGAGCCCGCCTGTTAGGTCGGTGCTAGGTCCCACATGTAAGATCGTATTGGTCCTACCTATCAGTGGTATGTATAAACCTAGTGATATGTAGACACATAGGCAAATTTTAAACATGGAAACATCACACAAGAAAAAGGTTCACGCATGGACATGACATGTAGGAGAAATTTTTGAGTTGGACGCCCGGTAGTTTTAACACATCACAAATTAAATATAACGTTTATTTAAGTTGGTCGCAATCGCCAAAAATTATGGTCGTAAGAGCATCTCCACTCGTTGGACGTTCCCAGGCCGTAATCTGGCGCTATTTAGCGCCGGACGTAGCTAGTTTCCGGCCTGGGAACGCCCAGTTTTCCACTCGCGTTCCCCGGCCGAGTTCCCACGCAAAGCAAGAAACATCGTCATATTCGAAAAAAAAATTGTTCCCGCGGGCGAAAACTCGGCCAAAAGTGTTCGACAGAAGTACGCCCAAAATGTTCGGCGATCAAATTATTACAGAACAAGATAAAATAGTTCAGCGATCAGTCGTCGATGGGGATGGTCTCCTCCGGCATGTCCGGTGCGACGGGGATAGGTGTGTCGGCGTCGTGGCCGGCCGACTGGTTGGAGAAGGTCGAAGCAGAGCTCGACGAAGCAGTGGTGGTGAAGGAAGTTGGCGCAGAACTTGGCGTGCTAGCGGAGATGTCCTCCTGGAGGATGGTGTTGCATCGCGCCATATACCAGACCTTGACCGGCGTTCTCATCGCTGAGGTGTCCTCACCTTTTTCTCCTTCGGTTCGCCGACGACGGTTCAGGGTTTGATGAAACCCTTTGGCAGCATGGCGGTCGGGAGCTCGACGAACTAGCGGGAGATGTGGGGAAATGGAAAGTGAAGGCGGGAGGGAAGAAGAAAAGGGCGGGAACTCGGCCTCCTCTCGCCGACATAGTTGGCCTACCCATTTTTTCGCTACATCCGGCGTTCCTAGGCCATTCCTGGCGCCGCGGGATCATCCTGGGAACGCCGGATGAATGTTGGGCTAAATCCAGACGAAACCGGCGTCCTGGGAACGCGACTGGGCGAAAAATCACCGTCCGGACCAAAAAAAACACCCTAGAAACGACGTCCTGGGAACCCGAGTGGAGATGCTCTAAACAAGTGTTGTCTACGTTATGACCAATTGATGTAAGAAAGTTATAACATTTCTAACAAAAAAAGGTCAGGATTTTCTGGTTTTGTACACTCCTAAATGGCATACGACCATTTGGTTTCAAATGGTCATAGATATATGATCAATTCACCCTGGTCACTAGGAAAAGGTCACACGTTAACACATTTTTTGTACTGTAAACAAAGATACTATGAGTTCTCAAAGTCTTGTTTGACATAACTTACACTAAGAAAATTCTTCCCAAGGTTTGGTAAAGCTAGGTATTCTAGAGAAAAAAAAGCAAGCTATACTACATATGTCTTCCGAATCAAAGTTATCAATCCTTTTTCCGGTGTCATTGTCATGGAAACAATTCTCGCTGCCTTCATGAGGTTATTAGAGATCTTGCTAGTTTGTTTTATTTTTGTTTTAGTTTATTTATTATTCTTAGTTTACTTTTTCTATTAATTTAAAACCCAAAAATGATCTTTTATTGTTAATCTGGCTATTTGTCTTACTCGGAAAACCCAAAACATTGGAACTATGTCACAAAAGAAGCTTAGGGATTATGCTACTTCCAATGATGATTACTTACATGCACCCATTACTTAGCCCGCGGCCACAACGGCAAACTATGAAATTAAGTCTAACAACTTGAGTTTAGTTTAATAGAACCAATTTGGAGTCTCGACTGCTGAGGACACATGTATACATTTGAATACCTTTACTAACATATGCGACATGGTATGCATAAAATATGTTGACCCTGATGCAGTCAAGCTGCATTTATTCCCTTTCTCGCTAAGAGGAAAGGAAAAAAGATTAGTTTCTAGTACTTTCTAAAGGCATCATTTCATGGGAGGAATGTACTAATATTTTTATGATGCTCTTAATCTAATATCTAAATCAATGCTTGGCACTTCAGCTGGAGGCACATTCATGGGCAAACAAGTTGATGTTGCCACAAAGTTTCTTGATTATATGCAGAACAACCAATGCCAAATGGCATGTGGAAAGATCCTCCTCAAGAAAGGTAAACTCTATTAATAAGGAAAAGAATGAAGAACTCACTCCAAAATGTGAATGGGCTCATAGAAATAATTAAAGGTAAGGAAGAAATCCAAATTAATGCCATCTCCAAAAGTAATGTTGAAGAAGCAGACTTCATTGTTCATAATCCTTATAACTCTGCATGGAAGAACCAAAACTATGGTACAAACTTTCAAAAACCTTATTCTAAACTTGCAGGTGCTCCAAACAATAATAATAATATGAATGGAGAAAATCAAGGTAATATCTCTATAATTAAAAGTTCTTTTAGAACTTTTATGCAAACTCAAGCCGAGCAATATAGTATTCTTACTAAGATAACGGAGAACCATGATAATATTATTGGTAAAATTTCTAACCAAGTTGTTGCTATTAGGAATGATGTGCAGGCTCTACAGGAAAGAACACAGACCGTGGAGGCACAATTGGAAAAGATAGCTAAGAGTCAAACTCTCATAGTTGCAAGATTTGTAGGAAATCTCGAGCCTAATCTGGTCGAAGATCTCAAGATGATGAGGGTTGAAAATAAAGATGAAGAACCTGAAGAGCTAGATTATGGCAATTCTCAATCCCCTTATTACACCGTTGAGGACCTTGTTAAAATGATCACTTTAAAGAACCCCCACACTTAGGGAGGTAATAAATCCATGTACCAATAATTTATCAATAAAGTTGCTATAAAGGTACATGAGCTAGAAAGTGAATATAAGAAGTCATCTTAGATCTCCTTGCTAAGCTAGAAGTTATATTTGAACCTACAATTAAGATTCATGTAGGACTTAATGATATAGCTGTTCTTTGTGATCTTGATGCAAGCGTTTCAAACATTCCTAAAAGTTTATTTGATAGCCTTAACCTTGGTTCATTTGAAATAACTGAGCTTAAACTTCATATAGCAGATTCTGCCTTTAAACAAGCCATGGGCATTAAAAAACATTTCTCTGCAAATCAAAAGGGTGCCATGCACTTATTGATCTTGTCATAGTTGAAATGCCTGAAAATCCGGTAGCACCTAAAATTCTTGGTAGACCATTTTTAAGAACCGTGAAGGCCTTAATTAATCTTCATGAAGGTAACATGAGGTTTGAATTGCCCTTGCGAGAACCTTTTGTTGTTCATTTTCCCAGGAAAAAGAAGGTCAAGAAATATGACGCTGGGATCATCACCCTGAAGGCCAACTATTTTGGAGTGGGTGTTCCATTTCCAATGCTTAAATGATCATCATCACGGTTGAGCTAAATGACCAAAACTAGAAGAGCTTCATGGGAGGCAACCGATGTGAAATAAATCCTGGCTAGTGTTTTCGTTTAGTTTTTTTTGTTTTATTTTAGGAAAATAAAGAGTGTTAAAAGATCAAGAACGAGAGGAGAAGATAAGGTAAACTTGTTCCAAGTTATTCATTGATAAGTGGCTAATCAAGATATCGATGTTATTCGGAATATTACTGTAGTTTTGGAAGCCTCACTAACATTCTAGGTCATAAGAAAAAATTCCAAAGGAAAAGGAGTTAAAGAAGATAAAAAAAAATGGTTAACGAGTGCTGGTACAGAAAGGTGTGCATGTACCATGTGTGTACCACTCTGATTGACAACATAGTAAATCAAGTGGAAGACCAGAAGCTTGGATTGGCTCTGCCTTTACCACGTACATGGCCCCAATGATAATAAAAAGAGGTTACTGCATTGCCAAGGACAAAACCGTAGGACGGTATGAGCGGTATGCCCATGTACCATGTGCCCGTATACGTTGTATCGCCAGGGACGAAACCCTAGCACGCGGCAGCTAGCGCTGGTAGGCGGGTCGCCGTCGTACCACCCGCTCGTACCACCTGTAAGACCATGTTTTGAGAGTTTAGAGGAGATTTTTGAGAATGTTTTGTATCGCTGTTTAGAGAATATTGTTTTGTAGAAAGTGTAGAGGAACATTCATTGCCTATTCCTATTTATCAAAAATTAGTTCGTGTTGGTTTTTTCTTGATGATGAACACGAGGAGCGGAATATGTGTGTAGGCCACCGTGGGCACCTCTCGTGTCGATGCCTCTTCAAGTGATGCATTCATGGGCATCAGGTTCATCAAGAAATTTTTTGACGTCAAGAGAGAATTTTATTGCCTCATCAGGGGGTTACAATCGTTCAGAACAGCAGGGCTAATCTGATCAGGTACACACTGGTGCCAAAAACCAACAGTTCCCTCAACTTGAGCTAATTTTGCCAGTTCATGGGCAACAGAATTACAATCTCTCTTAACTAGATAAATAAAAGTCTTCTCTCCTCCAGCAATCGATTTCTCTGTAGATGAAGCACAACCTTGATAGATCTTGGTTTCCAGAGTTCAGAGTTGCAACCACACTCGCACAATCAGACTCAACGACAGCAGGTTTGAAATCAAATTCAGAGCAGTATTGCAGGCCTGTAAGAAGGGCAGTAGCTTCAGCTTCCTCTGCACTTTTGCAAACTAGGAGCCTGTCAGCCATAGAGCAGATAACTTGGCCCTCAGAGTTTCTCACAATACCACCCATTGTTGCTTGACCAGAATCATGGCAAAAGGAAGCGTCGATATTCATTTTAAGCGTATCTTGTACCGGAGCAGACCAACGAGCCATGGGGGTGGACGTAGTGCAGACCTGGGCAGTACATGGATGTTTTGTACTGCCAACCACTTGATTTTTTCCTTCGCTAGCAACCATGGGGATCCGGGGCTCTTCAAAATTTGCAGATAATTTTGTAAATAAACCGATCAGGCCTCAATGGAACACAGTCCGTCATTGTGGATTATGTTATTTCGCAAGTGCCAGGCACGCCACAAGAGTAGAAGAATAGAAGGATGGGTTTCAGGGGGTGAGTTTGACAACAGAACACGAAGCCAATCAGGACCAGTAAATCTGAAATTGTCTTCATGGGGCAAACTCCATACCTCTCTCATTTTGTCTCTAAGATCTTTTGCCTTTGTACAAGAAACAGTGGCGTGGAAGCTACTCTCCTCGCCTGTACCACATATGGTACAAGTACTGTCCACCTCCAGTGTTCTTTTCCACTTGTTCCTCCTTGTCGCCAGGTTGTCGCAAGCACGTCTCTAGGCAAAGATGTGTATTTTATTTGGGATCTTGCATCTCCAAATCGACTTCCAAATATTTCTTGAGTCGTCACCTGTGGCACTGCTTCCGCTATTAAGGTGAGCATTTCTAGATAGGTCAAAGGCAAGCTTATAGGCACTCCTCACAGAGAAGGTCCCAGATTTCTCAAAATGCCACGCTAGTACATCCTCTCCATGCTGCATAGGCTTCAAACAGAGGACATCATTAGCATCATGAAGCAGAAATATTTCTCTAACCTTGCCCTCATTCCATTTCCTTGTACCCGGCAAGAACAAATCCTTTACCCTTCTGCATCTCGTGTGGTTTCGGAGATTGCTGATCTTCATTGGCATCATGCGGGGGATCCAGTTACATCTTTGGAAGTCCACTTTAGACCCATCTCCCACTCTCATATTATTCCTTGTTTAAGGAGTTCTAAGCCATGTTCGATTCCTCTCCATGCGGGCGAGGCATCAGCAGTAAAGACAGTGTCCAAAAGCCTACCATTGGGGTAATATCTTGCTTTGAGCAATCTAGCGCACAAGCTATTAGGATTGTGAAGGATTCGCCAGGATTGTCTTGCGAGTAAGGCCTGGTTGAAAAGCTTGGTGTCCCTAAAACCCATAACACCTTGTATTTTCTGCTTTCATTCTCCCTTCAGGTGTTGGGAAGCCTAAGTATTTCTCTTCAAACATGCTTTGTTCCACTCCAAGCAAGTTCTTTATTTCAATCTGGCTCGCTTCGGTGCAGTTACTGCTGAATAAGATGGAACACTTCCCGACACTAATCAATTGTCTTGTGCATCTTTCGTAAAGATTAAGAGCATTTTTGATGATGCTAGCTTGCTGTGACTCGGCTTTGAAGAAAAGGAGGCTATCATCGGCGAAAAGAAGGTGAGAAATACCCAGAGCACTTCTGCAGATTTTTAACGATTGCAATTCATCCACATATACAACTCTATCCAGGACCTTAGTCATTCCTTCCACCACACAAAGGAAAAGATAGGGAGAGAGGGGGTCTCCCTGTCTTAGACCCCTAGTCGGATTGAACTGTTTGGACAGGTCCCCATTAATCCGAACCGAGTATCTAACGGACGATACATATTCCATGATCAGTTTCACCCAAGCAATATCAAAACCCATCTTTAGCAGGGCTCCTTTTAGGTACCTCCAATCGACTCTGTCGTACGCTTTGGAAAGGTCTAGCTTGTAGGCACAGAAATCTTTAGCAGATCCTTTACCTTTCTGGATGGCATGGAAGCATTCGAAAGCCGCCAAGGCATTGTCAGTGATGAGTCTCCCTGGGATAAAAGCGCTCTAGGTATCAGAAATTAGTTCTTTCAGGAGCGGTCTGAGCCTATTAACCATGCATTTAGCAACCACTTTGTAGACCACGTTGCAAAGGGAGATGGGTCTAAAGTCCTTTAACTCTATGACATCATTTGATTTTGGGATAAGCACAATGGTCGTGTCATTCACACCCAAAGGCATAGATCCAGTGGTAAAGAAGTTTCTGACCGCTGAGGTTACATCCTGCTTGAGGGTAGCCCAATTCAGTTCGAAAAACCACGCCGGGAATCCATCCGGTCCAGGCGCCTTTAGGGGGCCTATTTGGAACAGGGCATCAGCAATCTCCTTATCACTATAGCCTTTTGAGAGAGTTTCGTTCATATTTTCGGTCACCACTGGTTGTAATATATTCAGAAGCTCTGTTGGGTCTACCCCTTGGTTCTCAGTGAAGAGGTTTGAGAAGAAATCACGTGAATATTTGAGCATGTCCTCTTTGCTTTGGAGTATTTGATTGTCGCTAGTTTTTAAATTAGCTATCCTGTTTTTCTTAGCCCTCCAAGTGGCTTTTCTATGAAAGAACTTAGTGTTCTGCTCGCCTTCTTTCAGCCAGGTGACTCGAGACCGTTGTCTCCACATCATCTCCTCTCTAAGAAGGAGCTCTTCAAGTCTGGCAGACACATGCTTGATTTCTTGGTAATGAGCCTGCGGGTAATGCCTGTAGAGCTACTCCAGTCTATATTTCAGATTCTTTATCTCTCTGTCCACTCTCCTAAATTTTTGTTTGCTCCATGTCTTCAATGCCAACATAGTAGTCTGCAGGTTATTTTTTATATCAGCAAGATTTTGAGCTTTCCTGCAGTCGACCATGTAGCAGTAATCTCATTTTCCAAAGAGCCATCTCTCTCTCAAGAACTTTAAAATCAATAGGTTTAGAAGGCTCGAGGATGTCTTATCCAGGCCCCGGGGAGGATCGGAGGGCTAGGATACGGGACCCTGCAGGACTCCCCCCTCGATGGTCCGGGGCCTGGTCCTGGGTCTGGACCTGGGGGGAAGGGGCTCGAGCATGCGAAGGCACACCAAGCAGGAAGAATCACCGTGCCCGAACAACTGCCGTCTGCCTGGGCCACCCAAGCTCCTGGCTGATATACCAGGGGGTGAGATATCTTCTGCACTATGTGTGTGACTATACCCTGATCGTCTGGTGTGCCTTGTGATATGCGCAAATTACAAGTCAGTTGTGCATCCTACTTGGCACACCAGATCCATCAGGGCATTGTTATTCCCGTGTCCAACCTAAGTATATATGAGACATGCTTTTTTGAATGTGTTGGCCCTATTTTACATCTTTCTACACCCATATGATTTTATCTTGTGAACTCTTTCTTACAGGAGATGGCACCAAATAAGTGCTATGTCGTGTACAACGGTATGGTTCCAGGAGTGTACGAGAAGTGGCAAGACTGTCTGAAGCAAGTGAACAACTTCTCGGGCAACAGGTACAAAGGCTACAAGAGTAGAGTGGTGGCAAAAGATAAGTGGAGGAAGCACCTGAGGAAGAAGAACCAGATGATGAACTTCATCGTGATCACCACCTTGCTCATTGTAGTTGGTTGTGTACTCTACTTTGCCTAGCTCCGTCGTCGTTGTAACGTGATGGTGAACTTGTACTCGATCCCGAGAGACGTAAACTTGGCACTTGTAGCTATGTCGGATGTGATGTACTACTATTTCTAATGTACTACTATCTTTGTTTTAGTCAATTGCAACTTTATGTATATCTGTGTTGTTTATACTATATTCCAGACTGTAGTGTATCTGAATACTTGTATATCGTACTATACTGTATTGTGTATCTAAAAAACTGATTTTCAAAATTGCTATTCGAGGCGCATACCGTGTGCTACGCATTGCGTCGAGGCGTATCTAAAACATATACAAGACGCATTCCATATGCGCCGTGTATACCTTGCATATGCGATACACGTATTAATATGCGTCTTGTATATATATACGCAATGCATATTGATATGCGTCTTGCATATGCGAGGTGTACACAGCATATATGAGATGCGTCTCGCATAATCAATATGTGCGACATGACGCTCGAGACGCACTAGGAATGTGTCACGAATAGTAAAACCCGTGCGTCTCTAGTAGCTTGTTTTCTAGTAGTGAGCTCCAAGTGAGCTTTGAAACACTCGTGTTGGACTTGTTCCAACACTGTGCTTTTTTTGTTTTTTGTTTTTTGGTTTTCGTTTGTTTTTTTAGTTTGAAGTTTTTCTAGCCGAGATTTGTCGCCAATATTCTACTCTCTCTATCTCAATCTTCAAAAATATAAAAATATTTTCTATTTTATCATTGTTCTCGAAAGCGGTTCCATTTACCTCTGTTACTTTAATATTTGGAAGAGAGTGATATTCTTCAAGTTTTAAAGGAACACATCATATGGAAGAGAAACGTGAAGTCACAAATGAGAGGTATGTCTGATGAATCTCACTTATGAAGTTTGACATGCCTATACTAGTTAGTAGTATTGTTGAGATGTTATTCTATTGGGAGTACGCCTTGATAGTTAGAGTAAATCTTTTATTTGAATGAGTAATTAGATAAGTAAGATTTTTCTCTAGTTTTTATAGTTAACCGAGTCTTGTCTTAAAAATAATTTTGCTAAACAAATAGAACAAGAGAAGCTCTAAATAATGACGTGGGTGATATTTAATTGTCTTAAGAATTTAGCCTTGGAGATACTCAACCCCATAGATATAATGATAAACTTGATGACACTCTTAAAATAATTTATTCAAAGGAACCGACGTTTACCGATAATTGAGATGCATGACCAAATTTGACCTATTGATTAAAGTACGATATAGCTTTATGCATGTCCGCATCATTGTCGTACTCTATGGTATACTAACGACTCCACTGGGGTACAAACAATCCGTATAGATAAAACTCTTGAATTTCGGATGTGAGTTGATTAAACATTCGTCGCAACAATGTTATAATAGGTAAAAGTTTTAGCATTCTCGTGGGTTTGCGTTGCCAGCAAAAGTTGGAATACTATGATTTAACGAGTATCCAACTCTTGTTAGCCTCGCCCAACATGCCGGATATCCATGGGATACCCGAATCCCTGGATAAAATTCCATTCCACCCCTAAGAGCATCTTTACTCGGCCACCCCATACGACATCCGACTTTGCCCTTTTTTGGCCCGTATGGGGGCCGCTGGACTGGATGTCTTTATGGGGACAGCTGCACCCCCCTTATGCCCCCCTAAACATTTTTTTGAAAAATATAATTTTTTTAATCAAATTAAACATAAATTCAATATAATAATTAAACAACTTCAGCAAAGCAAACAAATAATTTAACAAATTCTGAATCATAATTTCAAACAGATAAATAAACTAGGCGGACCCTTTGAGCATCCACAAATGCTTCACCAAATCATCTTGTACTTGGTGATGAGTACTTGTGTCTCGAAATTCTTGATGCCTGGTGAGGAAAGAACCAAACATAGTCGGTACTTGCTGATCAACATTTGCAAGAGGACCCTGGCGATAATACGATTCAGCTTTAAACACTAGAGTATCCCGCTAGCTCTCAATGATCATAATGTGGAAGATCACACATGCAGTCATGACCTCCCACATCCGATCTTACAACCAGATAACAACAGGGTACTAGACAATGGCAAATCGAGCTTGTAGATGCCCGCTCCACGTCCTTCCTGCAAGCCTCCTGTTGTGTCGCAAACCAATTTTCCCCTTCCATACCCAGTGCATACAGTCGATGCTTACAATCATCCCTGGAAACCCTCTCTATGCATTATGTGCCATGATCTGAGTTGTGTCTTCTATATGTGGTGTTCTCGGGTACTTCTTTCCAAACACTGCCACTATTGCCCTACGAAACCTGTAGATGCAATCAATGGTTGTGAACTCGGCCATGCGCAGGTAGTCATCATGTGTATCTGCAGGAGCTCCATATGCAAGCATCTGGAGGGCAACTGTGCATTTCTAAATTATGGAGAAACCAAGCAAGCTGACGACACCTCTCTTCAGTTTAAAGTATTCGTCGAACTCCCTCAAATTATCGACAATCTTTAGGAAGAGCTTCCTGCTCATCCTAAAACGGTGCCGAAATATCACATCACCGTGTAATGGATCATTGACGAAGTAGTCGGCGTACAACATGCAGTAGCCTTTTATCCTCTGACTCTGCTTGCTCTTGCGGCGCCCTGGTCTGGAACCTCCAACAGCCGGCTTTTTATCATCGGCAATCATGCCCAGGAGGGCAGTGAGGATCCACAGATGATCGTCGCCAACGGCGTTTCTCGCGGTCATCATCCATCAGAGCGGCAAGCCTCTCCTCCTCGCTCGAATCCATAACCTTGGCAAACCGCTAAACATCTAGCATGCAAGGTGGGCTTGGAGCTTCCAGGGAGGCCGCACGACAGCGAGACAGGGCGGTGCGGTAGGGGATTTGTACCTGCAGCGGAGAGGGGTGATTGCGGCGGTGAACTGGGGGAGGAGGTGGCTGGTGCGCGGTGGAAAGGACGAGATGGGAGATTTTCTGTTTGGCTCGCTGGTACGGTTGGCCCACTCCCCTGCAACCCCCCCCCCCCCCCCCTTCCTTCGAGGTTAGTTTCGGCCTAGGGGCGCCGAATGATAAGTTGGGCCACGCCAGCACCACATTGGAAGTAGGGGTGTGGCTGGGCAAGAATTTCGGCGCCGAGCGCCCCCATAGGCCGCTTGAAGGGGAGGAAAGGGCCTTTGGGGTGGCCGGGTAGAGATGCTCTAAGCTCCCTTGCGAGCCGCTAATTTCCCTATCCGGCGTTTAGGGTGTATAGGGACTCCAAAGGCATCCAAAATGAGAAAGCTGCCGAAGCATCCTGACAAGTGGAGCTGATCAGGGTCTAATCACAACCGCCTATTTCCCTCCCAATTGAGTGTAGTTCTGTTTTTTTATACCAGCGTGCAATTCCTTTGGGAAAGCATAGACGCACTCCTGATCTGCATAGTGGACTATGGACTTGTGACCCATGAAATTCAGCCAACGTGAAAAGAGATTGACAGAATTTCTGGACTCGAATCAGCATTAGTATCAAACGAACTCCAAAAGAATCCGCAGATGAATCCTTTTATGCAACAATGTTAGGAAGAAATTGATGATCCAAAATACGAAAATCTTTTACTCCGTATATGCATTCATTGGAGAGCCATTAAGCATTTCTTAAATCCACACGATGTGAGAAAAATTACTAGACATGAGAATGTAATGATAAATATGTGTAGGCTCTGCATCAATAACATATTTTGGCATCATAGTAATTAGATAGCAAGGTCGGACAGGCAAGTAGTGTCACTACACAATATTGCAAAACCATAAAGGTTACATACGAGACAGAAGAGCCATGATGGGACTGAAATTTGAATCAGAAGGCACGATTGACCTACCCTGGTCACACATGCCGGACATGAAGAACAAAAGGAATTATAATATTCAGCCATTGTCAATCTAGTAGGTCTGAAAGAACGGAGCACCGTTACTCCATAAGGCTTCACAATCGTGTTGGGATGAACAGAACGACGATAAAGCAAGCTCACCCCCCAGTCTGATTGCCCAGTCCTAATTGTGCGACTTCTGCCTTTATAATGGCCTCTACAGCTGCAAATAAAATGAATGAGGTTAGGCCACTTTACAGATTTCACAGTACCAAACATTGCAATCTGATTTTGAATTTGAGAGGCGATTTTCTATGCATGGTGGTAGCTACACACCCTTACATTTTATCTTGTATACATGATTTCCAAGTCATTTATTCCCATTTTATCATGTTTTCATAGTAGAACACATATTTCTGGTGAACAAAAGTGGTTTTAGAATTTTGGTTTGAATTTATTTTTGTAAAAGTCATCTCATGCGTTGACTTTTGGTTTGCCGAGTTGACTTTTGGGAAAAAATACCAAAATTATTCAAAACAGATAATTGAAACCACTTTTCTACACTAGAAATGTGTGTTCTATAACAAAAATAGGCTAAAATAGGTTCATTTCTCTTGGATCGATGGGATGTGCAATTGGGTGTCACTACCACCCATGACACTGAGTTATTTTCGTTTGAATTTACACACTACAAAGGTGTCAAATGTGACCCTTAATACAAAATGTTTGTAACACTGGGCAAGACCAAACAGAAGGAGATCAACTGTGAAGAGCCTCAATTGAGATGATTTAACAGCAGATAAAACTATTGTTTGTAAATGGTTTCTAGAAGCTGAGACTATCAGTCCTACCATTCCAAAATTACTTGTATAGCTAGAACACATCCAAAATCCAGATGATGCTCGCTGAAGAAAGAAAATGCTGGAAAATTTTACTTGGCATCTAAGTTGAGACTTAAGAGATATGACCCAGAGAATAGTCTATTGTACTTACTGCAGGTTCTTTTTCTTATGCTTATGCATGACCAAATATGAAATGACCCCAAGGCTCTCCACTTCAGGGTTGATACCGTAGCACCAAGAGCCTTTATAATAATCCCTCCGGTCCATATTAATGGCATCATCTTTGTCTAGATACGGATGCATCTAGTCTAAATACTTAACTAAATACATACAAATCTAGATAAATTTGAGGCCATTAATATGGACCGGAGGGAGTAGATTAAATATCAAAATGGACTCTCATTATAATTTATTTTTAGGGTACACATATGCCTATGCGAGGTGTTTCCAATTTGCCAGATGAAAGCATCCCTTATAATTCTTAGCAGGTTAAGGGAAATAGCAGTTCCTATGAAGAAATCCTCAACAGAAAGGATGTGCACGATGGAATTGCAAAAGTGGCCTTCATAGATCTTTTGTTCCACCGTTTTCTATAAAGTTACAAAATACTAAATATACCTTCCAGAGAACCATCCTAAATATTAGTGACCACATGAAAGGAAATAATACAATCCATGAGCGAGTATCAGGATGCAATGATTATCTTAGTCCCACACCTACTTGTCATGGATTCTGTAAACAAATGGAATTCAAACTCATCAACTCGGTAAACAGTTAGCTCTATTGCAATTTGGGAAATGCAAAAGATTGAAAATAAAATCAGTTCTCCAGTTCAAGAAAACTAGAAAGAAATGGAAGATTTCTTTTGAGAATTAGTTTAAACGGTACACCAAAATGGTTCCCAAGTCTGAACCGATTCATCAAAGGAAGGGACCCATGAACAGTAACAGACTCATTAATGGCATTGTCCAAACCTCATCTTGAAAGTTAACTGGTGTAATAAGCATTTGAGCTTTCACCCATATTTTCCATGATATGTTTATGGAAGCAAAATGTATCCTAATGAACAAAAAATTGGATATGTAGTTGGCATGTATGGCACATTCACATGATATGCATGTCAACACTAGTTTGTGTGCAATCAAACTCCATTCAAATCATAGAGATGCATTGAAAGAACATAGATGCTAACGAAGGCAAGAACAAGATCATAAAGAAGCACGACCTCACCTGACAATCATCACATAAAAGGAGAAGCTGATTTGAGCTTATATGGAACAATCAGTAGGCTCTGCTCAGGATACTGGAAGTCTGACAACAGCTTGCCCTCAATGTCAGCATGAACCAGGCGGCTAAAGTTGGAGACCAGCACACCACCCTCCTGTAACTACCTCGGACCCTACGCTCTAAGTTCAAGCCTGGATGAAGCGGAAGTGGTTAAAATAGTACAGCGGGGGCCCAGAGGACCGCCCACGTGTAGACTCGTCGGCCGTCCTAACCACTTCAAGACATCGGGACAAGAGCGAGCGGCGTAGGCAACAGGCGAAGAGATCAAATACATACACAAGTGATTATGTATGCAAGCTACCATACAACATTTTTCAGAGCCATTCCATCTAAAAGAAATAGAAATATTGCAACGCCATATGGCAAGATCCAAATATCCTAGATAGAGATAATAGTTTAGGATAGCTCCTCATACATCAAACATCGGAGTATCAGGCGGAAGCGGAAAACAAGATCCGAGTACGGATAAGAAGCAAATCGGCATAAGATGCCACATAAATAAACACATCCCGCCCACAGATCTCACGGATCCCCATCCCCGGAATCTCTACACCGCGTGATCGTTGCCAACATCATCTGTCTCCTCCACCCAGTATCCATCTTGCGAATACACCTGTTCATCTGAATTAAACAATTTATCGTGTGAGACCCTAGGGGTACTTAGAAAGTCTTTATGCATCTAAAGGGGACATATACCTGGGATGACGCAATTGCAGCAAAAGATAAAACTAACAAGCCTATAGATACTCGCTAACCATCCGCCTAACCAATGATAGACGGATGTCCGTTAATTAGGAACAACAGTTATAACAGTATAAAGTAACAGATCCATCCTCCTTCTCGCTTACCAACGAGAAAGCGGACAAACAACCCAACCGTTGGCAGTTTTATTAACCATTCCATGAGTATTGCACTATTTACTAGGCAGGTATTTAGTCAAATTAAAAGCGGTACTTTAGCTATACTTGTCTATGATCGAGAAACTGTGCTCCAAGTCGTCCATAACCGCGGACACGGCTTTCAGAAAGATTTACCCTGCAGGGGTGCACAAATAGCAACACACACTCGATCAACCTCGAAAAAACCAAATCAAAACCCAACGAGGCATTCACGACAAAGCGATCACAGGATTCAGAAATATTTCAGGGGGCCACCCCACTAAGCTACCCGCAACGAAGTTGGCCGGCTCCGGAACGGACCCAGGGTTTGCGACGACGGCTGTAAACGACTGGGAACCCGAAAGTGTGACTGGGCTTGTCGATACCGCGAAAACGTGGCGCGACCCAAAACAGTACAGGTGCTCCACGCACAATCTTAAATAAAACAGTAAAGCATGGCATAAGTACAGGATAGTAAAAAAGCCCCAAACTACTTTGTGGCCCCAAGAAATAAAAATGAATCAAGCTCTGGCTCAGGGGGGTCCACGGCCTCCCGGATGTGGATAGTGCGAATAGTCAAGGAACAGGAATCAAGTACTCGGGGTCCATCGGTGCCTCTTCCATTAGTTATCCCATTACTACTCAGGTTAAGTTGTTTAGGTACCTCGTTATCCATCAGACACTCACATACCCTACACATGATGTTCTACGACTCGCATGGCTCAAACAACTCCTGTAGTAATGGCTCATGGGATGGAGGAACAAGCTTCGGTGGGGTTTAAAATTAAAGGTTATGCGGTACTTGGGATTCAATTTAATGCAATCGCGACTCAGTGATGCAAGAATAAGATAGAAGCAATAGGTACTATATGTATGCAAGCATGTGGTAGTGCTTTCCTGGCAGCTCAGTTGAAGCGAGAGACGGATCTTGGTAGTACTCCTGGGATTCCTGATATTTCCCCTGCTCGGCGTCTATTCGAAGAAGAACCAAACAAACAAGGGCCAACATAAATACAGTGCACAATCATATGAATTAAAATGCGACAAGCAAACAAGCATGCCATGATGAATGATGCACAAATTTCATGGCAATAATGTAGCATGGCAAGGGTGAGGTGTGGGGATGAGAATAAATCATTTTATTAATTATTTGGTCAAGTTTTATTGCCATAAACAGTTCTGATTTTTAATAATGACATGATACATGCTTCAATTCATAACATGGAATGCATAGACAGAACGGGCTTGTCGCGCTGATCGATTTAGGCATATTATTTGTTAAATTTAGAGTTATAGATCTAAAGTTATTAATTAATTGAGAAAAGGAAAATTTAATGCAAAATTAATTATCTCGAAAATTTAAAGTGCTCAAATAATATTTTGAATGGCATATTTGAATTCCTCACATTTTTCTGATTCAGAAAGATATGTTATTTGTATTACTTGGAATTACAATTTAAAAGTTATTAAAAACAAAATTTAAATCATATTAAAACATTTCTGGAAAACATTTTATTTAAACAGAAAAACATACAGACTTTTTATACCCAGAGACAGCTAGCCACAGGGGGGTGACATGTGGGTCAGCCGCTGACTCAGCACGGTGGGACGCAGCGGGCTACGCGGGCTTTTCTCACCGCGGAGCTGTCTAGCCCGAGGGACAGACAAGTGGGTCCCGCGGCATGACGGTACCACGCGCCAGTGGCTGGGCGAGCAGATGCCACGCGGCAGAGACAGGGACCGCGGGTTGAGAACCCCAAACTCGCGGTACCTTTTTGTAAAATTGCCACTGAGGCTGACAGGTGGGGTCGGAGGGAGCGCGGGTTTAGCTGCCAAAAAGGTGGGGGGTTATCTGCAAGATTGCCATCTGATACTGTTTTTCTTCCAGACGTTTACTGACGGAACTATCGGCGATAGTGCGCGCGGCGCAGCGGGGATCGAACTCGCGACCGATCTCTTGCGCGCAGGCGACGGCGACCAACGCGGCTCAGAGGGGTTGCTGGTAGGGGAGGGCTGCGCGGCTAGATGTATCTCTGCAACACCACGGTGTGGAAACCGACCGCGAACGCCGGCGCGCAGAGGGCGTTCGACGGAACGATCGATGCGACCAGGAAACGACGACGACTGTGAGGATGTCTGGGAGTATCGGGAGCTCACCGCGAGGTTGTCGGTGGGGATGGTTCGGCCGGAAACACATGGGATCGGCGGCGATGCAGACAGCCGGCGATTAGGGTTTCCTTGTCGGCCTCGTCGGCGTACAGCGGTCATAGGCCTCCTCCTCCTCGCTGTTGTGTACGGGGCGACGCAGGGGTCCGCACTGAGCTTCCTCGACAACCACACGCAACGCCCGCCTACTGATCTCGAGGATGGTGGTGGATACCGACGGTGGCCAGCGATGAAAAGGAGTGGAGGCAGGGGGAGAAGGGAGGGAGCTGCGGCGCGGGGCCTGGGGCAGATGAAGGCAGAGGAGAAACGAGGGGGAGGTAGATAAGGATGGGGCGGGAGGGGGTGCTGCACATGGGGAGGCTCGGGTAGAGGTAAAGGTGGCTTCGGCCACCTTTTCTTGCCCTCGAGCACGTGCTCGGCAGGGGTGCAGGGGCTGCAGGTGGAGTCAGGGCGAGGCCAAGGACGGCTGGCTCGGGTGTGGGGCCTGCCTGGTAGGGAGAGAGGGAGAGGAGAGGAAGAGGGGAGGCTCGGCATGGAGCTAGGGTTGGGCTCGGCTAGGGTTAGGAGGGAGGGGTGGTTCGGCTTAGAGTAGGGAGTAGCTGGCATGGGGGGGTGGTCGAGCTGGTAAGGCTCGGCATGGTGGGGTAGAAGGGATGGGGTGGTGGCTCGGGTTAGAGAGAAAAGGAGATGAAGGCTTAGGGTTTTGAGAGAGAGATTAGAGAGAGAGGCTAGGGTGAGTGGGTTGGTTATGGTGGATAAGAGGGGTAGGGTTTAGGGATCTAGCATGATCCAACTAGATCAAGCAAGAAGGGGAGGTGAGATGGAGAGGTAGGGTAGGGCTAGGGTTTTATCTCACATGATCATGCATGGGAGCATACACATGTGAGGGTGATGATCTTGTGAGCACATGGTAAGGAGAGAACAACCAAGACGGTGAGGGTTTAGAGAGAAGAAGAGCTCAAAAGAGAAGATCCACTCAAAAACCAAGTATAACCCAAAAGAATAGAATGGTGGTGATTGTTGCATGGCCCATGCATGAGCATTAAATGCCATGTCTAATCTTGTGAAACAAAATACTAATCATGGCACCTATACACATGCATTCCAAAATATGGAGTAAGGCCAAGCTAAAGGAATTAGAAAGATGTTCCAAGTGGAGTAGATGGAGATGCCCAAATTTGTATATAATTTGGACGTGCTAGTGTGTATATTCCACTAGGTACATATTATCCTCAAAATATTCCAACATGAACAAATATTCCAAAACCACGCATATGGAAGCTAGAAGAAGGATTTCACTCACATAGAATGCAAAGGTGGCCATGTGGCTCCACATATTAATAATGTGAAAACAACATGGTGCATATATGAGATCATGTGTAAATAGAAGTGGATCCATCCCAACCCACATGAGCTAGATTTAAAAGTCAATGGAACCATGTAAAAGCTCATGGATAATTAGGGTGGTGGAATTATAAGGTGGTGACAAGGAAAAGGTGGTGGAGTTGAATAAAAGATATGCCCTCAACTCAACTTGGGCATCAAGTATTTATCAAGAACCAAATACAATATATCAAGAGCCAAATAAAATTACTAATGCATATGAGATAAGAACCAAATGAAAAAGGTTTTATATGATGCTCAAATGCAAGGTGGCATGATGACATGAGCATGATATAATTATGATGCAACAATTATTTGTAGGAAGTATCAATTATATTACTAGACCATGTAGCATTACATATGTTAGACAGATGGGATGCTACAACTCTTCCCCACTAAACAGGAATCTCGCCCTGAGATTCTAGGAAGAAGAACACACGAAGAGGGTAGGATACTTGGCACGGAGCTCATCCTCGCGTTCCCAAGTGGCTTCATCAACAGAATGGTGCGACCACTGCACCTTGCAGAACTTGATGGACTTGTTGCAAGTCCTTCTTTCTGCGACTTCTAGGATTTTTGTGGGGTGTTCTTGATAAGATAAATCTTCTTGGAGATTGATGAGTTCATGGTCCACGGTCCTGCCGGGATCCTTGAAGCACTTCTTGAGTTGAGAGATATGGAAACATCATGGACCTTGAGTTTTTCAGGGAGCTCAAGAGCATAAGCGACTTCTCCTCTTCTTCCACGAACTTTGAAAGGACCGATGTATCTAGAAGCCAGCTTTCCTTTGATACCAAAACGGTGTGTGCCTCTCATGGGAGTGACACGAAGGTAAACGAGATCACCAGGGACATACTCCATGTCCGTGTGCTTTCTGTCATAGTTGCTCTTCTGGCGACTTTGAGCAACCTTCAGATTTTCAAGAATGATGTCAACCTTCTCCTCCGCTTGAATTACAATGTCGGGGCCAAACAATGTTCTTTCACCGGCGCCCGACCAACCAATCGGAGTTCTGCATTTGCGTCCATAGAGAACCTCAAATGGTGCCATTTTTAGACTTTTCTAGAAGCTGTTGTTGTAAGAGAATTCAGCATAAGGAAGGCATTCTTCCCACTTCATGCCGAAAGAGATAACGCAAGCACGGAGCATATCTTCCAGAATCTGATTGATCCTTTCAACTTGTCCTTGCGACTAAGGGTGGTAAGCTGTGCTGAAGTTCAATTTTGTTCCCAAAGCATTTTGGAAACTGCCCTAGAACTTGGAAGTGAAGATGCTTCCACGGTCTGAGCTGATCTCAAGAGGAACCCCATACAGAGAGACAATTATGTTGATATAGAGCTCAGCCAACTGAATTGCAGAAATTGTTTCCTTGACGGGAAAGAAGTGAGACACTTTAGAAAGCCTGTCGATGACAACAAAGATTGCATTGTTGCCCTTCTGCGGCCTTGGAAAACCAGTTATGAAATTCATCTCTACTTTCTCCCATTTCCATTCCGGAGGCTTCAATGGCTGTAGAAGACCGAAAGGTTTCTGATGGACAGCTTTAACTCTACGGCAGACATCACACTCCGAGACATACTTGGCACAACATTGTTTCAACCCAGGCCACCAATATTGTGTTTTCAAGTCTATGTACATCTTAGTGCTGCCAGGGTGGATAGAAAGAACAGAATCATGCGCCTCCTTAAGAACTTGCTCTCTCAAACCCGGTTCATTCGGAACGAACATCCGATGTTCGAAGAATAGAGCTCCTTGATCATCGACGTGGAAGGACTCGTACCTCGGCAGCTGAATGTTGGAGATGATGTTTTTGGTGTAAGCATCACCTCGCTGACTATCACGAATCTTTTCTTCCAAGAGAGGGGTTGCCAGAAGATTCAGAAGATACCCTTGATCCACAATTTCAAGGTTGAGTTGGCGGAATTCCTCGCACAAGAGAGGCTGTTGTTCTTCCACCATGAGGTTGCTGACATAAGCTTTTCGGCTGAGAGCATCGGCCATCGCATTAGCTTTGCCCGGAGTGTAGTTGATGGTCAAATCGAAATCATTAATTGCTTCAATCCACCTTCTCTGACGAAGGTTGAGATCAGGTTGTGTGAATATATACTTCAGACTCTTGTGATCAGAAAAGATCTCACAACGGTTGCCGAGCAAGTAATGCCTCCATACTTTCAAAGCAAAGACAACTGCTGCGAGTTCGAGGTCATGTGTAGGATAGTTGATCTCATGCGTCTTCAATTGTCGAGAGGCATAAGCAACAACTTGTTTTTTCTTGCATAAGGACCGCGCCCAATCCTTGCAATGAGGCATCACAGAATATCTGGAAAGGCTTTGATGTATCTGGAGGAATCAAGACTGGTGTGGAAGTGAGCTTCTCTTTGAGTGTTTCAAAGCTTGCTTGACATGCAGGAGACCAAAGGTATTTCTTGCCTTTCTTGAGAAGATCGGTAAAAGGCTTCGCAATCTTCGAGAAGTTCTGAATGAAGTGATGACAGTAACTAGCCAAACCAAGGAAACTCCGGACTTCTTTGACATTTTTGGGAGGAAGCCAGTCAACAATTGTCCGAACAGTTTCTGGGTTGACGACAATGCCCTTGGCAGAGATGACGTGACCCAGATAGGTGACTTTAGGCAGCCAGAACTCACACTTGGAGAACTTTGCATATAGGCGGTTCTCATGAAGCTTGTTTAGGACACACCGAAGGTGTTCTTCATGTTCTTCCTTTGACTTAGAATAGACTAGGATGTCATCCAGATAGACCACAATGAACTTATCAAGATACTCCATGAAAACCGAGTTCATAAGCCTCGAGAAGGTGGCAGGTGCGTTGGTGAGACCGAAAGACATGACCGTGTACTCGTATAGGCCATAGCGGGTGGTGAAAGTTGTTTTGGGAACATCTTCCTTGCGGATCTTGATTTGATGATATCCACTTCTCAAGTCAAGCTTAGAGAAAACCACAGCTCCAGCTAGCTGATCGAAGAGATCATTAATCCGCGGAAGGGGATAATTATTTTTGATGGTTTTAGCATTGAGAGCCCGATAGTCAACACAGAGTCTACCAGTCTTGTCTCGCTTCTTCACAAGGATGGTTGGGCTACCCCAAGAAGAACTACTGTGCTGAATGAAACCCAACTTCTTTTGTTCATCAAGCTGACATTTGAGTTCAGCCAACTCAGCAGGACCCATTTTATAAGGCCGCTTGGAGATAGGAGCGGTTCCAGGTTCAAGCTCAATCACAAACTCGACCTCACGATCAGGAGGCATACCCAGCAACTCTTCAGGAAAAACATCTGGGAACTCACAGACCACCGGAACACTCTGAATAGCCTCCATAGCATCATCATTCAGAGCCGCCAAAGAGAAAAGCTGAATTGCAGGAGTCAGACTTGGAGAATAGACTATATGACCTTCAGGAATTTTTAGAGAAACCGAGCGTTCAGCACAATCAATCACAGCTGCATTTGCTGTTAACCAATCCATGCCCAAGATAACATCAATGTCAGAATTGCCCAGAATAATTAAGGAAGCCGGGAACGAAGAACCACCAATCTCAATTTGATTGCCATGGCTGATTTTAGAAGCCCTCATGTTTGATCCAGGAGATTGCACCATGAGGCGAGTTGGTAAAGCATCAGAAGGTAACCCATTACTCTCCGCAAATTTGTATGACACGAATGAATGTGATGCACCAGAATCAAATAAAACTCGTGCAGGAACTAAGTTAACAGGAAGCATACCCATCACAACTCCAAATGCATGCTCAGCTTGAGTGACGTTGACACAGTTGGCACGAGAAACCGTAGACCCGGGCTTAGTGTTGATGTTGAGAGCCCGCGGTGGAGGTGCACGAACCATAGAAGAACTTGCCGCAGGTCTTGGAGGTGGTGGTGGAAGAGCTTTGTTGTTCATTGGACAACTCCAGCGTTGATGCCCAGTGTTTCCACAAGTGTAGCAAGCACCAGGTGGACGTGGAGCAGCGTAGCTAGGGACTCCGCCAGGCGCTCCAGGGTAGTTGTGGTTGTAGCCCCTAGGAGCCGCGGTGAAGGAGTTTGGTGGCCTTGTCGCGTAGCTTGACGGTCTTGGTGGAACCGGGAGTGACGGTGGGGTGTTAGGAACCCACACGCGGCGCTTAGAAGGAGCTATCATAGCTGAAGAGCTTGCTGCATCGCGGCTGTGTTTCTTGGACTCCTCAAACACTTGCCTAGTTGCTTCTTCCTGTAGAGCTGTATGTTGGAGTTCTAGAAAAGACCCCGGCCTTGCATGAGTGATTGCATATTTGATGGATGCATTGAGTCCTTGCCTGAACCTCTTTTGCTTCTTCTTGTCATCAGAGATCTCATCGCCACCATACCGAGAAAGGTTCATGAAGTTTCTGATATAGGTATTGACATTGTCATTGCTTCGGTGGGGTTTAAAAGTAAAGGCTATGCAGTACTTGGGATTCAATTTAATGCAATCGCGACTCAATGATGCAAGAATAAGATAGAAGCAATAGGTACTATATGTATGCAAGCATGTGGTAGTGCTTGCCTGGTAGCTCAGTTGAAGCGAGAGACGGATCTTGGTAGTACTCCTGGGATTCCTGATATTTCCCCTGCTCGGCGTCTATTCGAAGAAGAACCAAACAAACAAGGGCCAACATAAATACAGTGCACAATCGTATGAATTAAAATGCGACAAGCAAACAAGCATGCCATGATGAATGATGCACAAATTTCATGGCAATAATGTAGCATGGCAAGGGTGAGGTGTGGGGATGAGAATAAATCATTTTATTAATTATTTGGTCAAGTTTTATTGCCATAAACAGTTCTAATTTTTAATAATGACATGATGCATGCTTCAATTCATAACATGGAATGCATAGACAGAACGGGCTTGTCACGCTGATCGATTTAGGCATATTATTTGTTAAATTTGGAGTTACAGATCTAAAGTTATTAATTAATTGAGAAAAGGAAAATTTAATGCAAATTTAATTATCTCGAAAATTTAAAGTGCTCAAATAATATTTTGAATGGCATATTTGAATTCCTCACATTTTTCTGATTCAGAAATATATGTTATTTGTATTACTTGGAATTACAATTTAAAAGTTATTAAAAACAGAATTTAAATCATATTAAAACATTTCTGGAAAACATTTTATTTAAACAGAAAAACATACAGACTTTTTATACCCAGAGACAGCTAGCCACAGTGGGTGACATGTGGGCCAGCCGCTGACTCAGCACGGTGGGACGCAACGGGCTACGCGAGCTTTTCTCACCGCGGAGCTGTCTAGCCCGAGGGATAGACAGGTGGGTCCCACGGCATGACGGGCCCACGCGCCAGTGGTTGGGCGAGCAGATGCCACGCGGCAGAGATAGGGACCGCAGGTTGAGAACCCCAAACTCGCGGTACCTTTTTGTAAAATTGCCACTGAGGCTGACAGGTGGGGTCGGAGGGAGCGCGGGTTTAGCTGCCAAAAATATGGGGGGTTATCTGTAAGATTGCCATCTGATACTGTCTTTCTTCTACTGACGGAACTGTCAGCGATAGTGCGCGCGGCGCAGCGGGGACCGAACTCACGACCGATCTCTCGCGCGCAGGCGACGGCGACCAACGCGGCTCGGAGGGGTTGCTGGTAGGGGAGGGCTGCGCGGCTAGATGTATCTCTGCGACGCCACGGTGTGGAAACCGACCGCGAACGCCGGCGCGCAGAGGGCGTTCGACGGAATGATCGACGCGACCAGGAAACGACGGCGACTGTGAGGATGTCTGGGAGTATCGGGAGCTCACCGCGAGGTTGTCGGTGGGGATGGTTCGGCCGGAAACACATGGGATCAGCGGCGATGCAGACAACCAGCGATTAGGGTTTCCTTGTCGGCCTCGTCGGCGTACAGCGGTCCTAGGCCTCCTCCTTCTCGCTGCTATGTACGGGGCGACGTAGGGGTCCGCGCTGAGCTTCCTCAACAACCACACGCCACGCCCGCCTACTGATCTCGAGGATGGTGGTGGATACCGACGGTGGCCGGCGATGAAAAGGAGTGGAGGCAGGGAGAGAAGGGAGGGAGCTGCGGCGCGGGGCCTGGGCAGATGAAGGCAGCGGAGAAACGAGGGGGAGGTAGATAAGGATGGGGCAGGAGGGGGTGCTGCACATGGGGAGGCTCGGGTGGAGGTAAAGGTGGCTTCGGCCACCTTTTCTTGCCCTCGAGCACGTGCTCGGCCGGCTCGACAGGGGTGCAGGGGCTGCAGGTGGGGTCAGGGCGAGGCCAAGGAGGGCTGGCTCGGGTGTGGGGCCTGCCTGGCAGGGAGAGAGGGAGAGGAGAGGAAGAGGGGAGGCTCGACATGGAGCTAGGGTTGGGCTCGACTAGGGTTAGGGGGAGGGGGTGGTTCGGCTTAGAGTAGGGAGTAGCTGGCATGGGGGGGTGGTCGAGCCAGTAAGGCTCGGCATGGTGGGGTAGAAGGGATGGGGTGGTGGCTCTGGTTAGAGAGAAAAGGAGATGTGGGCTTAGGGTTTTGAGAGAGAGATTAGAGAGAGAGGCTAGGGTGAGTGGGTTGGTTATGGTGGATAAGAGGGGTAGGGGTTAGGGATCTAGCATGATCCAACTAGATCAAGCAAGAAGGGGAGGTGAGATGGAGAGGTAGGGTAGGGCTAGGGTTTGATCTCACATGATCATGCATGGGAGCATACACATGTGAGGGTGATGATCTTGTGAGCACATGGTAAGGAGAGAACAATCAAGATGGTGAGGGTTTAGAGAGAAGAAGAGCTCAAAAGAGAAGATCCACTCGAAAACCAAGTATAACCCAAAAGAATAGAATGGTGGTGATTGTTGCATGGCCCATGCATGAGCATTAAATGCCATGTCTAATCTTGTGAAACAAAATAATAATCATGGCATTTATACACATGCATTCCAAAATATGAAGTAAGGCCAAGCTAAAGGAATTAGAAAGATGTTCCAAGTGGAGTAGATGGAGATGCCCAAATTTGTATATAATTTGGACATGCTAGTGTGTATATTCCACTAGGTACATATTATCCTCAAAATATTCCAACATGAACAAATATTCGAAAACCACCCATATGGAAGCTAGAAGAAGGATTTCACTCACATAGCATGCAAAGGTGTCCATGTGGCACCACATATTAATAATGTGAAAACATCATGGTACATATATGAGAGCATGTGTAAATAGAAGTGGATCCATCTCAACCCACGTGAGCTAGATTTAAAAGTCAAAGGAACCATGTAAAAGCTCATGGATAATTAGGATAGTGGAATTATAAGGTGGTGACAAAGAAAAGGTAGTGTAGTTGAATAAAAGATATGCCCCCAACTCAACTTGGGTATCAAGTATTTATGAAGAACCAAATACAATATATCAAGAGACAAATAAAATTACTAATGCATATGAGATAAGAACCAAATGAAAAAGGTTTTATGTAATGCTTAAATACAATGTGGCATGATGATATGAACATGATATAATTATGATACAATAATTATATGTAGAAAGTATCAATTATATTAATAGCATTGTAACATTACATATGTTAGACAGATGGGATTCTTCGCCTCCTTACTCACAACTACCGCCGATGCGAAATGGCGATGGGCAGCTGAAAGGCTCATCTCCACCACTGGTAATTTGACTCTGTACTTGAGTTCCCACACCTCGCTGTCATAGTCCTGGAGCATGCAGATATCAACCGTCGTCACGTCATCGCTGATGCTGGAGAGGCCGAGCTTGCCATCCATCTCAAACAAGGTTGCAGACGCAGGAACAGCCGGCGCAGACAGCCAGCGGAAGGACTCGGTGGTTGTGCTGAACACCATTATCATGTTGCTGCTGTTCTGCTTCTTCACTGGGTAAAAATGCAGCAGGACTGAGGGGCGGTCAGGCGCGGTGTTGACAATGCCCTCCCCCAGCGCTTTCTCTTCGGACGCCGACGCCGCTGGCCGGCCAATGGACCTCCCCTTCCCGGAACCCACCGTGAGGACGGAGTACGAAGCTTTATGGCCGGCACGAGGGTTCTTGGGCGGGCCTGTGCCGTACAGTATCCTGTACTCGCCGGAAGGGCGGTGGGGATAGAACCCCAGGAAGTGCGGGAAGAAGGGCTGGAGGACCCACTGCCTGGTGGACGGGTTGCAGACGTAGAAGTTGACCTGGCTGGGGGAGAGGATGAGGAGGCCGTCGCAGGAGGCCCTGACCTGGAGGCTGGGGTGGCGGAGCGTGGCGACGGGCGAGAGCGCGGTGGCGTGGGGGGCGACGGCGCGGAGGTCGTGGCGGGCGACCTGGATGCAGGAGGCGATGGGGAGGGAGGGCTGGAGGCGGTGGTGCGCGAGGAGGAAGTCGGAGTTGGACTTGAAGGTGAGGGCGCGGCGCCAGGAGCGGCAGACGGCGCGGCAGCGGAGGAGGGACCTCACTGGCAGGCGGGGAAGGATCTCCCAGATGATGATCTCCTCCGGGACTCCGCCGCGGTGCTGCGTGGCCGTGGCGGCCGCACTCGCAGTCTCCAGCGTCGCCGCCGGCCGGGGATTCATCTTGTTTCTAGGTTGAGTTGGTCCCAGTGAGACTGGGAGAAGAAGAGCTATCAACGGTGGCGGCGGCGGGGGGCTTTGGTGGCGATTTGGGCTTTCTCTTGGGCCTCGCTCTCTAGATGCAAATCCGGCCTCGCTCTCTAAAATGGTTGCATCATTTCGGGAATGTTCTCAAAAAAAATCCCCGGGAAAAAAATCATTTCTGCTAAAAAAAGTACTAGTACTAACCTTCAGTGTTGTCTCAAAAAAAAAAAACCTTCAGTGTTCGTCTCAAAAAAATAAAATCCAGTGTTAGTGATTTACCTCCTGCTCGCTAAAAAAGTTAACTGCTTTGAACTCAGCCAAGAAGGCTAATTGTACATGTGGAGTGACAAAAAAAACATTGATGAAAAAACAAGGTGTGAATACTTCTATTGTGTACATCTGTACCTGACTTCTGTTATTTACATCCCACGGCGAGTCTTCTATAAATTTCAGTAACAAAGAACATCTAAATCTATTTACAGATCTACAAAAAATGAAGAAACTAGATATGAAAAAAAATGGTGCAATTGCACTCTCTGCTCATCTCTTCTTCAGCAAAACCATCGCCACAAATGCGACAATCCTAAAGAACAGGCCATACATGAACAGAATCAAAATACAGAGCTTGTAGTTGTTAATATCGAAACCGCTCTTGAATAGCAAGCCGCAGCGAGTTATTAGCCAAACTCCAGGATACCTGCAAGGAAAAGAGTGGAGAATTAGCATGAAAATATAAGAAATAGAACCTTCTATGACGCGTTAATCTCGTGTCTTGGTGCAGTATTTAACAACAGATGTTCACGAGAAAGAAATAACCTTTTTGCGTTTACAATTATGAAGCCCTCTAGTGCCCACTTTGGAAAGCTCAACACCTTCAGAAATGTAGGGGTTGAACTTTGAGTAGATAACAATGTTAGAACCACTGGTATCAGTGCAGAACACTGCAAAAGAAAACCTCAACGTTAGTCTCTCTACATGTAACCAACCATCAGAAAAGGTTGCACGATATGATTAGTCAGCATGTTACATACCAGCTGCGCTGAGCCAGGACTGAAACAGATGGCAAAAGTGTATCCTATTCCAGTCACACAGTATACAAGTGCGAGGAGTATGACGTAGTTATCACCAATTGATGATCTCGGATTATTGAAGAAGTAAAACATGGAGAGGTAAATGATCGGCTTTAAGACCGTGCTAAAATGATCAACTGTGTCCCTGGCAAGAAAGTAGGCCAGTGTGCTCATCCCAGATTCTCTTTCCCTAAAGTATTGCAATCGTTCGAGTGAAAACGACCTCAACGCTGCAATCTTGCACAGAAGAGCTGCACCACAAATAGATAGTAAAATCAGTGAACTCTCCCATTTAGTATGGCGCAACACGGTTGTGTCTGAATAATTGAACTTACAAACGGCAATGATAGTGTAAATATAGCCAGGCATCCCAAATGTTGGGTCGCTGAGTTTCGCGATTGTCCCCAAGCAGATCCCAGCTAGACCTAGTATCAGGAAATCAACCCCAAGAAGTCTACCTTCACGCAACCGCTGTTTTGTAACTCTGTAATGAAATATATGAGGTAACAACTGATCAGAAAGCTATTCAAAAATTTCAGAAGAAGCTTGTAACTGTGAATAGTGAGCATACCTTCCCAGGTAGAACTTGTATTGTTTTAGAATTCCAGGTGTTCTTCTGCTGGACAGATCATTAGGCTTTGACAAACGGTTGTCAAGACGGTTGCGTTCTTCTGAAAAAGCGTTCCTAACCCCAGGGAGGCAATGAGGGGTTGATCCAGACAGCGAACGATCGGGACCAATCTGTGGGCTTTCTTCACCCATTGCCTTGAGATCATCTTTCATGTCATTTGGCACTTCGTAGCCCTTATACAACATCCAATGAACTGGTAAATGCTTCGCATTAATACCTGACTCAGGCTTCACAATGCCTTCAAGAATGTCAATGTAATGGTCTGGTGGGTTTACACGGTCAGGGACATGGATTCCAAGAGTTATGAAGAATTCCTCGATAGTCTTGACTGGACCATTGTAAACAATAAGGCCTCCTTTTGCAAGAAGTATCAAATCATCAAACATGTTGTACAGTGTATAGCTGAGAACATATAAGAAAATATATTAGAAACCTTTCAGAAATATCTGAGTTATCGCCAGAAATATTAGTTTTGAGAACAACCTCGGTTGGTGAACAACGGCGCAAATGTTCACGCCTTCAAGTGCCTCATGACGAAGAGCTTTGAGGAGCAGTTGAGATGAGGAACTGTCCAGGCCAGAGGTTGGTTCGTCCAGGATCAAAAGAGATGGCTCCATCACCATCTCGATCCCCACATTGACACGCTTCCTCTGCCCGCCAGAGATCCCACGCTTCTCCACCGTCCCAACCACCGAATTTCGGACCCCTTGAAGGTCTAGGGATTCTATAACCCTCTCTACAATGAGAACCCTGTCACGGTGTGACATTCTCGCAGGGAGCCTGAAGGGTTACAATAGAAACGCTCAGAAACTGATGAGATAATTACCGGAAGTGTATCTGATATAAAATGTATTACCTGCAATTTGCACTGAACCAAAGGTTCTCCTCCACAGTCAAGTTCCCATGAACAACGTCATCTTGAGGCACAAAGCCAATGATCTTCTTGTAAGAACGTATGTTTCCGTGCTTCCCGTTAACAAGGACTGAACCAGTCATATGATAACCGGTTACCTTCCCGGAGACAGCATTAAGGAATGTGGTCTTACCAGCTCCTGAGGGGCCCATGACAGCGGTGACACGGCCTGGCTGGAGTTCGCCTGTGACAGACCTCAGCAGCTTCTTCTTTCCAAGTGACAAGGTCAGGTTCTTGAACTCAACCTTGAGCAAAGGTCTAGTAATCTCCTTTTGTTGCTCCTTTACCATGTCAATCACTCCGGTGAAGGACATGTTCTTGTTTTCTTCCAGCCTGACCTTCTCCTTCTCTATCTCACCATACGCATACTTGAATATCTGAGTCTGAGTTGATCTGTGCTTGCCTTTCGGTGCGGGTTTTTCATTGGTAGCAACAATTTCTCCATCGCCGCTTATGTCCATAATAACCGAGGGCATGTCTTCAGATATCTCGCTTGTCCTCTGAGCTGCAAATATGGCAGAGTCTGACAGTTCTTGTGCCCTGACCGAACCCATCAGGCGCGTTTCCTGCACCCTATGGCTCTCGGGATCTAGCTGCTGTCGAAAGGATCTCCTGCGTGAAAATGTGCGAGACAGATGATCCTGCATGCCGTTTACATGCCTCTTTGCGATCTGTTTGGCAGCCTTCCATCCCTCGTGAGCTTTGAGCTGCTGCCGAGCCAGCTGAATCGCATTCTCCCTCGATTTCGCCTTCCTCCGTTCGCGAATGGTGAGGAACTGACCTGAGCAGTTGTATATGATCAAGAGCAACACGCCTATTGCACCCTGCATCAAGTAGCATGTCTGAATTTGGTACTCCTTGGTGTAAACACAGCGCTTGGTGCGCTGCGATCAGCTAAGCATATCAAATTATGATCATGGAAGCAAAATTGTTCCTATAGGTGGACGGTGAAAATACAATGCTACAAATGGGAGGTAAGCTAGCCAAATAGTGAAATGCTGAAAATAATATTACAGGATTTACCACTAAACAAGCGCCCAAAATGATGATGTTTTCATTCTCCTCGTTTTCCTTACATGAACCTTTTATGATGCAGTCTGAGATTTTAATCCAAAGTCAGCTTATCCCATGATAAGTACATTCATGGTATCATTGAAGATGAAACCGTGGTAAAGGCATGCTGATGGTGCTTACTCTGTTGTGTGGTGGAACCCAACTTGCAAAAATGCCTGCAGAAGCAGCAAACGAGAAACAACTTAAAGAAGATGCATACAGTATGTAAGATGAGATAGAGATGCCATAGGATTCGACCATTACCCAGGGCTACAATTAACTTTAGATGTTGTGGTTGGGCAGTGGTAACCAGCTGGACAGAAGACTTCTTCTGTGCTCCCGAAATCAGCCCATTTGTCAGCACCACCGCAGCCATTGGTCGAATTTAGAGTTATCTGGTACTCATATCTGTATGAATTTAGCAATTCAGTTACTGCATTTGTTTATCATGACACCCCAAATGCCAAAAAAAATTATACAAAGAAGATATCTTACGGATCACAAAGACCAGTGGTTTCGTTCATTGTGGCACGTGGACAGTACGCTCCCAACGGACAAGCTGTGTAGTGAGAGGAGAAAAGAAACTCGAGTCATTTCACAAGCTTATGTTTGATCTTGCTGCAAATGTTAAGGCATAATAATAAATTTCATGTGGATGGATGTTTCCGAAAGAACTCACGGAGCATGCAAGTGAGACCACGAGGACAGAAGAAGCCCTCGCAGCACGGCTGGCAGTTGGTATTCCTCAGCGGGATTGTGTCGTCGTCGTCGTTGCTGGGGACAGGGTTGGAACCAGCGGAGCAACCCCATCCTGGCTCACAACCCGGCGCCCAAGAGGACCGGCCACAGTTTATGTTTGTCTTGAGGAAGAGATTCTTGTTGCCCTTGGAGTCATACAGGCTCGTGAAGTAGAATTTGGCTTCTGCCGGCGTGCATAGACGCTGCGCCATATCACCTGAGTGCATCTTTATCACATCAGGCATAATAATGATAGTAACATTTTTTTTCTCATAACAAAGGGATATTTCAGTTTGCGGGAAGTTGAGATATTCTTTTCTCCCACAAAAATAAAATACTATGCGAAAATGTGAAATGAAAAAAGAAAGTCGGTTTTGTCAGACAAGGTCCTAAGTCAAGCAAGTGGCTAACACGTGACCACCGTAGAAATGATCAGCCAACATTGTTTGGAGTTGATCAAGTCAAACCCAATTGTATCAAAGTCACACTCAAGTAAGTATGATGTAACCAAAGAGAGAAATTGTAGTTTTGAGAACCCCACTTGTGAGCAGCCCACGACACCAGGTCTCTATCAGACAACTTCACCCTGCGAACAACATGCAGGGCGACAATTCAATTCCAAAGAAGACGTCCTCGTCTACATGCGGGTTGCTTCTAGGACACAAGTACTACGTTGTTATCTGGAAGTTTAACTTTAGAATGGAATTTTCTTTGCGGGCGAATTTGAAATGGATTTGTTCATAATTAAGTAAGATCGTTAGTGCGTATATATAGAAGTAGACTACTATTAAAAAATCTTGAGGCTAGCCTAGCCGGGTGCATTGGACAGGAGCAGTTGGACGTGTTCCAGTTGCAGGCAGCCCGGTCAGACGATGAAACGCGGTTGGCCGTCACTAGCGACTAGTACTAGTTTTAATCAGCGGACCCACGCCACCACCGTGGCAAAAGAGATGAAGCAAACCGGGTCAAGGGAAAGGAGGAACAGTGGTCAACCCGAGAACCAGCGAGGAAGCAATTCGACAAGCACATGATCTGCACGAATCAACTGAGCGGATAGGGGATTCCCGGGACGGGATGCGTGGGGCGGGGTTACCTCTGGTCTCGGCGAGGCACTGCTGCACGAATCCGAGGTTGGAGGTGTAGTTGAAGGCCTCGTTCCAGTCCTCCACCCTGATGATGAGGATCGTCGAGTGAAACAGAACCAGGACCAGTCAGCTCGGATCAAGCTCGTGTGCTACTACTGCAAGAGAATGGAGAGCAGAGCAAATCCGAGAAGGATGGGAGGAGTACTACTCACGGATCGGCGACGCAGAAGCTGAAGCTGTCGGCGATGGTCTTGGCGACGTCCTTGGTGAGCCCCGTGAGCTGGTCCTCGACGCCCCGCAGGTCCGGCGGGACCGGCGGGGGCTGCTGCTGCTGCTGCGCGGCGACACCGCCGGCGAAGAGCGCGAGCATGAGGAGGAGGAGGTGCGCGGGGAAGATGGTGGCCAGCCGCCGCCGATACCGCGAGGGCTTGGCATCGCGCATTCCGACAGCGAGCAGAGCAGGGAACGGAACGGAACGGAACTAGTCCAGTCTGTCCGTCCGGGAGAAGGGGATGGAGGGAGGGAAAGTGGAGACGGGGACAACATGTGGGGAAATGATGCGATTTAAACAAGCGGAACCCGGTGGGGGGCACGCGCGTACGTACACGGCGGCAGCATCCACGGTTTTGAAAATTCCAAGGAAGGAGCGCGTCGAGCCGTGTCTTCTCATGTCATGTGCGGGGGAGAGGGGGTTGATCCGATCCGGTGGAGGGGTTGGTGGTGGCGACAGCATGCTCTGCTTCTTGCTCTTTCCGGTCTTGGATCCGATCATGGACCGCTTCTCTTCTTGTGCCCACCGAGGAATTTTGCAATGCAGTGGTGTGTGCTGATAAATATCTTACTCAATATCTTTCTAGGATATTTTTTGTCTAAGCGAGAGACTGACCGTAGGTTAAGCAGTCATGATGTTCAGTGGGTGAGGTGGCTTCATGGTGCTCGAGTTGGCTTCCTCTTGGAGGAATGATGGTGTTTTTTTTCAAGGAAAAAACTACCCATACCACTTGCGATGAGAAGCAACTAACCCGTGGACTTGCGAGGAATTTTTTTATGCACTCTTGTGTGTTTTATCATTATTATCTTTGTAGGATATTTAATTTTGTATGCACTTTTATCTGTGCACTTTTTTGTACTATCATTATAGGATGTTTTGGACGTAGACTCGCCCCCGGGTCGCTCGTGCGAGGCGACTCTGGGGCGTCCTCCTCCAAACCCTAGAAGGTCGCCGCTGCTCCCTCTTCCTTCAGCCACGCCTTGGTCGCGTGACGCGATGGGGGTTTGCGCGGCCTCCGTTGATCTCCTTCGCCTGGGGGGAAGGCACCTTGGGGATGCGCCGGTGGTTCCGGGCGGCGACACTAGCCAGCGCGGTGCGGGCTGGCGGCTCGTATGGGAGGCGCAGAGGAACATATGAGGGCGTTGGTGCAGTCCTGGAGGCGGCCGCCGCCCTACGGCGATGCTGCATCCTGGCCTCTCTCGGCCCGATCTCTGGGTTCGGCCATGGGCCCGAAAGAAAAGCCAAAGGCTGACTCACTCGTTCCACTCGCCGGAAGCCGGCCGACGGTGTGGGGACTGCTAGATCGGCCTGGATAATGCTGGCGGTCCTAGGGTTCCTTCCGCGCAAAGATGAAGATCTGTTGGTTGTCTGTCCCCCATCGAGCTGGCTGTAGTGGTGTGTTTCGGAAGGCTCCGCCGACGAACTCCACTCGACCATTTATTCCTAGAGATTGCTGGATAGGATGGGATTCGGTTGTGCGCGCCTGTTTTTTTATTCTTGCCGTTTGGTTTCAGAGGAAGCACTTCGAAACTCTGTTAACTGGTAATATCATGAAGTACATTCTCGTTCCATGGTGCTGGCGGAGAATGTCATGGAAACCGAGATTTGAGGACTAGCTATGGTGGTTTGAATATTTGTGGCGGTGAGGAATTGGCTTGATGATTCGTGACTTGTAGCAGCAGCATGCAAGTGGGGGTGGCTGCACAGGAGAAATCCAAAGTCTTATCTTTCAGGGTGATAATCCAAGGTCTGACCTTAATTAACTGTGTTTGGCAATGACCTTGTTTGTGCAGTGTTTCTTTCTTGGAGGCATCGTTTTCGAAAGAAGATGGACTTCAGGTGTTGTCTTGGTGGTGTTAGTACTGTTGTTTCAAGGAATGGCTCACTGTAGCAGGATTTTTCTTTTTATAGTTCTTCTTTCTTTTTTAGCTGTGTGCATCCGTAATACTGCTAGGGCAATGCGTTGTTGCGGAGGCTGGGTGCAATTCGTATCTTCGCGATATTAATATATACTCTTTATAAATTATAGGATGATTTTTTTAAGGAAAACTAGCTAAACTTACCGAAAAAGAAATAACCAATATTGTGCCCCTCCCCCTCCCCCCCACCTTTTGCACGTATGGTTAATTATAAATGTGATCCTTCTTGCACTGGTAGTAGAGGAAGAGGGCCGTGCGGTGACAGAAAATTTATGCTTTCGATGGGGATGGCGGTTATACTGGAAATGTAATGCTCGGGTTTTATCTCGTCCATGTCACTTTACCTTTTTTCAACCATGTTGTAGTACACTTGATTGTTTCCCACTTTTGAGTAAACGGACCAGGCGAATCTTTATTTCCATAATAAAACAAAAAAAGGCTCTTAATCAGTATTTCTTCGTGGTCAGGTCAACATCCAAAACTACACATAGTTTAGAACTGCTTGACACGTCCTCTATGGCATAGATGTATTAAAATCCGAGGAAGTCAAATATTTAGGATTTGACTAGCAGTTATAAACAAAAGCGCCATCATCTACAACAATGACTAGATTCAAGGTAACTTGCGGAAAATAGTTATTTGTTTGGTTCATCAATTATTTCCAAAGTCCATCGCACAACTTAATACAAGACAATCTTGGATCATTTGCTGTTAAAACCATGTAGATTTGGTCACTCACTTAAATACAAAGGTTTTCGAAGGCGTTTTTTTGCACACATGACAACCTAGTCAACACAAATGTTGGAAGGATATTTACAAATTGTAAAGAGACAACATGTTAACAGTGGCGGAGGCATGATTGAACTAAAAGGGGGCCAATCTAGCTAAACTCCGTTAACTAGCCCCTCTAATCATCTCTAAAACCTTGATTTTCTCTTGCTGGTGATTGGAATTAGGAGGGAGGGGGGGCAAGGCCCCTGCTGGTCCCCTAGCTCCGCCACTACATGTTAAGAACCCACAAATTTACACGTTGTAAAGGACTAACCATGGCACTTACAATGAGAAACAACTAACCAGTGTACTTGCAAGGAATTTTTTATGAACTCTTGTGTGTTTGATCGTTATCTTTGTAGGATATTTTTGTATGCACTTTTATGTGTGCACTTTTTCGTACTATGATTATAGGATGCTTTTATAAGGAAAACTAGGTACACTTTCCATAAAAAGAAATAGGCAATATCCCCCCCCCCCTCCCCAACCACCTTTACACCTATGATTAATTATGACTGAGATCTTTCTTGCACTGCTAGTAGAGGAAGAGGTCGTGTGGTGATAGAACGGAGATGATAGTACTGCAAAAATCTATGCTTCCGGTGGGGATGGCGGTTATACTGGAAATGCAATGCTCGTGTTTTATCTCGTCCATTTCACTTTACTTTTCCCAACCATGTTGTAACGATGTTGTGGTACACTTGATTGTTTCCCACTTTCGAGTAAAAAGACTAGATGAATCTTTATTTCCATAATATAACAAAAAAAAGGCCCCGTGGCTCTTAATCGGTATTTTCTTCTTGGTAATGTCAACATCCAAAACTCCACATAGTTTAGAACTACTTGGTACGTCCTCCATGGCATAGATGTATTATAAAATCCGAGGAAGTCAAATATTTAGGATTTGAATAGCAGTTATAAACAAGTGTCATCATCTACAACAATGACTAGATTCAAAGTATCTTGCGGAAATAGTTATTTGTTTGGTTCATCAATTATTTGCAAAGTCCATCGCACAACTTAATACAAGACAATCTTGGATCATTTGGTGTTAAAACCGTGTAGATTTGGCCACTCACTTAAATATAAAGGTTTTCGAAGGCACTTTTTTGCACACATGACAACCTAGTCAACACAAATGTTTGAAAGGAGATTTACACGTTGTAAAGAGACAGCATGTTAAGAACCCACAAATTTTAGTGGGTATAGTGGTTGATTTGGCTTCCACTTGTTGATATTGTAACGCGTTTAGGAGAAGAAAATAAGCCAACACTTGTTGTAAAACTAACTAATCCAACACTTGTTGTAAAACTAATTAATCGATATTTCTCTCTCTTTTTATGTATCTTTGACTAATTTAATACGATAGAGTTCATATTTTGGTTGGATAGCAATTGTTCACGCAGTGTAATGCATGAGCTTTTAGCTCGTTTGCTCACCTTTTACTTTGGCAACTGCATTGTAATGGTGTTGTGGTACACACTTCATTGTGTGGACTTTCGAGTAAGTGGACTTCTTGTCCTAAGTCAAACCTAGTAATATTTGACTAATTTTATAGGAAAACGTAGAAATATGTATGACACTAAATTGGTACCATTAGACCTGTTTTCAAATTTAGTTTCATAATATGATAGTTTTATGTAATATATATTGCTACATTTATCTATAAAATTGGTTAAATTTAATAAAGTTTGACTTAGACAAAAGCTAGAAATACAGTTATTTACGGAGGGAGTATGCACATGGGATTTTTCTTTTGAGAAAAACGGTAATAGACGCAGATGCTCATAAATATACACTTACACTCACCCCTTGACGTCGTACGACCTGTGAGCACCTCTGACTCTATGATATAACACACAAAAACGATGGCTCCTATTTGTATTTGGTTATGGTCATATCAACATCCAATACTTTATATAGTTTACAACTACTTAGTACGTACTACATGACACTGACAATTTAAAATCAGAGGAAGTTAAATATCTAAGATTTGACTAGTAGTTAGAAGTAAACACAACCATCTAGTATAAAAATGATCAGATTTATTATTAAATTTAGTTTTACCATATATACTTACGTTATTCAAGGAAGTTTTCATTCTTCATTTGTTGCCAAGTCTAAGTATCATCACTCAACTTAATATCAGGCGTTCTCGAACCCTTAGTGTTAAAACTATTTAGATTTGGCCCCTCACTTTAATAGAATGGCTTTTGGTAATAATGATATGATGATGATAATTTAATTGGCACACGTGACAACCTATTCAGCAAAACTACTGCAGTAATGTTTTCAAAAAGTTTAAAAAGAGAATAAAATGATATTTTCAGAAAAGAATAGTTAAAGTTCCTTAAACTTATAGGAACCCGGAAGACTATATAACAACCAAAAGTATTATAGAATTTGAAAGCCTATATAGCAACCAGAAATATTCATGCGAACAATCAAATTTGGTAAAGTTACTACAACTTTTCATTCCAAAAGATTATTTAATGCATCTTTAATCCATTTTGATTCTAGTTACTCCCTCCGGTCCGGTTTATTAGGCACGCACGTAGTTTAAGAACAAGTTTGACTATTAATTTTGGTCAACAAATTTTACATAATATGTTAGAAAAATTATACCATTGGATTCAATCTTCAAAAGTACTTTCCAATGATATATTTTTTAGGACATATATTGTATATTTTATTGGTCAAAATTGATGGTCAAACTTGTTCTTAAACTACGTGCGTGCCTAATAAACCAGACCGGAGGGAGTATTTATAAATATGATGTCATCTATATCTTTCTTCTAGTTAGCAACAAATTGATAATGTGTGATATCTAGCAACCCTAGTCGAAGAAGCTTTCAAACCAGGTGGTGAACATATCTTGACTCTATACTGAACCGACACGAGACGACATAGGTGATTGGGAGGCTTCATAGTCCCGCCGACAAGGCTGCTGGTTTGCTCTGTCTCCGGTGTCCTTGGGGCCTCAGAGGTATGGTGGACCACGACCCTATGCCGGTTGGAGGTTTCTCTTCTTTGTTAAGGTCTTCTGTTAGTGTCTTTTTCGGGATTTTCAGGTGGCGGCTACATCTTGATGTCAGAATAAGGTCCTCTTCGCCATATCCTTGCTCTGGTGGTGCGTCTAGCGTCAGTGCAGAGAGCATGAAGTCGTGTGTCTGAAAGATCTCCTGGGATCCTGTCGTTTTTCGAGTTTCTCTATGTGGCTTTAGGTTAGTCTCTTCTGATCTACGGTTGTCATCGTTGGCGATGGTTGCAGCTCTGGTGTGTTGGTCCTTTTGGTCCTTAGCACGACGGCGATTTTCCGTTTGTCCACTACAATAAGCTCTTCTACGATAAGCTTTGCATGTCTTAGGGGATGGAGGGGCGATGACAAGCGACGCACATTCGGCTCACGCTAGTGTCTATAGTCGTCGCTATGTTGTCCCAACGACCTGTTTGCATGTTTTATTACTTTTGGATTTTTTTTTAACTGCCATTGGTGATTATTGATAGATGGATGGAATTTTTGCAAAAAGGAAAGAAAGAAAAAGCAACTTTCAAATCCTAGATTTGGTGGTTGGTCTCTCTCTCTCTGGTTCTCCATGCAGAGCGTCGCATGCATGAGATTTTTCCGAGCATTCCTGTTTTTCAAGCGAACCGAACCATGAGTTCCTTGGCGGCGAAACAATAGAAAAACCATGGACTCCTTCCTGGATGTTTCGATCTTGACTTCTCTCGGCCACGATCGACGACAGATCACGAGAGTGGTGGTCTTCCGTCCTTGCATGTGTGTGTGTGTTCTCCCCCTGGAAGATTTGATTAGTTCCTGCAGATTGCACGCTGAGTAGATTAGATTAACAGCAAACATTTAATTATTATTTGTACTAGTACTAGTAGTAGACCAATGCGTCATGCCATACGCACAGAGGGTAGAGGAATGGCGGGAGCAGTATTTTGGACGTATATACAGTGTGTACACGATGGATCGGTGCACAAATGGCAGAGGATGCACCATGACGAGCTCTCAGATCGAGTCGCCGCGCGTTTCTGCTGTTCGACACTACTCCTCCCGCGCGCATGCCACAGTTAGCTTCGCCTCCTCCTCCTCCTCGATCCGTCCACGAGCTAGCAGGAAAGGAAAGGAACGGAAAGCGACCGACGTAGAACGTACTCCACACGGAGACAGACAAATCCACACCCGTACGATGATCGGCTTTGCATTGGCAAGCCGGCAGGCACGGGTACACGTAGTCATACCACGGGATCGCGTCATTTGGAGTTCATTCCATCCACCGAGCTCCGTTCCATGTGGCGTATCTAAGATGGTCCTTGTCAACGGTCTCCATCGGATCTCGACATGCATGGAGCTTCCTAGCAAACTGGGTGTGCATGTCGCGAGAGTTTGTCTCGTCACGACAATCCGCTACCTAGCTACGTGTGTTGACTTGGCAATTACTACATACATCATTCCAACTGTGTAATACATCTATATGTACATGTTTGTTTTTTTACAAAGAAAATATATTAATATTGCGAAGATACCAATTAGACGTCAAGGATGCACAGAGCCAAGAAAAAATAAACAAGAGACAAAATGAAAATAGAGCCCCGTCACAACCACTCGCAAAAGAAACACTCTAACCACCACCGATACAACACCCGTACCACAAGTCAACTCATAGCCGAAATTTAGGAGTTTCCTCCATAAATATCATTCGTAGGCTAGCGGAGTTGTTGGCATCACATGAAGTTTGACACGCATAAATCTATATCATTCTTATGATTAACAAGTTAAACTTTGGCATGCTCACAAAAACCGCTAAACATTAATTCAATCGAACAAATCCTTTCAAACAGAGCTATCAAGTCAATCAATATTTCTAGTGGTATTGAGTATCTCTAGAAATAAGCCTTCAAGACTAAACACTACAACACCCAAGCCTTCTATTGTGAGACTTTTTTCTTATTACAATTATTTAGCAATTTTTAGGCAAGACTTGGTTAATTACGAGAGCTGGAACAAAACGTACCCAATTAAATACCCAGGTAAACGAAAATCTTACAATGATACAAAGACTTATTCCACCAATATAATATCTCAACATTTACTACTAACTAGCATGGGTTTCTCAAACTTCAAAAGTGGGGAGTCATAAGGCATACCTCTCATGTTTGGTTCCACTTCTCTCTTTCTTTTTTATTTGTTTCTTGGAAACTCGAAGTCGACCACTGTCCTGCAAATATATGAAGACCTCGAGGCGGAAAGAAAAGAAAGAGGGAAAATAAGGAAAAATGGAGAAATCTTTTTGTGGTTTTTAAGAAAGGAACTTTAAAGAATAGTTTGGCGGCAAAGCTCGGGTAGAAAATTTCGAAAGCAAAATAGAAAAGAACTAAAGATTTTGGGGAAACCAACACGAGTGCTTATAAACTCAAATAAAAACACAACCCCTAAATAAAAGCAAATAAACGCCAAATAAAGATACATGAGGAAACTTCCCCAAGCTTAGGCTTTTGCAAGCCCTTCATATCATTGTGTTGACGGGAAAAAGTCATTACTCCAGTTCGCGAATTGAGTTGAGAGGTTACTTGTTGATTCTCAGAGGTTTAAAGAGAGGCTATGCATCCTCTCCACAGTCCCTCCAAGTCCTTAGAAATCTTGGTATGTGGCGAACCGGGTTTGTGGCTGCTCCTCTTGATAAGGAACTTCTTGCTCCTCCTCTTGGTCCTCCTCCTTCTCCAGAATCTCTTCCTCGGGATACATTAGGGTACTACCACCCTTAAAAGACTGTCTTTGTTGAATCCTCCCAAATTGAGTTATTTGAGGTTTATCGTCAACTATCTCGATGTGAAGATTTGTGTGCTTCATCCGCAGAGTCGTGGTGCATGTTGGCATTAACAGTAGGGTGAATCTTTCCATTCCCATTACCATTCTTCGGTTCCTAGCAATCAACGGCATAGTGTCCAGGTTTGCGGCAGTTGAAACAAAGGACTTTACTCGTGTCCTTCCTTTTTCCGCCATTGGTGAAATTTCCTCCATTCATGTTCTGATGCTTATGACCATTGTGGCCATTGTGCTCATCCAAATGGGAGTCATCATGTTCGTGGGGTGGTGGAGAAGTGGTGCGATGCCTTTGGTATGATCCGGAGGTGTTCTTGTGGAATGTAGACTTCCTCTTACGATTCTCCATGCTCTTATGCTTGGCTTCCACTATAACTGCTCTATCCAGGAGTTCTTGGTAGTTATCAAACTTCAGAGCCACAAGCTGGATGGATATCTCGTCATTAAGTCCTCTCATGAATTCTTCCTGCCTCTTGGCATCAGTGGAAACATCATCCGATGCATAACGTGACAACTTGTTGAAAAGCTCTCCATACTCGGAGACAGAGTGGTGCAGTTGTTGTAAGTCGCGAAAATCACGCATCTTCAAGGCCATGACTGTCATGGTGGTGTCACGGCAGATGCCATGTATAGGCAGATGGTAGGGACTAATATGCGCTAGGGGAATCCAGGGAGGGATAGCGAAGTGATTCTCCACACCAAAACTCGTATTGATTTTCTTCCAAGGTTACAAGTGCTCCTAGAGCTGTATTGGCGAGAGGAGGAAGAAGAAGCTCTCTTACTCTCACCCAACGACCTCAGCTCAAACCCTAGACCTTAACAGAACTGTCCAGAGAATAAAAATCCAACCCCCTCTACTGAAGCCCTAGCCCCCCTTTTATAGGGGAGGCTCGGTTTTAGCCTAGGGCATACGTGGAGGCATATTCCTAAGAATATGCTCCCTCCCAAACTGGTAAACCGACCGGGGTGCTTTTTCCCCCTCGTCAGCTATGCTTTAGCTACGTGAGCCATGCCCCGCCCCTCGTCAGCTACGCTTTAGCTCGTCAGCTGACACGGGCGTCGTCACGCTTGTCGGCCATGCCCCGGTGGTCCAGTCCTTGCTCGCTTCGCTCAAGCAGTGCGTACCGGGGCTCCTTTTGACTAGCAAGATTCCTTCCTTCTCCTAGAAGGTTACTGCGACCCGGACGATGGTTCATCCGGCCACACCCTTTTCCTGCATACAGGTTAGACATACACTTCCGACTTACCGCTTAAGTCGGATGAGACCTAGTTAGGCGAACGCCCCCAGGTCCGGATTACCCCGTGACTCGGCCTGCCTTGAGGTGACCTGGCCAGCATCTGCTTTGGCCTTGCCGAACCTCGGCTAACTCGGCCTTTATACCCCGGCGTGACCCTACCCGGGGGTATCCCCCCAACATTAGTCCCCGAAGCTGGTGCGGTCTTTGCTGCCTTGGCCGCTAAGGCCACACCAGGTTCAATCTTGTGGCCCGGTTGTTATTGCCGAGTTACCTCTTTACCTCGGTTTGTATGGATTTACGTTCCCTTCGCACATTTCAAGTTTTCACTTGCCGGCCGGGTTACCACAGTTCCATCCGGGTCTTGCTTCCTTCTCTCATACGCTAACCCATGTGAACGGTAATCATTGTGTTGTCTTATTTTAAGGGGCGGTACAGTAATCGCCGCAGTAACCGGCAGTCATCCCTGTGCGCAGGTCACGTCACGCCTGCCCCCTCGTTTACCGCATCAGTGCATCACGTCCCAGGATTCTTTCCACCTGAGGCCTTGCGTGTGGCTCCTTACTGATTGGTCCAGACGGGTAATACACGGCCACAGCGTGTGTTCGGTCCACAGGGTGCGATCCCACTCGCCGCTTACGTGGGGGTTAAATAGCGGAGGCGTGCGTTCCTTAGGATTTTTCCCCTCCGCACGCCTCTGCCTGCTGCTACTCTCCTTCGTCTTCCTCGCGACTGCGCCGCCGCCAGTACTGCCAAAAAACAGCGTCGCCGCCGCACTTCTCCGTTTCACCTCTACGTCTCCATCACTGCGACGTCAATCTCCCGATACGGGTCCTCGCCAATCCAAGCCGCTGTCCCCCGCCGCCTCCAGCGCCAGCGAGGGCTTCGAGGAGCAGATGACTGAAGAAGAGCTCGCCATTGCTGAGCAAGAAATGGAGGAGGACGCCGCCGCTGGGGACCGCGGCGCATGGGCCAGCTCCTGGGTCTGCCAGGACGATCTGGATTGGCTCTACCGGACCAGACGCATCCCTGCCGGCGTCGCCGCTCGCCTCGCCTTCGCCGAGCTAGCTCCTTCGCCCAACCCCGGGGAGTTCGTTGTGTTCCTGTCTCATTTTCAGCGGGGCTTCGGACTCCCGGTGAGTGACTTCTTCCACGATTGGCTCAGCACCTACCATCTCCAGCCGCACCATCTTCCGGCCAATGCCATTACTTCCCTCTCTGCTTTCGCCTCTACGATTGAGGGCTACGCCAGATTATGGCCCACAAAGGAGCTGTGGATCCGGTTTTTCGCCCTTCGCCGCAACGTTATCCCCGACATTCACGCTGACCCGGAGGACAAGCAGCTCACGCAGTTCGGAGCAGCCTCCATCTCACCCCGGAGGTTTTCTGTTTTCCCTCGGGTCACAGGGCTAGAATCCTGCAAAGGTTGGGCCCGGACGTTCTTTTATGTCCGGAACACAGGCACCGAAGATTTGATCCGGTTGCTTCCCTATACTCCGGGTCCGCCGAACCCGGATCTGTGGGACGCCGTTCCGAAAAAACCTACGGCCCTGGCTAACCAAGTGAGTAAGAGGTTCGCGGAGCTGAAGGAGCTCGGGTTGCGCAACGAGGATGCGATGATCACTTTCGTGCGCAACCGGATCTCCCCTCTCCAGAAGCGCACCCACAAGGTGTGCCATATGAGCTACGGCCGCGATCCCAACCGGACTTCATCTTTCGAGCTGAACAACACGGAGATCTTCCGCCGGGTTAAGGCTCTTTTCACCACTCAGAAGGATTTCTCCCCTGATTGGACTTGGGGGATTGAGCACTTCTGCCGTGACCGGCTTCCTCCCATGGTGAGTTTCATGTAGCAAACTTACCCCGGACCAGTTACTTGTCTATTATTGTTGCATTTCTGATTCGTCTGTTTATTCTTTTCCTCAGCTATTCCTTCAGCAAACGCTCGAGGACGACACTGATCCGACCCTTAAGTGGGCACCGGACCAGGAAACTTCGGACGTGGAGGAGCTAGACCAAGATATGTTTCTCCCCATGACCGATGCCATGAAACGACCCACGGGTAACTTCTCTTCTGCCAGAGATTGGCCCGATGATGAAGATTACTCGGATATCGAGATAATTGAACCGTTTGAGGCTGTCCCCCTTTCTTTTGCTTTTCTGCCATCAGCTCACGCCAGTGGCCATATCCACGAGGATCCTCCTCTCGCCACGGGCGAGCCAGTTCCGGTGGCGCCGAAGAAAAAGCGCGCGGCCTCCTCAAGCTCTTCCTACGGACCTTCCGAGCCCTCTAAAAGGCGAAAGAAGGCCCCAGTACGAAGGGCTCGGAAACCCAGAGCAGCTGAAACCTCGAATGCGTAAGTCCTTCTTTCTTCTGTAACTCGTTCTTCCTTACCTCGTCGTAACTTTCCTTCTGACATTACCTGATCTCACAGGGCTCTGGTGGAGGTCCCTCAGAGTGGGTCCAGTATCTCATCGCCTCTCTGGGCCAGCCCCTCGCCTCGTCGCGACGACGAGCCACGTCCGCTGAGCCCCATTTCAGAAAGCTCTACGGCCGCTCCGGATCAACCTGGGGCAGGGGAAACTGGCCCAACCAGAACAACGGCAGCCACTACCTCGGCGACGCCACAACCAACAGACTCCAAAGCTACTTCGACTCCAGCATCTGTTCCAGTACCAGCAGCCAAAACAGCACCAACTCCAGCCTCGTCAGCAGCCCCAACCCCGGCAGCGAAAACATCAGCGCCGGCACCAAGTCTAGCAACGAAAGTAGCAGCGCCCAGTTCCTCTACATCTTCTGAGTCCTCCCAACCTCGGCAGGGGAAAACCGCTGCTACGGCTTCTTCTTCCCAGCAAGCCAAGGGTAAGAAGACTCAAGACGTTACCAAGCCCAGCACTGCCGAGCCTGGGCAACGTACCCTTGAGTCCATGCTCCCCAAGAAAACACCAGCGGCAAAGGACACGCCTGCCGAGCCAACTGAGTCTCAGCAGTTGGTTCTGCATACTAGCCCGCCCCTTGCCTTGGTGGAGAGGAAGGAAGCACACGCTAAGGGTTTGGTGACGCCACATATGCCCTCAGGCGAACGGTACCCCCCAAGCTTGATGGAGTTCGTCATGAACTGGAACAAGGCCGAGGTAATCCACGAGTCGGATCAAGTGAATACCGCCGCCAAGGCCATTAACCTCGCTGGACGGATGATGGAGGTACGCCGTTTCTCCTTCGTAAATTGTAGATAATAACCATTAGTCCCCAAGCCTCCGGGGGAGTAACTTGTTACTCGGCCGGATGCTCTTTTATAGAACTAACGTAGCTCCATAATAACTTCGAACATGCACACACCTAGAGCCGGGTTAAGTTCCACTTGGCCCGGATTTTAGTACACTTCGAATATGCACACACCTAGAGCCGGGTTAAGTTCCACTTGGCCCAGATTTTAGTACACTTCGAATATGCACACACCTAGAGCCGGATTAAGTTCCACTTGGCCCGGATTTTAGTACACTTCGAATATGCACACATCTAGAGCCGGGTTAAGTTCCACTTGGCCCGGATTTTAGTACACTTCGAACATGCACACACCTAGAGCCGAGTTAAGTTCCACTTGGCCCGGATTTTAGTACACTTCGAATATGCACCCACCTAGAGCCGGGTTAAGTTCCACTTGGCCCGGATTTTAGTACACTTCGAATATGCACACACCTAGAGCCGGGTTAAGTTCCACTTGGCCCGGATTTTAGTACACTTCAAACATGCGCACACCTAGAGCCGGGTTAAGTTCCACTTGGCCCGGATCTTAGTACACTTCGAACATGCACACACCTGACTAAAGTTTCTGTATCCTCTTCAGGTGACCATCAACCGCCGAAGTGCCGAATTCCAGCGCTTGTTGGATACACATAAAAATCTTCGCACGAAACAGGCTGCACTCATCGCTGAGTATGAGAAAAGGGGTAAATTTCTTTCACACTCCTTTCCTCATTCTTCTTCCACTTTACTTGCCGAATGAATCTGATTGTTCGGTTTCCGCAGCTGGGGTGGAGGCTGAAAACAAAATAATGCGAAAGAACCTGGAGCAGATCAAGGGTACGTCCTTCTTATCTGTTCTTACTGTGCTTCTCATCATTTTACCTCCTTGGCTTGACAAACATTCACACCTCGGCTCTGCCGGGCCAACACACGGTTTCAGCATTGCTTGAAGAAAGTGTGCATGTGCCTGACATGATGCTGCATTTTCTCGAACAAGCAGGACAGCATCAAGCCGAGCTGAAGAAAAAAGATGATGAGCTCGTCCTCCTCCGGACCAAGGATGATGACATAGCCAAGCTCAAAGCTGAAATGGCTAAGATGAAGGTGCAGCACCAAACCGAGCTGAAAAGGGTTGGCCAGGACTACGCCGAGGAATGCGAGCGCCTCCAACTCCAAAGTGCTAAGGATCGCGAACTCCTACAGGAAGCCGAGGTCAAACTTGGGTCGGCAAATGCTGAGCTCGAGCAGCTTCGGAAAAGGCGTGATGCTTGCATCAAGGAGTTGACCCAGATTCACAGTCACATCTCTCGTAACTTCTTTTCCTTTATCTGCCTTACTTCTCCGGGTTACGTCTCATGTCTTATTTTCTCAACTTTGTCCTTTGCCTTGTTTCCCAGGCCACTTTCCAGAGGGTACTGCCATTGCACGTGCTGTTGTTGCCAATTTCCGCCGAGAGAGAGGTACTCCGGTCACTGCTGAGGGTGACCCCATTCCCTTTGACATGGAGGACCTGTTGGTCAGCCTGTCATCTCGCGTGGAGATTATCAAGAACTACGGCCGGGACCTCGTCGATGTTTCAGTCCGGATCTTCCACGCCTTCTGGCCCGCCGATGACGCTCCGGAGAGGATTATGCAGCTCGCCGAAAAGCTTTCAGAAGTTGAGACCCAGATCGACCTCTGGCGAGAATCCGCTGGCCGCGCTGCTGCCAATACCGTCCTTCACCATGTTTTGACATGGTACGAAAAGGTAGATCTCAGCCTCCTCACACGGCTACGCACCGGGTCCAAATGGACAGATGATCCGGAGTGGGTAGCTCGGTGCCAGGCTTGCGCCCATAGCTTTATTGAATATGCCCCCATTCATGAATGGACTGAGGGTCCGAGCTTCCTGGAAGCCACAGGCGAAGAGGAAGTTGGGAACATTGAAGATGACTCGGGTGAATCCGAGGAGGACACTGCTTCGGATATCGAAGAGGGCGATGATGATGCCGAACTCCGTCCTGCTGCTCCTAAGTGAAAACACTTGAAAATTCATGAGATCCCCGGTATGCCGGGTGGAATTGTATTCCAAATACATGTGATATTTTGCTACCGAGTACTTATGCCGGATTAACGTGGGCGTAGTCCCCAAGTTTCTTTTTCTTGTTCGTTCAATCTTTTGACTCGGTTCGTGTCTACCTTGATTCGGTTTTACAACTTACGAATCCGAGCCTAAAAATTGTCTTAACAATACTGGGAAACTTTTAGACTTAGCTCGAAAATAAATACGGGATTAGTCCGGAAAATAAACGTCGGCTCGAATAAATTCTTTTCCTTAGTCGTTTTTCATGTGCTACGCAATTTCAAACTTGTTCTCTTGCTTGCCATGAAGCCAATTCTTGTTGGACAGCAGCAAGTCGAAGAGTTGGGTTTTTGGTGCTCACACACTACTAATCCGAGCTAAGTGGAATAATCTATTCCAGCTGACGCACAAATAACAAAAGACAACAAATATTATTAAGGCAGTCCCCGAGTTACTGCTCGAGGTGCCAACATTTCATTGATAAGCTCATTGCCGACATACATACCGACACTTGGATACGTACACTTCTTAGCTAAGTGTAGAAGGGACGAAGTAGAGCTACATTCCATGGTCGCTTGGATTCCTCTCCGGACCTATCCGCCTTGTTCTTTTCCTATGGCTTTGCATCTATAAGATAGTAAGAATCATTGTGCAATGCTTTGCTCACGATGAACGGCCCTTCCCATGGGGGGCATAATTTATGCATTCCAGTAGTATGTTGTACCAACCGGAGCACCAGATCGTCTTCCCGGAAGACCCGGGGGCACACTTTCCGGCTATGATAGCGTCGGAGATTTTGCTGATATATGGCGGATCTGGACAGTGCCAGTTCTCTCGCTTCTTCCAGCAGATCAACATCATTTTGCCGAGCTTCTTGCACTTCGACTTCTGTGTATTGGGTGACTCTAGGCGAATCATGCTCTATGTCGGTTGGTAATACAGCTTGTGCCCCATATACCAGAAAAAACGGCGTATAGCCTGTTGATCGATTCGGAGTTGTTCTTAAACTCCACAGTACTGCTGGTAGTTCTTCTATCCAGCACCCCGCTGATCTTTGCAGCGCCTCAATGAGCCGGGGTTTTATCCCGGATAACACTAATCTGTTGGATCTTTCCACTTGCCCGTTTGATGCGGGGTGGGCTACCGAAGCTACGTCAAGTCGGATCCTTTTATCCCGGCAGAAGCGAGCAAATGCTCCTTCCGCAAAATTTGTGCCATTATCAGTTATGATACTGTGTGGATAACCGTACCTCAAGATGATATCTTTGAGAAAAGTTACGGCTGTAGCTCCATCACATTTTCTTATAGGCTTTACCTCGATCCATTTTGTAAACTTGTCCACCATTACAAAAATGTGAGTCATGTTTCCTCTCGCTAGTTTGAACGGGCCTACCATATCCAGGCACCATACGGCAAATTGCCAAGTAATTGGGATGGTCTTGAGTTCCGACATTGGCATATGCGTCTTTGTGGCGTACCTCTGACAACCATTACATTTTCTCACCAGATCTTCTGCTTGCTCTAAGGCGTTTGGCCAGTAGAATCCGTGTCGGAAAGCTTTCGCTACCAAGGCTCAGGATGAGGCGTGATGCCCGCACTCCCCCTGATGTATATCTCGGATGATTTCAAGCCCTTCGTCCGGGTCAACACACCGCTGGAGGACATTGGTCACACTTCTTTTGTATAACTCGGAATTGATGATCGTGTAAGCCTTTGCCCTCCTCTGTGTTTGCCTGGACAACACCTCCTCAGTGGGTAACGTTCCATCTTTCAGGAATTGAAATATAGGTAGTGCCCAAGCCGGTATTGGCCGCACGGGGAACACGTCCTCGTCTATCTCCATATGATCCACCGGCATAACTTCAACCAGACTACGCTGAGCAGTCCCCGGGTTTTGCGAAGCAGTCCCCGGGTTTGCCGAAACAGTCCCCGGGTTTTGCGCACCACTCCCCGTGTCAATGTCCATGGGCGCTGCTCCGGACTCTGCGTCCTCCGGTACGTAGATGGACTCGGATTCCGGGGATGGCCTGATGGATGGGTTATTGAGGTGCTCTAATGCTACACCCGGTGGAATTGCTTGTCTGGTTGACCCGAGCTTCGACAACATGTCGGCAGCCTCATTTTCCACCTGGGGTATGTGATGAAATTCGCATCCCTCAAAGTAACCAGAAATCTTCTGCACGTGGAATCTGTATAGTGCCATGTTTGGATCAAGAGCGTCCCATACTCCGGACACTTGCTGCACCACTAAATCCGAGTCGCCAAAGCATATAATCCGACGTATACCAATTTACTTTGCTACCTTGAGCCCATGCACAAGTGCTTCATACTCAGCGACATTATTTGATGCGGTGAAGTGGATCTGCAGCACGTATTTCAGCTGGTCCTTCTTTGGCGACGTGAGTACGACTCCGGCACCTAGCCCGGTTTTGGTTTTTGATCCGTCAAAGTGCATCCGCCAATAGTTCGGATCAGGAAGCGGTGGTTCGTACTGCACCTCGGCCCAGTCCACGAAAAAGTCCGCCACAACTTGAGATTTGATGGCTTCTCGTCTGTCATATTGCGGAGCGTAAGGAGCTAGCTCAATTGCCCATTTTGCAATTCTGCCGCTTGCATCCTTGTTACTCATTATCTCGGATATAGGGGCCTCACATATGACCCGGATGGGATGCTCTTCAAAGTAATGCTTCAATTTCTTGGCGGCCATGTACACACCATACGCCACTTTTTGATAGTGTGGGTAGTTCTGCTTTGAGGTTGACAACACTTCCCTCAAATAATACACCGGCCTTTGCACTGACTTTCCTTCCTCATCACGCTCCACCACTATCACTGCACTTACAACTCGGTTGGTTGCGGCTATATAGAGCAACATTGGCTCTTTTGATAGTGGGGAGGCTAGCACTGGCGCCGTGGCTAACATTTTCTTTAGGTGGGTAAATGCCTCATCCGCCTGTGGCGTCCAAATGAACTTATCCGACTTTTTCATGAGTTGATAGAGAGGCAATGCCTTTTCTCCTAACCGACATATAAACCGACTTAACGAGGCCAGGCAACCTGTAAACTTCTGGACATCGTTAAGACACTTCGGCATCTCCATTCGTTCGATGGCTCGGATCTTGGTTGGATTAACTTCGATACCTCGGCTGGAAACCAGAAAGCCGAGCAATTTTCCAGCCGGGACACCGAAGGTGCATTTTTCCGGATTAAGTTTCATCCGGAACCTCCTTAGGTTTGCGAATGTTTCCCTGATATCGTCAAGGAGCGTTTTGCTTTCCTTGGTCTTGATAACCACATCATCCACGTACACCTGTACATTTCGACCTATTTGGTCATGCAAACATTTTTGCATACATCTCTGGTACGTTGCACCTGCATTACGTAAACCAAATGGCATGGTGCGATATCAATAAGCCCCAGGGTAATAAACACAGTCTTTATTTGATCATCCGGATTCATCTGGTGGAAACCGGAGTAAGCATCGATGAATGACAACAGTTCACATCCTGCAGTTGAGTCTATGACCTGATCTATTCTTGGCAGCGGAAATGGATCTTTCGGACACGCCTTATTCAGGTTTGTGTAGTCGATACACATGCGCCAAACCACTGCCACGTTCGGATCATCTTTCTTCTTTTCCACCAGCACCGGATTAGACAACCAATCTGGGTAAAGAACTTCCATGATAAATCCTGCAGCTAGCAACCGAGCTATATCATCCCCAATGACTTTTCTCCTATCTTCGGCGAAGCGGCGGAGAGGTTGCTTCACCGGCTTAGCTCCGGGTCTCACATTCAAAGAGTGCTCGGCCAACTCCCTCGGAACACCTTGCAAATCCTGTGTGGACCAAGCAAAAATGTCCCAATTCTCACGGAGGAAGCTGACAAGCTCGCTTTCCTATTTATCACTTAGCCCGGCACCAATTGTTACGGTGCGCTCTGAGAACATGTCATCAATAGAAACCTTCTTGGTATCCTTCGTGGCCTGGAAGGAGACAGTTCCATGGGGGTTACTCAGCGCCGACATATACTGCTGCGCGGACTGAGCCAATACCGCCACCTCTTGAATTTTTCTTTTTTCCTGCGTGATCACAAGTGACTCGGCTAAGTTTGATCCGGCCGACGCACACTCCATGGAACGTCGGAAGTCCCCAGCAACTATAATTACTCCGTTTGGTCCGGGCAATTTCATTTTCAAATAGCTTATATGACAACTTGCCATGAACTTGTTCAGCGCTGGCCTTCCGAGCAATGCGTGATACGCTCTTTCCAAGTTCACTACTTCGAACTCTAGATTTTCAGTTCAGCAATTATCCCTCGTGCCGAACAAGACGTCGACCCAGACCTTGCCTATGGGCTCGCAAGAGATGTCGGGCACAATGCCATGGAAAGTTGTCCTCGTGGCCTGGAGCATGTTCTCCGAAATGCCCAACTTGCGCATTGTGTCCGCGTACATGATATTTATGCTACTACCGTTGTCGATCAGTACCTTTGAGAATCTTACGTTGATGTTAGGCCCAATGAATGTAGGATCCAGCACCAACGCATACGAACCAGGGCTCGGCATGAGCTTGGGGTGATCCCTAATGCTCCAAGTGATTTCCTGATCGGACCAAGGCATGTACCTCGTCACTGCCGGCATTACCGCATTCACCTCCATATGCCTACGCTGCAAGATTTTTCTATCAGTTTCCTCTATGGTAAATACGCAGTAGCTCTGGTGATGCTCCCTGTACTCGTTTCTCCCCTCATTTCCGGGGTGCCTCTGATCCGGCTGCTGCTGATTTTCTACTTGGTGCACTGCATCCCTTCTTTCATTGTTATCATACCTCGGCGGAGGGGGAGGGCAACATCAGCTGTTGCGTGTTCGCTCCGGAGAGCTATTGCTGCCGGGATAACTCTTGCCGAGGCTGATCATTTCGGGGTGCCTGAGCATTCCCCGAACCACCTTGCTCGATCTTGCGCATCCACTCGCATTGCCTCGTCGTATGACCCGCTGGGCTGTTCGGATTTGGCGTGTGAAACTTACATGGTTGGTCCAACATTGACTCGTAAGTATACCTCGGACGATCTTTCCTTTCTTGCCATTGCTTCTTTTGCTCCGGTGTCCAAGTTTTCTTCCCATCGTTCCTTGGGGTCCACTGACCTCCAGTTTTCTGGCGCTGACTACCCCCTGCTCCGGGTTGATCTTGACTCACGGCCGCTACTTGGTGCGAACCGTACCGATGGTCCGGTCGATCATCTCTCCTTTTTCCTCTGTAATCATTTCTCTGGGATGATCCGGATCCATCCCTCTGATAGTACTCATCGCTTGACTCGTTCGATGCGAGCCTTGGTTGGGTCGGGTCACCCAATGCATACAAATCTGCGATCCGGATCATCTCTGCCAACGTTGCCGGCATTTTCCGTTGCAACTTCATCCATAACTCGCTTCCATACCTGCACCCCTGTGCAAACCATGCTATGGCCTGTGATTCTATCACGCCCTCACACGAATTTCTCACGGTACACCACCGGGTCAAGAACTCCCGGTCCGTCTCATTGGGTCGTTGTTTGCAGATAGCTAGGGTCTGTGGCCTATTTGGCCTTTGATACGTACTCGAAAAATTGCTGATGAACATCTCCCTGAAATCAATCCAGCAGTTGATGCTTCCTGGCGGCAAATTGTTCAACCACACCCTTGCCGGGCCTTCCAACATCTGGGGTACATATCGTACGGCCCATCTCAGGTTGCCTGTGGCAATTTTTACAGCAGTAGCATAGTTTATCAGCCAATCCTCTGGCTTGGTACTTCCTTCATAGGTCTTGGTCCCCCTGGGCAATTGAAAGTTCGAGACTGGTGTCTCTTTCATGATCCGGGGTCCAAAACATACTGGACCCGGTGGACCTTGACATTCTATATGTTCCGACCTATATAGTCGATCCAGCTTTAACCTTGCATCGTCCGACATCAAATCCCTGCTTCCCAGTCTCGAACCTATCACATGATAGTCCGGTCTCGGATATCCCGCATTCGCCATCTCTGAATCACCGTCATTATATCGGTTTTTCTTGTGCGGTGCGCCTTTCTGTTGGATACCTCGGTCGGCACTATGCTCTTGCCTTGGTATGTTCTGCTGCTGCCCGGCATTGCCGTTGACAACGTTCCTCCGACCGACATTTCCTTGGTCTCGGTTACCTCGGCCAGCTTCGCCTCGGCTCACACTCCGTCGATCATCATTTTTCTGCGCTCCTTTTTCTTTCCCCGCCTGTGTCGGGTCATACGGGACAACCTGTTTGTTCCGTCTGGCCGAGGTTACCACCTTCTCTCTCCTTGGATCGCCGTGAGGGGACGACGCAGCTCCAGCGGATTTCTCCGGGTTACCCATCGCCGAATGGACGATCTTGGAGGCTCCAGCTCTCTCCGGGTTCGCCCTGAGCAGTTCCTCGTTTTGCCTGTTCGCAATCTGAACCAGCTCGTTAACTCGGTTTTGCTGCCTTTGCCGGGCTTCACCCGTCAGTCCTTCTACCTCGGATGCAGCTGCATTCGCCGCTCTGAGGTTCTGGGCCGGGGTACTGTACCTCGGCAACCCCACAGATAGATAGTTCTCTGATTCCTCGATTTCGACATCACCTTCTCTGTTCATCTCGCTCATGAGATTCCTCCCTTTAAATTTTACAGCATCAACTTTGTTCGCCTTTGCGTACTCACGCAGCGTCATGTTCAACGACCGTTGGGCCTTTGCTATTTTCTTTGCGCCCTCAAGTATTTTCTGCCGAGTTTCTTCCAGCTCGGCCTGTGCGCGAGCCGGATCTACCGCTGCTACTACAGGGTTTGCCAAGCTATCTATCGCCTCTCTCAGCACGTTCTCCGGCCTCTCTAGCGGAGGACCCCTACCTTTCCTTGGTGCCTTGGGTGTCACTTACGGATCTGGCGCCAGATCCTTGCTCGTAACCGCTCCCGGCGCTGTCATCATTACCTCTGCATGGTCCGGGGAACGAGCGATACGTCTCCCGTGAGCCGCAGTGAGGAGCGGTTCGCCTGCTTCGACAACATGGAGCGGATGAACGCCTGACACGTCCACCGCGATGTAGACCTTGTGTGTGCCGAGCTTGAGGAAGACGCGTTGCGCGGGAGAGGGCGCGTGCCGAAGCAGCCTGCGTTGTCGCTGACGAAGTCCCGTGCTTCAAAGCGCTGGACGAGCCCAGAGACGATGCGCTCTCCAGCGGCGATGAAGTTTCCCGTCCGGATCTTGACCCCTGCTAGCGCCGCTGGCCCCACGGTGGGCGCCAACTGTCGTGGTGGTGTCACGGCAGATGCCATGTATAGGCAGATGGTAGGGACTAATATGCGCTAGGGGAATCCAGGGAGGGATAGCGAAGTGATTCTCCACACCAAAACTCGTATTGATTTTCTTCCAAGGTTACAAGTGCTCCTAGAGCCGTATTGGCGAGAGGAGGAAGAAGAAGCTCTCTTACTCTCACCCAACGACCTCAGCTCAAACCCTAGACCTTAACAGAACTGTCCAGAGAATAAAAATCCAACCCCCTCTACTGAAGCCCTAGCCCCCCTTTTATAGGGGAGGCTCGGTTTCAGCCTAGGGCATACGTGGAGGCATATTCCTAAGAATATGCTCCCTCCCAAACTGGTAAACCGACCGGGGTGCTTTTTCCCCCTCGTCAGCTATGCTTTAGCTACGTGAGCCATGCCCCGCCCCTCGTCAGCTACGCTTTAGCTCGTCAGCTGACACGGGCGTCGTCACGCTTGTCGGCCATGCCCCGGTGGTCCAGTCCTTGCTCACTTCGCTCAGGCAGTGTGTACCGGGGCTTCTTTTGACCAGCGAGATTCCTTCCTTCTCCTAGAAGGTTACTGCGACCCAGACGATGGTTCATCCGGCCACACCCTTTTCCTGCATACAGGTTAGACATACACTTCCGACTTACCGCTTAAGTCGGATGAGACCTAGTTAGGCGAACGCCCCCAGGTCCGGATTACCCCGTGACTCGGCCTGCCTTGAGGTGACCCGGCCAGCATCTGCTTTGGCCTTGCCGAACCTCGGCTAACTCGGCCTTTATACCCCGGCGTGACCCTACCCGGGGGTATCCCCCCAACAATGACACCAGCAACCACATGATGAGTGCGGAAGGCTTCTTCAAACTGGTTCCATGGAATAGCATCAATATCCGGATAGGTGACCTGATAATTATCCCACCATTCAACAGCAGGCCCCTCAAGTTGATGTGCGGCAAACCGCACCCTTTCTGCTCCAACAGCTTGGACGGTGTCCAACTTCTTATTGATTGTGCGGAGCCAGTCATCTGCTACAATTGGTTCAAGGCTGCTTGAGAAGGTAGGAGGGTTTAACTTCAAAAACCGAGTCAAGCAATCCTATTGAGGCGGCGGGGTGGCGAAGGCGGCGGGTTGTTATTGTTGTTGTTTTGCATATTTTGCGTGAGGAGTTGGATCAGCTGATTCTGGGAGTTCAGAAGTTGTGCAATCTCTGGAGGTAGAACATAGTTCTCATGTCTTGGCGGCATCTGAGGTTTTAGACAAGAGGTAAGACATAGATAGAAAGACTATGGGATAAACTCTACCCTTATGCATCACACAAGGAAACACACAAATATTGTCAACCAAGCTTCAAACACACCGAGTTTTATTAGAACCAAGCATTACAAGGAGCTTGGTAAAGGTACTACGGTATTTGATAGGCTAACTACTCTAATCTCTTGTCTCTTTGCCTGGGTTGGGGTGTGCATGATGTTGCTCTTCAAGCCTTTGTGCACCCGCTAGGGTTGATCATTTTGAGATTTCTTCTGTGGACAGTTGATAGCATAATGCCCATTGTTAAGGCACTTGAAACAAGTGACATCCCTAAGATCCTTGCTATGCTTCTCTCCGTAGTTGCCATTAATCCCATTATCATGGACCCTTTTCTGAGGACAATTATATGCATAGTGTCCCATGTCTCCACACTTATAACAGAGAACTTCTCTTAAATCCTTCCTCCGTTTTGGTCTTTCCAAGGCCAACAAGTCTCGTAGATCATATTCCACCTCAAACTTCGAAACTCTTGCTCTTTTCCTTGAGCTAGTTTTGGGAACATGGCCCCTCTCTCCATAAGCCGAGTATTGTGAAGTGATGACTTTGGGTGTGGTGTCTAGAGTCTTGAATCCATCCCTTGCCTTTGTCATAGACCTTGTGTCCTTGTAGAGCTTCATGAGGCCTTGTCGCATTCCATCTCTGACTTGCTGATTCACTTGTTGTACCACCAGGTAGAGGTGACATTGAGCAGGGTTGTGATTGGTTCCTTCACACAAGAAACACGTAACTTGAGAGGTGGGACGTTCTTCAGATGGGTGACTTGCTTCACGGTAGGGGCACTGATCACGATGCTCCTTGGAGGTGTGGTCCATCTGTCGAGTTGACCGAGGTTTAGAGTAGAACGAATGGATTGTAGAAGAAGAAGAATAACCCACACAAGCAACTTTAGTTTTGGAAGAATGGGTTTTATTTTCTATCGTAACAACCATAAAGAAGGCAAACAATTCGTTGCATCTATATTATAGAGAAATCTATCCGGATTTGGTTCCTAGTAGGTCGCTTGGAATCTTCATGATCTTCATAATCTTCATTGTCTTCGAGGTCTTCGGTTAATAACTTTGACTTAAGGCCTTCGGTGTCTTTGGTTTAAAGTCTTCAATTCTTGTAGCTTCAGTCTTGGATCATCTTCTACAGAAGTCTTCAAGTCCTGACTTGAGCGAGATGGACTTCTTTGGAAGGGTAGTCTTGAGAGAAGTTTCTTCTTGAAGTTCATAGCGGTCATCTCTAATGTTGAAAAGAAGAGACTTAAGAAATTTTAAACTCCAAAGATAGATGATGAGAAATATGAGAGTTTTTCTGAAATAACTTAGAAAATATTACTCCTAAGGTTTTTCCATGTCTAGGGTCACGATCTACAGTCAACTTATGCTCTGATACCATCTGTTGTGACCTTGGATCGATAAAGATCCTAAGTCCCTGTGATTAACATGCTAGTCCCTAGATCAATAGCTAGCACTCACAGTCGATGAAATATCATGTAAAACACAAGTCTTTATTACATGAATCGAATAATCCAGAGTTTACATTATTACAACAGAAGCGAAACAAATACAACTTGGAGTCCCATCAATGCCACAAGCAGGTTAAGTGAAGACCCGCGGTCCTAGCGCACCTTTCAACAATCTCCAATTTCTGCACATGAAACGTGCAGCCAAACGAGTTGGTCAATACTTTGAATGTATTGGAAAATTACACCATGAAGGAAAAGACTTGGCTATTTCTACATGCACGGCTAAGATAAGGCTGTGGGGTTTATTTGCATAAAGCCAATTTTCACTAAGTAAAAGAGAAGAAGTAGAGAGAAAATTTTATCCTAGTTTGCAAACTTTTAGCAAGTAAAAATAAGGTCGAGTGGCTTGCACTGGGTCCTCCAGGCTACCAACTCTCAACCCAACACATGGCACAAAAACCCACTAAGTCTAAGTTCACAGAGCCCTCGGGATGCAACTCACGAACTTAGGTTTGCAAGCATTTGTCTTTGAACCAAAATCCCACCAAGTCTAAGTTCACAGAGCCCTCAGGATGCAAATCACAAACCCATGTTCATTTGTTTTGAAAAAGAGAGAGGAAAATCCTTCAGATGCTCAAAGTTGTTCTTTCTCTGTGAACACGGCTGATCGATCAGATTGCAATACTCTCGAGAGGTTGTGCACTTTCCCCACAATCCCCGATCAAGTCCTTTTATAGACAAGACCATGGCGAGGCTTTCCCTTAGTAGCCCTTGTACCAGCTGGATCCAACCGTGCCAAGAACCTCCAAATGTTGGTACCCCGGTGAGGTTTCCTACTAAGTACTAGGCCAAGACAGAGCCCATATGTATTGTGGTTGCACTGGAAGCTTCTGAATTCTGAAACATGGCAGATTTCTTTGATTCCTGGGCGGCCGTCCTCCACCAAATTCCACTCGTTGACCCGACAACCATTCCGCCCAGAAGAAAACTTAGTTTTTATTTTGAAGGGGGGTTTGAGAAGAAAAGGTTCGCTCGAGAGAGCTTTATACTTAGAAATTTTTCAGTCTTTCGAACCCATCGATATTTTATATATAGCATAACACTTAGAAAAATTTAAGGATTCCTATTGGGAGTGGAAATAATCCTAAGTATAGAACTACTCATGGCATACTATAAAACAACATCGCACTTGTAAAACACTTAAAATATTTCTACTAAAACATCATGCACATGCATACTACTCATTTGAAGATCAAAACATGCATAGTAACAAAACTGGGATAAAAACATGAACAAGGTGTAACTTGCCTTATGTTAATAATATGCGTGACGATTGAATTTCCTTTGCAGCAACCGCACTCTCCGCACAATCTAACGCAAGGACAAGTAGTTATAATCAAAACAATTGCAACCATAGCAAACACAACAATGATTATCATAACCATGCACAATAATTTAATATTAGTTCTTGGAATGGTATTAGATCATATGATGCATGTTGGAGATTATTTAATGCAATAGGGTATTTATTATTAAACCTTGATGACCAAATAAGAGGTTTTAGTATTTCCATTGCAACTTCTGTCCTAATACTCAAATTAAATTTTTTTATTGGTTTTACTAGATAGAGTACATTAATACGAACCAGTAGGAATTGGATTCATATTAATCGGAGTTGTAGATCTTTTTCTATGATTTATTTACTATTTAAAGGAGTTTAAATCATTTAAAATATTAACTACATCATAAATTATATCTAAGATCAGATCTATATTCTACGTGAAATTGTGAATCCATAGACACCTTATTTGTATTTTTCTGATCTATAGATAATTTAATATAAATTATTTAGTCTAAAAGGGCTATTAAACTAATTAAATTACTACAGTAAATATATGTAGTACAAGTCAGATCTATTTGCATAATAATATTCTACACAATTTTCTGAATCCATTGATATACTATAAGCTATTTTTGGATATACAGATCTTTTGTTATGAATTTTCTAAGATTACTTCAATTTTTGCCAATTATTCCAATTTTATTAATAACGGGAATATTCGAAGGAATATTCCACGCTGACTGGGACGCTGACCTGTTGACTAGATCCGACGTGGTCGCTGACGGAGCTGCTGACTGGATCGCCACAATGCACGCAGAGAGTGGACGATACCCCTTCGACTGGCTTCTAATCTGAGTCGCCTAGATGCGATCCAACGGCCGGGAGTGAAAGCTTCAAGAGCTCACCGGCTGGGTCAACGCCGGCAGCGACAGACGGTGGCGACGGCTCGGACGGCGGTGGTGGAGCGGGTACCGGTGATCCCCCGGGACGGCAGAGCCGACGACAACGAGCGACGCAGCACGACGGTTTCTATGGTGGCCACGGCGCCATGTCTTGCCCCCAGAGGCGATGGCACGCGGTGGATGGAGCCGACGGACGACGGTGGAGCTCCGGCGAGCTCGCGTGCTTGCTGGGGGGGCGCCTGCGAAGGGGAAAACGGGGTGAGGCGATGCGGTTTGTCGAGGAGAAGAAGATAAGGGGACAAAAGAGGGCGCGGGGTAACTGCACCGTCAGCAGCAAGATCGATCCGAGCTTCCAAGACACTGGCAGCGACGAAACTCTGGTGAGCGATTTCGCAGCAGCCTGGCGGCTATTCGATGGGATTCTGGAGGGGAAACGATGAGGGAGGGTCGGGGTATTTATCTGCGTTATTTCTTGCACGAGGGGACACAGAATCGAGGAGAAATCAGAGAGATTTTCTCGGTTCGGTTGGAGTCGTGTTCGTCAGGGTCTCCTGGCCGGAGGAGGGAGATGACAGGTGGGGTCACGGCGTCAGTGACTGAGGAAAAGGGTGAGCGGGCTTCTGCTGGTTTTGGGCCGGCCCACTGCGTGCTGCGGCTATGTGATGCATGATGCGGCTGCGAGGGGGCGCGGTAGGTAGCGGCAGGCTTTAAGTGGGCTGGGCCGCCAGGGTAGTTTTAGGTTTAGTTATTTTTTTCATTTCTTTTATTATTTTCTATTTTCTTATTTCTCACATAGAATTTTCATTTGAACTCGAAATGAGTTCAAACTTGTTTCTAAAATTTTCTAAATTCAAGCAGATCATTTTAGTCTAGTGTCTTAGCAAAGTTTGATGTCTTATCAATAAAGGTTTTAATAAGGCCTATTTAACACCTTTTTGGAAAAAAGTGGCACAGAGAAAAAATTGGATTTTTAGTTCATTATTTCAATTTGCAAATTACCCATGATGCCATGATACAAATCAAACACAAATGCTTTTGATTTGTTCAAAACTTCCCAACCAATGTGATAGCCATTTTAACGCATTCTTCTAATGTGGTTTGGTAAAATTTCAATCAAACAACAAAAGTTTCTTTTCATTCAAAAAATTCAACCAGATCAAACAATTCAATTATTTTATTTGCCATATTATGACATTCCCAAATTAGGATTTTTTTGGATGTTACAAGGCCTAGGACAGTGGCAAGTACGGTGATGGCTCCTCCCCCTATAATTGGTCCTTGGCTTTGGGAGACTTGGTGCTCCAAGTAGCGCACAAGGATGGTGCCCAAGTTAAGTGACAAGCTGCAGTTGATGTAAGCAGCCATTGCAAGGACTAGGATGTCCTCCTCATTGAGTCTCGTGAACTCATTACGTGCCTGCAAGGTGTTAGCAATAACATAGAACAAATAGCGAATTGTAGGATGTTGAATATTCTTCCCCTTGTTTATTCTAGTAGTGAAACTCATTCTATTATAGTATTGTTCAGGGGTAGGTTCTAGGCCAGTAAATGATGCGTGTAAAGCATGAATATCATTGTTTGGAAAATTAAAACATGTGCACCATTCATCTAATGTTAAAGTGTAATTTTTGTTCATCAGACGGAAAGAAATAGTATCCTCTCCTTATCATTGTTTAACGGTGCTTTGCAATGAACTAAAAAATTCAATGGTTAAGCGACGATAAGCAGGTACATCATTGTACACAAAGTTTTGCAGGCCAGCTCTATTGCAAAGTAAATTGAAGTCATCAGCAATACCGAGTTGGTTCAGTATGATGGTTCAAGCTCATTTGGTGGCCTTCACTTCGCGGTTCTTGATCCCGTTGAAGCGATCACGATGGGCCTCATTCTTGAACCGTATCCCCATGTGTTCCTAGGCGGCAACCCAAGAAGCACTAGCGGTGGCACGAGCACGAGTTTGGCTCCTTGTGTTCATTATCTAAAACATTAAAGAAAGGCAAAAATAAAACATTTTGATCCAACAACAGTAAGTGCACCATATTCCTCATCATAGCATACTAAAGAATTATCCTCAAAATAATAATCTAGGCAAGAAAATCATGGCAATTGGTTCATAGTAGGTCTCACCCTAGATTCACAATGACAATAGATCGAAGATGAATTTGCAAAAAGTAATTGGAGGATTGGAGGAGAGACATACCGTAGATCACTTGTGTGCGAGAAAATCGAATAAAATTGAGTAGAGATGAAGATCTCTTGAGGTTTTGAGAGAGTTCAGAGGTAGAAGAAAGAAAAATGATTAAAGTTTTGGAGTTGGGAGTACCTTCCTGTGTGATTTAGTGGTCGGACGCAACTATACGGGCGGAACTATACAGTCGGAACAACGTGTTCCGGTCGTATAGTTGGTATTTTGTCAAAAATTTAGGTTTTCCTCCTGCGGCGCAGCTATATGGACGCAGCTATACGGGCAGAACAAAATGTTCTGGCCATATAGTTGGTCGTTAAACTGGATGTCCCTGCGAAAGAAAATTTGCAAAGGCATCGATATCTATACGACCGGAACTATACGGCCGGAATTTTATTACCGCCTTATAGTTGGTCGTTAAACTCTCAGTACATATGAAAAGAAATTGTACGGGGGCATTGATATCTATACGGTCAGAGCTATACGGCCAGAATTTTTATTCCCGCCGTATAGTTGGTCGTTAAACTCTCACTATATATTGTAGAATAATTTTCGATGGCAAAGATATCTATACGACTGGAGCTATATGGCCGGATTTTTTATTCCCATCGTATAGTTGGTCGTTAAAATCTTTGTGTGCATAAAAAAGTTTATGTTTCTTCATAAGCTATTTCTTTTCCTGTAACTTAGTGATATACCTTGTTTTTGACAAAAAATTGACAGTAAATAGTGTCGACCAATAATAGCATGAATAAAGCAGAATTTCAAGTACTACCAGACTTCTTCTCCTCGCATGGAGTTTTCTAACACTCTTTATTAAACATAAATATAAACTAAAACAAAAAACTTAACTCCTTTATTTCACATGGGTTGCCTCCCATGGAGCGCTCTTTTATGGTCAATAGCTTACCTTGGTGATACTCACTTGGGTCAGATGAGTGGAACACCCACTCCAAAGTAATTGTCCTTCAAAGTGATGGTCTCATTTTCATCATGCTTGGTTTTCTTATTCCTGAAGAAATGAATAACAAAAGGATCACGCGAAGGCAATTGCATCTTCACATTCCCTTCATGCAGATTAATCGAAGCCTTACTAGTTCTTAAGAAAGGACGGTCTAATATAATAGGAGCAATAGCATCTTCAGGCATGTCAACTATGACGAAATCAATGAGAGCAGTACAGCCTTTAATGTATACTAAAGTGTTCTTCTTAATCCCTACAGCTTGTTTGTAGGTAGAATCTGTTAGATGCAATTTTAACTCAGTAATTTCAATGGAGCCAAGATTTAACTTGTTAAAAAGACTCTTTGAAATTGTTGAGACGCTTGCACCTAGATCACAACGTGCAGCTATCTCATTGGTTCCAATTTAATCTTAATAGTAGGCTCAAATATATCATCTAGTTTAACAAGTAAATTTTCAGCAATTTGCTTGTATTCTTCTTCAAGCTCACGTACCTTTATTGCTACTTGATTGACAAAATGTTGGTACATAGCTTCCTCACTACCTTCACTTACCGGAATCTTGACGTTGATCCTTTTTACGAGATCTTCAATAGTGTAAATTGGTGAAGGAGCATTACTATAATCAAGTTTTTTAGGCTCCTCCCTTTGGATCCTCATCATTTTGAGTTCCTCAACGGGACTGGGCTCAGCTTTACCTACAAATTTAGCTAGAATGAGAGTTTGACTCTCGGTTATCTTACCTAGTTGTGCCTCACCGATCCTTGTTCTTTCTTAAAGGACCTGCAAATCATTTCTCAAACTAACAGCTTGGTTAGATAATTTACCAATCATAGCATCATGGTTCTCTGTAATTTTGACTAAAATATAGTTTTGTTTATTTTGTGAGTCTATGAAAGACTTAAGTGTTTCTTGGAGACTACCATTACTAGTTCCCATATTATTATTAGAGTTACCTGCAGGACTAGCATAATGTTTCTGAAAATTATGATTGTAACTCTTCTTCCATGCAGGGTTATAATCATTACGAGCTACAAAGTCTATTTCTTCAATATTTGTTTCGGAGGTGGCTCTTACCTAAGTTTCCTTACCTTTTACGGCTAGTATGAGATCATCCAATTTAGCATTGAGATCTATGTTCTCTTGTGGTGAGATAGAGTTCACCTTCTTCATGTTTGATCTTTCCACATGCCATTAGGCATGGTTGTCTTGCATATTTTCTAGCAGTTGCTTTGCTTTGGTAATATGTTTACTTATAAATGTTCCTCTAGCTGTAGTATCAAGCATAGACTTAGATACATGATTAAGAGCATTGTAAAATAAATGGAGGATTAACCAATCTTCCATCCCATGACTAGGAAAGTTTCTTAGGCATTCTTTCATCCTCTCCCATGCAAGCGCTAGTGGCTCACGCTCTTCCTGTCTAAAGCTAGTAATATTAGATCGAAGCTGCATAGTCTTTGCAGGTGGGAAAATTTTAGTCATAAATAAAGAAGTACATCCCACCCATGATGTAATGGTATTTTTAGGCAAAGAGAGCAACCATTCTTTAGCTCTCCCTCTTAGAGAGAAAGGAAATAGACGCAATTTGACCGCATCAGGGTTAACGTATTTTATATGCATCATATCACATATTTCAGTGAAAGTATTCAAGTGCATACATGCGTCTTCAACAGCAGAGCCTCCAAATTAATTCTGTTGAACAAAACTTAAGTAATGGGGCTTAATTTCATAGTCATCAGCAGCGATTGCCGGCTAAGTAATAGGAGTACGCAAATAATCATTATTGGGAGTAGCAAACTCTTCAAGCTTCTTTTCAGCCATACTTCCTATGTTTTTGGGTTTTCTTAGATAAAGAATATAACATTAAAAACAAGAATTTAAAGACTAACTAATTTTTTTGGTTTATCAAATAAAGACAGAAAGCAAACTAACAAAATTAAAAACAAGACTTAAAACTAGCAAGGTTCTAATAACCTCACCAGGGTAGCTATTTCCTCCCCGGCAAACGGCGCTAGAAAAAGGGTCGATACCTTCGATCCGGATTACGGATGTAGTATAGCTTCTTTTTCCCTAGTAGACCTAGGTTATCGAATCCTCGGGAAGTGAATGCGTAGTGAACTTACTTTAACAGACCTTCGGGAGTTTTATAATTCTTTTTGTGTTTTTATCGGACCAATAGCTTGCGTGTTTTTGTTATTGTCTATGATGGAGAGAGAGGGCCTAGGGCGTTCGGTTTCACCTGTAGCTGTGCAAAACATCTGATGGAAATAAAAGATAGAAATAAAGTATGTGTGTACTTGTTAGAGTAAGATAAATTATATGTGGGCAGTGCATCCATAATTATTATTGCCTCCACAACCTCTTATAGCAATAACCTACTAGTCTCATCCATAGAAGAAAGAGAACTAATGATATGCATAGTTATGTCATCCCAAGAAAATCCCTCACATACAACCGCACTACCCCTTCTGTCACTGGGGTTCCCAACTTGTAGATCAGTCATTACTCATACTCCCTATACCTAGCTCAACCCTCGGGGTCTTGGGTACCTGAAAAGTCCTTGGATTTGAGGCAAGAGAGGATACAATAATCATCATGTCATACAAACTAATACACGATCCCATCTATGATAATTCACATGCACAATTGCTACATGGGTAGGCCGAAGCCCTTAGCCCAAGGAGAATTACTCACACATAGAGATGAGATCAACAATCACAAACATTATAATAAAAATCATAAGATTGATAGCAATAGTCTTACAATGTCGCCAATCGGAGAAGAGATCTACTATTACAGGTGGTGGAGTATGGCTATGGAGATGGAGAAGGGTTTGTAGATCTGGAGGTGGCTTTTGGTGGAGTCTGGCTTCTTCGGGGCGGAGTGTCTCATATCTTTGACTTTAATGTAGTGATTCCCTCCTTTAAACGACATTATCTGCGCAGGAAAAATACAAAAGAAATGATTGCATACCTCTCTGAATATTAGCATTAGTGGCATGGTTTAGAGAGATATTTCATCAAGAATATGATTAATATCCATTTTAAATATGGATGTTAGATGGCTATATTTCAGAGCCATCACCCATGTGGCGTTTTGGCTTTATGCCATGGAGGTGTTTATCTTCAGCGACGTCGCAAGGTGTTGGGAGACACTAGAGTTTCTCTCCGGTTAGTTATCGTGGTGACAACTTGCTGATTTGGGAGGATTTGGCGGCATCTCGTCCAATAATCGCGGTGAGGCTTTTCTCTTCATCTCGAGTTCTATTGTGTTGCTTCTCTTTCTGTCCTGCCGTGGTGGCGAGGGGAACGAGCAGTTCGGCGTAGCGGCTTGCAGATTTGGAGGAGGTCGAGGAAGATCTGGTACTTCAGGAAATTGTAGAAGTGGCTTATGTTCGACTGCTGACTCAAAGTGCTGATGAGCATAATACAGAGGGCCTCTGATGGAGGTTGTTGAAAACCTATCACATCACCAGCGTCATGGAATTGAGCCCCAACAACGGCCTCCCTTGCTGACACCAAGGACAAGACCACTTGGTGGAGGGAGGAAGTGGAGTGTCACCGCGAGTCCACCATAGGAATTGTTGAGGACCATTTTCTATTTGCTGTAATCCTTGAGATCCTCATTGTAAATTGTACCGCACCGCTGATAATTTAATGCAGTATGTAGGCCCTTCGGGTCCGTTCCCAGTTAAAAAATAAAACATATATGTTTATACATGTTTCATACTATGCAACTAGCTGGCACACACATTCATCCGACAATTTTTGTATGTGTATAATCTTAGGGCTTTATCAGAAACAAAAGCACCCGCACTATCAGCTTAGAGGCTAATAGTGAGGAAGATAGGAATAAGATCCATCTAACGGCTAGTCTCATCTTGAGTGCAAGCAAACTTGGCACAAAGGTGAGCCGGCACACTGGTAGTCCTCTTTACATGCTAAATTACATAAGACTGAAACGATAAGGCTAAACCTTCAATCTCTAAGAAAATGGATGCTACTACTACTGAGTGAGAAACTACACACGAGGTCCAGGGGGTAACCACCTTTAAGCAATCCACTTCAAACACCACTCGCGAGAACCCTCAGAGCTTTGCAAAGATGATCCCATCCCGAAGAGGCATAACTTTAGCTACCAACGAATCAGTACTACCTAGGTATGGTTTACTCCAAACTCCAACGAAGTCAGCAGACGATCTCGCGACCCCTCATGTTCCTCCATTTAAAGCATCAATCGAGATGCCAACATTTGTATTGATCTTAATCCAATCATCATCAAGGGGCCACCACCCATGGCCTGGTAGTACCGCAGCATGATGCCTAGGCACATCTAGCACAGCCAGCGCATCCCACGCTATCTTCACAGAATATGTTGGGTCAAGGCTGCCTTTATCATGAACAACGTTATTTCAAGAATTCCAAATTGCCAACATTACCGTGATGATTTTTGGACGCTCCTCATCAGTGAATAATGGGTCACAGAGAACATCTCGTGCCCATATAGCTAGACATAGCCCAGGTAGTTTAACGTTAATCTAGCTCCAGAAATGCTTTGCATGAGAACAGTGTATGAGCGCATGCATTATGTCTTTGTTCGCCGAAAGAAAAAATTGCACTAGGCGAGACGTGTATGCCGGTACTGCAAGGTTTCCTGCACCGGGAGAATTCTACGAAGAACCCTCCACCAAAAAAATCTCACTTTTGGCACTGCATTCATCTTCCATAGTCGGTTCCACATCTATTTTTCAGAATTTGAGGATTTCGTATTCGTCCCTCCCGCTAGAGTACATTGCTCGTTGCGCATCATTAGAGAGCGATACACCATTTTAATAGAGTATATTCCCGTCTTTTCCAGCCCAGAAGTCCTCATCACCACCTCGCCATATTGGGATATTTAACATAGCGTCGGCTTCAGGAGTTGTGAAGTTTCTCCTGATAATCGCTGCCTTCCACCTCCCATTCTCAGGATCAATTAAATCAGCCACCATACTTACATCATCATCACCGATCTGGGATGAAGGTCTCATTGACAACACCCCTGGATCTAGTTGTTAGTCCAGATTGATGTTGAAACTCCATTACCGATTCTTTTAATTAAGCATGTAGCCAAAGCTTCTCTCCCTGTCACAATAGCTCTCCATGTAGCTAAGGATCTACTAGGAATTGTAGCATTTTAGAAATCTGTGTCAGGGAAGTATTTAGACTTCAATACTCATGCACACAAAGACTCTGGGTGAGTAATAAATCTCCACCCATCTTTACCAAGAAGGGCTAGGTTGAATACTTCTAGATTTCAAAAACCCATACCCCCTTTGCACTTTGGTGATACCAAGGATTCCCATGCAGTCCAGTGTATTGATATGCGATCGATCGAGCTACTCCACCGGTAACGACCCATATAGGAAACCAGTTGCCGACAAACTTTTTTGTTAGAAAGAAGCAACACATATTGAATGTCGGTATTGACTGAATAACCGCCTTCAGAAAAACCTCCCTCTCTGCATAGGAAACCAGTCTCTCCGATCCTCCTTGCAATTTACTTAGCTTGCTCCATATTTGTATTTACTTGGCTTAACAAGATTATTATTTGATATTCTATCTTTTCTAACTTTCTTATAACTTCATAATTACTAACTTAACTCTTAGGTTTGGATACTTCTTCTAGTTAACTCAAGAGTGAGTTAACTCCTTCAACATCAAATGGTTTGATCACCACTAAGTATCACATTCCATTGATGATGACACACTCTACCATAACTACTTCCTCCTACTTAATAACCTACTTTAAGACTTTGTAAGGTCAACATAATAAGTTAAAGCTAAAGGTTAATAAGTGTTAGGTCAAAGATTGACCACCCAATATTGATGATCAATTGACTCTAGGACTTGGTTAAATAGGAATGTCATCTATTAATATGACAATAAAGATATGTGATGAATGTTCTTGGCTCTACTTCCTTTCCACTCTACTTGTGATAGGAAGTTAGTATTTATGAACTACCATGATGCTCATGGTAGTAATAACTATGATAAGCATGTATATCAAGGTTTAACTATGAAGTTTCTTTACTTGGACTACATACTTGATTTGGTATTCAGGGTTGTTCTAAAGACTGCATTGATATAATTATTTAGAAAGTTATGTATTCATCCTTGAGTTGTTGTATGTAATATCATGTTATGATCTCTAAAAGATCTAGTAATCCTTATTAAATAGTGTTGGAAATATGCCCTAGAGACAAATAGTAATAAGGACTATTATCATATTTCATAAAGTTTATGATTAAGTTTTATATCATGCTATAACTGTATTGAGTGGAAACATCAATACACGTGTGATATATAAACAACCAGGGGTTCCCAGTGAAACTCTAGTCACTGGTTCATTGGTCAATAGATGATCATGTTTCCTGATCATGTGGAATTTATACCAGTTGGAAATGGAGTCAACTCATTCTGAGAATGAGATGATGAACCAATACCCAACCTAAACATTGTGACCCGATCATGTCACGGAGTTCAAGTTACGATGATTAGAAATGGATCCTCGTAGACTATTCCTTAAACCGTGAGGCTATATCAAGCACTGTCTCCCGAGAGTGATTAGATAGCATCAAGCGCCACTTGGTAATACAGTGGTTATAAAGGTGTGTTCAGGTACTCGGAGGAAACCGTAGAGGCAATATATGTCAAGAGTGGGATTTGTTCGTCCACGTGACGGAAAGATACTCAAGGGCCCACTCAAGAGAAGTTATATCCAATAGCTGCGTAGCGTGTGATTTGATCACAGGGATATCACTTGTCAGAACGAGTCAAATAGCATTGTTCGGTAACGAGATTGAACACGACATGGTGATGTCATTGATCAGATCTCAGGCAATGCAAGTATTGAGAGACAAAGGGAATAAGACACGACTGTCCCGGTTCAAACGACAAAAGATTTTCGTGGAACGCACAGGGGTCACATGGCCATCCAGGTCCCTCTGTTGATCATTGGTATGGGAGTGTCCCGACCATGTCTGGAGTGTTCCCAAACCGTAGGGTATCACGCTTAAGGGTTTGATGATTCTTAGAGAGTGTTTATAGGATTGGTAGAATCGCCAAAGAATAGTAGAGAGAAAACCGGAAGGGTTTCGGTAAGTCCAGAGGATGTCCGAAGTGGAGGTGGAAGGTGTTCCATAGCCACGGAGATTGAATAATATATGAATGAATGTTAAATATTGATTTAATCATTTATTCATAATTATTTAATAAAAGATAAAATCAATTTAAAGGTCAAAAGGCTTAATGGGCCAATTTCGGAGGGAAGTGGGCCCATTAGGGAAAGGTGAGAGGGAGAAGGGCCAGAGGGGGTGGCCGGCGCCCTAGTGGGCCAGCCCCCCGTGCAGGATCCATGGGGGTTGCCGGCGGCTCCACCCCTCCCCCTCTCCTCTCCTTTAGTCCCACCCCGGGACTTTGAGGGAGGTAGTACCTCCCCTCCCCCTATATATAGTGGGGGTATTTGGCCAGATAAATACACACAATATTCAATAAAGGTCTTCTCACTTTTGGGAAGACCACCAATTGCTATTCTCTCTCTCCCCCCTCTATCTCTCTCTCTCTCTCTCTCTCTCTCTCTCTCTCTCTCTCTCTCTCTCTCTCTCTCTCTCTCTCTCTCTTGTGAACGTGGTCCCAAGTTCGGACTGTGTGAACTAGACACATCTTCACCGCGGAGCACCGTCGCGCTGCAGGATTCGGATCCAGGAGCTCTACTTCCGCAACTGCTACTGGATCGGGGAAGCGGGAGTCATCGTCAGGCACCAGACGTTTGTAACTCCCCGTGAGGTGTCGCACTTGAGGCACTCAAGTCGTTGGAGCCGTTGGAGCGCAAGGACTTCATCACGACCTTGAGGTCGGCTTCGGCTCGTCTACATCAACCACACTCTCCTGAGCGTTTACAACGCTTTTCGGTCTTCAAGGGTAAGTTCACAAAAAGCCCCTCCCGTTACTGTATTACTAATAGATAGATCCTGGCAGCATCAGGGGTTCAGGAGCGTAGGGTAAAATTTATTGTTTTCATACGCGGAACCCCTACAGTAGTATCAGAGCTAGATCTATGTGTAGTAATGCTAGTACAGGTAGAACACACGAGATGTAGCGTGTGTGCGTTGATCTTTTAGTTGTTACCCTCCCATGTGTACTTGTGTATACCACAGTAATGCTTGATGAAGCGGCCCCAACTGACTTTACACGTTCATTCGCGAGACTGGTCCATGCTTCACATACGACTTGTACCGTATAAAGTGGCTTAGGGGGGTGTCTATCTCTCTCGCATTAGTTGGTATGCCATTTGCAACGGAGGTCCCCGAAAGGGGTGTAGTAGAGACAACTACTTGATCAGCGTTGTGCTAAAAGTTCATAGGTAAGAACTGTTCTTGTGCGAAAGCCCATTCAGCCACGTAAAACATGCAAAGATAAAGTAGAGGCGTCTAACTTTGTTTTGCAGGTGGGCGTTGCTTTGTGATATGGTTGTGGCAAAGGTAAAGTGATTACCTTATGTTACGTAGTAGTATATAGTCACGGAGGTGACGGACTACCACGCCGGAAAGACACCGGTACCCTGGTGTCTATGGCACCGGAACCCTAGTGCCGGAATCCGATGACGACGAATGGAGATCACGACATGAAGGACCATATCACATCGCATTTACATTCAGTGTTATTGTTTGTATATCTTACTGTGTGCTAGTATTAGATACTCGACGGTAGCCTAATAAGATGATCCCTGTTAAAATTACCAATGATTGTGTTCCCCCTTAGTGTGCACCACCAAGAAAGTTCTTCGGTATGAGGCAATCCACGGTACAGGCATGGGTGTCAGACATATCTACATTCGCATACAGTGGGTGTAAGCCATATTGCACAGTGAATACACTAAGGTTGAGTTGGAGAGCCTAGCACGTTAGAGAGACGTGGCCTCGGAACGCGGATGGTCGAAAGATCGAGCACGAGTCGCATGAATGATGTGACCGACGTTTAGCGTCCACCCTTGAACCCACAATGATGGCCGTGATGATCGGGGGAGATGTGGCTGGAAGGGTCGTGTTATCACTAGGAACCCTTATGGGGATATGTGTTTCTAAGTGGAGTTATTATTAACTCATTTAATTATGAACTTAGTCTAAATTCCTTTTGCAATTATAAATGTAGAAAATGGTTCTCCCCGAGATTACCTTCCCTATTGACAATTGGTTAGAAGGAGAAAAGCTCAAGTTAGATGGATCCAACTTTTCTGCATGGGCCATGCGCCTTCATGATCTCCTTAGAGAGAACAAAGTGGGTGACTACATGATCTATGAGATGTACTTGGAGCCTCCCTATTCTCATGAGACCCAGGAGTAGCGGGATCTCCACTGCCGTCATCGTGTGATGGCCACATTCATATCAGTAATGATGCGCCTCGAGATGGAAGATGGGCTATGGCCGATTGTGGGGAGTCTTAATCCCCGAACGGTTATGGCACATCTGAGATCACATTTTGTGGAACAAGTGTGCATATGGGAGTATGATCTGATGGGGGATTTCCTCTCCATAAAAATGGAGGAGGGCTCCTCACTGGACGATTACTTGTTGAGCATATATGATGCATACATTAGTCTGGCATACTTCCTGGACAACTGGTTCGCAAGATCTTTTGCAATATGAGTTGTGTTGCGGTCGCTGCCACCAAGCTTCCAAGCACAAGTCAGGATTTGCATTATGAGAGGTGATGCGGAAACACAGAATTTCCACGAGTTCATATCACATTTCAGGAATGTGATGGTTGAACCCTTTGTCGCTGAGGTCATCAATGACAAAGGTATATATTTGATATACAATTTTATAAATGCTATAATCTGGCAAACACATTTGCAGTGTTAAGTATATTTGATACTTGTTTTGTTTCACTGAAAATAGGTCCTTCTGCATGAGAGGTGCTTGCTAGAGAGGAGGTGACGTTGCGTGTTGATGGCGAGCATGATGATGATGGCCAACGACGCTCTCCCTCTACATTTATCACTCAGTTTATGTTTTGGATAGTTATTGTAATCAAAAGAAGATGAACTTCTTTAGTGTGTCTCACATTTTGTGAGACGGTTATTCATATGAGCTTGTAACAAAAAGTTGTTCCACTTTTATGAATAATTTATATTTGTGTTCATATCTTGTTTGATTATATGTGAATTATCCTTGTTGTTTGAAACTAATTTATAATGCATGAACATTTGTAAAATATTGAAATGCCTTAAAATACCCAACTTAATGATACATTCATTAATGAATGAAACCATTGTTTAAAATTCAAAGTTATGTGATAATATGTGAAAGTCATTCGATTTCTTATCACATATAAATCATGCCTAAGTTCGGCAAAATAACTTGAACACCGTGTATTACTTAAATACAAAGTGTTTGATGAATTGTTAAAAGTAAATACATATTCGATGTATTGTGTTTTAACGAAAATGGCAATTATCATTATATGATTGTTTAAAAGTGTAAAGTAGTTTACCAAAGGAAACATGAATATGAAATTATTTGATTTGATCAAAGTGTTTCATCAACAAAGGGTATAAATATAAAAGAGAATCTAATTACTATGATTTGATCAATAGTAATGAAGTTCGACTTTATAAGAATGGCATAAAGAAATTGTGGAATGCAAAGTGTTTTGAAATGTCAAAATGCAAAGCATCGCAATGTGATATTAGATATCAAAGTGGGTAAATAGATGGCGCCAAAATAAATCGTTGTAGTGTATATGTAGAGACCATTAGTTAGAAATAGTTAGCACTCAATTAGAATATATAGTGAACCATTTGAATTCATGAAAGCAGCTCCATATCTAGTATGGATCGTTTGTAAAAGTTTTGAGGTTATTCGATATAACCAAAACAATAGCGAATAAGTCCTTGTAGAGTATTCATTGGAAACTTTGAATACGAAATCCATAGCTGAAACCAAAAGGAAAGCAAAACTAGTATTGCTTGAATTTTGGTACATTCTTGAGAAAGCTCACTTTTAGTGATATTTCTCGATTATGGAGCAATTGGAAGATAGTGAAAAACATCACGAGGATTCAAATCCCTGCATCAGAGTGTTGAGAAGCGCAACGGACAACGTTCCTGAACGATTCTCTTCACAAAGGAAAAAATCAATGATAATGACCATTGTGTTTTCCCTACTAGTGTTTTTCACTACATGAAGTAGGATTCAAACTGTAACCCATATCTTGTATGGAAACATTTGTGAATCATTTTTCATGATTCTTGGAATATGGCATACCTACGAACTACTAAGGAAATAATGGTAAACTAGAATTATGAGAAATCCTAATAATAAAATTCACTCGAGACTAGAAAGCAATTCGTTGCTGAATCTCACAAGTAAAAGGGGTACTTGGAATTTTCCCAAATGACTGCAAAGCCATAGTGGAAAAGGGGTGAATGACAAAATCACAATTTGTCAAGTATTGGACGAATTCAAACGAATTTGATTCAAGTGTGTTGAATGTCTAGAGGATTTAAAACTAGTAAAAGTACTAGTATCTCATAGTAAAACTCCAAGTTTGATATTTGATCAAAGGATTTTGAAATTGTTCAAAATAGTGAGTGGATATGCAATTTGCATAAAATTGAGTGGGAGCGATGAAAGTCTTCCTAAAACAATATGTAAATGACATATTTTTGAGTGGGAGCAATATAAGTCTCAAATTCAAATATGTAGGAACATAGTTTGAGTAAGAGTAGTGACTCATACCCAAATATGTTAGGAATATTTTGAGTGGGAACTTATAGAGTGATTCTTAAGTGGGTTAAGAATAAAAGTGCAAGTACCAATAAATAATGATTTATAATGAGTAGAAGTTGATAATAAGTGTATTATGATATTATGTAGTATTCCTTAAGGGATTCTGAAAAGGGTTTTAGAATAGAAGTTAATTAAGGAACTAGTCCTTAATAACTCAAGTTAGGAATAGTATTAAGTTTAACATCAATGGTTAAAAGAAAGAAAAGGATGATCATCATCCATTATGTTAAGACATGGGTTCTATCTTAGAAAACCATGATGATAACTTAACATAATATATGATCTAAGAAGGAACGTTTAAAAATTGATTAAGTTTGAATCACAGAACATTGAGCTAAGTCTGTCCGCAGTGTCTAATAGAGAACCGTAGACATGTTTTCCAAATCCGTAAAGGATGACATATCTTAAACAATAAAGAGTTATGTTATAAGGGACTATGTTGGAAACTTCTGCAAATACCGATTAAAGATAAGTAGGAAGCGAGGTGAACAAAACATCGAAAGTTGCACAAGGTGCACTCGTGTTTCGATGAATACATTTATAATAATATATAAGGGTACCATATAAAGTGTTGTATAATGTTATGGCGGGGCTACTTCGCTTTTAACAAAGAATGATGTGTCCTAGGGCACAGTACCCATGAGAAAGCCCTCGAGGTTGATCTAAAGTCACTGTAGGCTCCTGGAATCAGGCCTTGTTCTGCTGCCATAGCGACGATGCATACACATAGATGTTATCATGTGATTATAAAGTATTAATGTCAATCAAGGTGACATTAGTAAGTTGCAAAGGATTTGGGACTGTAAATACAGACCCCAAGACTCAACCTCTTCCATGAGCAAGCATGTTCAGGGTACCGGATATATGGTGCTAACGATTAAGAACAAATGCAACTAGTTTATTTGTACTCTAGTGCAAGTGGGAGACTGTTGGAAATATGCCCAAGAGACAAATAGTAATAAGGAATATTATCATATTTCATAAAGTTTATGATTAAGTTTTATATCATGCTATAACTGTATTGAGTGGAAACATCAATACACGTGTGATATATAAACAACCAGGGGTTCCCAGTGAAACTCTAGTCACTAGTTCATTGGTCAACAGATGATCATGTTTCCTGATCATGTGGCATTTATGCCAGTTGGAAATGGAGTCAACTATTCTGAGAATGAGATGATGAACCAATACCCAACCTAAACATCATGACCCAATCATGTCATAAAGTTCAAGTTACGATGATTAGAAATGGATCCTCGTAGACTATTCCTTAAACCGTGAGGCTATATCAATCACTGTCTCCCGAGAGTGCTTAGATTGCATCAAGCGCCACTTGGTAATACAGTGGTTATAAAGGTGTGTTCGGGTACTCGGAGGAAACCGTAGAGGCAATTTATGTCAAGAGCGGGATTTGTTCGTCCACCTGACGGAAAGACACTCAAGGGCCCACTCAAGAGAAGTTATATCCAATAGTTGCGCAGCGTGTGATTTGATCACAGGGATATCACTTGTTGGAACGAGTCAAATAGCATTGTTCGGTAACGAGATTGAACACGACATGGTGATGTCATTGATCAGATCTCAGGCAATGCAAGTATCGAGAGACAAAGGGAATAAGACAGGATTGTCCCGGTTTTATGACTCAAGTAATAAGTGTATGAAGATGAAGATATCAATGATATTCAAGAGATGACTCCGGAAGAAAAACTAAATACCAAATTCAGAGACCTACAGAGTCCGTCTTCAAATAGATAACAGTTCTGGTAAGAAAAGTTCCGTGAAAATACTATCCAACTATATTTTTGCAGTTTTTAGTCAATAAGGAAAGCTACGAAGCGAAAAAGAGACGGAAACGGAGCTAGGGTGGCTCACACCACCCTGTGGCGCGGGCCCACCCCTGGCCGAGCCACCATGTGGTGTGGCCACTCCGGACTCCACCTCCGACTCGTTTTCTCCCAGTACCTTCCTTTTGATACGGAATTTCATAATATATAACCCCCCGGATCCCCGAGGTTCGTATATCATGTTTTCGTTGTGTTTTTGTTTCGATCTGTTTTTGCCAGAACATACTCTTTGAAGGTTTAGAAGCATAATGGTGTCCGCCAAGGATAAAGGGAAGGAGCCTATGGAGGAAGACCTCCAAGACCCCGGGAAGGAGAAGGAGATCAAGAGTGAAGGTGAAGAGGAGCAAGGCCAACACCCGCATACCGGCACCACCATTGCAAGCATTGGAGTGGTGGTAAATCTAGCCATTGGAGGGAAGCCTCCTCATCACCGTCCAGATCCCTGTTCACTTCCTCCACGCACCAAGAATCCTTTCCATACCCTTATCCATGAGCATCAATACCAGAATATGCCCAAGGGGAAATTACCCTCTAATTGGGATTTGCCTCGTTCTAGCCATGCTGGAAAAAACGACTTCAAGGAGGAAGAGTGGGGAAAGAATAGCAAGAGCTGGAATTCTCAACACGACATGATCATGAGCCGCATTGAGCAAAACTCACACCTGATTCGTAATCTCACCTTCGAGATTGAGGACTTGGGGAAACTGATCAAAGAGCTCATCGAGAGGATACCACCACCACCTAAGGAGTAATTCGTCATCAGGTTTAGCATCCCCTTGGTTTGTTCCAAGCTTGGGGCAGTGCCGCGGTATCACATCACTATCTTCTATCTTTTTACCTTATTAGTAGAGTCATATCATGAATAGAGGAGTTATTATGTAGTATGGTTTGCATTATGGAAGTTTCCCCTCTCTCGTTAGATTTGTATCCCTTGGTGTGAGTTTTCGTTGTGGAATATTAATAAGAAGTTCTATCATCCACTCTTTTGCATAACTTATATTAGTTTTCAATTCGTGGTTATATGATTGATCTTGTTGTTAGTATTGGTAGCACTTTGGGATCATTGAGTTAATTTAGTTGGTTTTGGCAAACCTGGCTCGGTCAGTAGCAGCACCTTTTTGAGAGTTGAAAATAAAAAGATAGAAGTACTCTCTAGAGGAAAATAATTTCATCATCTTTCTTTCTTGATTTTCTCATAAGTCTAGTATTCTCTAGTTAAGATCTTTTGTGCTTCCAAGGAAGATTGCATGTTTGTCTTTATCATTTGTATGTTTGGTTGTTTCCTTCAACTCTTATACTTGCTACCCAGCCTTGCTAGCCAAAAACCTGTACTGAGAGGGTATTCTTCTTGTGCATCCACTCCTTTAAACCAAAACCTTTGCCATTTGAGTCCACCATACCTACCTAGTAGCATTATTGCTATTCCAAGTAAATTCTTGTTTTATCTACCTCTCAAATTAAACTTGTTATGTGAAAATTAGTGATTAAAGCTCTCACGAACTTGATGGCATGCTTTACTTTCCTGCATTTAATAAACTTGAACCATTGGGTCCTTCTTTGTTACGTATATGCTTGCGCTTTATGGGTTGAAGTTAGCCGAACCATGTATCATGGGGACTGCTTTCAACACTTCATTTGGTACTTTGTACCTAGTTGATATCATGTTCTTTTGCTTATGGATCCCGGCGGTGTGAAATAAGAGTGGAACTTGTAAGATCATGGAGTTTATATGTGTGTTAGAGAAACGCCTGGGCCGCTAGCCTAAGCCATGCCTAATCACGGTGGAAACTTGCAGCATAACTATAGTGAGCATTCTATGAAGCATCCTCAATAAAAACCTATGCAAATAGCAAATAAAAAGATCGCTGAGATGCTCACTGTCTGCTTGCCTTGTCATTTTGATTATGGGATAGCTCCTGTGTCATGTGCAAGGGGTACCCCGTTGGCGGTTCTCAATGATACGCATGTATTTACAATGACAAGAGCTTGCTGGTGACTGAAGTTGAGTAGCATGAGGATCGGTACTCATAAGTAAGGGGCATGATATTTCAACTTATAACTTGTCAAGCATATCCTCTTAGTTGTGTCACTTTAACCGATGCCTATGATAGGGGCAATGAGAGCTGAAAGCTAGTAAGTATCATAATTTTTGGGCGCTCTTTATGAGACTTGCAATCCCTGCTTCCCTCTTTGAAGGGCCTTTCTTTTACTCTGTAGTTGAGTCAGTAAACCTATTCCCTTCTATCTCAGCAAGAATTTTGAGTTGATGTGTTTCATTCATTCATATGATGATTTATTCAATCATGTTTCTTATGTTCCTTGTTTTGCACATTGCTCTTATCCTGATGTTTACTACTTTGAAAGCTTTCATTGAAAAACCAGCTATTTGTGAACTCCAGCAAATTATCAACTATTCTTCGACCAAGAGCTAAGTTTGCCATTACCAATTATGATTTACTCTATGTATCTTTATTGTGTTTCCTTTACTCATTGCAAGTTGAGTTATATAATAGTGAGTTGTCTTCTATTATGATCTATGTATTTCATGAATGTGATGCTTCTTGTCTGTATTCTTTTATCGACTCTTCACTCCATAAACCTGAGGTCATGTTTATTGAGCTCAGTTTCGCTTGGGGACAAGCGAAGTCTAAGCTTGGGGGAGTTGATACGTCCATTTTGCATCACTATTCTATGTCTTAATTCACTATTATTCTTTGATATATTTCGTATTGAGAGGTGATACTTATGTTATTTCATCTATTTTTGCATGGTTGATGACTTTTGGAGCATGGACCGCTGTAGTCAGGATTCTGATGGAAAACGTGATGTTTGGAGGCAAAATTCGCGAAGATCAGAAAATCCGGGAAAATATACGGAAAATCCTATTTTTCCAGAAGACTTAGGATGCCAGAAGATGGATTGGAGGTGGGCCACAGGGGGGCCACACCACCCCATGGCACGGGCAGGCCTAGGCCGCGCCTGGGAGTGGTGTGGCCGCCCTGGCCCACTCCAGCCTCTCCCCTCTAGCGTATATCATCCTCCTGAAACCCTAAGACTCGGGAGCGACCACAGAAAGATTTCGCCGCCTCTGCGGGGCGGAAAACACCGAGAGAGAAAGATCTCTCCGGCAGACAGATTTCTGCCGGGGGAATTCCTTCCCGGAGAGGGGAGATCGTCGCCATCAACACCACCATCAAGCTGGACTTCATCGGGATCATCATCATCACCACCATCATCACCATCAGCACCCTCATCACCATCTCCATATTGCTGTAACAATTGGGTTGAATCTTGCTATAGTTCATAGGGGTAACTTTCCTGGTGTTGATTACTCTTTGTAGTTGATGCTATTGAGTAAACCATTGAACTATTGTTTATGTTCAGATTGTTATACATCATTATTCCATCTCTGGTCATGATCCATATGATGTCTTGTGAGTAGTTCGTTTTGTTCTTGAGTACATGGGAGAAGTCTTGTTGTTAGTAGTGGAGTTACGTTGAGAAAGATTCAATAGATTGTTTTTTATGTTGTGGTGTACTTCTTCTAGTGGTGTCATGTGAACGTCGACTACATGACACTTCACCTATAAGGGCCTAGGGGAATGCATTGTGTATTTGGCTACTAATCGTAGGGGTTGCCGGAGTGACAGAAACCTGAACCCCCGTTAGGAAACCATTGCACAAGGGACGTAAGGGTCTTAGAGTTTAAAGTTGTGGTTAGGTTTCTACCTTAATTACTTTCTTGTACTTATGGATGTTTGCAAGGGGTATAATCACAAGTATGTATTAGTCTTGGATGGGGCGGTACATTAGCACAGGTTCACCCACACAACACTTAGCAAGCTAGAGAAGATTAATCGACAATATGAAGCGAAAGCACTTGACAGTCTTCCCATGTGTCCTCGAGAACGTTTGGTCATCTTAAGAAATACAACCGGCTTGTCCTTTGCTGTATAAAGGATTGGGCCACTTGCTGCATTTATTCCTACTGTCTTTTTTTTACTCGCACTTTGTTTACTTGCTTTATCGAAAACCCCTAAAAATCCGTTTGCTAAGTATTTGCAGAGAATTCCTGGTCCATACCACTAGCCAGCACCTTCTGCTCCTCGTTGGGTTCGACACTCTTACTTATCGAAAATACTGCGATACACCCCCTATACTTGTGGGTCATCAAGACTATTTTCTGGCGCCGTTGCCAGGGAGTGAAGCGCTATTGGAGAGTGGAACTGGTAAAGGAAACTTCTACTGTGAGTACTGTTTACTTCTGTTAGTTGCTTTATTTTCGTTATGGATAATTCAGTGAGTTTCTTATTTGGTAATGCTACTACCACTGCTAAGGTTGTAGATAAGCCACCACTTTCTGAGAATGATGTTTTCAAAATACCTACAAGAATTATTGATCGTGTTATGGATAACTACTATGTTGGGGATGGAACTGTCCATCCCGGTGATCATTTACTCTTTATACACGAATTATGCGGGTTGTTCAAGTCTGCAGGTATTACTACAGATCAAGTTAAGAAGAAGTTATTCTCATTATCTCTGAAAGGAAGAGCTGAGGAATGGTATAAGCTGCTGAAGAATGGTCAAGCTCTGGAATGGGAGGAAATAGTGCCTCTCTTTTATTCAAAGTTTTATCCTCCTAGTGAGATTCATAAAGATCGAAATCAAATATACAACTTTTGGCCTCTTGATGGAGAGAGTACAGCTCAAGCTTGGGGGAGATTGAAGTTACTAATGCTCAAATGTCCCATTCATGAGCTCCCCAACAATATTATTATCAACAACTTTTATGCAAGGCTCCCTCTACATGACAAGGATTTATTGGATGCTTCTTGTGCTGGATCATTCAATCGTATGGAAGAAGAAGCTAAATGGGACCTTCTAGATCGTATTCAAGACAATGCTGAAGCTTGGGAGAATGACAAAGGTAGAAAGTCAGGTATAAATTATGATTACGAATGCATTGAATCTTTTATGGAAACTGGTGACTTTCAAAATATTAAAAATGCTTATGGTCTAGACTCTCAAGCTATTGCTTCTTATTTTAAGGCCTTTGCTTCTTATATTGAAGTGCCTAAAAAGAAGTGGAATAAGTATTATGAACCTTATAAAGATATTGCTAAGAGTGTTCCTACAAGAAATACTGAAGTTTATACTGCTAATCATGTTTTACTTGAACCTTATATTGAGAAAATGCCTTTTCCAGTTAAGGTAAAGGAACATTCTATGATAGCTAGTATGGTTAATGAAAGTATGAATAAGGCTGTTGAACCTGATAAACAAATGGTTGATGAACCTATAATAGCAAATGTGAAAGACTTTGTCACTAAGTATGAGGAAGAGGGACACACTATCCTTTGTAAGGATACCTCTAATATTGTTTCACATAGTAGTGTTATGAGAGCTAGTATTCCTGTGTTTTCTGTTAGAATAAGTGATCATTGCTATGATGGTCCTTGTGATAGCTATATTGTTAAGTTTATGCATGATACTGAAACTTACTATGAGATAGGGAAAAGTGTTCTTATGCATCTCGATAATATCAAGTTTCCTCGTTTTATGCTGAAAGTTTTTATGTTGCACTTCTTTTGCCTTCTTATGCAAGTTGCCTGTGGTTTCAATAACTTGTTTGCTTACAAAATCCCCTTGCATAGGAAGTGGGTTAGACTTAAATGTGTGTGTGTTTTTGCTTCTTAATGCTCTCTTTCACTTTAATTCATATCCCTATGAGAGCCTCTTCAAAATTATCATGCCCATCTTAATGGCTATAAAGAAAGATCTTTATGGGAGACAACCCAATTTGTTTTTGCTTTTAGTTTGTTTTTGTTTCTTTGAGTCTTGGAAGTTATTACTTCGGTAATAACCGCTCCTTATCCGTTTTGTTTGGTTTTTGTGTCAAGATCAACCTCTAATGAGAGAGAAGTAATATTTTGGGAAGTTGCTGTCCCGAAACAGATTTTTGTGCTTCACCGTAAAAATTCGTGAGAGATCTCTATATGTCGGATTGAGCTGTAATGTTTTGTGCTTCTGACCCAGGTTGTTATTTAACTTTTGTTAGTTTTTCACTTTTTTATTTGAGCAACATAAGATTTTCTAAAAAATTGATCTTTACCTGCTGGGCTGTTTTGAGAGATTTTGCCACTCTTGCATCTGCTTCTTTATTCAATTTCCTTTTTGAATTATTTTTGGGTTTTCAGAAGGAGTTGCTACAGTAGCTTATGTTTTGATGGTTTTTAGTTGAAGTTGGACTCAAAAGGTTTTATCATTTCACTTATACTAATGTTGCTAATAAGAACTGTGTGAAGTTTTGTGTGAAAGAAATTTCGAGGAAGTGGAGATAATGGTGTAATAAGAAAAAGAAGGGTTTTATGACTCACGTAATAAGTGTATGAAGATGAAGATATCGATGATATTCAAGAGATGACTCCGGATGGATCCACTAAATACCAAATTCAGAGACCTGTAGAGTCCGTCTTCAAATAGGTAACAGTTCTGGTAAGAAAAGTTTCGTGAAAATACCATCCAACTATATTTTTGCAGTTTTTAGTCAATAAGGAAAGCTATGAAGCGAAAAAGAGACGGAAACGGAGCTAGAGTGGCTCACACCACCCTGTGGTGCGGTCCCACCCCTGGCCGCGCCACCAAGTGGTGTGGCCACTCCGGACTCTGCCTCCGACTCGTTTTCTCCCAGTACCTTCCTTTTGATACAAAACTTCGTAATATATAACCCCCCGGATCCCCCAAGGTTCGTATATCGTGTTTTCGTCGTGTTTTTGTTTTGATCTGTTTCTGCCAGAACATACTCTTTGAAGGTTTAGAAGCACAATGGTGTCCGCCAAGGATAAAGGGAAGGAACCTATGGAGGAAGACCTCCAAGACCCCAGGAAGGAGAAGGAGATCAAGAGTGAAGGTGAAGAGGAGCAAGGCCAACACCCACATACCGGCACCACCATTGCAAGCATTGGAGTGGTGGCAAATCTAGCCATTGGAGGGAAGCCTCCTCATCACCGTCCAGATCCCTGGTCACTTCCTCCACGCACCAAGAATCCTTTCCATACCCTTATCCATGAGCATCAATACCAGAATATGCCCAAGGGGAAATTACCCTCTAATTGGGATTTGCCTCGTTCTAGCCATGCAGGAAAAAACGACTTCAAGGAGGAAGAGTGGGGAAAGAATAGCAAGAGCTGGAATTCTCAACACGACATGATCATGAGCCGCATTGAGCAAAACTCACACCTGATTCGTAATCTCACCTTAGAGATTGACGACTTGGGGAAACTGATCAAAGAGCTCATCGAGAGGATACCACCACCACCTAAGGAGTAATTCGTCATCAGGTTTGGCATCTGATGACCCACAAGTATAGGGGGTGTATCGCAGTATTTTCGAGGGAAGTGAAACCCAATTTATTGATTCGACACAAGGGGAGCCAAAGAATATTTATCAGCCTTAACAACTAAGTTGTCAATTCAGCTACACCTGAAAACAATCTTGCTCACAGCAGTTTATCAGTAGCAACAGTTTTGTAGTTGGAATAGCAAAGTAACAGCAGTAGCAAAGCAAAGACAGTAGTAACGTAAGCAGTAAACAATGGGATTCGAGTGCGGTAGGCATAGGGATGGATGGACGGGCGTTGCATGGACAAGACAATTCACATAGCAATCAGAACATAGGGCAATTGCAGATAAATAAGATAAAGCACCCAAGTACTAGACAATCCTAGGCATGTGTTCCATATATAGTATACGTGCTCGCGATGAGAACGTGCACAACATCTTTTGTCCTGCCAGCCCGTTTGCAGTGGGGCCTCTAGGGAACTACTGGCAATTAAGGTGTTCCTTTTAATAGAGCACCGGAGCAAAGCATTAACACTTCGTGAACACATGTGATCCTCACATCAAAGCCTTTCCCTTCCGGTTATCCCGATTTCTGTCACTTCGTGGCCATAGGTTCCGGACAACCACGTGTGTATACAACTTGTAGATAAGACCAGAAACAATACTATCATAATGAATCAATAATAAGTTCAGATCTGAAATCATGGCACTCGGGCCCTAGTGACAAGCATTAAGCACAACAAGTCGCAACAAAGTCATAAAACACTAATAAAAGATACTAGGCACCATGCCCTAACAATCTGTGCCATTACATCAACGATCTCATCCAATCCCTACCATCCCCATAGCCTACATCGGGGGATTACTCACTCATAGATGGGGAAACATGGATGGTCGATGGAGAAGCAATGGTGATGATGATGGCGATGATCTCCTCCAATTCCCCATCCCGGCAGGGTGCCAGAACGGAGTTTCTGCTGCTGTTTCGTGGAATCTGGTGGTGGCGGCGGAGCGGAACTCCTTCTGGAAAAACGTCGAACCCCCCAAAGTTTTTAGGTCAGAAGGCTCCTTATAGGCGAAGAGAGAGGCCGAGGGGGTGCCTGGGGGGCCCACACCACCCCTGGCGTGGCCTGGCCTGGCCCGCGCCACCAGGTGGTGTGGCCACCCCAGGGCTCTTCTCCGTCTCATATTCTGGCTCCTGGAGTCTTCGGGTGAAATAGGATTTTTGGCATATTTTCCGGGATTTTTCCTGATAGTTGGTTTTCTGCACAAAAAATAGACACCAAGGCAATTCTGCTGAAAATAGCGTCAGTCCGCATTAGTTGCATCCAAATCACACAAGTTTAGAGGAGAACCAATAGCAAAAGTGTTCGGGAAAGTAGATACGTTTTGGACGTATCAACTCCCCCAAAGCTTAGCTTATTGCTTGTCCTCAAGCAATTCAGTTGAAAACTGAGTGCGATAAAAGAACTTTCACGAACACAGTTGCTTCATATGATGTAAATATTCTCAGCAATGTGATCAACTACCTAGACAATTCATAATAAAGAGTATGCAGCCAAGTCTACTTAATAGTCATTGCAAGCTATGAAGAGATTCCAACTCAAGAACAATAAGTAGCATGAAGCACGAACATAAGCAACATTACAATGCTCATAAAAAGGTATGATAGAGTGGTATCTCGCTTGCCTTTGATTATGAATGTCAAGGCACCTCTGAAGTTCAAGTGATGACTAGAAGTAAAGATATCAAGAATACAAGCATCAAAGTCATAACACAAATAATCAAGTAATGGAATAAACATAAAGAATGACAACCATGCTCTCAAGAAGGTGCTCAAATAATATGTGGAGACTCAACAAGTAGACGAAAAAGTTTTGAATAATTTGAAAGGCTTCCAAATGCTAAAAGTATGGTACTCATTAGCTTTGAGCTCTCATTTGCCCCTGTCATAAGCATCTTTAAATGGTTAAGGTTAAAGTGACACAACTAAGAGGATATGCTTGACAAGTTATAAATCAAAGTCTCATGCCCCTTACTTACAAAGACCGATCCTCATGCTACTCAACTTCAGTCACAAGTAAGCTCTTGTCATTGTAAGTATATACGTATCACAGAGAACCGCCAACGGGGTACCCCTTGCACATGACACGGGAGCTATCCCATAATCAAAATAACAAGGCAAGCAGACAATGAGCATCTCGGCAATCTTTTTATTTACTATGTGCATAGATTTTTATTGAGGATGCTTCATGGAATGCTCATTATGGTTTGCTACAAGTTTCCACCATGATTAGGCATGGCTTAGGCTAGCGACCCAGGCGTTTCTCTAACATACATACAAACTCCATGATCTTACAAGTTCCACTTTTATTTCACACCGCCGGGATCCATAAGCAAAAGAACATGATATCAACTAGGTACAAAGTACCTATGAAGTGTTGAAAGCGGTCCCCATGATACATGGTTCTGCTAACTTCAACTCATAAAGCGCAAGCATATGCACAACAAAGAAGGACACAATGGTTCAGGTTTATTAAGTGCAAGAAAATAAAGTGTGCCATCAAGTTCGTGAGAGCTTTACTAACTAACTTTCTCATAACAAGCAAACATTTTATTCGGAAGAAAACAAGGCATATTGTATATGCACGGAGGTAGCAAATGATGCTAATGGGTAGGTATGGTGGACACTTTGGAAATATTTGGTTTAGGGAGTCGGGAACTTGAGTAAAACATACTCAGTGAAAGTGAAGGCTAGCAATAGTAAGGGAGCGACAAACAAGAGAGCAATAGTTGTCATTATCATGCTTGCAACAAAACAGGACTACTCATGGCATGAAAGTGATTCAAGATCCTCAAGGCAAAATAATTCATCGAGGCTTAACTGATTATTATAGTCATGTGCATGCATGAGCATGTGCCAAGTCAATCAAATGAAACATTCAGAGGAGGATACCGCGGTGTCATACCAATTTATGAATAGAGCAATGCAAACAAACATTCATAAGACATGCTACCAACTATTAGCGAGCTGGAGCTAATCATAAGAAAGCAAGAACTACTAAGCATCCAAAGAAAACATACACTCTACATGAACGGACTAAGAATGCCCACAGTGATGAGTATATGTACAACAATGAAAACAAATAGAGTTCATTACCAGCCTCTTACCACGCCTCAAGTTGTCATTGATCCTCATTATTGCTCTTCACTTGTGTAGCTTGAATAATAATATGAAACCCAATAATCCACTGAAGACTGCCGAACCTTGTATCAAACTCACAAAAACCAAAGAAGAACGACAAATATTTTTGGTGTTTTCGATTTTTAAACAAGAACCAAAAGGGAAAAACAAACAAAGCAAAAAAAGAAGAAGCAAACCAAAGAGAAAAAACAAAAATATTTTTGGTCTTTTTTGTGTTTTTGGAAAGCAAAAGCAAAGAAGAACGAAAACTAAAAAGAGAACGAAAACATGAATATACAAAGTACCGACGCAACATGATATGGAGATGAGTGCGGTGTCGGCATACCTCCCCCCAAGCTTAGGCTTTTGGCCTAAGTGGGTATCAATCCCAAGCTGGCCAGGATGAAGTGTCACCGTGGTATGACGAGGAAGTACCCTCGTCCTGGTGCGAGCTCGAGTACTTCCCTCCGTAGTGCGGGGAGTAATCATAGGAGGGCACATCCTCCTGGTGCTCCTCGTGGAAACCCAGCAAGCGAAGCTGCTCGTCCACCTCCTCCTTGGAGCGTGACCATGGTCTCCTGTGAACACTAAACAAAGCAGGCTGTGGCAAAAGGATCTCCCTCTCATCCCCATCAGTGAAAAGCATCCTATATACTAGATTGTTCAAATCAGAGGTAGCAGTGACAAAGTGATGAGTTTTCATGGCAACAAGGTCAAGCCTCTGTGGTGCTAGCATAGCATCATCAGGATCCACTGAAAAACCTAATGCATTGACCATGCGCGATGCAATGATGCCCCCATAGATAGGCCCCCTAGCAGCTAGGCGGCGAGCAATAAGCGAGCCAAGATTGTACCGAGTATCATTGTTGAGCGCAGCAGCAAGGAAAGCTAAGTGATAGTTGGAGATATTACTAGTGTTCTCCCTACCCAATACACTAGTGGCAAGATAATATGCAAAGTATCTAAGAGCAGGGAGTTGGATATTTCTTATCTTTCCGCGCTGCGCCATGCGGTCATCATCATTGGTCACCCCTTGATAAAGCTCCAACAAATCAGCGGGTTGCCCTTGAATTTTCTTCACGGTCCCTGTCATACGCACACCTACAATACTGCAAAATCTCTCCAAAGGCATGGTGAAGGGCATATCATAGATTTTAAAAGAGACAGTAGATTGATAGGGTGTGTTAGTAAATGAGAAGCTCTCAACAAAAGTTTTGGTGATCATAGCGTATTGTGCACTCTCATCTTGCATATAAGAGGTCAAACCAACCCTCTCAATCAGTAGCAAGAAATCATCAAGAATACCTGCAGCTTGCAAGAAAGTAAAACAAGGAAAAGAGGATGGGTGAGCATCTCCATCATCCCTTTCACTGCCAATGCGTGTTGCAATGAGGTCTTCATTGTATGATGGCCTAGATTGAGAGGCTGTTCTTGAGGGCCTCGACCTCCTAGGTGCATCACTCTCAAATATCTCTCCAAAAGTATGGTTGTTCATGCTTGGTATTCTGAAATTTAAACACCTATTACACAAGTGATTGCAAAGTAAATAAAATGAAGGATTCTACTCATAGGGACTTGCAAGAGGCCTAAACATGCATCAAAACTATATCTCTAAGCATCAAACAAGCTTACAAGCTCTCAAAACCAGTCACCTACAGCAGCAAAATACTCAACATATAATCCACTAAACACAAATCTACTTGGACAAGGGGAGGAGTCACATACCAGGGAACAAATGCTCCAAATTTCAGCAAGAAAGATGGGCTGAGCAAGGAGATCGAAGAAATCGAGAGCAAGCACAAAAGGAACGCAATTTTGAGCTATAAACTGGAGCTTACTCGGGAGAGAGAAGAAAGTGACAGGGGAGAGAGTTAGTGGAGGGCCAGAGGTGGCCCACACTAGGGCATGGCGCCACCCAGGGCTGGCCGCGCCACCATGTGGTGTGCCTGCCTAGTGGGCCCCCTGGTACCTACCAGGTACTCCTCTGCCCCTTTTTTCACGTAAAAATTTAATATGAATTTTCTGGAATTTTTCGAGACACTTTATTTTTGTGCATTTTTCAGAAATAGAAGAATGATTTTTTCTGACAGAAAGATTTTTTTCTTTTGGAAACATGATGCAAGGACAAAACAAGGCTAGGACTACAGAAGTTCTAGCATGTAAGCAACTAACAACACAAAGAAAACTAAACGAAAGCAAAAACTAAAATGCAAAGGATAGAAATAAACAGAGATAATCATAATGAAAACATTATTTCGTTCAATGGAATCCTTTTGTTAGCAAGGTTGATCAAGTCTTTCTACCAAAACAATTGCATATGAGACAAAACTTTGTACTCCACTAATGATTATGTTACTTCAACCTTGATAGCAATGGTCCCAATCATAATAATTTCAAATTTTTCTCTTGGTATGGGACAATATATTTCTCCAACTTGAATGCCTTCAACATGTTCAATTGAATTCAAACCATAAGTCCTTTCAATCTTCTTGGGGAAATAGACAGTATGTTCCTTGTCATTAACATTGAAGATCACCTTTCCTTGATTACAATTAATAACAGCTCCTGCAGTATTAAGAAAAGGTCTCCCAAGAATAATAGACATATTATCATCTTCAGGAATTTCAAGCACAACAAAAACAGTTAATATCAAGCAATTGTGAGCCACCTGAATAGGTACATCCTCACATATACCCACATGAATAGTGGTAGATTTATCGGCCATTTGCAAAGATATATCAGTTGGTATCAATTTTTCAAGCTGAAGCCTCTTATAGAGAGAGAAAGGCATAACACTAACTCCAGCTCCTAAATCACACAAAGCAGTTCTAACATAACTGTTCATAATAGAGCAAGGGATAGTTGGAATTCCTGGGTCTCCAAGTTTCTTAGGAACCTTACCATTGAAGGAACAATTAGCAAGCAAAGAAGAAATTTCTGCATTAGGGATCTTCCTTTTATTCAAGACAATGTCCTTCATATACTTTGAGTAAGGAGGCAATTTAATAGCATCAGTCAAAGGAATTTGCAAGAATAAAGGCTTCATCCACTCACAAAACTTATTATAGTGTTCATCTTCCTTTGACTTGTGTTTCTTATCAGGGAAAGGCATAGGTTTTTGGACCCAAGGTTCTCTTTTACTACCATGTTTCTTAGCAATAAAATCTTCTTTAGTGTATTTAGTAGTCTTAGTGTGGTTTTCAGGTTCTTCTTCAACTTTTTCTTCATTAGGAGCTTCATTTTCTTCCTTACCACTTTCAGTTTCAGCATCAGAGATGGATATACTATTAGGATCTAAAGCAGGTTCAGAGGGTTCTACAACAGTTTTATGTTTCTTTTTCCTTTTCTTACGAGTAGAACCACTATTTTCAGCTTGTTGAGAATCCTGCTCAATTCTTTTGGGATGCCCCTCAGGATATAGAGGATCCTGGGTAGCAGCTCCACTCCTAGTTCTAATTTCATAAGCATGTTTTTCTTTAGCAGCATTAACTAGCAAATCGTTTTGCACTTTAACGAGTTGATCTATTTGAGTTTGAACCATTTGAAAGTGTTTAACAATCATTTTAACATCATTAGATGTTCTTTCCACAATATCTTTCAACTCAACAATAGCTCTAGTGTTTTCCATTAGATGATTTTGCACCCTTTTATTAAAGTTATCTTGCTTAACAATAAAGATATCAAATTCTTCTAAGCATTGATTAGGAGGTTTCAAGTAAGGGATATCACCTTCATCAAAGTGTTGGAGAGAGTGTACCTCAATAGTGGGTGAGTAGGGAATAGGCTTACATAATTCTTCTATAGGAGGTAAATTCTTGACATCTGCAGCTTTAATTCCCTTCTCCTTAAGACATTTCTTAGCTTCCTTCATCACTTCATCATTTAATTCAATAACTCCCCTCTTCTTTGATGTTGGAATAGGCACAGGAATAGATGGTTCAGGTATAATTACTTCAGGTGTAACTTGTTTAGGGGGAGTCCAATCTTCATAATTCTTGCTTATTTTAGCCATTAATTCCTCAGCTTCCTTAGGAGTCCTATTCCTGAAAACACAATCAGCACAACTATCTAGGTATGTCCTAGATTCCTCGGTTAGTCCATTATAAAATATATCAAGAAGCTCATTCTTAGGTAATGGACTTCCAGCCTGTGCATGAATCAAAGCACAAAACCTTGCCCAAGATTCAGGCAATACCTCTTTTTCTCCCTGTTTAAAATCAAAAAGTTCCTGCAAAATAGCATGTCTAGCACTGGGAGGAAAATATTTCTGCAGGAAAGTACTAATCAAGCACTCAGGACTATCAATAGATCCAGGAGGTAAATTACTAAACCAAGTTTTAGCTTCTCCTTTCAGTGAAAAAGGAAAAATCTTAGCAACAAAGTAAGTACGCATCTTAATATCATCAGAAAACAAGCCACTCATGGTAGACAGTTCATTCATATGTGCTACCACACTTTCATTCTTAGTCCCACAAAAAGGTTCTTTCTCAACAATAGCTATGTAAGATAGATCGAGAGAGAAATCATAATCTTCATATATAATGTTTATGGGAGAAGCAGCAAACTTAGCATCAAGAGATAATTTGGGTCTAATAGTACGCCTCTCAAGGAGACTCTTAGCAGTGCTCCTATCATGGGTGTTCTTACATTCTTCAATAAACTCATCGGTCATCTCAACATAATGTTCTTCAGTATCATAACTCTCACTAGCCTCAGGTGAGCTAATAGGTGTGGTAGTGTCTTCATTAGGAGTTTCGGTATTTCTAGCTATAGTTCTAGCAATCGTAGCATCTAGGAAAGGACCTAATGAACCACTCTTATCAAGCACAGTAGAAGCAACATCATAAGCATCAGAAGTTTCAGATTCAGCAGTAGTAGCAGTGTGTAGCATGTGTATGTGGTGGTGTAACGAGCTTACTTATAACAGACGGTGAATCAAGAGCAGCAGAGGTGTTTAGAACCGTACCTCTTCTTGTAGTGGATGGTAAAATAGGAACCTTGCCATCACGAGACTTACCCATGATGGATGGAAAGTAGTGAACAATAGAGAATCCAAGTGAACTTGATAAATAAAGCTATGCTCCCCGGCAACGGCGCCAGAAAATAGTCTTGATGACCCACAAGTATAGGGGGTGTATCGCAGTATTTTTGAGGGAAGTGAAACCCAATTTATTGATTCGACACAAGGGGAGCCAAAGAATATTTATCAGCCTTAACAACTGAGTTGTCAATTCAGCTACACCTGGAAACAATCTTGCTCACAGCAGTTTATCAGTAGCAACAGTTTTGTAGTTGGAATAGCAAAGTAACAGCGGTAGCAAAGCAAAGACAGTAGTAACGAAAGCAGTAAACAGTGGGATTAGAGTGCGGTAGGCATAGGGATGGATGGACGGGCGTTGCATGGACAAGACAATTCACATAGCAATCAGAACATAGGGCAATTGCAAATAAATAAGATAAAGCACCCAAGCACTAGACAATCCTAGGCATGTGTTCCATATATAGTCATACGTGCTCGCAATGAGAACGTGCACAACATCTTTTGTCCTGCCAGCCCGTTTGCAGCGGGGCCTCTAGGGAACTACTGGCAATTAAGGTGCTCCTTTTAATAGAGCACCGGAGCAAAGCATTAACACTCCGTGAACACATGTGATCCTCACATCAAAGCCTTTCCCTTCCGGTTATCCCGATTTCTGTCACTTCGGGGCCATAGGTTCCGGACAACAACATGTGTATACAACTTGTAGATAAGACCAGAAACAATACTATCATAATGAATCAATAATAAGTTCAGATCTGAAATCATGGCACTCGGGCCCTAGTGACAAGCATTAAGCACAACAAGTCGCAACAAAGTCATAAAGCACTAATAAAAGATACTAGGCACCATGCCCTAACAATCTGATGCCATTACATGAACGATCTCATCCAATCCCTACCATCCCCATAGCCTACAACGGGGGATTACTCACTCATATATGGGGGAACATGGATGGTCGATGGAGAAGCGATAGTGATGATGATGGCGATGATCTCCTCCAATTCCCCGTCCCAGCAGGGTGCCAGAACGGAGTTTCTGGTGCTGTTTCGTGGAATCTGGTGGTTGCGGCGGAGTGGAACTCCTTCTAGAAAAATGTCGACCCCCCCGAAGTTTTTAGGTCAGAAGGCTCCTTATAGGCGAAGAGAGAGGCCGAGGGGGTGCCTGGGGGGCCCACACCACCCCCTGGCGCGGCCTGGCCTGGCCCGCGCCACCAGGTGGTGTGGCCGCCCCAGGGCTCTTCTCCATCTCATATTCTGGCTCCTGGAGTCTTCGGGTGAAATAGGATTTTTGGCATATTTTCCGAGATTTTTCCTGATAGTTGGTTTTCTGCACAAAAAGTAGACACCAAGGCAATTCTGCTGAAAACAGCGTCAGTCCGCATTAGTTGCATCCAAATCACACAAGTTTAGAGGATAAACAATATCAAAAGTGTTCAGGAAAGTAGATACGTTTTGGACGTGTCAGCATCCCCTTGGTTTGTTCCAAGCTTGGGGGAGTGCCGCGGTATCACATCACTATCTTCTATCTTTTTACCTTACTAGTAGAGTCATATCATGAATAGAGGAGTTATTATGTAGTATGGTTTGCATTATGGAAGTGTCCCCTCTCTCGTTAGATTTGTATCCCTTGGTGTGAGTTTCCGTTGTGGAATATTAATAAGAAGTTCTATCATCCACTCTTTTGCATAGCTTATATTAGTTTTCAATTCGTGGTTATATGATTGATCTTGTTGTTAGTATTGGTAGCACTTTGGGATCATTGAGTTAATTTGGTTGGTTTTGGCAAACCTAGCTCGGTCAGTAGCAACACCTTTTTGAGAGTTGAAAATAAAAAGATAGAAGTACTCTCTAGAGGAAAATAATTTCATCATCTTTCTTTCTTGATTTGCTCATAAGTCTAGTATTCTCTAGTTAAGATCTTTTGTGCTTCCAAGGAAGATTGCATGTTTGTCTTTATCATTTGTATGTTTGGTTGTTTCCTTCAACTCTTATACTTGCTACCCAGCCTTGCTAGCCAAAAACCTGTACTGAGAGGGTATTCTTCTTGTGCATCCACTCCTTTAAACCAAAACCTTTGCCATTTGAGTCCACCATACCTACCTAGTAGCATTATTGCTATTCCAAGTAAATTCTTGTTTTATCTACCTCCCAAATTAAACTTGTTATGTGAAAATTAGTGATTAAAGCTCTCACGAACTTGATGGCACGCTTTACTTTCCTGCATTTAATAAACTTGAACCATTGGGTCCTTCTTTTTTACGTATATGCTTGCGCTTTATGAGTTGAAGTTAGCCGAACCATGTATCATGGGGACCTCTTTCAACACTTCATTTGGTACTTTGTACCTAGTTGATATCATGTTCTTTTGCTTATGGATCCCGACGGTGTGAAATAAAAGTGGAACTTGTAAGATCATGGAGTTTATATGTGTGTTAGAGAAACGGCTGGGCCGCTAGCCTAAGCCATGCCTAATCATGGTGGAAACTTGCAGCATAACTATTGTGAGCATTCTATGAAGCATCCTCAATAAAAACCTATGCAAATAGCAAATAAAAAGATCGCTGAGATGCTCACTGTCTGCTTGCCTTGTCAATTTGATTATGGGATAACTCCTGTGTCATGTGCAAGGGGTACCCCGTTGGCGGTTCTCAATGATACGCATGTATTTACAATGACAAGAGCTTGCTCGTGACTGAAGTTGAGTAGCATGAGGATCGGTACTCATAAGTAAGGGGTATGAGATTTCAACTTATAACTTGTCAAGCATATCCTCTTAGTTGTGTCACTTTAACCTTAACCACCTAAAGATGCCTATGATAGGGGCAATGAGAGCTGAAATCTAGTAAGTATCATAATTTTTGGGAGCTCTTTATGAGACTTGCAATCCCTGCTTCCCTCTTTGAAGGGCCTTTGTTTTACTCTGTAGTTGAGTCAGTAAACCTATTCCCTTCTATCTCAGCAAGAATTTTGAGTTGATGTGTTTCATTCATTCATATGATGATTTATTCAATCATGTTTCTTATGTTCCTTGTTTTGCACATTGCTCTTATCCTGATGTTTACTACTTTGAAAGCTTTCATTGAAAAACCAGCTATTTGTGAACTCCAGCAAATTATCAACTATTCTTCGACCAAGAGCTAAGTTTGCCATTACCAATTATGATTTACTCTATGTATCTTTGTTATGTTTCCTTTACTCATTGCAAGTTGAGTTATATAATAGTGAGTTGTCTTCTATTATGATCTATGTATTTAATGAATGTGATGCTTCTTGTCTGTATTCTTTTATCGACTCTTCACTCCATAAACCTCAGGTCATGTTTATTGAGCTCAGTTTCTCTTAGGGACAAGCGAAGTCTAAGCTTGGGGGAGTTGATACGTCCATTTTGCATCACTATTCTATGTCTTAATTCACTATTATTCTTTGACATATTTCGTATTGAGAGGTGATACTTATGTTATTTCATCTATTTTTGCATGGTTGATGACTTTTGGAGCATGGACCGCTGCATTCAGGATTCTGATGGAAAAGGTGCTGTTTGGAGGCAAAATTCACGAAGATCAGAAAATCCGGGAAAATATACGGAAAATCCTATTTTTCCAGAAGACTCAGGATGCCAGAAAATGGAGTGGAGGTGGGCCACAGGGGGCCCACACCACCCCATGGCGCGGGCAGGCCTAGGCCGCGCCTGGGAGTGGTGTGGCCGCCCTGGCCCACTCCAGCCTCTCCCCTCTAGCGTATATCATCCTCCTGAAACCCAAAGACTCGGGGAGCGACCACAGAAAGATTTCGCCGCCTCTACAGGGCAGAAAACACCGAGAGAGAAAGATCTCTCCGACAGATAGATTTCTGCCGGGGGAATTCCTTCCCGGAGAGGGGGGATCGTCGCCATCAACACCACCATCAAGCTGGACTACATCGGGATCATCATCATCACCACCATCATCACCATCAGCACCCTCATCACCATCTCCATATTGCTGTAACAATTGGGTCGAATCTTGCTATAGTTCATAGGGGAAACTTTCCTGGTGTTGATTACTCTTTGTAGTTGATGCTATTGAGTGAACCATTGAATTATTGTTTATGTTCAGATTGTTATACATCATTATTCCATCTCTGATCATGATCCATATGATGTCTTGTGAGTAGTTCGTTTTGTTCTTGAGGACATGGGAGAAGTCTTGTTGTTAGTAGTGGAGTTGCGTTGAGAAAGATTCAATAGATTGTTATTTAAGTTGTGGTGTACTTCTTCTAGTGGTGTCATGTGAACGTCGACTACATGACACTTCACCTATAAGGGCCTAGGGGAATTCATTATGTATTTGGCTACTAATCGTAGGGGTTGCCGGAGTGACAGAAACCTGAACCCCTGTTAGGAAACCATTGCACAAGGGACGTAAGGGTCTTAGAGTTTAAAGCGGTGGTTAGGTTTCTACCTTAATTACTTTCTTGTACTTACGGATGTTTGCATGGGGTATAATCACAAGTATGTATTAGTCTTGGATGGGGCGGTACATTAGCACAGGTTCACCCACACAACACTTAGCAAGCTAGAGAAGATTAATCGACTATATGAAGCGAAAGCACTTGACAGTCTTCCCATGTGTCCTCGAGAACGTTTGGTCATCTTAAGAAATACAACCGGCTTATCCTTTGCTGCATAAAGGATTGAGCCACCTGCTGCATTTATTCCTACTGTCTTTTGTTTACTCGCACTTTGTTTACTTGCTTTATCGAAAACCCCTAAAAATCCGTTTGCTAAGTATTTGCAGAGAATTCCTGATCCATACCACTAGCCAGCACCTTCTGCTCCTCGTTGGGTTCGACACTCTTACTTATCAAAAATACTGCGATACACCCCCTATACTTGTGTGTCATCAGGGGCCCATGGGGGTGGCCGGCGGCGCCACCCCTCCCTCTCTCCTCTCCTTTAGTCCCACCCCGGGACTTTGAGGGAGGTAGTACCTCCCCTCCCCCTATATATAGTGGGGGTATTTGGCCAGATAAATACACACAATATTCAATAAAGGTCTTCTCACTTTTGGGAAGACCTCCAATTGATACTCTCTCTCTCTCTCTCTCGTGACCGTGGTCCTAAGTTCGGACTATGCGAACGAGAGACATCTTCACCGTGGAGCGCTGTTGTGCTGCGGGATTCGGATCCAGGAGCTCTACTTCTGCAACTGCTGCTGGATCAGGGAAGCGGGAGTCATCATCAGGCACCAGATGTGCGTAACTTCCCGCGAGGTGTCGCACTTGAGGCACTCAAGTCGTTGGAGCTGTTGGAGCGCAAAGACTTCATCATGACCTTGAGGTCGGCTTCGGCTCGTCTACATCAACCACGCTCTTCTGAGCGTTGACAACGCTTTTCGGTTTTCAAGGGTAAGTTCACGAAAAACCCCTCCCGTTACTATATTACTAATAGATAGATCCTAGCAGCATCAGGGGTTCAGGGGCGTAGGGTAAAATTTATTGTTTTCATACGCGGAACCTCTACAAATAGTGTGTTGTGGTTTAGTTTTATTACATTTGATCTACCCTTAGATCAAATCATATTTACCGAAAAATAAGGTTTTAAAAAGATCATATTGAAACTTATCGCAATCAACCTGATGATCTACTTCAGTTCCACCAAGTTAAGAGAAGCTTTAATCACTTTAACAGGTTTTATTTAAAAGTGCGAAAATTATCCAAATTTTCGATGCATGAATGCAATGCACACACCTAATCCCAGCTTATTTTGAAGCTCTAGTACTGGGATGTTACACACTGGAGATTCCGGTCTTGTCAGAATACACCGAAGATTCCGGCCAATATCCGGCCTGTCTCCAGACCCCCAACCAGTCTGTCCCTGGGCTTCATCTTGGATCCACTTCGGAAGTTTGAGGCGAAACTCCAGACCACACCGGAGACTCCGGCTTGGACTTTCTAGGAAACTTCTTTTTCAACCAGGAATTTTTCCACTACGACATGGACTTTTATCTTTTCAGTAGATTGACCTGGCAATATTAGCACACTGTAAAATGATCCTCTGTAAAATGATCCTCAAGTTGTAAACGAACACCAAAATTGATTAAGATAGTAAATGTCCTTTCATGTACCTTAGTAATTAATGTGATTGACGTATCATTTAGGCCCACATCTAATTCACCTTCATTAAGGAATTCCAATACAGCATGAACAATATCATTCTCCAACCACTACTAGGAAAACGGCTATAGGTAATCCACACATCCGTGGCGCACGTGCTAGTGGTGCCCCACGGGTAAAATAGGCGTGGCGCACTGCCCACAGGTGCCCTACGGCTAACTGCCATAAGCGTGGCGCACATGGGGGTGGTGCGTCACGGCTACTTGTGGGCCATGGCACAGGTGTAGGAAAATTAACAAACATGAATTTCGACTTTTTCTAAAAAAAATATCATATCATGGTAAAATAGCCGTATCTTTTGCATACGAATTCGAAAAAAAACGTTTAATATACCAAAATGACGAGAACGAGATTTCGCATCCGCTCGCAACCACCTTCGGTCGTTTAGAGATTTTTTAGATTTTCAAAACTCGAAAAGAGTAAAAAGTTATAATCAAAAGATTGTTTTTTCCTGCAAAAAAAAAGGAGGCCACTTACTTGTAGCGCACCACCCGTAGTGCGCCACGAGTAAGTTGGGCGGGATTCGAAATTCGAATCACCACCCGACCACCCAACCCCCATATATATCTTCCCTACCCACCCCTTATCTCCTCCACTTCCACTTCTCCTTCTCCACTTCTCCTCCCTTCTCCACCTTCTCCTTCCACCTCTCCTACCTTCTTCTTCTCCTTAATTCTCCTTCTCCTCTCTCCAGCTACACTCACCTTTGACGGCGCCCTCCTCCAACAACCTATGGCTACACCCTCCGACCATCCTCCAACGGCGCCCTCCTCCGACCACCTTCGGCTACACCCTCCCCGACCATCCTCTGACGGCGCCCTGCCCCATGCACCTCCGGACGCAACCTCCTCCACCATACTCCGATCGTGCCCTCCTCCAACTGCACCCTCCGACAACGACGGCGGCCGGCGGCTCGATCTAGATCTAGATCCAAATCAAATCCCGCTTTTTTTTAAATTTGAAATCGTACCCATGGAGCACAACACCTAGTGAGCCACGGCTAACTTTTCATACGCGTGGCGCACAACACCTAGTGCGCTACGGCTAACTTTTCATACTTATGGCGCACCACCTAGTGTGCCACGGCTAACTTTTCATACTCGTGGCGCACCACCTAGTGCGCCACGGCTAACTTTTACCCGTAGCGCGCGCCTTGTGGCGCACCCCTAGTGCGCCACGGATTAGCTGTTTTCTAGTAGTGAACAGTGACCAGTGTTGCTGAAAAAACCTGCTGTAAATCCGTCCACACCCGGCGCCTTGGATGGCGCCATTTGAAATAAGGAAGTTTTCACCTCCTCAGCCGAAAGAGGTTTATCAAGTACTTCATAGCTGGAGTGACACGACTAGGCACGATATCCAACAATTCATCCATTGGCCCAAACCCCTGTGACAAGTACAAGTTATGTAAAAAACTGTATTTCATCACGGTTTTCCTCTTAGGAAACACATTTTGTGCCATCAGACTGTTCCAAGTCTGCAGTTTTATTTACGTTCTTTGTTTGCTTAGCCTGGGCGTGGAAATATGTAGTGTTGCGATCACCTTTGCGTAGCCACTAAACTCTGGATCGCTCTCGCATCCAAATCTCCTCTTGACGAAGTATTTCTCTTAGTTGTTTAACTATGGCTTTCTCTTCATCAGAAGGTCCTCTACCAACTGATCTTCGACTAGTATCTGTCGAAGCTTTCGAAGTTTATGATCCAGACAGCCAACCTCTTTTGCTTCCTAGGAGCTTAGATTTGTTTGCACAGTATTCAAAGCCTGGAGCACACCACTAAGACCATCTATGCCTGGACCTCTCCGCCATTTGTTCAATACAAGCTGGTCATAATCCACATGGGTCTGCCAAATGTTATCATAGCGGAACTATTTGCCCATCCTCGATCTCTCCTCAGCCATACTCTCACGGAATTTAGCTAACACAAAGCAGTGGTATGATTCCGTTGTGACAATATGTCGTACTGAAGTATGCTAAAATTTATCAAGGAAAGCTTCGTTGCCAAAATCATGATCCAACCTTGCTTTAACATTCCTCTCCCCTAACTGTCCATTATCCCATGTGTATTCTACTCCAGAGCAACCAAGATCATGGAGAGAACAATCTTCCGTCACTTCACGAAACACTCTCATTTGCCATTCCGGTCTAGTTGCCCTTGAGAAATGCTCAGTAGCGTATAATGTCTTATTGAAATCACCAAGGCATAGCCATGCAGAATGCTAAATAGCAAAAAGAGTTCATATAAATCTCCAACTATGATGTCTATCTTCTGCTCTTGGAGCTCCATAGAACCTTGTTAATATCCATTCCATATTACTTTGTTTTCTCTTTAATTTCACATCAATATGGCAAGAGATGAAGTTAAACATCTGCCATCCAAAACAGTACAATACCACCACTAAGACCCTCGCTATAGACATCAAAACATCCAGCGAAGCCAAGAATTCTTTGCAAATCTTCTACTCTTTCCTTGGGTAATTTGGTCTCCATAATAAAGAGTAGGTTGGGCCCTTCCAGCCTCACAACATTGTGGAGCTCTCGAACGGTCGCCTGGTTCCCAAGCATGCAACCAGTCCAACCCATACAACTCATTGCTCTCGGCATGGCTTCTCTGTAGCCTCTGCCAAATTCCTAGAATTGGTTGGTGATGGTTTATTCTTCTTCTGTTTATGGCCATCCATTCCTACACCAGCTCCATCTACACTTGCCAAACCAGTGTTCAATTCAATCACCTCACTTGCAGATCTGTCATCATATGGTACCATCATCAAGCGAGGGACTTCAACTTTCTGATAAACTTGGCCCTACTGTCCTGCTTTACGTTTATTCAGGTTATTATTTTTCTTTAGCGGAGAAGTGGCCTTAGCACCTCCATCAGTAGCAATACTCGAACCTCACATATCTGCTTTAAACTGAGAGGAGTTTTGATCTCCCGTCGAGCCCTCACTATACACATTCTTCCGCCTCTCATCCGGAGCTCGCAGGCTTTTCCCATATGGTAGATTTCCTTGTGAATCACGATTACCTGGCGTATGACACAAGAGGTCAGTGTCCCAGTCCGCCACAAGAAAAGCCGAAATGTGATATCTTCATATTGCACATCATACACGTCCACACATCCTCTCCTGGCAGAATCAATTATAATAATTCGTCTCAATGGCTTAGCAACCTCAACTGTTACCCTAGCCCCGAGAAAGCCTCCTATATGATCAAATTGAACATCTTGTGCCCCTTTATCAACCCGCTTCGCAATCTGCAACCACCACTTCTTGTCACGTAGATTAAAGGGCAAATTCAAGATCCTAGCCCAGAGTTGGACCCTATCAAACCTTAACTCCGAGGGTTTCATGCACTCCTCGAATATAGACAAAATAATTGCGTCCTTGCTCACGTGCCATGGAGATCCTCCCCAAACACGATCCCGATTTCTCTGCGTCGCGAACTTAGTAACGAACACGTTCTCTCCAACGGGTTGGATGAACAAGCCTTTTGGATTCCCCCATGCTGGTCGCAAAGCGCCAGATATGGTTTGGATGTGGAAAACCGTGCGATGCAACACTTTGCCTGCCAGGATCCACTTCCTTTGTGCTCCTTCATCCCGTCCACTTCCTTTGTGCTCCTTCATCCCGATCATCAATTACCAGAGGAGTAGCCTCCTCGGCGGTAATATCCAGCTTCCCCAGCTTCTCCTCCAACCTCACCCTCGCCGAGCGAGGCGACATGGCTTCCTTTTACTTCTCCTTTCCACGCTCAATGAAGCCATCCTTCGCCAGCGATTTCTCTCACCCCGCCGATGAGATCGGTGTGCGCCGCCAAAAGTCCACCAACCCCAGTCGCCACCGAGAGGTGCTCCAAGAATATCACTATATGCCAAGGCACAATGGACGCAATCTTTAAAGGAAGGTTGAACAAGACTTTCCTCATGGATGGCGAAAGAAATACGTACTTAACCAAATCGATTTCAGATTATTACACACGCGCACATGGGATGAAACTGAGTTTATTTCTTGAGCGAAACCGCAGGACTTTATTAATTTCGAAATTATAGTTACATGACTTGATGGTTTTGTGTATGAACTTGTCACGACTCTAGGTCCGACGTGACCGCGAGTAATTCATGCAAGGGAAACAAGGAATCAGAGCCAAACCCGGCCACTTCTTTGAGCTCTGTTTTTGCATTATACTACCTCCGTTTTATAATATAAGTCTTTAGAAGCTGTTTTAGTTTATAAAAAAGATTATATTGTAGAACGGAGGGCAGTACTTTTTTGAGCTCTGTTTTTTAAGTAGTTAGTGGGAAAGACCCACAACAATTACAGGTGAGATGAAGGTGCACGTCAACTGACGCGGCACTCGGATGGTGTGGTGGGCCCTGGCTCAGGAAGAAATCTCCACTCTGAGAATTGGAAAAAAGGAAAACAACTCCGTCGCATCACAACTCCTCCCGTCGCCACCGCCACCGCCGCCGCCGCCGACGGCGCTGCGAGGCCGGCTTGCGCCTCGCAGCATCCCGCCGCCGTTGTCGTTGCCGTCGCCGTCGCTGGATGCCCCCTGCCTCCCCCAGCCGATTAATCCCCTCGCGTTGCCTGCCGCCGGTTCATGCTCTTCCTTTAGCCTTACCTTGCCAGGGCAGAATTCGGACAAGAAACCGAGTGGGATTCCTTCAGCTAGTAACCAAAAGTCTGGATCTTTGATGATACCCGTCTCACTACTCGATTCGGATTTCCTTCGCCCACTCGAATTAGGAGCGTGGCCTGGCCTCCAGGGTTGTTGATCTATAAATATAGCCCACACGAGTGTGCCTCCGTCCTCCATCCAAGTTTTGCCAGCTTTGTCCAAGCATCAGGTCATTTGCAACTTATTAGGGAAGAAATTTGCCAGCTTTGTCCAACCAGAGTTACTCAACAAGTTTTACCCAGTAATACAGTCTGCCTTCCCTCGGTTACTCAAGAGATTTGTCAGTTTTGCCAAAGTTACTTAATAAGATCTTGGCAGAGAGACCCTGCTCCCATGGATTCCTGCACCGTCGCCTCCATAATGAGCTTAGGGAGTCTAGCTATACAACGGACAAATTTGTGCTCCCTAGTCTTCAGAGTTTTGCCAAGACTGCTAGGCTTCACTCCCAGTTCACTGAAGAAATTCCGCAAAGATGTTCATCCACGGCTGACAGAGACTATGGTGGGCACATTTCCGGACCTGCCTCAGGACATCTTGGTGGGTATCTTTGCCACCCTTGAAATCCCTGACCTCATACGTGCTGGTGCTGTCTGCCCCTCTTGGTACTCTGCATATACCAGCCTAAGAAGCCTTGGGCTCTATAAACTCCCACAGACTCCATGCCTCCTCTATACCTCTGAATCTGCTGGTGATAGTACTGCTTGCCTCTACAGCCTCACTGAAAAGAGATCGTACAAGTTAACTCTTCCGGGGCCACCTATTCGCACTAGGTGTTTGATCGGGTCCTCCCACGGCTGGCTTGTTACTGTTGATGACAGATCTGAGATGCATCTCGTCAATCCGATCACTTGTGAGCAGATTGCTCTACCTTCAGTGATTACCCTCGAGCCGGTGAAGCCCATATTTGATGAGTACGGTGTTCTCCACAAGTATGAGTTCTCATGGCACACTGGATTGCGTGGTTGTGACTCACCCTCGATCTTTGATCTTGACAAGCTGCGGGACATACTCCACTACAAGGCGTTTGTGTTCCCTGATACATCCACGGGAAGCTACATTGTGGTGCTAATCCATAATGCACAGCGTCAGCTCTCTTTTGCAAGAGTAGGGGATGACAGGTGGACCTGGCTGCCACCTCAAGAAGCCTATACCGATTGCATTTACAAGGATGGCCTTTTGTATGCCATGTGTGAAGTGGGCGAATTTTACACGGAAGAACTCCACACCTTTGATCTTAGTGGCCCTGCGGTCGCAATGAAGACGGTTATAAGGATACCCAGGCAGGATGAATATGGGGACCTGTATGTTGTTCAGGATCCATGGGGTGGTCTGCTACTTATTCGGAGAATCTTGGAGGATCGTGATTTGGAACCTGAACCTGGGGCGCCTGTGTTTTGGAACACTACAGGATTTAAAATTTATGAAGTAGAAGCTGCAGGAAGTGAACTTAAGGAAATCAATTGCTTGCGTGACCATGTTTTGTTTCTTGGGCATAACCAATCACTTTGTCTCAGTGCTGAAGAATACCCGTCACTCAGGGCAAATCATGTCTACTTTACTGATGATAATTATTTTTGGACAACGGGATTGGAGAATAATCACCGTGATATGGGAATTTTCAACTTGGATGATAACAGCAAGGAAGAACTTGTGTCTCCTCAGCTTTGGTCAAAGTGGCCAGCCCCCATGTGGATTACCCCTGATCTTAGAAAGATGAACATGGCTTCACCGGGGGTTGAAAAAATAGTTCGATGGGTCCAGTAAGCCTACAATGGAATGGTTTTCTAGGTTACTGGGGATGCTAGAGGAAGTTATCAATAAAATACTGAAGGGGCCATTGGACTGTGCATGAGGGCGTCATCATCGCTTGACCCCGGCCCTTACACACTAGATTGGACCTAGTTAGCTCTAGATAAATAGTTGTGAGTTTTTATTTATTTATATCTGTTACAATGTTGTTCTCCATGTTTAATGTACTGATGGAAAATATGACGTTTTTTTGGTTCTATTTCTTGGCAATGTCAATTTCTTATCTTAGTGAGTTGGTATAAATTATTTATTAATGCCCAGTGAGTTCATAATCTGTAGTTCTGTGCTCTGCTATAATGTTCATAATGTGTAGTTCATAATATGTTGTGAGCATTGTGCGTGCGTTTATATTAAGTTGTAGATTTGGTAGACTAATCTCTTAGTTTTCCTTAAGTTTCTGAAACTGCTTGTCCTTTTGGGTACTAATGTTGGGCTCCATCGGTATATTGTGCCTTGCCTGTACAAAATAGCCTAAAGGAGTTACAATCCACATGCAGCTCATGTCTTCTACTATTTGACACTGACAAGCTACAATAAATGGGTAGGCACATGCCAAATGCTTCTCTGTTTCTGATGGACACGGAACAAATGGTCATTAGATATTGTTCTCATTTTGTTTTTTAAGAATGCGGGCGGTGGTGGATTGATGTGGTCGGAGCGTCCAATTGCAGTGACTATATTAGGTTGCCTTTTCAAAATTCCTGAGATCGGGGCGAGACCTGGAAATGTGGTGGTGTGAGCTGATTGCAGTGGAGAGCTGCGGCAGCCACGTGGCGCACCGGGTGGTGGAGGTGGAGGTGGGTATTGACATAAACCCTGCACATTCAGAGTTAGGTGTTTATTTCTTCAGTTTCGACAGTGTTAGCGTCAGGGCTAGAATTATTCGTTTCTTTCCGTTGTTTTTGTAACCACCGAGACCGAGTCTGTTGGCTACACGATTCCTTGTGGATGGCGATGGATCGTGGATATCAACCACATTCTCTGTAACCAGAATAAAAGGATGAATAGAAAGTTAGAAACAGAAAAGCTATGACGGTTTACGCAGCGCAAAAACCTGAGCCTATCTCTGTTTTTTCTATGTTCTTCCTCTTGGAAGTAAGTTGAGCAAGATCAAATCCGTCATTTGGTATCAGAGCCATGTCGACCACACCGAAGGAGACCGAGGGGAACATGGGTCAAGGTAGCGGGTCAAAGAACAGAGATCAAATCCGGCATTGGGGCAGTGGGGTCGTTATTGCCGGCAGCCACATCAGGAGCGTGGTGGAGGAGCAGCAGCAGCAGCAGCCTCCCCACAAGATGGAGGTGTAACATGGAGGTGCTGAGGCGTCTCCATGACAACAATGTCCCAAGGAGCAGTCCCCGGGGTCCATTGACGAACTCTACAGCCACTTCAACAGGTCATGATTTTATTTTTTCTTTATGTTCAAAACCGTATAGCTATAACCATCTACATGTTTTTTCTACGGCAGTTAACTGAAAATTATGGCTGAGTTTTTTATCTGTTAGTGTTGCCCTTTCTGTGTCTAGGAAAAAGAGATTAGTGCAGAGGCATAAGCTAGGATGTAGGTGCTTCTTTTTCTAATGGTCGGTGTTTATTCCTGAAGGCATTATCAAGTTTTTGCAACATGTAGATCACCTTCCAGAACATAGAACAAGTTATAACTCTTTCTTCTGCTCAGGTGATCATAAAATAGTCTTTTGGTTTTATTGTTGTATGAAATCATGCACATAAATTATGTGAACCTGTAATATAGTTAATCTTCACATCAATTCTTGCAAGATACCGTGGTCAAGAAATTTATGAGTCTTTTTTTATTGCAATGGAATACAACAACTCGCATCCGGGAAATCTTTTAGATATGGGGATGATTTTGGAGATAGATATGACACCTGATGTTCAGTAAACCAATAAGTATTATGCAGTTAGCTTCTGTTAAATTTTGTAGAGCTTCGGTTGTCGAAAACGACGTCAATTATTTTCCATGGTCTGGTGAGATTTTCAATGGAATATTCAGGACTGAAAAATTGTGGACAAGCGGATAGCGTATTATGCTGAAACAGAGGATCAGAAGTTCAGGTCTGGAGTCAAATTTGGAGTGAGAGGATGCAAAATGATTTTCAGATGTAATGTTGTTCATTTGTATCTATAAGCTCCACTATGTTCTATCTCGTCTGGAAGATTTTAGAGAATTTCAGAGATAGCCTTGACCTGCCGATGGTTTTCCAAGCCCATACATCTTACATTGTAAGAACTGCTCTTGCGAAGCATGTTCGTTGGAAACATTTTTTGTCGATAGTCAAGGGTTTTGGCTGTTCTTTGCCTTCCTTTTGCACAGGCACGACTGTAATATATATGCACCATTCAGAACGATTTCCATTTTCCCCGGCTGCTAGAATTTCTTGCTTTCCTTAACTGTCAGGTTGTTTACCTGTTGTACTTCACATTGTGTTCTCCGCACTGAGAACATGATCTGGAAATGTACTTGGACGAGATGTAATTTTATCTATAGGAAGAATGTAGGACACGCCTCCAAGAACTTATCCAAACTAAAATATATTGGCTTGTTGCAACGCATGGGGAATTTAACTAGTCCTCTAAACAAACACAACAATTACATATTCAAATCCATGGAATGCCCCTTTGGAAAAAGATTTTAAAAAATCCCTGAAATGGCCCACATAGAGAAATGTGTGTATTTTCTGGGTTCGTTTCTTGTAATAATGATACAAATATTGTAACTCTTCAGATGATACCAAACATGCAAGGAAAAAAGAGAGACCCTTCCACTAGTAGGGAAAACCTTATAGCCAGATTCCTCACCGCCGGCGAAGTGGTCACTAGGGTCGCCGGTGGTAAGGCCAACCAGACCTTCCTCCCGTTACAACCGGTGAAAGGACACAGTTGGCGTTGGGGCTAGTCCAGTTATAGTCTCGCGCGCCAGGACTGTGGTGGGCCGAGTGCCCCTGGATGGGCCAGCTTTTACCACTGGCGATTGAAGACCTTAGGCGCCGGGGGTATGGCGGACTGGGATGGGCCACCCGGGCCGAAAATGTCAGTTATTCCTAGCGAAAGAGCCCGTAGGCGCCGGGGGTCCACCTAGCAGCGCAACCCTTGTTCTACTCGAGGAAAATCCGATCGATAGATCGATCCCCAATTCTGCTTGCTCGCAACCCTGGCCCCTCGCGCGCTCCGTCGTCGTCCCGATCCCCCTCGCCGTCGCTGTCCCGCGTCCGCCGAAGGGAAGGAGGAGGAGGTCATCCCGCGTCCACCGAAGGAAAGGAGAAGGAGCGTCGTGCCGCCACCTCATCGACGACCACCGCCTCCCCCATCCGCGCCGCCACCTCGTCGACGACCAGGTCCCCCATCTACGCCGCCACCTCGTCGACGACCACCTCCCCCATCCGCGCCGCCACCTCGTCGATGACCACCTCCCCATCCACGCCGCCACCTCGTCGCGACCACCTCCCCCATCCGCGCCGCCACCTCGTCGACGACCACCCTCCCCCATCCGCAGGTACATGTCGATGTGCTTGTTTTTTCCCTAGTCTCTGAATCGTGTGTTGTAGTCTCTGAATCTCCGAATCTAGCTAGTAGTAGTGCAATCTCTGAATCGAGCTAGTAGTAGAACAACAATCTCCGAATCTAGCTAGTATTAGTAAATCGTGTGAGCTGTTTGCAGTAGAACAACAGTCTCTGAATCGTGTGTTGCAGTCTCTGAATCATGTGTGTTGTTTGCAGTAGAACAACAGTCTCTGAATCGTGTGTTGCAATCTCTGAATCGTGTGAGTTGTTTGCAGTAGAACAACAATCTCTGAATCTAGCTACTAGTAGTGCAATCGTGTGAATGAGTAGCTGCTTAATTGGGATCAAAATGATGACTTTGCTAGTTTTCTTTTACATTCGTGAGTAGCTGCTTAATTGGGATCAAAATGATGACCACCTAGCTGCTGTTTTACATTCATGAGTAGCTGCTAAAATTAGCTAGTAGTAGTGCAATCATGTGAGCTGTTTGCGGTCTCTGAATCTTCATGAGTAGTTGCTTAATTGGGATCAAAATGATGACTTTGTTAGTTTTTCTTTTACATTCATGAGTAGCTGCTTAATTGGGATCAAAATGATGACCACCTATCTGCTAGTTTTACATTTATGAGTAGCTGTTTAAATTAGCTAGTGGTTTTCCTTGTACTTAATGAAAAATTACAATGTTGCACTTGTACTTAACCATGAGAACTTCAGAAAAGGTAGCATTGATTCAGTTACTTGTACACTGTTTTTGCTAATATGTTTGCTTGTATGTTTAAGTAGTATGGCGCAGTGGGAGCCGAAGTACCGTGGTGTGTACAAGAAGCCGACGAGGATCCCCACTTGGGAGGCTAAGATCACCATCGATGGGATTATGTGTCACCTTGGGACATGGCAGTCCCCCGAGGAGGCGTCACGTGCCCATGACTACATGGCAGTCCATCACAGAGGGGCTAGGGCGACCCTCAACTTCCCCGAGGATTGAGCTAGGGCCATTCAGAATAGGCCCGTGGGTATGAGAGTCGCCACGAGGGCGGAGGAGCAGGAGCACCGACTGGTTGAGAGACAACTTGTTGACCCCTTGGTGACAGGCGCTCCACGCGGATCCTACGGTCATGGCGTAGCAGTACGAGGTCTTGGCGACCACTACGTGCCAGCAGCCCGTCCAGGAGGCGGGACCCTCTAGGTCCGACGGTGTGGGTTCCTCCACCGCGCGCCCTCAGGGCCCGTACTACGGGTTTAGCCCCGACGAGTTCACCGTCACACCCACATCGTCTGCTGACCTAGGTTCCTTAGGTTTGTCGTACGACGACGACAACCCCTGATCTAGCTATACTTTGTCATATAATAATTTAGACTTATCCTGCTAGAGTTTGTCATATATATTACTTATCCTGCTAGATGTGGATCAGCTACTTGTCATATATATTACTTATCCTGCTAGACTTTATCATATATATTACTTATCCTGCTACTTAATTACTTTATAACTATGTTTACTATTCGTCTTCTTTCTAGATAAATATATAGAATGGATCAAGTGTCTGTGCACAACCATTGGGAAGGTGCATGGATAAGAAGTTCCCCATAGCACTCCCTGTCGGGTTTGAGGCTAGGACAGTATGTGCTTTGTGAGATACACAGTATCATGGATGTATATATATAATCGAAAATAAACCATGGACTTTGTTGTATTATTATTGTTTTACTCAGTCAACCCTTTGCGCTTGTCGACGGGACTTCATGGACCATTTCCGTAGAAACACCATGGACGATGTCGCGTTTGAGGTCACTTTGATGTCAGAATCTGATCTCGACAGGAGTTATGTGGTTATAGTGACCAACATAGCGATCAGGACATCTTTTAGTGGACCTAGCTAGATAAACTTCTTGAATAATCATGACATGTAATACGGAGACAAGATAAAGATCTTTCTCATGCATCAAGCAGCCGTAATCTACTACATGTACACGCCCTTGACGATGATATCCAACAGTAAGATAGCTATGTAGTTGAGACCATCCTTATATGTCGTTTACTCTATACATGCATTCTTTTTTTGACTTCTTCTCAATATATGTAGATTGAATTATAGCGATGAAGCGTGCGGCAATTATGGTCAACATAGTTGACATTGCATGGACAGAAAGATCACCATACCGCTCCTTGCGAACTTTGGTGTTAGGACGGTATGTTCTCTGAATTTCATGTGGAGAATGTATATATATATATATATGTTCAATGAAAATCACGACTAATTGTTCTGTCCTATGATTTTACTCAGTCAATCCTTTGCGGTGCACGACACGGCTTCATGGATCATCTTCATAGAAGCAGGGATGAGGTTGTCGTGTTTATTATCACTTTGACGCATCATAATCACCCCGATAGGACGTACCAGGTTAGAGTCACCAACGAGGAGGCCCGAACATATTTTCGTGGTCCTGGATGGAACAGATTTCTCATCTTGTACGATGACATGAAAGAGGGACGGGAGTTCAAGCTTTTGCTCAGTCATACTTATGGCATCATCTATTTCACTTGCTTTCCTCCCGACTCTTCCGACGAGGGTGAAGATGAGTGAACTCTAGATAATGCTATATGAACCAATGTCCCAACTATATTGAACATTTGGTGGATACTGCTACTGTTTCTTGTGTTAATATGTATTTTGCTGTCATTATCCTGTATACTGGGTATTCCTGTATTCATCTACGTATTCTGCCTTTTTTTTTTTGCTCTGATACATAATACTGCCGGCGAATAAATTGTATTACCCCTGGTGAATGGATGTGCGCCAGTGTTAGGGGACATTATCCCCGTCGAATGGGCTACTCGCTGGTAGTATTATCAGTTATCGCCGGCGAATCGTATGGTTCGCCGGCTGTAATGTATTACCACCCGCGAGATGGTCACCGGCGAACAGGCACTCGCCGGTGGTAGGCCATTTTGGTACGCCGGCGGTGAGCCTTTCCCTACTAGTGTTCAAATCTTGATTAACAAACTTGATGAACATGCATTGTAAGAGAAACTCATTTATTACTTCAATACCCTAGTTTGAAAATTGACTCAGTCCTGGCAATTATACAAGGCCCTTGATGTACCTTTACTTGGTATTCAGAGTTAGCAGCATAAGAAAAAAATACTCCCTCCGTCCCAAAATAAATGACTTGGTTTTGTCTAGATTCGCATGTATCTAGACTTGTTTTAGTATAAGATACATCCGAATCTAGACAAATGCAAGTCACTTATTTTAAGACTGAGGGAGTAAGAACCTTTCATCTACTTAAGTGCACCACAACAGAGTTGTCAGCATAAGAAGAAAAAAGTTGTGCAATGGAACATTTGGTCTACACAACAAGAACATGTATTAAAAAATAAGAAACCAAAGATCGCCACGAAAATTCCAGAAGCCTCACACAAGAACATGTTTTAACGTGTGCATGCATTGTAGGAGAAAGCACATCATAAGAAAAAATAATCGTGCAATGGAACCTTTGGTCTAGTACACAACAACAGGGTCAGGAAGTTCACCATAATCCTCAAACTTGGTGGTGAACAAGCGAAACAATGGATATCTACTGCAGAACAATTATTCACAGTGCTCCATTCAACACGTTCACGAATACTAATATACAGTTGCCGATTCATCCACCCTGAAAACACACAAAGCAACAAGATGGAACAACTTTCTGCTCAACCGGCGGCCTTTGCCCAGACTGCTCCTACTCAACTGGCCTTCTGATTCTGCATCTCCAAATTAAGGAAATGGTTGTCAACCACGTGACCCCAATATAAGTACTGGGAAAATTTAGCAAGCACAATGAATACCTGCTTGATCTTCCAATAGCCAAGAGTTTGCTAGTGACAGAAGTGCTTGTGAAGCACAAGCTCACGACCTGGGCGTACCCTCACGCTGCAGCCAGACTCGTCACAGCGAATGTTAGGCCCTTCGCCGACATGGCGCCTATTGCAATGGTCAATCATCTGCGGATGACAAGAAAAATAACGTTAGCTCAAGACTAAAGAGAGAGAGAGAGAGATTTTTCTAAGAGTATAAGATCTATTAGTTAGCTACTCACCAAATCGCTAAGGACCTTGAAGTTCTCAGCCCTCTGGATCTCGAAGACACAGAAGTGACATATTGTCCACTTCGCCGGGCATTTACTCGCTAAGCTGCAATAAAAGGCGTATCGCTTAACGACACACTGCGGCACTTCATCACCATCCACGTACTGTGGAAAATGAAATGCAAATAAGAGAGAAATTGCAAAATCAGTTGGATGCCATAATCAGTGTATTCAAATACATTTTAGGAACCTGTCAAACCCAACAACTAGAAGAAAACTCAGAACAAAATGTTCATCATAATTCATGAGTGCGACTCAGAAACAGATAGTTTTATCATGAGTGAGACATAAAAGGATCAAGAGGTGTTGCTGCTGCTCAAGGGCACAATCCGAAATACTACCAGAACCAAAATAAAAAGGTATTTAGCAGTGCCAGATGGGTGTTTCCAGAGTTCAGAGTAACATGCAACACTTAAGCGCCGCATGACACCGTAAAGTAACAACTAAACCATATAACTGTCTTGCTCACAATCTCAACAGTTTTTTAACAATGGAATGCAAGTCAGGTAGTTCTCATGTTCAGTAAAAGATGAAATCAAATAACATGACACTGAAAGTCAAATTTTACTACATTACCGCTTTCAAATAAACAAAGTAGAAGAGGGTACTGCAAAGTAAAACAGGAAAAACAGAAATAAGCTATGTAAGAAGCCAAGTCACAGCTACATATCATGTCTTGGTAATACACATAATTTCACAAACGAAATAGACTTGAGTACTCAAAACTAAAACATATAATGCTATGTAACTAAAACTTATAATGCCCTGCAACTACATATCAGCTATGTAAGAGCCTGGTTACACCACCATATAATGCCCTGCAACTACAACTTTTTTACAACCTACCAAGCATCTCCTTAACCTATAACAAATACAGCTAAGATGGACATTAGCATACAACAACTGCATTTACTGATATTGCTAAGATGCACATGCATTACAAAGGTTGCAATGTTCTGGGGATAAACTGCATTTACTAAGATGCTCCATAGTGGCTGATAGTAGGTTTTAGTAACCTGTCAAATCCAACAACTAGAAGAAAGCTCAGAACAGAATGTTCATCATGATTCAAACAAACAGTTCATCATGAGTGAGACATAAAGGAACAATAGATGGTGCTGCTGCTCAAGGGCACAATCCAAAATACTACCAGAACAAAAATAAAATGATGGGTTTGATTAGCAGCATAATAAGTCCAAGTCACCAGAACAGAATGATGCAGCAAATTAAAGAAGACCACACTTAACAGAGCTTTCATCTACGTGTGCTCATGTAAGGTTCAATAAGCTAGCAGGTAACAAACAATTCAAATGTCAACTCGAATGTTAATTCAACTTGAATGAGACTCATCAGCTAGTAGTTGTAAATACGACACGAGTAACTCAAGTATGCACTCAGGATCATGTAAATACGACACGAGTAACTGAAAGAAAACACAAAATCATATATTTTGACACAAATCCCCACTACTTTTACATAAAAAAGTACCAATGTACCTTCCAATCTCTTATCAGAGACACTGCAACTCTATAACACCAAGTCCCTAGATGGCCACCGATCTTATTCAGAGCAAGATGACTAACGAAGCACAAGATGGAATTCTTTACATCATACAGCATACATGCACAGAAGATGGATACAGCAACCAAGAGAAGAACACAGCGAATTTGAGGGAAAGCATACTTACAGTTCGCGGAGGAGACGGCGGTGGGGTCGGTGTGGACGAAGCAGGAGCACGGCGAGGAAGACGGTAGTATCTGTACAAGGACGCGGGATGGCGCCTCTGCGGCGGCGGCGGCGGCGGCGGGCCCTGGAAGGGCTGCTGCGGAAGCAGCAGGCGGAGGAAGAAGCCGGGGACAAGCCCGCGCACGCGCTGGAGAAACTGGTGTACTAGGGAGAGCGCGCGCTGGGGGAGGTTGCGGACGACGGCGAGCGCGCGCCTTCCGGGAGCGATCATGGCCTGGATGGCTCCGCCGGCGCGAGCCACCGCTCGCCGGAGAAGAGGGTCCCCTGCGGGCTCGGGGTCGTCGATCCAGGCGTTCCTCGCCCTGCGCGCCGCTACGCAGCCCTTCCTCACGCTCCTGGAGCGGAGCACGCGCCAGATAAGGCGGCCGAGAGGGCCGAGGAATAGGCCGTCGATGGCGCCGCGGCCGAGCGCCACCGCGCCCTGACGAAGAAGGCGGACAATGTCGTGCTGGGGGCGCCCTCCCTGGAGCGCCGTCGCCACGGCTTCCTGACGCCGTCGCCTCTTCGCCATCTTCGGACTGGTCTTGAGCCTACCTCCGCGGTTCTTGGCCCTTTCTTGATCCTCGGAAGTTGAATTGGGGGGACGGGAGGCGTCTCTTCAAACAGGAAAGCTTGGATGGGGCAGCGGGGGAAGTTCTTGGCGGCGGCGGCGGCGGAGGAGGAGGAGGAGGCCCACCGGCGAGGATTCCGTCTGAAGGAAGGAACTGGGGAGGCGGAGGAGGGGAACGGGGCGGGCGTGGTTTTGGGGAGAGGAAGCGAGGGAACGGGATGTCGTGCCGTTATATTGCTGCGTTGGGTTCCTCAGGCCGGCCCAGCGCTAGCCCGTGACAGACCTGTTTTTTTTTCCTAATACTCTCTTCGACCCATATTAGCTGACTTGAATTTGTCTAAATTTAGATATATCTAGACATGTTTTAGTATTAGATACATCCAAATCTAGATAAATCTAAGTCAATAATATGGGTCGGAGGGAGTATTAAAAACCATCTAGAATCCTATGTTTGATTCTCACTACACTAAATTCTACGGATAAGAGTATCTCCACTCGTCCCCCATAACTCGTCTCCCATACGGCGTCCAACGCGACCCGATTTTAGACCGTATGGGGGCGCCAGACTGGTTCACGATTTGGAGGGGGGGCGTTGGCTCCCAGCCATGCCTCCCATCACAAAAAATAATGAGCATTACAATACTTGAGTACATTCGTTTTCAATTTTTTTACATAGAAAGAAAAAGATCAACTCCTCTGGCGGCCGAAGGCGCTGCTCTCGCCAAGAGGGCGCGGTGGCGGTGGCGGCGGCGGCGCAACACCCCATAGGTCGAACAACGAGTTGTATCTTGCTAGCTGCACCTCGGCCTCTTCCGGTGCTCGATCGTGCCTGGCATGCAAGTCAGCGTTGTCGGGCTCTCTGTGCGACGCATAGAAGAAACGCTTGTAGATCTCGTCGTGATGTTGCAGCTGGCGGTGCTCCGGCAGGAAAACTTGGCGGAAGATGTCCTACCCGTAAGGCTCGTCAGTGGTGTAAGATAGGGGAAACCACACGTTAGGTGGGCTTGTATTGCTCATTATATAAAAGGATTACAAGGAGTCCCGATTGCATACAACACGGACATATATACAAGAAATACACACGCATACGTATCCTACATTTATACAAACACGTGTAGGATATAAATTCTAACACCCTCCCTCAGTCAAAACTAGGCAGCCGACGAATGTTGAGACTGTCCCGAAAGTCCAAGAAGAGAGGCGATGGTAATCCTTTGGTGAAGATGTCCGTGAACTGTGGAAATCTCCGAGAAGAAGACCGGAACTCGATTTCGGACCAATCGAGGAGGCGGACTTGAAGCAGTCCGATGACCTGGTGTTCAAAGAACAACAGGGCCAAACCACCCTTATTCGCCGGGCCATCAGCCCCAAACTGTCGACCGGCTTTCGGCGATTAGAACGAGCGGGCCGACCCCTTCCGGCTTAGATCGAGCGCAAGATTGGCTCCAGACGGGCCCACGTGACCGTAGCACGAGGAGGGTTGTAGCGTACCCTAGGAATACGCAGAAGTGCCGCCACCATAGGCCCCACGCCGCCGCCTTTGTCCTACACCAATGCATGCACAACCCCCTCTATCCCGTATGCGCCTCCCTATAGAGCGCCACCGGACGTTGCGCATCGGCGAGCGCCACTGCCCCCTGCCGCCAGACCTCCACCTACGCTACCTACCCCATGAGCCGCCCTGGAGTCATTCCCCTCCCGCGAAGGGAGCCCGACGAGGCATGCCATCCCCGCCTACCGTCTTTGACGGCCATGGTGTGGCTGTCACTGCCGGCTCCGGCGGTGGGTCGGTAAGGGAGGATTCGGGAGCTAACCTTCTGGGGTTTCTCGGGGGCCACCATCGCGCGAGCAGCCCGGGTGGAGTTTCAGTTGTTGTAATCCTCCAGGTCTCTGTGTACATGTTAGTACGACGAGGAAGGGCACCATGGCAATACACAAATAAGTGAGGATGTGGAAAATGTAGGAAGATAGAGGAGACCGAGAGAAATGAGGGAGGGGAACTATATGTCTGTGGCAGAGAGGGTGAAGAAAGATCCGGAAGATACACTATACAGTGGCGATCGGCAACGGGGAATAAAGAGGGACCATTCGGTGTACAAGTGGCGACCGTTTATCCCTATGTTACTTTCCGTTGTCCGAATCCAACGTCATGGACCTACGGACCGATCATCGATAGATGTTGCACTTAGACTTAATTATCTAAAACACTTGCAACTTACTTAACCTTATTGTTGCATTCATCTCATAAACAATTGGCCAATGACTATATTAGTCATTGTTGCAGTACATCTCTGGATCTATATATCAGGATCATAAAGCAACATCCAACAAACATGTGGGGTGGACCCAGTTTCGATCGATCACGTTGGGAAAGCTGAAGGAAAATAATACGGATCAGCCGAGGGATCAAACGAAACGATCCCACGGGTCGCTGTCGCTCCGCAAGGCCCACCGCTCCTTCTTCCTCAGTTTTCTCGATTCTCCTTAACGCACGCCGGTGTTCCTGGATAAAATTCGCCTGCCGGAGTAGACATCCGCCGCCGCGGGACCCGGCCCACCGGAGCGCCCACCTAGCCGCGGTCGGAGTGCCCACCCAGCCACCGCCGGAGTTCGCATTCAACAGCCGCCAGAGCTCGCATCCGCAGCCGTGCGCCGCCAGTCGCTGCCGCCCTTGCTGCTCGGCACCCGCCCACTCAGCCCGCCGGAGCGCCCACCCAACCGCCGCCGGAGCTCACGTTCAACAGCCGCCAGAGCTCGCATCCGCGGCCGCGTTCCTTGTTTCCACTTTAGGCGATGATTTAGATCGGGTTTAGATTCTTTTACTAGCAACAACGATCGAGGATGAAAACTTTACAACTTATTTTGTAGAGCCAACTGGTGGTTGTCAGATCCTACCGACAGTTTACTTTTTTAATTTTAATAATACGATAAACGTCTGGTATACATGATAGATGATGGACCTTCACTTTACAATGGTTTTGTAGGAACGGCGAATTTCTATTGTGCCTTAAGGGGCTGTTTAGATGGGAGGTGAAATTGGTGTATGCTCAAGCTCATGAGGTGGATGAAGAAGTTGATAGCATAAAACTACCACTTTACATGTCAATTTTTTCGAATGGTACAAGTGGGTGTTTCAATCGCATAAAACTACCACATCAGAAACAAGATTTCGCAAAAAACACTGATCCACGTTTAATCACGAATTGACACCGTTTCTAACAGCGAGGCCCACATGTAAGGACAAAAGTTGCTGACGTGGACTGGCCCCACCTGTCAGCTCTACTAAAAAATAGTCAAAATATCAAAAAAAAGAAAGAAAAAAAAGTGGGCAGCACGAACCCATCTCCTCCCATCGACTGCCTCCATCGCCGCTGCCCTCCCCTTCCTCTATCCTATGGACGCCGCCGGCCTCCCCTCCCTCTCTCCCATGGTCGCCGCCGCCGCCCTCCCTTCCCTCTCTCCCATGGCCGCCGTCGCCCTCCCCTTCCTCTCTCCCATGGCCGCCGCCGCCCTCCCCTCCCTCTCTCCCATGGTCGCCGCCGCCCTCCCCTCCCTCTCTCCCATGGTCGCCGCCGCCCTCCCCTTCCTCTCTCCCATGGCATCGCCGAGGCACCGGGCGAGCACCGTGCACGTGCTCTGCGCCAGGTCGAGCGCCGTGGGTTGGAGGGCGTCGTCGGCGACGCAGATGTTCCCCTTGCTGATGCTGGCGAAGAGGAGCGAGAGCGGGAAGCGGTACCGCAGCGTCGCGGCGAGCACGTCGCTCATCTCGCTCCTCTCGACGGCCTCCGGCACATGGGCACTCACCTCGGCGCCCCTCATCGTGGCCAGCACGAACTGCTTCATCGCCGTCAGGCTCTGGTCGACGGCGCCGTCCTTGCCGTCCGGGGAAGGGAACCAGGTGAAGAACCAATAGACGTTGGTGTCGCTGGTGGGCACGACGCCTGCTGAAGCCCTCGCCGACGAGCTGCAGGATCTTGGGCTCAAAGCCGTGGCCGTCGTTGGGGGTCACCGGAGGGCGGCGATGGCCATGGGAGAGAGGGAGGCAGTCATGCTGCCCACTTTTTTTCTGATATTTTGACTATGTTTTAATAGAGCTGACAGGTGGGGCTAGTCCACGTCAGCAACTTTTCTCCTTACATGTGGGTCCCATTGTCAGAAACGGTGTCAATTCGCGATTAAACATGGATCAGTGCTTTTTGCGAAAATTGGTTATGAGTGGTAGTTTTTTGCGATTGAAATACCAACTGGTATCATTCGGGAAAATTGACATGTAAAGTGGTAGTTTTATGCTATCAACTCGTGGATGAAGCTATGCTGGTGGACTTTCGTAGGGTCTCTCAGTGCCATCTCGGTCTTTATCAACGGATGCATATTTATCGAAAGAGGGGCAAAAATTTTCCCCAACCTATTAATTAAGAATAATTTTACAAGAAAATAAAAGGTTCACAAATTACAAAAGCCTACTCTCCTAGCCAAGCGCTTATCACCTACTAAAACCCACAAGCAGACTTCCTTCTTAATATTTTCTAGAATCCATAAGGAGGTACTCTCTCCGTTTGGAAATATAAGAATTTTAACTTTATGAAATGAATATATCTAGATGCTTTTTAGGATATAGCTTCATACCGAATCTTTATGAACCTATATACTAAAAAACGTCTAGATATATTTTATCCACAAAGCTAAAACATCTTATATTTCTGAACGGAGGGAGGGAGCATATGTTTGTTGTGGAAGATGCAAGCATTCCTATCATTACAAATCTTCGAAGAAGCTATCAAGATAAGGGAAGCAATGACTTTGCGGTTTGAGGTTTGGCCCTCCGACATTACTGACAACCACTTCTAATTGTGAGCCCATCAATTACGTTGGTTGTAACATATGAAGAACCATCCAATCTTTGTTAAAACCCGAAAGGCATGACAGTTCACAAATAGGTGGGCTTGCTTGGTTTGCTTGCGCACAATCCACAACGGACTCCATGAACTTTTTTAAATTCCACCGATCTATTAATAATCATCGACGGTAGTAAAATAAACTTAAAATAATAAAAATTACAAATAGATCGATGGACCACCTAGTGAAGACTACAAACAATAGCATGAGCCAAAGGCGCGCTGCCTCCTCGCCCCTCCATCACCGGAGTCGGACAAAACCTGTCGTAGTAGAGCTTATTGTAGTAGACAGACATGAAGTCGTCGTGCTAAGTTCGCAAAGAATTAGCGCACTAAAGCAACACCATCGCCAATAATGGCATCGGTAGATTAGAAGAGACTGACCTAAAAAAGACTAGATCCCAAGAGATAAGCCGGACAAATGACTCCATGCGCCCTTCGTCAACGCTAGGCGTACCACCTTAACGAGGATTGAGCGGGGAGAAATTTATTCTAACTTCAGGATGTAGCCATCGTCTTAACATCCTGAAAAAAACACGAAAAAATAGCCTAATCGAAAAACAACCGCTAGCGGTCCGCCACACCTCTAAGGCCCTAAGCCCATCGGAGACAGAATGGACCGACGGCATCACCGACGGAGGAAAGGAACCTAGGTGGGTTTTTTCAGCCGACCTCCTTGGAGTAGCCGCACACACGTACATGTTCACACGCCTATAAGGGACTCCATAGTTTCCCTCCGTTACAATCCACAACGGACACAGCGGAGGCTGCATTCGACTAACTTACCGGTGCAACCAATTTAGAGGTAGTCTTTGTTGGAGCATTTGGATCGACAATAGTTTTGAGCCTCGAACTCGAAAAACCGCTCAGTTTAAGCTCTTGGTGTATTGTAGGAAAATAGTCATCGAGCTGCAAAAACATCTTATCAAGTAAAACTCAGAAAAAAAAGGTACTACCTCCGTTCCATAATATTCCTTTTTAACCAGCTAAAACAGCTTTTTAAAAAGTCTTATATTATAGAACAGAGGTAGTACTAGTTGATATGTGCAAATCTAAAACGCCACCGTCTTAGAGCAACTCTAGCAGATCCCATAAAAGCGTCGAAACTATAAAATAACCGCTCATTTATGGTTTTAGACGGAAAAAAGGCAAACAGAAAAAGGCGTCGAATAAAAACGCCCAAACACTAAAAAAAAATTAAGGGGACCCAAAAACCAACCCCTGACCTCTATATTTCATGTTTTCCTAGCCGAACTGAGTGCAGCCTGTATACCCGGATTGGATTTGGGGCAAGGGAAAATTGAGGAAGGTTATTCAACAAAAAAATCAGGAAGCTCCGGTGTTGTTCCGCCATGGGAATCGTCGGAACACGGCCAACTTCCACCGCACCTCGCCGGAACGCGGCCAACTTCCACCGCACCACCCCATTCCAGCGAACCATCCCAAGTTCTGACGAATTAGACGCTGATGGAGTAGATTTCAAGTTCCGACAAATTAGACACTAGTGGAGTAGATTTTGACGAATTTCAGCCGATTCCATGGTCAAGGACACGTGGCAGAGCTCCAGCTTGGCCATGGCATGGCGGCGCACTGCTCAGACGGGGCTTGGCGTGGTGGTGCGCGGGGCGGGCGGCTGGCCAGCCACAGGGCAGGCATCGCAGAGGCCATGGCGGGGAGGCGCGGGCAGGAAGATCCAAGACGAGGAAGAAAACCAGTCTTTCCTCAGGCTTTGTTCGTTTGGCCCCAACCCCACCGGTATTGGGCCATGATGACCCACAAGTATAGGGGTGTATTGCAGTATTTTCGAGGGAAGTGAAACCCAATTTATTGATTCGACACAAGGGAAGTCAAAGAATATTTATAAGCCTTAACAACTGAGTTGTCAATTCAGCTGCACCTGAAAACAATCTTGCTCACAACAGTTTATCAGTAGCAACAGTTTTGTAGTAGGAATAGTAAAGTAGCAGCAGTAGTAAAGTAAAGACAATAGTAACAACAGTAGTAAACAGTAGGATTCGAGTGCGGTAGGCATATGGATGGATGGACGGGCGTTGCATGGACAAGACAATTCACATAACAATCAGCATATAGGGCAATTGCAGATAAATAAGATAAATTATCCAAGTACTAGATAATCCTAGGCATGTGTTTCATAAATAGTCGTACGTGTTCGCAATGAGAACTTGCACAACATCTTTTGTCCTGCCAGCCCGTTTGCAGCGGGGCCTCAAGGGAACTACTGGCAATTAAGGTGCTCCTTTTAATAGAGCACCAGAGCAAAGCATTAACACTCCGTGAACACATGTGATTCTCACATCAAAGCCATTCCCTTCGGTTATCCCGATTTCTGTCACTTCGGGGCCATTGGTTTCGGACAACAACGTGTGTATACAACTTGCATGTAAGACCATAAACAATACTATCATAATGAATCAATAACATGTTCAGATCTGAAATCATGGCACTCGGACCCTAGTGACAAGCATTAAGCATAACAAGTCGCAACAAAGTCATAAAGCACTAATACAAGATACTAGGCACCATGCCCTAACAATCTGATGCCATTACATGAACGATCTCATCCAATCCCTACCATCCCCATAGCCTACAGCGGGGAATTACTCACTCATAGATGAGAGAAACATGGATGGTCGATGGAGAAGCGATGGTGATGATGATCTCCTCCAATTCCCCATCCTGGCAGGGTGCCAGAACGGAGTTTCTGGTGCTGTTTCATGGAATCTTGTGGTGGCGGCGGAGCGGAACTCCTTCTAGAAAAACGTCGACCCCCCCGAGTTTTTAGGTCAGAAGGCAACTTATAGGTGAAGAGGGAGGCCGAGGGGGAGTCTGGGGCGGCCAGACCACCCCCTGGCGTGGCCTGGGCTAGCTCGCGCGGCCAAGTGGTGTGGCCTGGGCCCAACCCCCCTTCGTCTCGGATTCTGGCTCTAGGAGTCTTCTGGTGAAATAGGATTTTTGGCATATTTTCCGGGATTTTTCCTGATAGTTGATTTTCTGCACAAAAAGTAGACACCAGGGCAATTCTGCTGAAAACAACGCAATCCTTGTTAGTTGCATCCAAATCACAGAAGTTTAGAGGAGAAACAATAACAAAAGTGTTCGGGAAAGTAGATACATTTTGGACGTATCAACTCCCCCAAGCTTAGCTTATTGCTTGTCCTCAAGCAATTCAATTGAAAACTGAGTGCGACAAAAGAACTTTCACGAACACATTTGCTTCATATGATGTATATATTCTCAGCATGTGATCAACTACTTAGACAATTCATAATAAGGAGTATGCAACTAAGTTTACTTAATAGGCATTGCAAGCTATGAAGAGATTCCAACTCAAAAATAATAAGTAGCATGAAGCATAAACATAAGCAATATTACAATACTCATAACAAGGTATGATAGAGTGGTATCTCGCTTGCCTTTGATTATGAATGCGAAGGCACCTCTGAAGTTCAGGTGAAGGCTAGAAGTAAAGATATCAAAGATACAAGCATCAAAGTCATAACACAAATAATCAAGTAATGAGACAAACACAAAGAATGACAACTATGCTCTTAAGAAAGTGCTCAAACAGTATGTGGAGACTCAACAAAAAAATGAAAAGGTTTTGAATAGTTTGAAAGGCTTCCAAATGCTGAAAGTATGGTACTCATTAGCTTTGAGCTCTCATTGCCCCTATCATAAGCATATTTAATGTGGTTAAGGTGAAAGTGAGGTCCAATCTGAGTTATATGCTTGACAGACTATAAACTGGAAATCCCATGTCCCTTGAGTACGAGGGCCGCTCCTCATGCTACTCAACTTTAGTTACCGGTAAGTTCTTGTCATCGTAAATACGTGCGTATCATAGGAACCGCCAACGGGGTACCCCTTGCCCGATGATACGGAAGAATCCCAATATCAAAATGACAAGGCAAGCTGACAATGAGTATCTCAGCAATCTTCTTATTTACCATGGGAAAATGGTGCTTTTTTCTCTCTTTCCTCTTTTCATAATTTTTTTTCTTTTTCTCAATATCTATCTCTCTCTTTTTTATAATAAGAATGCTTCATAGATATCATTATGGTTACGCTACAGGTTTCCACCATGACGACATGGATTAGACCGGCGGCCCAGGCGTTTCTCTAACACACATACATAACTCCATGGACTTACAAGCTCCCATTTTATTTCACACCGACGACATCCGCAAACAAAAGAGCATGGTATCAATTGGGTATATATTTACAGGTGTTGAAAGCATTCCCCGTGACAGCACGGTTCTGCTAATCCCCAGCCTATAATTTGCAAGCATATAACTTTCATGGACAGTCACAATGGTTCAGGTTTATTAAGTGCAGAAAATAAAGTGTGCCAATCAAGTTCGTGAGAGCTTTACTAACTAACTTTCTCATAACAAGCAAGCATTTTATTCGGAAGAAAACAAGGCATATTGAATATGCACATAAATAGCAAATGATGCTGATAGGTAGGTATGGTGGACACTTTGACAATATTTGGGTTTAGGGAATTGGAAACATGAGTAAAACATACTCAGTGTAAGTGAAGGCTAGCAATAGTAACGGAGCGATAAACGAGAGAGCAATAGCTATCATAATCATGCTTGCAACAAAACAGGACTAATCATGGCATGAAAGTGATTCAAGATCCTCAAGGCAAAATAATTCATCGAGGCTTAACTGATTATTTCAGTCATATGCATGCGTGAGCATGTGCCAAGTCAATTCAAATGAGACATTCAGAGGAGGATACCACGGTGTCATACCAAGTTATGAATAGAGTAATGCAAGCAAACATTCATATGACATGCTACAAACTATTAGCAAGCTGGGACTAATCATATGAAAGTAAGAACTACTAAGCATCAAAAGTTAACATACACCCTACACGAACAGGCTAAACATGCCCACAATGATGAGTATATGTACAAAAATGAAAACAAATAGAGTTCGTTACCAGCCTCTTACCACACCTCAAGTTGTCATTAATCCTCATCATTGCTCTTCACTTGTGTGGCTTGAATAATAATATGAAACCAATATCCACTGAGGATTGCTGAACCCTGCAACAAACTCACAAAGCCAAAGAAGAACAACAAATATTTTTGGTGTTTTCGATTTTTTAAAGCAAGAACCAAAAAGGAAAAACAAGCAAAGCAAAATCTTTTTGGGTTTTTCGAATAGTTCAAACAAAGCAAAAATGGAAAAACAAACCAAGGCGAAAAGAAAAAGAAACAAACCAAAGAGAAACAACAGAAATATTTTTGGTCTATTTGTATTTTAGAAAGCAAAAGCAAAGAAAGAATGAAAACTAAAAAGAAAACGAAACATGAATATACAAAGTACCGAGGCAACATGATAGGGAGATGAGTGCGATGTCGGCGTACCTCCCCCAAGCTTAGGATTTTGGCCTAAGTGGGTATCAATCCATGTACGAATAAGGGTTTCAAGAAGGCGGGTCATGATAAGAATGATCGTAGTTGGGCCCGTGGGAAGAAGAAGAAGCTCCCCAATCATAGATAGGCTGCTGATATGAAGACTCCCCCTTATTCGAGGGCTGGACCGAATCATCCGTGACCTCCCTTCTAGTATCCTTCTCCTGTTGGGAGAGCTCTCCCAAGTACGTGTCAAGCTCCTCCTCAGTGAGGGACCATCCTACCCTGTTATCAAGGTTAAACAAAACAGGTGCAGGCAAAAGATCAACACGCTCGGACTTGATCTTTCTCCAACCAGCTTTGAGAAAGGTTATTTAATAAGACAACTCACTCAAACTAGCCCACGAGGAAACAAATTTATGCTGTATCATAGAATTAAGATCAAGCCTTTCTATGGGAAACTACAGGTCTAAATGATGAGGCACTAAGCCATGCAATGCTAGCAAACGAGAAGCAATGAGGCCCCCACAAATTCCACCTTTCTCGCAGTTAGCAGCAAAACGGAAAGCTATCAAAGCACCCAAGTTGTAAGACCTATCTCGTTTAAGAGCAGCTGAGATAAATGCTAGATCATATGAAGATAAAGTATTGGCAGTTTTCCTAGCAAGAACACACTTGGCAATAAAGTAGGCAAAGTAGCGAATGGAGGGGAGATGAATGTTATAGATTTTTCCACTCTCCTTCAAGAAGCTGCTCCCTTGGCAAATTTCTACGTATAAATCTATGAGTGGTGCAGGTCGCTCTTTAATCCTTCTACATGATCCCCACTGAGGTACCTTAATAGCTGCACAGAAATCATTGAGAGAAAGGTCGACAGCAATATTGTAAATTTTATAGTGGACCATGGGGTTAGGCAAAGAGTGACTAAAATGAAAGTCCTGCACCACAGACATGGTTAGCTTCACAAATTGACAAGGTTCATTTTCCAAGAAGTGCTCCAACCCTGCATTAGAAACCAAAGTGTGGAAATCTTAGAGAATTCCTGCAGCTCTCATGAACTCAGAGCATGGATAAATGGAAGGAAAAAGTTCCTCCTCCCGGTGGACCTTCATAACCTCACGTACCCATAGTTCATGTTGGTTTAGTTGATGCTCATTCATCTTCTATTCTGAAATTTAAACACCTATTAAACAAGTGAATGCAAAGTGAATAAAATGAAGGATTCTACTCATAGGGAATTGTAAGAGGCCTAAACATGCATCAAAATATATCTCTAAGCATCAAACAAGCTTACAAGCTCTCATAACCTATCACCTACAGCAGCAAAATACTCAAGATATAATCCACTAAACTCAAATCTACTTGGACAAGGGGAGGAGTCACATACCGGAGAACAAGTGCTCCAAATTTCAGCAACAAAGATGGGCTGAGCAAGGAGATCAAAAACTCGAGAGCAAGCACAACAAGAACGCGATTTTGAGCAATGAACTGGAGCTTGCTCGGGAGAGAGAAGTGATGCGCTCGACTCTCGACGTAGAGCTCGTTGGGAACCCCAAGAGGAAGGTACGATGAATATAGCAGCAAGTTTTCCCTCAGTTATGAAACCAAGGTTTAATCGAACCAGTAGGAGCAAGGAAACACCTCAAAGGTGTTACTAGCTGAGCTTTGGCAGGGCGCACTACCGGTGCTAGTAGCAACGTGGAGACCTGCACAACACAACCACAGAACTTTGTCCCCAACTTGCGATGAGGTTGTCAATCTCACCGTGTTTTGCGGAAAACACATGATTAAACGTATCGAATGGAAAGAAGTAAAAGCTTGCAGAAAGTAAACACAAAGCAGTAAACAATTGTAGATTGTATGTAAAGTAAAAAGGACTGGGATCCATAGTTCACTAGAGGTGGCTCTCCTTAAATAGATAACATGCTGGGTGAACAAATTACAGCGGGGCAATTGACAAACACCGAGAAAGCAATACATGCATATACTAATCATCTTGACTCCTTTGAGACTTGATTGGGCATTACAACATAATACATAGACCGCCATCCAACTGCATCTATGACTAATAATCCACCTTCAGGTTATCATCCGAACCCCCTCCAGTATTAAGTTGCAAGCAACAGATTATTGCTTTACGAACTGCGTGTAAAGTTACAATTGTTCTATGAACAAAGGATCGTTGTTTTCTCCCTAGTAGCAACAACACATCTAGTACCTTAGAGATTTCTGTCACTTCCCCAGATTACCAGAGGCATGAACCCACTATCGAGCATAAATACTAACTCTTGGAGTTGCTAGCATCTACTTGGCCAAGATAGCTACTAACAACGGAAAGCATGCAAGATCTCAAATAACAAAGATATGATAGAATCAATAATCAATCTGAAATAGCATCTCAATATCCATCGGATCCCCGCCAACACAACATGTATGGATTACAAATAGATGATCTTGATCATGAACGGAGCTCGCAAGATCTAAACATGAAAGCACAAAGGAGGAGAAACCAGCCATCTAGCTACTACATGGATCTGTAGTCCAAGGATGAACTACTCACGCATCACACCGGAGGCTTGCATGGTGATGAAGAAGACCTCCAGGGTGAATTCCCCTCTCCGGCAGGGTGCTAGGAAGAGCTTCAGATCCCCTCGATCTAGGGATGGAGATGACGGCGGCTACAGACTCTTTCGTGGATTTTTGATCGGGTACTTAGGGTTTTCGTCCCGAGGGCATCTTATAGGTGGAAGGAGAGGCCGAGGGGGTGCTGAGGTCGGCCAGACCACCCCCTAGCGCGGGCCAGGCCTGGCCGCGCGGCCAGGTGGTGTGGCCGGCCCCTGGCCCCTCTCCGTCTTGTATTCTGGCACTTGATCCCTTCCAGAAAAATAGGCACTTTGGCTTTTGTCCCGTCCAATTCCGAGAATATTCATTTTTTGACTTTCCTAGAACCAAAAACAGCAGAAAACAGGCAGCTGGCACTGTGGCTCTTGTTAATAGGTTAGTCCAAGAAATCATAATAAAAGTACTCCAAAGTTGGAACAAAACACAAGAAAGTGGATAAAACCAAACATGGAACATCAAAAATTAAAGATACATTTGCAATGTATCAAGAAGAAAGTGGCATGTGAGAGAGTTAGTGGAGGGTCAGGGGTGGCCCACACCATGGCATGGCGCCACCCAGGGCAGGCCACGCCACTAGGTGGTGTGTTGGGTTCACAGCATAGAAAACAAAAAATTTCTACGATGGGAACTATACGCCAAGATCTATCTACTAGATACAAGCAACGGGTGGATATGCATCCATAGAGAACTTACCCTTGAAGACAACAAAGCTTTGTTAACGAGTTGGAACTCGTGGATGATGTAGTAGTACACTTGCCGATCTCAAGATCGTGATGAAGTCCAGTCGGTCCAGCTCCAGCACGTCCTTGAGATCCAGCTCCAGCAGGTCCAGCACCACCAAGTCCAGCACCGCAAAGCAGCGATGCATCCGTGATTGCACACACATCCGATACCCCGACAACCTCCGTCCCTCGCTCCAGCAAAGCAACGGAAGCAGCAACTCCTGTCCAGATAAAGCCACCGGGAACATGTATCTCTCTAATCCGAGACCATGGGGAATAATACTAGAGGGGGAGAGAGATCCTTCACGAGGAGGTGTGAGTATGAAGGTGTGAGAGGGGGGAATTTTATAGGAGGAGGGGAGGGTACCCCTCCCCATGGCCGGCGCCCCAAGGGTGACTGCTCACCTTCTCATTCATGTGGTGGTAACTCCCTCCACATAAATTTTCCCCTTCACATTCTCTTTTAAAGTCTCCACTTTAAATGCATTAAATTTCTCCAAATTTAATGCTCTCTTATTTAATAAAACTCTTTTATTAATTTTATTCAGAATTTTGTTAATTACTTTAATTAACAAACATTCACATAAAATCCCCTACAACATTTCAATATTACATGCTGACATGGGTATACCCTACAGGTACTCGAGCTTGGTATATACGGTCTAAATACGTACGGGCCCACTGTGTCGCCAAGGCCCAAACGAAGGACTCGAGTGACCTACGGACTCTCGATTGCTTGAAGAACAAGAAGAAGCTGAAGATAGAAAGTTTGAAGGGGAAAACCCTAATTTGTAACCGACTCGACCTGCTACCCGAGACCTAGCCTATCTATATAAAGGTTAGGAGGGGCGGCGAGGAGGACACACACAACCCTAGTTTCCACAACCCTCGCCAGATTGCATCTGCGCACCATTGTAACCATCGATTCCTTCAATAATTCCACGAGGAGACAAGCAGGAGTAGGGACCTCTACGAGGCCCGAACCTGGGTAAATCCTTGAGTCCCCTGTGTGCTTGTTTGCTAGCCGATAGATGTCTCCAGCGCTCCCTCCTTCTCCAAAACCCAAGTCCATAACAATGGGCATTGATGAGTTAAACCCTCGTCAATTGACGCCGTCTGTGGGAATTGGGAGTGCTGATGTTGCGGCTTCTTCGGCCCCATCAACTATGATCTACAACTCCGCAACAACGGAGATTTGCCAGCTCTTCGGCGCGTTCGACTTCACCGTCCACACGCCGGCCACTCGCCTGGCCTTCGAGTCCGTGGGCGACGGAATCAGCCTGGCGATCGGGAGCTTCCGCTTCCAAGTTGGTCAGATGGGCACGCTTCGCATGCCTGATTAGCCGACAGCACCGGCGATTGCCCCAGCATCATGGTTCCCTCCATCGATCGGCACCCTCAGTGAGCTGAACACCCCGACAACAGTCGAGAACACGGTCAGCGACAGCAGTTGCGACTCCGATCTGAGCGATCTGGCCACTGAAGATGGAACCTACGTTTCCGGATCTGAGAGTTGTGGAAGCAGCAGCTTCCCCAATCACTTCATGTGCGCCGTCATCAACGCAGGCGATACCTCTGCCAATCGCGACAACAGTGGCAATCGCGGTAACGATACCGACCCGCCCAACGCCGACAACGGTGGCAATCGCGGTAACGGAACTGACCCGCCCAACGCCGGCAACGGTGGCAATCGCACCCCCGTAGATAATGGATGAGCAGTCGAACCTCCAACCAAAATAAATGAGCAAACCGGCGAACGCGTCGTGATCAGGCTCAATGAACAAGAATGGGCTCGCTGCCGCGAGGCCCTACGAGGCGCTCCTCTACCCTTCGAATCCTCGCAAGAACTACTGATGGGATATCACTGGCTCTTGAAGGAAGAGTTCAAGCGCCAACTAAAAAACAATCGCGCAACTCGAAGCGCGTAAAAAGGCAGCGAACGAATTGAGCCTTCGTCACGCTGGGCTCTCCTCCCACGGAGGATCCTCCTCAAGGGGCAACGAGTACCTCGCCAAGAAGAGGCAATCTCGAATGGCCCATCTCACTGAGCAAGAACGCATAGAAGCTGCAAAAGTCCTCGACTTCAGCTCTATGACAGTCGACACACGGGGCAATGTGGTCCCTAAGACGCCGCAGGCTACAGTAACAGTGGCCACCATGTACCTCCTCAACAACCAACCGCCAGCTGGAGATCCCCGAGCCGCCATGCACCGATCTACGATCGCGGGCTTGGGATTAATCGAGGCCGCTCTCGACAAGGAGCCAACACCAGACCCGAAGAAGGGCAAAGCGCTACTCCTCGCCCTCGTCCAGCGACGACAGTTACGACCTGTCTCGACGCCGCCGCTCACGGCGACACGACCGTGACTATGATGCGCGCGATGACCTCACGCAGCGCAAGATCGACAAATCAAGGGCACGACGTGCTTGGTCGACTGACACGAAAGAAGAAGATGTGGAACTCTACGGTGCCAGATGCTTCAGCAGATCCATCAGGCAGAAGCGAATGCCCAAAGGGTTCAAACTCCCGTCGGAGAACCCAAAGTTTGACGGTCTACAAGACCGAAAGATCTGGCTGGAGGACCACATCTCCTCCGTCAGGCTCCATGGAGGCAGTCGAAGCACGGCCATGCAATGCTTGCAGCTACAGCTGCAGGGCGCCGCCCGAGAATGGCTCAACAACCTTCCACACGGATCTATTCGCAGTTGGGATGAGCTGGTTTACAGCTTTGTGCGCAATTTTAAGGGCACATACAAGCGGCCCGCATCAATCGAAGAGTTGAGATGTTGGTAGCAAAGATCTGGCAAATCGCTGCGCTCCTACATCCAAAGGTGGTCCATCATCAAGAACTCTGCAGAGAACATCTCGGAGGATCGCGTGATTGATGCATTCAACGGGGGCGTCCGCCGCCTAGAACTCAGGGAGGAGATGGGCCGCTCAAAGCCCCAGACCATCGATCACCTGATGGAGATCGCAAATCGGTGGGCCGATGGAGAAGATTCGGTGAAGAATCGTGTTCACTCTGACGAGGAGGCAGAACTCGAACATAGACGCGACCACTGAGGCAAGCGCCGCATGCGCATCTATGATGACCACGACGACGTCAACATGGTCGCGGCTGGCTACGCCGACAGACGCGACGATAACCGCAACAGCGGATACCGTGGCAGTGGATACCGCGACTCCGGGAAAACCACGCAGGTGTGGCAACGCCGCACTCGCAATGAGGCACCCGCAAACTCCATTGAGGACAAACTTTCCGGGCCATGCACGGTGCACTTCTACATCGACAAGCATGATGGCAAGAAGAAGTCCAGCCACCTCCTCAAGGACTACCGCAAGTTCCTCAAGCTACATGAGGGATTGGTTCGGATGAACCGCAATGCAGTCGAAAGAGGCTACGGAGCCGCTCCAGGCGCCGTGGCACATGGCGCACCGCCACCACCACCTGGGCCACCCCCGAATGCAGCTACACCGGACCAGCACCACGGAGGCGAACCGTACCCACGAGCCATGGGCACCATGATGATCCGAAAGGGACGCCCCTCCAATAGGGTGCAGAAGGCCATCACTCGCCAAGTAAACTTGGTCACACACTCGCCACCATCTACCACTGAGTACCTCAGCGGAAGCGAGTCCTGCATCACCTTCGACAAACGCGACCATCCGCCTCAGATACCCCGTCCAGGCCATTGCCCCCTCGTACTCGAGGCGCAAATCGGAGGCTTTGACATGATCCGCGTCTTCATGGACGGTGGGAACGGCATCAACCTTATATTCGCGAGTACCTTGCGAGCAATGAGAATCCCTCTAACCTGCCTGGAGGCCTCGGACACAATGTTCCACGGCATCGTCCTAGGGAAAGGCGTATACCCCCTAGGCAAAATCAACCTCGACATCATCTTCGGCACGCCGAAGAACTTCCGGCGCGAGCGCATCGACTTTGAGGTCGTCGACTAGCCCTCACAGTACCACTGCATCCTCGGGCGCGTCGCGTTCGCTAGATTCATGGCAGTGCCCCACTACGCCTACCTGCAGATGAAAATGCCAGGTCCCAATGGCGTCATCATGGTCAATGGGAGCTTCGAGCGATCTGACAGTTGCGACAGGGAATTCAACAGAATTTCCTAGTCCTTCGGCATGCAGGAGGAACTCGCAAGACTAAAGGAGATGACAGACAACAGTCTGCCTCCCTGGAGCCGGCCAAGCTCACCTGATCTCTCCTTCGACTCATCGGTGCACACAAAGAAAGTGCAGGTCCACCCATCCGATCCCGCCAAGACGGCCCTCATCGCCAACAACTTGAGTCCCGCATAGGAACTCGCGCTCGTCGAATTCCTCCATGGGCACTGGGAAATTTTCTCCTGGTGTCCTGCGGACATGCCAGGAGTTCCTAGGGAATTCATCGGGCACGCACTCAACGTCAACCCCGACGCAAGGCCAGTCAAGCAAACAATTCGGCGATTGTCTGAGCCACGAGCGCAGGCAGTTGGAATGGAGATCAACAGACTCCTCAAAGCCAAGTTCATACGTGATATCAAGGAAAGCAGTTGGCTCGCCAACACCGTGTTGGTACCAAAAAAGGACACGGATATCCTGCGGATGTGCGTGGACTTCACCTCTCTGAACAAGCACTGCCCAAAGGATCACTTCCTGTTGCCACGCAACGACCAGATCATCGACTCCACTGCGGGATGCGAGCGCCTCTGCTTCCTCGATGCCTACTCAGGCTATAATCAGATTCGAATGAAGGGCGAAGATCAAGAGAAAACAGCGTTTACAACGCCCTTTGGTGTGTTCTGCTACAACACAATGCCCTTCGGGCTAAAGAACACGGGAGCCACCTACCAGCGGTGCATGCAGGCTTGCCTCAAGGAACAACTGGGTCGCAACATTCAAGTCTATGTCAATGGTATAGTAATCAAGACCAAGGAGGAAGCCTCCCTAATCGACGATTTGCGCAAAACCTTCGCTAACCTCGACCGCTACCGGATCAAGCTCAATCCGGACAAATGCGCCTTCAGCGTACTATCTGGGCAGCTACTCGGGTATCTCCTTTCCACGAGGGGAATCGAGGCAAACCCGAAGAAAATAAAAGCCATACTGGCCATGGAGAAGCCGAAAAACATAAGGGGCGTTCAGCAGCTGGCTGGACGAATCGCGGCCCTCAGTCGATTCATTAGTCGGATGGGCGAAAAGGCGCTGCCCTTCTACTAGCTCCTCCGCAAAGCTGAAAAATTCGAGTGGACCAACGAAGCGCAAGAAGCATTCGAAGACCTCAAGCGCCTGATATCCACTTCGCCAATGCTGGTGACCCCACGAGAAAGGGAACCACTGTTGCTGTACATCTCCGCCACCAACCAGGTGGTCAGCACAGTGCTCGTCATCGAGCGAGCTGAGGAAAACAAGGTCCACGATGTACAACGCCTAGTATACTACCTCATCGAGGTCCTCACACCAACAAAACAGCGGTACCTGCACTACCAGAAACTGGCGTACGGTGTCTTCATGACCGCCCGGCGACTGCGCCATTACTTCCAGGAACACCCAATCGTGGTAGTCAACGACGCCCTGTTGGGGCATATACTCAACAATCCCGACGCCATGGTACGAGTCACGCTTTGGGGAATAGAATTGTCTCCACGAGACATCACATACGAAAAGCGTGACGCAATCAAGTCACAAGTTCTGCCTGACTTCCTCGTGCACTGGATGGAGAACCAGCTCCCGGACAAGCCAGATATGTCCTACCTCTAGACAATGCACTTCGATGGGTCCAAGCGGAAAGACGGAGTAGGCGCAGGTGTCATACTGACATCACCTCAAGGGGACAAGCTGAAGTATATCCTACGAATGCAGTTCACAGCCTCCAACAACGAGGCTGAATACGAGTCCCTGTTGCACGGGATGATGATGGCAAAAGCCTGCGACGCCAAGAGGCTCATCATATACGGCGACTCCAAGTTGGTCGTCAACCAAACGATGCATGAGTGCGACGCACTGAATGACAACATGATCGCGTACTGCGACCTCTACGAGACACTCGAAGGAGACTTCGACGGTTGCGAGCTGCGGCACGTAGGTCGCGAAAGCAAGGAAGAGGCGGACGCACTCGCCAACATAGGCTCTACCTGCACCCCCATACCACCTAGGGTATTTCTCGAGCGCATCTGCTAACGCTCCATCAAGCCAAAGGCCACAGAGAAGAAAACAAGCGCAGCAACGGACTCGGGGGCTACGCCACCCAATGAGCCAGTGGCACTCGATGACTTGGAGCTGGACACAGGACTCGAGGGACCAATGAGTGTCATGATGATTGAGCAATCCTGGACGCAGCCGTATATCACGTACCTCCTCAGCAAGAGGCTACCGGATGATCCGACAGATGCACGGCACATCGCGCGGCGATCCAAGGCATTCACTGTTATCAACGGCGAACTGTACAAACACAGCATCATAGGAGTACTCCAACGATGCATCTCCACGGCCGATGGAAGAGCAGTTCTCCTCGACATCCATGAAGGGACCTGCGGGAACCACGTCGGCAGTCGCGCCCTCATTGCCAAAGCTCTACGAGCTGGATTCTACTGGTCTACGGCCATGCGCGATGCCAAGGACATTGTCAAAAAATGCAACGCTTGCCAGCGATTCGTGGACAAGCCGCACGCACCTAGCGTAGAGCTACGACCAATCCCATTGGCCTGGCCCTTCGTGCAATGGGGACTCGACATGGTCGGCAAACTTCCAAGGTCCTCACGAGGAGGCTATGTCTACCTCTTGGTCGCAGTCGAAAAATTCACCAAGTGGATTGAGGCCATGCCAGTAACCAACCAATCAGGGCACAACGCAGTAAAGTTCTTCGAGTCCATCGTCTACCGCTTCAGAGTAGCGCACAACATCATCACTGACAACGGGATGAACTTCACATCCAAGGAGTTCCAAGAATTCCGCGAAAACCTGGGGATCAACATCAGCTACGCCTCGGTAGCACACCCACAGACCAACGATCAGGTGGAAAAAGCAAACGGGCTCATCTGTAGCGACATCAAGAAGCGAATCCTCCGGCCACTCGAACAAGCTGCGGGTTGCTGGCCGGACGAATTGTAATCCGTACTCTGGAGCCTACGCACAACTCCAAACAGCGCCACGGGCTACACGCCATTCTTTATGGTGCACGGAGCCGAGGCAGTGCTACCCGCTGAGGTATGGTACAAGGCGCCGTGCGTGGTCGCTTACAGCGAACAAGAGTCATCCCTCGCACTCGAAGACTCTGTCGACCTCCTTGACGAGGCAAGAGAAATCGCCGCGGAAAGATCCACGATCTACCAGTAGAACCTGCGCAACTACCACAGTAGGAGGCTTTGCCCTAGATCCTTCGTCGAAGGCGACCTGGTCCTGCGACTGAAGCAGCAGGGGCATCTCAAGCTCGAGTCCCCTTGGGAAGGACCGTACGTGATTACAGAAGTAATCCCAGGTGGCGCTTATCGCCTTCAAGATTTAGAGACAGGGGTCGCATACTCCAACCCCTGGAACGTCGCACAGCTGCGACGCTTCTACACCTAGTCGTTTTTACCTTTTACATTGCAAATAAGGCTACTCAGCCAAGGCTACTTAGCCACACATTGTACCTTGCACTGTTCTTCGAATAAATAAAGCTAAGTGCCCCAAAAACCTGAGTTCTCCTTTACTTTTCCAATTTATCTACTCGGGGGCTGCGCCACCCTATACACATCTGTTCTTCGAACCAAAACGCGATATCCTGAGTAGCTGGTACATCAATCGAAACTCTTAACACAACATCAACCCAGCTGCAATGCACCTGACAGGGTGACAAGGGACTGAGATAAAAGCATGGCCAGGCTAAAGAAAAGGACTCGCATAGTGCAACGCACTTCATGCTAACAAAGCTCTTTATGCACATTCGACAATAAATTATCTACAACATTTATACGAACTTTACAACACAAGTACACTTATGTGCAGGATACAAACTAGGCTACTACTGCAGCAGGAGAACGTTGGTTTGTTCCTCAAAGAAGTCGACGATCTCTTCTGCTGGGCGATCCACCACCTGGTAGTGCGGCACCATATTCCAGGCAGAACCTGCTGGTGGTGCAGGCAGCCCAGATGCAATTGCCGCAAAACCTACATCAGGCCTGTGCAGTCGCACCATTGATAGAGCAGCCTTGGCACCAGCCACCAACTGTTGCGTCACGCACTCGCGAACCGCGGTCAGGTCTTGAAACTTGGCAAGGAGGGCCAGCAAGCTTGATGGAGTATCATCCAACGGAAACATCGCCCGATAAATGTTCTTCAAGCATGACTGCGACTTCTTCAGAAAGTGCAGCACTCGCGACGCACGATCCTGCAGGGTCGCCAGCGCAGTCGCACGATCATGATCTATCCAAAAGTATCCACTCTCTTGAAGTTGCTCCTGGGTAAGATCATGCATACGAATGGAAATTCTATCCTTCTCCTCCTGCGGATGACGCGTGCTGACAACTACACGAAGCACCAACAGCAGCATGAGTACAACGTACCACTGCGAGTGACTACAAGGAAAAGATGAGGCAAGCAAACTAACACTTGAATTGGTCGCCCAGCTGCGTCACCTCGCCAAGCAAATACTGCTCTCGGGGGGCGGCTTTCTCCGCCTTCGACTTCCATACATCCGTGTTACCGTGGAGCACGGGCAACTCACGCTCCAGCTGCTTCACGCGGTCATGCAGTCGCGAAAGCAACGACAGCTCATCTACCCTGGAATGCGGCGGTGCCACGGTATCATCAAGAGTCGGCGAGTCCTGAGTTTCCCTCATAGGATCACTTGATGTACCCTAACACAAGTCAAGATAGATGCAAATAAGACGACCAAATCAACACAAAGACAAAAGGATCAGATGCATTCAAGACTAGCAAAAGTATCAGCAGATACACTCGCCAGCAGGCATGTTTTTAAACAAAAGGACATAAACTAATTAACTATTACAAAGCTAACTAAGGAGCAATTGGCTTCTTTGACTTCGACGGCTTCGGGGGCTTCATCGAGTCCGTGGCAGTGTCAGATGCCACTGACTTTCCGCCAGCCCCTGATGCCGCCGCTTTCGCCGCCTTCTTGGCACGGTACAGCTCCTCAGAATACTTTGCAATAGTATTTATCAACTGAGGACCATACTTGCCACAGGCAGTCGCGAAAGGAGCAAAGACTACCTGCTGGCCGTCCGCGCTAACAGGCATCGCCTTCGACACCGCGACAGGATCAACCTCGACTCCGTGGGCCTGCACCATGGCAAGCGACATGGACGCGCCAGCCGCGCGGAGTGAGTTCTTGTAGCTGGAGGGCACACCCCCGGCGAGTGACTCCACCAGCTCGTCTATATTATCGATTAGCTCCGCCTTGGGCATCAGCTCCTCCCGGAGGTGACTGAGGGCGCCCTTGGCCTTGGAAAGCGTATCCTGGACGGCGGCACTACGGTCATGGACTGCCGACAGCGCACCCGCCAGAGCATCATCGCGGCGAAGGGCCTGTGGGTCGAAACTTAAGTCGCCAGCATCTGCACAAAAATCCACGCATGGACAAAACATCAGTGCCAACGGCAAAAAGTCCAGCAGAGAAGGACAACGATATCCAAAGCAAAATACCTGAGAGGGCCTTGGTGATTGAGAAAAGCTGTTCCTCGAACAACTTCTCCCTGGCTGCAAAGGAGGCACGCAGCTCCTCTTCGCGCCTTTGCGCCTCGTCACGCGCCGCGATTTCCTCATCGCGACCCTTCACAGCTGCGGCGAGGGTTTTCTCCATGGTGGCAGCATTGCGCAGGAGGGCGTTATGTTCGGCTACAAACAGAAAGGGATTGACTGTCAGTCGATCATATCAAAAAGGAGATGAAAGAAGAAGAAGAAGTGCAGGACACTCACTTTCAACCACGCGATGACGGCGTCTCCAGCATCGCATGTTGGTGTCCCATCGCAAGCACTTGCTCCGCCAAGTGCATGGCTTCCTTCACAAGGAGCTATCGCACAACAAGGAATCAGCAGAGGCAATAGATAACATCGATTGCAACACTAAAAAGGAGAAAAACTACACTTACATGGTCCTCCAATGACTTCGAAGATGTCTGCTGTACCGTCATCCGGGCAACCATTCGATGCTCACCTGCATGAGGAGAACTGGAAGAGTTGTGCCCGGAGTGGGCCGCCAATGGAGGGGAAGGAGCGTGCTCGACCTCTTTCTTGGCCCTTGAGGTCGCGACTCCTGATTCCTTCAAAAATTGGACGTCGCTAGAAGATGACGACGCCTCTTGACTACAAGACAAAAACCATATCAAGAAAGGGCAAACACAGAGACGAGCCATCAAGGGCAAACCCAGAGACGAGCCATCAAGGGCAAAAACAGAGAAGAGCAAATCGACTAGAAAACTTACCAATCGAACTTGTCAAAGTCAAAAGTGGCTTCCCCCGACTCTAACGAAGACTCCTTGGGCAATCGCATCTTCTTGCGAGAAGATGGTGCCACGGTGCTCACAGGAATGGCAGGAATTGGCGACTCCGCACCAACACCCGTACCTTCCGGAGTCGAAGGAGACGACGCATCGGAATCCTTGTTGCGCGAACGCTTGCGAGTATCCGGACTACTGGACTCGGGGGCTTCCTCCTCCACATCAAAAGGAACAGTCGACTCCGACTCGTCCTCTTCCAAGGCTTCGCGAGGAATAATCCCCTCAGGAAGAGGGGGCATACAAGGCGACACCGCCCAATCCTGCATGCAGACAACAAAATTCAGCAAAAAGCAAGTAAGCAATAGAGAAGCAATCGACAAATTCAGCTACTATGTAGCACAACTATACCTCAGGAGGAGGGTTCAAAGCATCAAATGGAGGAACAACCGGCTCACTTGGGAGAACATCCTTGACGGTGTACTTGGTGACTAGTCAAACCCTCTTGTCCACCTCCCTCGCGGACATGCCATCGGCAGACACGCGAGTGGGATCGTCAGCGCCAGCCCACTGAAACATGGGGTGGACTCTGGCCTGCAGGGGCTGGATGCGATGGCGCAGCCAAGTGAGAATGAGAGTGTAGCCTCCCTCCTCTTTGCCTATGCGACTCTTGAGGTCCCAGACGCGCCTGTACAGCACATCTGTCTCCGCGGACTCGCCAGGCATGACTACATTCTTCTAGGAGCGCATCCTCCTGCACAGCGTCGCGGGATCGAAGGGTGCGAGTCCGAAGTGCTCACCGTTAGCCTTCTCATCGCGGATGTAGAACCATTTGTCCCTCCACCCTTGGACGGACGCCATGAGCTTGATGTCGAAGTAGGTGGCGGATGGGTCGACGTGGATTCCGCAACCACCTACATCATAGACTAAAAAGCCAGATGCAGATTGGCGCTTCAATTTAAATAGGCGCTTGAAGAGGCCGAAGTGTGGCTCGATTCCGAGCCAGCACTCGCAGAGGGTGATGAAGCAAGAGATATGGAGGATATAATTCGGGGACAGCTGATGGAGCTGAAGCCCGTAGAAACAAAGGAGACCCCTAAAAAAGGGGTGAAGGGGCAAGGAGAGACCGCGAATGATGAATGCTAAAAACATCACTCGAAAGCCAGTGGGAGGAGAAGGAATTGTCTTACCGATGGGGACGCGCACGTTGGTGACTGCGGCGGACAGTACTCCGTCTTGGCGAAGAAGACGGAGATCAGATGACTTGATGATGGAGGGGCGCCACGCACCATTCATGACGCGGGTGCCTGCGGCTTTCTTCTTCCCGCCGGCAGCGGTGCTGGTGCCCGCAGCGGCGGAGCCGCCCTTCTTCTTCACCGCGGCAACGGTGGCCACGGAATCAGCCACTGCGCCTCCCTTCTTCTTCCCCATTGCGCGATGGCGATGCGAGCGAAGAAAGTAGCTCGGAAACGAGCGGAGCTGGTCCAACGTCGTGGAAGAAACGGGCGCAGAGAAAGCAGAGGAGCAGCGGTAATGGCAATGGAAGCAAAGGATGAATGAGAGCAGATGAGAAAATTACCGTCGCAGCGCCGCTACTTAACCCCTAGAAGATGCAATCCAACGGCTCAAAAAAAACCCTACTGGACACGTGGCAAACATCATGCTGGACACGTGGAGGAGTGGAAGCGCGAACCGTCCCTCCACTACTCCCATTACGCGCGGAAATCGAGGAGACGCAGTTAAAATAAAAGATTACGCACACCCAGTCAAATCAAAGTCAGAAAGTGGAACCCACTACTCGTCACGTCTCGTCAAACTCGCTCACGCGGGCAACTGAGGTCATGAAAGCGTCAGCACTGACATCATCAAAGCTACACAGCGGAAAACTTCGACTATTTTAGTCCTTGCTCGAGTCTTCGACTCCACCAAGCACTCGGGGGCTACTCCCATAGGGAGCGCTGGTCGCGCACCCTACGATTTTTCTCTTCTTTTTTCAGGAACATGGACAATCAAAGGCAAACCCAACCACTCGAAATACGGTTCGACTATGGACATGGGTTACTCCCATAGGGAGCGCCGGAAACAAATTCGACTGAAACAAGAAAAAGACGACAGCAGTCGCAAAATGATTCTTCAGTCCCTGCCTGAGTCTTCGACTCAACTAGGCACTCGGGGGCTACTCCCATAGGGAGCGCTGGTCGCGCACCCTATGATTATTTATACAAAAAATTGTGTGTTGATAACATCCACACTCGAAACTCATGGCGACACCGCCTCATAATTTTTCCCTACAAAGAGACTGCGTCTCCTGGGTCACCCGAATCGTCTCCGCGATGATAAAATTCGTATGTCGCGCTTACAGCGTGAAGGTAAGACCTGAATAAGGCCTAGCAACGCATTAGCTGCACACTACCAAAAATGTATCCGTGCCTACAGGTACGATGAACATGCCTTGACGGACGCGTCGAGTGCTCACACCCATATAACTAGAATTTGACTCCTGTAAGACCTCCGCGGCTTGAGTCGAATTACACCAGCACTTTTCCGGATTCAAGTCCGGGGACTCGAGTTCGAGTAGATTACGTTGTTTCACCCTAAGGTGGTTAACTGATACCGATACTTCGGTTATATCAGGCACGTACATCAACAATCCCTATGACACAAATAAAGCAGTCGAAATACACTCGTTCAGGCACTCGAAAGACTTCAAAAAGTCCCCAGTCGAATCTGCGATTCCACTAGACACTCGGGGGCTACTGACATGGGTATACCCTACAGGTACTCGAGCTTGGTATATACGGTCTAAATACGTACAGGCCCACGGTGTCGCCAAGGCCCAAATGAAGGACTCGAGTAACCTACGGACTCTCGATTGCTTGAAGAACAAGAGGAAGCTGAAGATAGAAAGTTTGAAAGGGAAAACCCTAATTTGTAACCAACTCGACCTGCTACCCGAGACCTAGCCTATCTATATAAAGGCTAGGAGGGGGCGGCGAGGAGGACACACGCAACCCTAGTTTCCACAACCCTCGCCAGATTGCATCTGCGCACCATTGTAACCTTCGGTTCCTTCGATAATTCCACGAGCAGACAAGCAGGAGTAGGGACCTCTACGAGGCCTGAACCTGGGTAAATCCTTGAGTCCCCTGTGTGCTTGTTTGCTAGCCGATAGATGTCTCCAGCGCTCCCTCCTTCTCCAAAACCTAAGTCCATAACAATGGGCATTGATGAGTTAAACCCTCGTCAATTGGCGCCGTCTGTGGGAATTGGGAGTGCTGATGTTGCGGCTTCTTCGGCCCCATCAACTGTGATCTACAACTCCGCAACAGCGGAGATTCGCCAGCTCTTCGGTGCGTTCGACTTCACCGTCCACACGCCGGCCACTCGCCCGGCCTTCAAGTCCGTGGGCGACTTTGTTGCTACTTCTTAACAAAGTTTGATAACACCTAGTTTGATAACAAACTTCTTAACACAAATGCCCTCCTTTGTTGCTACTATAGCAGTCATATACTTAGCCTTTTTTTGTAGTATCCATCACAATGTTTCAACTTTGGAACTTATCCAAATCCATCATGGAATATCCTTTCCATTACATTGTGCCACCCATAGTATAAATTAAGATAAATTTAATTTGTATCTTGTGACAAAACTAGTATCAATGTAACACTTTACAATGAACTACCTTTAACTATTTGTCACTTATACATGATATATTCTTAGTTCTTCCAAAGCTCATAAGAATATCTTTACTACTGTCCAATGATCATCTTATGAATCATTCTGGTATATGCTCATAACGTTTAAAGCATAGGACATTCTGGATATATACATATCATGGTATAATCGATCAAAATCTTCATGTGATTTTACTCACCAAGTGTTGAAACACTTGAATCTTGATAGAATCCTTTCCATGCAGCAAGAACCTTTCTTGTTGTTTCCATATTGAACCCTTTCAATATCTCATATATGTATGTCTGGCACAACCATATTAATGCCTCAATCTATCCATATAATATTGATGCCAAATATTCCGAGTTTGCCCAAGTCTTTCATCGAATCTTATTTTAATGAAATTCTTAACTTGTGTTAATACAAGATACATCATTTCCAATCAACAATATGTTCTCTACATAATGTATTAGAAATATGTCTCAGCGCTCCCACTTAATTTCTTGCAAATGCAAGCATCTTCATCATCTCCGATGAATTTAAACTCTTTTAACAGTTTCATCATGGTGAAGATTCCAACTCCGCTATGCTTACTACAACTATTGAAGTTTGCATGCCCTTTTAGCACCCTTTGAATTAACAAAACCCTTCGGACCGTGTCTTGTACACGTCCTAGGTAACCATTCTATTAGAAGAACATTGTTTTGTTTGTTCAACTACCATACATCAAATTATATGTAATGGTTGCTACATTAATCCGTCAAGACTAAATATCGCTATGAAAGATCAAATCTTGTCATAGTCAACTCCTTGAACATTGTCGTAAACTTCTTTCTGACATGTCGACTATTTCATAGATGTTAAACATCCATGTCTATTTCTTTATAGATCCAAACACGACCGATAGGCTTCACGCCTTTCCGGAGGGTCTTCCAAGTTCAGAAACTTGATTTCTCGTGTATGGATACTATCACGGATTCTATGCCTTCTAGTCATTTTATGGAGCCAGGGCCTATCATCGCTTCTTTGCATGTAGTCGGTTCATCATTGTCAAAACAATAATGACTTGCTTATCAAATCACACTATTTGATTCTTACCGACCCACACGGTTCAATAGGAACTCTAATCTCCGAGATCACAACCTTTGTAATCACGGGAGCCATGAGCATTGTGGCCACCACCGGGACACTTTCCGGCGCTACGCTACTTAGCACATATAGCTAAGGTTCAACAACCTTATCAAGGTTCTATTGTCCTCCCACTTAACTTTTCGTGAAAAAATCCTTCTCAAGAAACTGGGCGTTCCAAGTAACACACTCTTTTGTCCTCGGTGTTATGGAGAAATTCCCAACAAATTCTTTGGGATAACCTACAAAGACGTGCTTATCCGACTTTGGTTGTAAACATTTTACTTATGCATAACATACCAAAATTTAAGAAAAGACAATTTGGGTTTTATCCCAAACGATAACTTATATGGTGTCATTTCAACGGATCACGATGGTGCTCTTTTCAGTGTAAAAGCGGTAGTCTCTAAAGCTTCAATCCTTAAAACATAATGGCAGTTTTATAAATGGCACCTTTGATCTTACCATGTCAAACATGGTTTGATTTCATCTCTCGAATATGCCATACTCCTATGGTTTAACGGGAAACACAAATCATGGAACAATTCTTCAAATCTTAGGTGTTTTGCTAAACATGTAACTCAAATATCTTCCTTTATGATCGAATCATAAACTCTTTATTTTCTTGTTACAATGATTTTTCACTTCATCTTGAAAGTCTTTGAACAATTTTCAAATGTTTCATACTTCTTCCTTATTAAGTAAATATATAAATATATTCACTCAAATTTCTGGAGAAAGCATATGAAGCAAAAAGATACATCGCATATGGCTACACATAATGGACTATGCACATTAGCATGTACAATTTCTAATAAGCTAGTCATCCGTTCCTCTTTGGCATATGAACAGAGTTTCAATTATCTCGAGGAAAGTCTCACAAAGCGTCAATTGATCAAAATCAAAGACTCCAAAAATCCATCAACATGGATTTTATTTCCAATATAATTTAAACAGCGATGTCACTTCATAAGTGATCTTTCAATCATTTGTCTTGCGACATTTTAGCAATAGTGTTTATGTGTGATTTCTCCCACTAGACTTGTAAGAGTTCATCCATCATTTATGGAATACGGTAATTATTTGAACAACCATTGTTCTCGTAATACCGGAACAAAATAACAATTATTAAAACAAATCTTGAAGGCTAGGTTTGACGACAACGAAAAACACAATAACACTTTATTTGTTTTCGATGAAAATCATCACTTATTCTCTTGCCAATTACTTAGGCCGTTGCAGTTCATGAATTGTGTTGTTTTGTATGACACTTCACATGAACCAATTCGGTATCCAATATCGGTATCCAATACCTAAAAACCACATTGTTTAACAAGCAAGGAATACAGCCATAACATGTATATCTTCTATATACCTAAGTTGGACATCTCTAACCTTTTATTTTCTGCCAAATATTTTATAGATTCTCTTTCAGCAATTCCTTTTCTTTTAAAAGAATCTATCAACATCAATAGTGGTGTCATGCACATGACTCATGGTACAAAGCTTGTATATAGTCAAATACTAATACCTTTGGACTTGCACTTTGAAGTGGATCACCATCATCAAATGTTTGGCATTCTTTCAAAAATCCATTCTTTAGTAATCTTTTAGTGTAGTAAACATTTTACTTACATCTTCTATTCATCCTTATCATGACAACTTTCATGATCAAGCTATTATAGCCTATAAGGAAGAATGACGAGTATAATTTTAGTTCCCAAAACCTTTTGGGAGATTCGGATGCCTAGCATCTCCATCCTTCACAAATTCTCATACAATATGAGAACATGTATTTTGCTAAATTATACTCTATCATAATGCAACCAAAAACATTGTTCAGATATCACAATATCTTCCACACATGATGGTTTCTGAAACAATTTTTCAGCTCCTAGATAATCTTGATATTAAAACAACTTTTAAATATCAATAATCATGGAGGCAAACATGATACTTTAGATACTAACATTGGAATTGTTACTCTTGATTTAATACTACTTATTAAACTTCATGGAGTAAATAGAGTTTGCTAAAAGTTTGCAATAGGAATTTTAAACTTTAAATTGACATTCAAAACAATACGATACCAGTTCATAAAGTAAATATCCAGAATTATATAGTTCTATTATCTCAATTAAAACTAAGCGTAAGGTAGTAAACAGATGCCAATGACTGCAACAAATTATGCAAATTCACTTCGATTTAGTTTATGACAAATTGAGTTTGACTAATCCAAATTAGAAATGAAGTCCCACTCAAAAACGACACCCCTCGTGCCTTCTTGGTGATTACATGAATCAAATCCACTACACCAAGTCCAATCATCACGTGAGTCGGTGTAGCTTCAAAGGCGAGCATCAATATGGGCATCACATCAACTATATGACTCATGCTTAACCTTTCGGTTCGTGTTCCGAGGCCATGTCAGTACATGCTAGGCTCGCCAAGTAAGAACCTTAGTACTCGCATGTGTAAAACTGTCTTACACCCGTTTGTATGAAAACGTAGAGTCGTGTACACCCGATCATCACGTGATGTCTCGAAACACGATCCATAGAACGGTGCATACTTAAGGAAGAACACATTTTATCTTGATATTTAAATGAGGGATCATATTATAATGCTACTAAAACACCAAACAAGCAATATAAGATGTGAACATCATATGTGTAAAGTGGGATGATATGGTCCATGCATTTGAGCACCATCATATGCATCGTGGTATGATCTCTATCATTCCTTTGTGTGTAGGGCCAAGGTCTATGGAACTTACATGTTAGGTGTGTTGTAAGAGTATCAACTATACATCAACTTACAACATTACCATATCATGACACTAGCCCAGCAACGATCTAAACTAGACGCCTCTAATTTATCCATTGCAAGTTTTACGTGGCTTAGGTATTTTGAAGATAGAACCGGTCTTACCTACGAACATGGAACCACAACGAGGATAACCAATTTATTAGCAACTCGTTGTAAATCAGATATTGACTATAGTAGGAGAGACAGACACCCGCCAACCACATATGCAAAACTAGTTGAATGTCAGTCGTGGAACCGGTCTCATGTGCGATGACTGATACATTGCAAATGTATCTATAATTTTTGATGTTCCATGCTTAGTTTTATCCACTTTCTTGTGTTTTGTTCCAACTTTGGAGTACTTTTATTATGATTTCTTGGACTAACCTATTAACAAGAGCCACAGTGCCAGCTGCCTATTTTCTGCTGTTTTTGGTTCCAGGAAAGTCAGAAAATGAATATTCTCGGAATTGGACGGGACAAAAGCCAAAGTGCCTATTTTTCCGGAAGGGATCAAGTGCCAGAATACGAGACGGAGAGGGGCCAGGGGCCGGCCACACGACCTGGCCATGCGGCCAGGCTTAGCCCGCGCCAGGGGGTGGTCTGGCCGACCCCATCACCCCCTCGGCCTCTCCTTCCGCCTATAAGTTGCCCTCGGGACGAAAACCCTAGGGACCCGATCAAAAATCCACGAAAGAGTCTGTAGCCGCCGTCGTCTCTGTCCCTAGATCGGGGGGATCTGAAGCTCTTCCCGGCACCCTGCCGGAGAGGGGAATTCACCCTGGAGGCCTTCTTCATCACCATGCAAGCCTCCGGTGTGATGCGTGAGTAGTTCATCCTTGGACTACGGGTCCATGTAGTAGCTAGATGGCTGGTTTCTCCTCCTTTGTGCTTTCATGTTTAGATCTTGTGAGCTCCATTCATGATCAGGATCATCTATTTGTAATTCATACATGTTGTGTTTGCGGGGATCCGATGGATATTGAGATGCTATTTCAGATTGATTATTGATTCTATCATGTCTTTATTATTTGAGATCTTGCATGCTTTCCATTGTTAGTAGCTATCTTGGCCAAGTAGATGCTAGCAACTCCAAGAGTTAGTATTTATGCTCGATAGTGGGTTCATGCCTCTGGTAATCTGGGGAAGTGACAGAAATCTCTAAGGTACTAGATGTGAAGTTGCTACTAGGGAGAAAAAAACGATCATTTGTTCATAGAACAATTGTATTGTTTACTTTACACGCAGTTCGTAAAGCAATAATCTGTTGCTTGCAACTTAATACTGGAGGGGGTTCGGATGATAACCTGAAGGTGGATTATTAGTCATAGATGCAGTTGGATGGCGGTCTATGTATTATGTTGTAATGCCCAATCGAATCTCAAAGGAGTCAAGATGATTAGTATATGCATGTATTGCTTTCTCGGTGTTTGTCAATTGCCCCGCTGTAATTTGTTCACCCAGCATGTTATTTATCTAAGGAGAGTCACCTCTAGTGAACTATGGATCCCGGTCCTTTTACTTTACATACATGGCCGGCGCCCAAGGGGTGACCCCTCACCTTCTCATTCATGTGGTGGTAATTCCCTCCACATAAATTTGCCCTTTCACATTCTCTTTTAAAGTCTCCACTTTAAATGCATTAAATTTCTCCAAATTTAATGCTCTCTCATTTAATAAAACTCTTTTATTAATTTTATTCAGAATTTTGTTAATTACTTTAATTAACAAACATTCACATAAAACCCCCTGTAACATTTCAATATTACATGCAGAACCAATTTCAGCAATTTCACCCGAAATAGTTTCGGTGTCTATTGAAATAATTCCAGTGCTTTCTTAAATCTTTATCTGAAACATATTTGCTCCAAATGGTGTCGTTATCCCTTAAGTGTGTCACCCTACGATTCGCGAATAATGCAGACATGATCGAGACCCCTCTCAGATCAATAATCAGAAGCGGGACCTGGAGATCCATACTGACTCCTACACATTCAACGATGACTTATGTGATCGTGAGAACCTTTAATGCTAGTAACTAAATCCCTTTGTCTCGCGATATATTACATGTCCGAGATTCGATCATCGGTATCTCCATACCTAGTTTGATCTCGTTGCTAACATGCACTCTTTTCTTGTTCCCGTGATATAACATTCTAGTGATCACATCACTTGTTTGCAAGCTATCTTAATGTGATATCACCAAGAGGGCCCAGAGTATATCTATCCGTCATCGGGATGGACAAATCCCACTCATGATCCATGAGCCTCAACATAACACCTTCGTAGTACTGAACCCACCTTTTATAGTCACCCTGTTACGGTGTGACGTTTAATGTTATCAAGATACTCTTCCGGTGTTAGCAATTAACATGATCTCATGGTCTAAGGACTAAGATTACTTCGTATGATGTTATAACAATATAAACATAATGACTTTGATCGTAATGCTATACTTCGAATGAATGTTCACAAAATCATTCCACCAATGTCGTGACCTCGTTATTAACAACATCCAATGTCCATGATCAGGAAACCTTGATCATCTTGTTAATCAACAAGCTAGTTTATATGTGAGGCAGTACTAGGAACTTTGTATTTTGTTTATTAAACACACATGTATTAACGTTTCCAATTAATACAATTATTGCATGCAAAATAAACATTTATCATAAACATGGAATAAGATAATAACCACTTTATTATTGCCTCTCGGGCATATTCCCTTCATGGTGAGCCTGCCTGGTGGGTCCCCTGGTACCTCCCAGGCACTCCTCTGCCCCTTTTTTCATGTAAATATTTAATATGAATTTTCTGGAATTTTTCGAGACACTTTATTTTTGGGCAATTTTCAGGAATAGAAGAATGATTTTCTGATAGACAGATTTTTTTTGGAATGATGCAATGACAAAACAAGGGTAGAACTACATAAGTTCTAAGACACTCTAACATGTAAGCAACTTAACAACAAAGAAAACTAAACGAAAGCAAAAACTAAAATAGATAGAATAGAAGTAAACGGAGATAATCACGGTGAAAACATTGTTTTGTTCAATGAAATCCTTTTGTTAACAAGGTTGATCAGGTCTGGTTACCAATACAATTTCATATGAGTCAAAACTTTGTATTCCACTAATGATTATGTTACCTCAACTTTGATAGCAATTGTCCCAATCATAATAGTTTCAAATTTTTCTCTTGGTATGGGACAATATATTTCTCCAACTTGAATGCCCTCAACATGTTCAATTGAGTTCAAACCATAAGTCTTTTCAATCTTCTTGGGGAAATAGACAGTATGTTCCTTGTCATTAACATTGAAAGTCACCTTTCCTTGATTACAATTAATAACAGCTCCTGCAGTATTAAGAAAAGGTCTCCCAAGAATAATAGACATATTATCATCTTCAGGCATTTCAAGCACAACAAAATCAATTAATATCAAGCAATTATGAGCCACCTGAACAGGTACATCCTCACATATACCGACATGAATAGTGGTAGATTTATCAGCCATTTGCAAAGATATATCAGTTGGTATCAGTTTTTCTAGTTGAAGCCTCTTATAGAGAGAGAAAGGCATAACACTAACTCCAGCTCCCAAATCACACAAAGTAGTTCTAACATAACTATTCTTAATAGAGCAAGGGACAGTTGGAATCCCTAGGTCCCCAAGTTTCTTTGGAACCTTACCATTGAAGGAATAATTAGCAAGCAAAGTAGAAATTTCTTCATTAGGGATCTTCCTTTTATTCGAGACAATATCCTTCATATACTTTGAGTAAGGAGGCAATTTAATAGCATCAGTCAAAGGAATTTGCAAGAATAAAGGTTTCATCCACTCACAAAACTTATTATAGTGTTCATCTTCCTTTGACTTGTGTTTCTTATCAGGGAAAGGCATATGTTTTTGGACCCAAGGCTCTCTTTCACTACCATGTTTCTTAGCAACAAAATCTTCTTTAGTGTATCTAGTATTCTTAGTGTGCTTTTCAGGTTCTTCTTCAACTTTTTATTCATTAGGAACATCATTTTCTTCATTACCACTTTCAGTTTTGGCATCAGAGGTAGATATACTATTAGGATCTATAGCAGGTTCAGAGGGTTCTTCAACAGTTTTATGTTTCTTTTTCCTTTTCTTATGAGTAGAGCCACTATTTTCAGCTTGTTGAGAATCCTACTCAATTCTTTTGGGATGCCCCTCAGGATATAGAGGATCCTGGGTAGCAGCACCACTTCTAGTTCTAATTTCATAAGCATGTTTTTTCTTTAGCAGCATTAACTAGCAAGTCTTTTTGCACTTTAATGAGTTGATCTATTTGAGTTTGAACCATTTGAAAGTGTTTAACAATCATTTTAACATCATTAGAGGTTCTTTCCACAATATCTTTCAACTCAACAATAGCTCTAGTGTTTTCCATTAGATGATTTTGCACCCTTTTATTAAAATTATCTTGCTTAACAATAAAGATATCGAATTCTTGTAAGCATTGATCAGGAGGTTTAGAGTAAGGGATATCACCTTCATCAAAGTGTTGGAGAGAGTGTACCTCAATAGTGGATGAATAGGGGATAGGCTTAGATAATTCTTCTATAGGAGGTAAATTCTTGACATCTGCAGCTTTAATTCCCTTCTCCTTAAGACATTTCTTAGCTTCCTTCATCACTTCATCATTTAATTCAATAACTCCCCTCTTCTTTGATGTTGGAATAGGCACCGGTATAGTAGATTCAGGTATAATCACTTCAGGTATAGCTTGTTTAGGAGGGTTCCAATCCTCATAGTTCTTGCTTATTTTAGCCATTAATTCCTCAGCTTCCTTGGGAGTCCTATTCCTGAAAACACAATCAGCACAACTATTTAGGTATGTCCTAGATTCTTCAGTTAGTCCATTATAAAATATATCAAGAAGCTCATTCTTAGGTAATGGACTTCTAGCCTGTGCATGAATCAAAGCACAAAACCTTGCCCAAGATTCGGGCAATATCTCTTTTTCTCCCTGTTTAAAATCAAAAAGTTCCTGCAAAATAGCATGTCTAGCACTAGGAGGAAAATATTTCTGTAGGAAAGTACTAATCAAGCAATCAGGGCTATCAATAGATCCAGGAGGTAAATTACTAAACCAAGTTTTAGCTTCTTCTTTCAGTGAAAAGGGGAAAATCTTAGCAACAAAGTAAGTACGCATCTTAATATCATCAGAAAACAAGCCACCCATGGTAGAAAGTTCATTCATATGTGCTACCGCACTTTCATTCTTAGTTCCACAAAAAGGTTCTTTCTCGACAATAGCTATGTAAAATAGATCGAGAGAGAAATCATTATCTTTATCTTTAATGTTTATGGGAGAAGCATCAAACTTAGCAATAGGAGACAATTTGGGTCTAATAGTACGCCTCTCAAGGAGACTCTTAGTAGCGCTCCTATCATGGGTGTTTTTACATTCTTTAATAAATTCATCGGTCATCTCAACATAACCATCTTCAATATCATAACTCTCACTAGACTCAGGAGAACTAACAGGTGTAGTAGTGTCTTCATTACGAGTTTCAGTATTTCTAGCTATAGTTCTAGCAATCGTAGCATCTAGGAAAGGACCTAATGAACCACTCTTATCAAGCACAGTAGAAGCAACATCATAAGTATCGGAAGTTTTAGATTCAGCAGTAGTAGTAGTAGTGTGTGTAGCATGTGTATGTGGTGGTGTAACGAGCTTACTCATAACAAATGGTGAATCAAGAGCAACAAAGGTGTTCAGAACCGTACCTCTTCTTGTAGTGGATGGTAAAATAGGAACCTTTCCATCACGAGACTTACTCGTGATGGATGGATAGTAGCGAACAATAGAGAATCCAAGTGAACTTGATAAATAAAGCTATGATCCTCGGCAACGGCGCTAGAAAATAGTCTTGATGACCCACAAGTATAGGGGGTGTATCGCAGTATTTTCGAGGGAAGTGAAACCCAATTTATTGATTCGACACAAGGGGAGCCAAAGAATATTTATAAGCCTTAACAATTGAGTTGTCAATTCAGCTACACCTGGAAACAATCTTGCTCACAGCAGTTTATCAGTAGCAACAGTTTTGTACTAGGAATAGTAAAGTAGCAGCAGTAGTAAAGTAAAGACAATAGTAACAACAATAGTAAACAGTAGGATTCGAGTTCGGTAGGCATAGTGATGGATGGACGGGCGTTGCATGGACAAGACAATTCACATAGCAATCAGCACATAGGGCAATTGCAGATAAATAAGATAAAGCATCCAAGTACTAGATAATCCTAGGCATGTGTTCCATAAATAGTCATACGTGCTCGCAATGAGAACTTGCACAACATCTTTTATCCTGCCAGCCCATTTGCAGTGGGGCCTCAAGAGAACTACTGGCAATTAAGGTGCTCTTTTTAATAGAGCACCGGATTAAAGCATTAACACTCCGTGAACACATGTGATCCTCACATCAAAGCCATTCCCTGCGGTTATCCCGATTTCTGTCACTTCGGGGCCATTGGTTCCGGACAACAACATGTGTATACAACTTGCAGATAAGACCATAAATAATACTATCATAATGAATCAATAACATGTTCAGATCTGAAATCTTGGCACTCGGGCCCTAGTGACAAGCATTAAGCATAACAAGTCGCAAAAAAGTCATAAAGCACTAATAGAAGATACTAGGCACCATGCCCTAACAATCTGATGCCATTACATGAATGGTCTCATCCAATCCCTAGCATCCCCATTGCCTACATCAGGGAATTACTCACTCATAGATGGGGGAAACATGGATGGTCGATGGAGAAGCGATGGTGATGATGATGTCGATGATCTCCTCCAATTCCCCGTCCCGGCAGGGTGCCAGAACAGAGTTTCTGGTGCTGTTTCGTGGAATCTGGTGGTGGCGGTGGAGCGGAACTCCTTCTGGAAAAACGTCGAACCCCCCTGAGTTTTTAGGTTAGAAGGAAACTTATAGGCGAAGAGGGATACCGAGGGGGAGTCTGGGGCGGCCAGACCACTCCCTGGCGTGGCCTGGGCTAGCCCGCGCGGCTAGGTGGTGTGGCCTGGGCCCGGCCCCCCTCCGTCTCGTATTCTGGCTCTAGGAGTCTTCTGGTGAAATAGGATTTTTGGCATAATTTCCGGGATTTTTCCTGATAGTTGATTTTCTGCACAAAAAGTAGACAACAGGGCAATTTGCCGAAAACAGCATCAGTCCGTGTTAGTTGCATCCAAATCACAGAAGTTTAGATGAGAAACAATAGCAAAAGTGTTCGAAAAAGTAGATACGTTTTAGACGTATCAGGCCACAACCCCGTGGTTCAGCCAGGATCTGGCCCACCGAGATTTAATCCAGGCTAGTTTCTATAGAACATTCGGTTAAGCCTCATGATGTTTCCAGCCTGGCCGGTTTTTGCCGAAACCCCCCATTTCCACCGGGTTAAAAAAATCGAACTCACACCCGTGGAAATAATCCCGAAATGAAGGAAGAAACGTGAGCTCCTTCTCGCGATAGGGGCGGCGGCGGCTAAGGGGAGGCGACGACGGCTGTGCCCTACCCGGAAGCTACAGATCTCCGGCATATCCCCTTCTCCACCTCCGACGCCGACCACTAGAAGGTAAGCTACCCTCCTCCATCTCCTCCCCATCCCCTCTTCTGGTAAAGTTAGGGCTTGTTCAAGTTAGGGAGCATGCTTTTTTTCTTGCAATCTGAGATAGGAGATCTTGAGATGTGGTAGCATCTGATCTTGTTGGATCTCGTTGCCCTCATTGATTTGTGGCAGGTGACCTTCTGCAAGCGCCGCAACAGGCTTATCGTCTTCTCCAGCCACGGTGGACCTTCTGCAGGTGACCAAGGTGGCACTTATCGTCTTCTCCAGCCGCGGGCCTCTACGAGTACTCCAACAACAGGTGTCGTTCCGTGCTTCTCTCTTGCGTACATGCCTTATGTTCATGCGATCTTGCCTGAATTGGAGCTGGCTACCTCCAGCCTTTTTCGTTGGGGGGAAAGGGGAAGCTACATCTTTCTTGCTATACTCAAATTAACTGTCTTGTTCATTTCTGTGCTCGTGACTCGGAGAGGTCGAAGCCATGGGTGAAAAAATGTCCACAGCTTCTTTCTTTCTATCTGTACGTGGTAGTTTGCATCTGCGTGTGTGTGCTGATGTTTCCGTTGCTGGTTTCGTTAGTGTTTGGGTGAGGTGAGCTAGATGTATTGGTAGATTCAGCACAAAGTATGCCTTGTGAAGCATGTGTACATGCGTGCTTCTGAGCTTTTCTCGTGTGTAATGGGTGACTGGGTTTGCTTGGGGCTTGGTGGTCCTCTTCTTTTCCTTCTCCATTTATGTTCTTTCCCTTTTCTTAGCCCTCTTCTTTTCTTGATCCATCTATGGTGTACTTGTATATTTAATTTCAGATTTTTTCAAGACAAAAACAAAGTTTTCTAAAATTTTAAAAGCCGCTCTCACTAGAGCTTCCGAGTCTAAACCAATTGGTATTGTACTGATAGTTCTGCTCTTATGAAAGACAGAAAACACATACTGAGCACTTGCCATTGTAATGATAGTGGTTCTAGTTTACCTAATATGGTTTCAGTTTTCGCATGTATTTATGAGAATTCATGTATACAAACACTACTAGCTAGATATATACATACACAGATAAGCATTGGTAGAAACAAGCTAACTAGTCCTAATTATGTATGTGCAAGCATGCGCACACTGCTAGCTAGATGCATGTATATCCGGCTGATTTTAAACGCATGGAGTACAATTTCTTCTTGTATTATAGTAGTACTGCTAAATAGTCCTAATTATGTATGATTGTCATTTCCTCACCTTGTACTATTATTCTGGATTGTAGTAGTAATAACTAGCGGACATTTATTTCTTAGTCTAGGAATGGATTTTAGAATGAGGGACCGCATTCGGAAGAGAGAGGAGGAGGAGGATGATGACATGATACTTTTCCTCTTACCAATGTTGCATCTGTTGGGTGGAAGTGAACCAAGGGTAAAAAAGCCGCGCCATACATCGATGCTAAGAGGCGAGGAGGTTGTAAGGGACTTGCTTGAAGGTCATGTAAAAAATTGTCAAGTAGCATTTAGGATGGAACCTCATATCTTTAGGCCTTTGGCTAGTTTCTTTCAAAGGGAGAAATTGGTACGTGATACTAGGCTAACCGTTGAAGAGAAACTAACAGCCTTTCTATGGATGTTGTCCCATAATTCCACTTCTAGGACCTCCAAGTCCAATTCAAGCGCAGTAGTGACACTTTCCATAAGCACATGAAGATATTCTTCAACATAATCCCTGCTCTATTGATACATTGCAAATGTATCTATAATTTTTGATGTTCCATGCTTGGTTTTATCCACTTTCTCATGTTTTGTTCCAATTTTGGAGTACTTTTATTATGATTTCTTGGACTAACCTATTAACAAGAGCCACAGTGCCAGCTGCCCGTATTCTGTTGTTTTTGGTTCCAGGAAAGTCAGAAAATAGATATTCTCGGAATTGGACGGGACAAAAGCCAAAGTGCCTATTTTTCCGGAAGGGATCAAGTACCAGAATACAAGACGGAGAAGGGCTAGGGGCCGGCCACACCACCTGGCCGCGCGGCCAGGCCTGGCCTTGCGCCAGGGGGTGGTCTGGCCGACCCTAGCACCCCCTCGGCCTCTCCTTCCGCCTATAAGTTGCCCTCGGGACGAAAACCCTAGGACCCGATCAAAAATCAACGAAAGAGTCTATAGCCGCCGTCATCTCCATCCCTAGATCGGGGGATCTGAAGCTCTTCCTGGCACCCTTCTGTGGAGGGGAATTCACCCTGGAGGCCTTCTTCATCACCATGCAAGCCTCCGGTGTGATGCGTGAGTAGTTCATCTTTGGACTATGGATCCATATAGTAGCTAGATGGCTGGTTTCTCCTCCTTTGTGCTTTCATGTCTAGATCTTGTGAGCTCCGTTCATGATCAAGATCATCTATTTGTAATCCATACATGTTGTGTTTGCCGGGATCCGATGGATATTGAGATGCTATTTCAGATTGATTATTGATTCTATCATGTCTTTGTTATTTGAGATCTTGCATGCTTTCCGTTGTTAGTAGCTATCTTGGCCAAGTAGATGCTAGCAACTCCAAGAGTTAATATTTATGCTCGATAGCGGGTTCATGCCTCTGGTAAATCTGGGGAAGTGACAAAAATCTTTAAGGTACTAGATGTGATGTTGCTAGTAGGGAGAAAACAACGATCCTTTGTTCATAGAACAATTGTATTGTTTACTTTACACGTAGTTCGTACATCAATAATCTGTTGCTTGCAACTTAATACTGGAGGGGGTTCGGATGATAACCTGAAGGTGGATTATTAGTCATAGATGCAGTTGGATGGCGGTCTATGTATTATGTTGTAATGCCCAATCAAGTCTCAAAGGAGTCAAGATGATTAGTATATGCATGTATTGCTTTCTCGGTGTTTGTCAATTGCCCCACTGTAATTTGTTCACCCAGCATGTTATCTATCTTAAGAAGAGCCACCTCTAGTGAACTATGGATCCCGGTCCTTTCACTTTACATACAATCTACAACTGTTTACTGCTTTGTGTTTACTTTCTGCAAACTTTTACTTCTTTCCATTCGATACGTTTAATCCTTTGTTTTCCGCAAAACACGGTGAGATTGACAACCTCATCGCAAGTTGGGGACAAAGTTCTGTGGTTGTGTTGTGCAGGTCTCCACGTTGCTACTAGCACCAGTAGTGCGCCCTGCCAAAGCTCAGCTAGCAACACCTTTGGGGTGTTTCCTTGCTCCTACTGGTTCGATTAAACCTTGGTTTCATAATTAAGGGAAAACTTTCTGCTGTGCTCATCATACCTTCCTCTTGGGGTTCCCAACTAGCTCTACGTCGATCGTCGAGTGCATCAAGACGTTTTCTGGCGCCGTTGCCGGGGAGTCAAGGACATCTTCACAAGGGGAGTCCCTCATAACTAATCTCTTTACTTTGTTGTTTTTGTTTTGCTTAGTTTTCTTTTTTGCTTTGTTTGCTTGTTTTGTTCTTCAAAAACACAAAAAAAATTAGTTTTACTTGTTTGCTTTCTTATTTCAAAAACACAAAAAAATTAGTCCCTATCTCTTTATGTCTAGCCTTTCTCCAATCACTATATCACCCGAGGAAATGATTTTCACCTTCAAACAAGGAATTGAGGAAATTTTTAAGGAAGCTTGGTCAAGAATCTCTGATCTTCATGAAAAAACTGAGCCTAAAATGACTCAAGGCTTGTTCCTTAGCAGTTTTTACCTTGGGATTGCTCTTTTCTATAGATATGCTTTAGATGCTATTGTGGGAGGATATTTCCTCCAATGTAATGAGGATGATGCTATTAATTCTATAAAGAAATTGATCCTTACTTACAACATGCCTATCCAAACTGATACTTCTTTCGCGAAAATATTTGCTAGGTTGGATACTCTTGAGGCTAGCACTACTAGATTAGAAGGGTGCTATAATACGCTTAGGGAGCAGCATGATTATGTTCCAATAAACTCTGAACCATCAAAGTGGTTCCCTACAGTAAAGATTGAGATAAACACTGAAACTTTTCAAGCCCGCTGCGATATCATGTCTGAATTTTGTCTTATGCCCAAAGCTATTTATGAATCTCTGAATCTTTGGGGGCTCATTGAGGGAGGAAAAGAAATATCTCTTACTAATAATACTACCATATTACCTCTTGGAATAGATGAAGGAGTGTTTACAAAGATCCTTGGGAAAATGATTACTATTGATTATCTTGTTATTGAATGTGCAGGAAAAGGACAAATTACACTTGGAAGGTCCCTATTAGAACTCCTTGGAGCAATAATAGATGTGGGAAAGGGGACCATGCACCTTTCTTCTCCACAAAACAATCATATTTTCCCCAAGGTTAAGAATAAAAATAAGAGAGGTAAGGGCAAGAAAGTTGGTCTTTATGCTTCTTCATTTGAGAACACTTGATTCTTTCTTTGCTTCTTATGCCTAACTTAAAGGCGTTAAAGAAAAGTACTTGTTGGGAGATAACCCAAGAGTTTTAGTTGAGTCTTGGAAGTTATTACCACTGTAATAACCTCTCCTTACCCTTTTTATTTGCTTTTTGTGCCAACAGTAACCTCTAATGAGAGTGAAGTAATGATTGGGAAAGTTGCTGTCCCGAAACAGATTTCTGTGCTTCACCGTAAAAATTCCTGAGAGAGATCTGTATGTCGGAATGAGCTGTAATGTTTTGTGCTTCTGACCCAGGTTGTTATCTAACTTTAGTTAGTTCAACACTTTTTGATTTGATCAACAGAAGGTCTTCGAAAAAATTCGTCTTTACCTGCTGGTCTGTTTTGACAGATTTCTGCCATTTTCTGCATTTGCTTCTTGTTAGTTCCTTTGGGGAATTGAGATTTTTGAGAAAAGTGCTACAGTAGCTAGTGTTCTAATGGAAGTTTATTTGGTGTTAGAACTGAACCTTGAGACTTATTTATCTTAAGTGCACTAATGTTGCTAATGAGATTGTGTGAAGTTTTGTATGAAGAAAAAATTTCAGGTGTATGGAAGGAATGAGTAAAGAGATGAAGGGTGAAATATACCTCAAGCTTGGGGATGCCACGCGTGTCACCCCAAGAAATATCCAAGAAGTACAAGCGTCAAAGCTTGGGGATGCCCAAGGCATCCCCCTTCTTCATCAATAAAAATTCCAGGTTTCTTCCAAACGCTTCATTTTTATTGTTTCATGCACAGTTGTGTTTTTCTTGGAGCGTCTTCGTTTTTCGTTTTTGTTTTGGTTTTTAGTTTGCTTGGTTTGCTTAGTTTTCTGAATAAATTGGTTGGACCCCCTCTTTCATACATTGGTTTGCAAATAGTTTGGTTTGGTTTGGAAAAGAGTAGGAAAGTTCATGCTTATGTGGTAAAAAGAGCTCGTTTTTGACTGTGGCCTATGCTTTGTCATGCCATGCTTGATATTGTTTTGGCTTTATGCTTAGTATTGTTTGTTGTAGCATGACTTGTTATAAACAATTGAGATTGCTTAATGTGCCTTGGATGAATCATGCGTTGTTTTAGCATATTAAAGCATAGTATAGTGGTATTCTCCTTTGATGCTTTATTTGGGTTGACTTGGCACATGCTCACACCATGTTATGACTATCTCAAGTCACCATAGCCTTCATGATCCTTTAGTTTTCAACTTGTAGTATCACTTTATGCTTTGATCAATGATGTTTTGTCGCTCTGCATGATTATGGCCATTATTGCTCTCTTAGTTTATCGCTCCCAGTCTTTTGCTAGCCTCCACAACCAAGTATGAGTTCCACTCATGCATCCAACTCCCTAAACCAAGTTATTCCAAAGAGTCCACCATACCTACCTACTAGCTTATGCTATTCCAAGTATATTCATGCTTTTGTTTACCTTTCACTTGTTATGAGAAAACTAGTGATTAAAGCTCTCACGAACTTGATGGCACACTTTACTTTACTTGCCCTTAATAAACTTGAACCATTGTGTCGTCTATGTTGTATATGCTTGCACTTATTTGTCGGGAATTAGCAGAACCATGCTTTCATGGGGAACGCTTTCAACATTGCACTTGGTACTTGTACCTAGTTGATATCATGCTCTTTTGTATATGGATGTCGTCGGTGTGAAATGAAAGGGGAGCTTGTAAGTCCATGGAGTTATGTATATGTGTTAGAGAAACGCCTGGGCCGCTGGTCTAATCCATGCTGACATGATGGAAACCTGCAGCGTAACCATAATGAGCTGTCTATGAAGCATTCTTCTTATAAAAAAAGAGTCCTATATTGAGAAAAAAGGAGATACTATGAAAAGAGGAAAGAGAGAAAAAAGCACCATATTCCCATGGTAAATAAGAAGAATGCTGAGATGCTCGTTGTCTGATTGCCTTGTCATTTTGATATGGGGATTCTTCCGTATCATCGGGCAAGGGGTACCCCGTTGGCGGTTCTCAGTGATACACATGTACTTACGATGACAAGAACTTACCGGTGACTAAACTTGAGTAGCATGAGGAGCGGCCCTCGTATACAAGGGACATGAGATTTCTGACTTATACTTCGTCAAGCATGTACACCATAGTTTGTTCACTTTAACCTTAGTCACTTCAAGATGCTTATGATAGGGGCAATGAGAGCTGAAAGCTTTAAGTACCATAATTTTTGGAAGCTCTTTATGAGACTTGAATAACTACTTCCTTTTACAAAAATCCTTTCTTCCACCATTATATTGAGTCTCCACCTTCTATCTTTATGCACTACTTTGAGAGCATAGTGTCCATTCTTAGTTCTATGTGCATTGTCCCAAGACTAGTTGATTAATGCATAACTTGTTATTGCTTGTTTGAAACTATTGTATCTAGTCACTCTTATGAACTTTGAAGGTGTCCTATGCATTTATATTTGCTACTCTATTGAGGGACAAGCTGAATACTTTTATGCTATGTTTTCTTTATGTGAAACAAACAAACGTCTTGCAAAGCATGTTATTCATGAATCTTGTGTTTGTGCCTTTTCATGTTGCATCTTATGTTTCTTTGCTTATTGCTAGAACTTTGTCTTTCATGTTATGATTGAAGTACTATGATCCCAACTTTGAGTGTTTTGCAAATACTTTGATCAAGTCTTTGATGGTGCATGTCACCTCAAAAATTATTCTTTCTTTTTATCACTTACCTACTCGAGGACGAGCAGGAGTTAAGCTTGGGGATATTGATACATTGCAAATGTATCTATAATTTTTGATGTTCCATGCTTGGTTTTATCTACTTTCTTGTGTTTTGTTCCAACTTTGGAGTACTTTTATTATGATTTCTTGGACTAACCTATTAACAAGAGCCACAATGCCAGCTGCCTATATTCTGTTGTTTTTGGTTCTAGGAAAGTCAGAAAATGAATATTCTCGGAATTGGACGGGACAAAAGCCAAAGTGCCTATTTTTCCGGAAGGGATCAAGTGCCAGAATACGAGACGGAGAAGGGCTGGGGGCCGGCCACACCACCTGGCCGCGCGGCCAGGCCTGGCACGTGCCAGGGGGTGGTCTGGCCGACTCCAGCACCCCCTCGGCCTCTCCTTGCGCCTATAAGTTGCCCTCAGGACGAAAACCCTAGGACCTGGTCAAAAATCCATGAAAGAGTCTGTAGCCACCGTCATCTCCATCCCTAGATCGGGGGGAGGGGATCTGAAGCTCTTCCCGGCACCCTGCCGGAGAGGGGAATTCACCCTGGAGGCCTTCTTCATCACCATGCAAGCCTCCGGTGTGATGCGTGAGTAGTTCATCTTTGGACTATGGATCCATGTAGTAGCTAGATGGCTGGTTTCTCCTCCTTTGTGCTTTCATGTCTAGATCTTGTGAGCTCCGTTCATGATCAAGATCATCTATTTGTAATCCATACATGTTGTGTTTGCCGGGATCCGATGGATATTGAGATGCTATTTCAGATTGATTATTGATTCTATCATGTCTTTGTTATTTGAGATCTTGCATGCTTTCCATTGTTAGTAGCTATCTTGGCCAAGTAGATGCTAGCAACTCCAAGAGTTAATATTTATGCTCGATAGCGGGTTCATGCCTCTGGTAAATCTGGGGAAGTGACAAAAATCTTTAAGGTACTAGATGTGATGTTGCTAGTAGGGAGAAAACAACGATCCTTTGTTCATAGAACAATTGTATTGTTTACTTTACACGTAGTTCGTACATCAATAATCTGTTGCTTGCAACTTAATACTGGAGGGGGTTCGGATGATAACCTGAAGGTGGATTATTAGTCATAGATGCAGTTGGATGGCGGTCTATGTATTATGTTGTAATGCCCAATCAAGTCTCAAAGGAGTCAAGATGATTAGTATATGCATGTATTGCTTTCTCGGTGTTTGTCAATTGCCCCACTGTAATTTGTTCACCCAGCATGTTATCTATCTTAAGAAGAGCCACCTCTAGTGAACTATGGATCCCGGTCCTTTCACTTTACATACAATCTACAACTGTTTACTGCTTTGTGTTTACTTTCTGCAAACTTTTACTTCTTTCCATTCGATACGTTTAATCCTTTGTTTTCCGCAAAACACGGTGAGATTGACAACCTCATCGCAAGTTGGGGACAAAATTCTGTGGTTGTGTTGTGCAGGTCTCCACGTTGCTACTAGCACCAGTAGTGCGTCCTGCCAAAGCTCAGCTAGCAACACCTTTGGGGTGTTTCCTTGCTCCTACTAGTTCGATTAAACCTTGGTTTCATAATTGAGGGAAAACTTTCTGCTGTGCTCATCATACCTTCCTCTTGGGGTTCCCAACGAGCTCTACGTCGATCGTCGAGTGCATCATCTATCGAGACATTTTCTCAAGCGTCCAAATCTTGCTTGTATGGTTATGGCTATAGCAGTAACTCCGCTCAATCAAACATTGCAGTTGAGCAATTTTTACTAAGAATCCAAGGTTAATAATAGTGGTATAATTTGTGAAAATCCTTTGTACAAACTGCATCACTACTATTATTGTCTTCTCACTTGTGACGTGTAGTGCCTGTGGTTTGTTTAATGCTCGTTGTAGTATGTTTAATACAAGTTGTAGAAGTTGCTAGGTGCTGCTCCTTGACTTCCTTCAAATACTAGACATTGTTATTCTAGGAGCAGATTCTCATTCTTCTCAAGAAAAGAAATCTGAAGTTGTTTTATACAGTGATCACAAACAATGTCTCATCCAGCCTTCTTCTATGTTCTTATTTTTTCCTTCAGGTGAACTAAACATGTTCTAATAATTATGCTTTCCCATTGCTTACATGGCCAGATGCAAAGACCCATAGTTCTATATGATCAAGCTTGGGAAGAAGAAAAGCAATGGTGCCGTAATGACAAATTCGTGTGTGCTTTACAATGGAAGGACTGCATTTGTTATCGCGTCACTATTTTTCTGAGAACGAATCAATTGCAGCTTGAAATGTTTGGGATTTTTTGGATACTCGTGTCCATATTTTGTTCTCTATCTTGACATGTTTGATTTTAGCTTTCAGCCAAGCTGATACAAAAAAGATATTATTTAGATTTGTGGTGTACCTTTTTTTCTGGTAGTATGTTACTGCTAGCTGCCTGCCGCCTGTGCTACCTATGCCTCCTGTGAATTTAGATTGTGTTGCTTGCTGCGTGCTACTGATGGACAGGGATACTGGGGATTAACCGAACATCATTGGATTATTAGGGAACATGGGGACAACCGTAGCTGGGGATGGGGTGACAACCGGGGATCACCCAGTCCCTGCAGGGATTCAGCTAGTGGATCTAAACTACTGCAACCGAACAAAGCCTAAAATGAAAACGGGACAAAACCAGGCGCACCAAACTCAGGCTAGCCAAACCAAACCAACCTTCTCCAACCAAAGACATGAGAGGATACACACAGATGGACCCAAGATTCCAACGGAAAAAAAACTGAGCAAACCAAGATCTAAAAAATACATCACTAAAACCTAGGAATCAACCTCTGGTATTAGGTAATTTCCATCCTTACTAACCCCTAGATAACCTCGAAGATACATCATTTGTGTCTGAAGAAAACCACATGTCTGGGAGATCTTACTTACTCCCAGATCTTTTCTGCATAAAAAACTTGTATGATCTACCTCTTTTGAACATGCCAATTTGACACCTGATTCCGATAAGAATCTGATTGAGTTACTTCCTCCAGATTTATTTCTGCATAACATCCTAGATGTTTGCCTTAGATTAACACGGTTACATGTGGTAGAGAGGGAAACACATGATTAATTCTTGTTTTTTGGTAACAAAAGATAGGCAATAGATATAATTCTGCTGATGTTTAAAGAAACTTAGAGAACATCCATTGATACAAAGTTTATAAGATACATAGATGTAATTCTACCGGAGGTTTATATACTAGTAAACTGGGAGTACATCCAGAAGGACAACCGGAATCACATTGGTTCCATAGGCTGAACAACTATCCAAAAAGGTCCACCGGAAATCTGTTGCTGCAATTCCATGTACCAACATGTACTTACTTTCTAGGGACCAAGCTTACTTTTGCCACAGTAATTCTTACTGCAATCTTCATACTTTGATTCACATTTCCACTTTGTGTGTCTGCATAAGTAACAGAAAACCAATTTAGAATTTTTTTTTGCACATAATCATGTCCTTCTTCATATGTATAATAATGAATGACAATTTCAAGAACAAAAGCAACAGTGGACACATCTATCTTCATCTAACTAATGTTTGGATTTCTATAACATATGAATGTTGATCTTAACGAGCTGCCTCCAGATCATTTGGATGCGGATGTTTCCTTTGTTGCCGAACAAGCTACCGGAACAACATCGGAATAATGGTCCTTCATGTTTGGTTATATGGAAATCCAACTAGTGTACCCCTGTTAGGAACATAAACACAAGTTAGATTCAACTTAGGTTCAGCATGGCAAACAAAGTTTTCTGTTTTGCAAAAGAAACATCTAGATATAGCCTAATATGCATCTGTATATAAGCTAATATACATCCAGATATGAAGATAACAAATCTATATACATCAAAAGAAAGCTAATATACATCTAGATGGACAAGAAAATAAGCTAAGATACAAGTAGATGTAAACAAATATACATCTAGATATAGATCACAAAAATAGATATCTATATATAAGCTAATGTACATCTAGGTAATGTATATATAGATGACATGGAATAAAAAATGGACATCTTAGATAGAAAACTAATGTACATCTAGATATAAGCTAATATACATATAGATGACATAGACAATAAAATGGTTAGTTAGATAGAAAAATAATGTACGTCTAGATATAAGCTAATGTACATCCAAGTGATCTACATATAGATGACATAGACTAAAAATTGGTCTTCTAGATAGAAAACTAATGTAAAACTAGATAGAAATCTAATATACATTGAGAAATACACTGATATACATCTAAACAGAAACTACAAGCTATGCAGCAACTAAGATACACCCAAAATTGAACTAGCATACATCCACAAAAGTAACTAATCATGGAAGATATCATGCTCTGTTCTAGTGCAAACTGCAAGCGAAGCATGGTACATACATCCATGGAAATAAAATGGCAGAAAATCCATGATAGAGCGCATAAAATCCTGCCTGATTTGGGGAAGTAACCTCGTATATAATAACTAAGCTAAATGACCACGAGATGGGAGTGAGAAACAACCAAAAAAATCCCCACCGATCTCCCTGCAATACCACGACAACAACTGCATATCAGACAAAATTCGCACCCCTTGCGCCATGCATATGAACACATTGTATCACCACTTCAAACCCTACAATATTTTTTTACCATTGAAAGAAAAAATTGACCATGTTACAATGTTAACCTGATACAAGTTGCACTGAAGTGCACTCTTGCGGATCACCAACAATGGTGGCTTGTTTGAGATGTGGATGGATGGAAACGACCAAAAAAGGTCGCCCCGGTAGGAGCAGAACTCACTCTATTTTATTCAGCTTTAAGAAATTGAATCACCACGTGAAAATGGAACACACATGGGCAGGGATGAATCAAACATTGCAAAATCAAAACTAACACCAGCTGTATAGCCAAGAAGATATGTGCGTGTTTACCAGCTAAAGGATACACTAACCGCAACAGTCGGACTGTGGATGAAAAGACTATTCTAGAACTGATAACTAAAAATGATTCATGCAGTTGTCTACATACAGACACCCACTCCAAGAACATGTGGAAAAATCTACAGCAACAACCTTTGCTACTAGGAGGCGAGAGGTGGCGGTGAAAAAACTCACCTAGGGTTCCTTCCCTCCGCTGGTGACGTTGTCGGTCCGTTCTGTCTTCGATGACCTTAGGGCCTTGGAGGTGTGGCGGACTGCGGCTTCTCGCCGGCGGGAGGTTTTTGTTCTTCGCTTATGCTATTTTCTCGTGTTTTTTTGGGATGTTGAGGCGACGGCTACATCCTGAAGTCAGAATAAAGTCATCTCCGCTCTATTCTCGGTCTGGTGGTGCGCCTAGCGCTGTCGGGGGTGCGTGGAAGCATGTGTCCGGCTGATCTATTGGGATCTAGTCGTTTTTCGTGTAAGTTTCATGTCTGTCTCTTCCAATCTACTGATGTCATCATTGACGATGGTTGCTGCTTTAGTAATTTTTATTTTTTTATGCCTCTTTGTACTACTATTGATGATTATTAATAGATAGGTGAAATTTTCGAAAAAAAAAAGTTTTCTATAGTAGTAGCAGTTACATGGAGGATCAAAACCAACAACCTCTCGTTGCCAAAAATCTAATTCCCGCAGACCGGAAGCCATAAGGATGCAAATCGCACGCCAGCCAGCCTGCGTGGTCGACGAGAGGAAATTGGGTTGATCCAAACCTGGGCAGAAACGAAACGACCGTCCACGACCACGAGACCGAGAGTATAATTTTGGCACACGAATGGTGTGGTGGGCCCTGGCTCAGGAAGAAATCTCCACATCTCTACTCTGAGAATTGGAACTCCTAGCATCCTCCCGTCGGCCACCGCCGCCGCCGACGGCGCTGCGAAGCCGGCTTGCGCCTCGCAGCATCCTGCCGCCGTTGCCGTCGCTGGATGCCCCGCTTCCCCCAGCCGATTAATCCCCTCGCGTTGCCTGCCGCCGGTTAGTGCTCTTCCTTTAGCCTTACCTTGCCAGGGCAGAATTCGGACAAGAAACCGAGTGTGATTCCTTCAGCTATAGTAGCCAAAAGTCTGGATCTTTGATGATACCCGTCTCACTACTCGATTCGGATTTCCTTCGCCTACTCGAATTAGGAGTCTGGCCTGGCCTCCAGGGTTGGTGATCTATAAATATAGCCCACACGAGTGTGCCTCCGTCCTCCATCCAAGTTTTGCCAGCTTTGTCCAAGCATCAGGTCATTTGCAACTTATTAGGGAAGAAATTTGCCAGCTTTGTCCAAGCATCAGGTCTTTTGCAACTTATTAGGGAAGAAATTTGCCAGGTTTGTCCAACCAGAGTTACTGAACAAGTTTTACACAGTAATACAGTCTGCCTTCCCTCGGTTACTCAAGAGATTTGTCAGTTTTGCCAAAGTCACTTAATAAGATCTTGGCAGAGAGATCCTGCTCCCATGGATTCCTTCACCGTCGCCTCCATAATGAGCTCAGGGAGTCTAGCTATACAACGGACAAATTTGTGCTCCCTAGTCTTCAGAGTTTTGCCAAGACTGCTAGGCTTCACTCCCAGTTCACTGAAGAAATTCCGCAAAGATGTTCGTCCACGGCTGACAGAGACTATGGTGGGCACATTGCCGGACCTGCCTCAGGACATCTTGGTGGGTATCTTCGCCACACTTGAAATCCCTGACCTCATACGTGCCGGTGCTGTCTGCCCCTCTTGGCACTATGCATATACCAGTCTTCAAAGCCTTGGGCATTATAATCTCCCGCAGACACCGTGCCTCCTCTATACCTCTGAATCTGCTGGTGATAGTACTGCTTGCCTCTACAGCCTCACTGAAAAGAGATCGTACAAGTTAACTCTTCCGGGGCCACCTATTCGCACTAGGTGTTTGATCGGGTCCTCCCACGGCTGGCTTGTTACTGTTGATGACAGATCTGAGATGCATCTCGTCAATCCGATCACGTGTGAACAGATTGCTCTACCTTCAGTGATCACCCTCGAGCCGGTGAAGCCCATCTTTGATGAATACGGTGTTCTCCACAAGTATGAGTTCTCATGGCACACTGGATTGCGTGGTTGTGACTCACCCTCGATCTTTGATCTTGACAAGCTGCGGGACATACTCCACTACAAGGCGTTTGTGTTCCCTGATACATCCACGGGAAGCTACATTGTGGTGCTAATCCATAATGCACAGCGTCAGATCTCTTTTGCAAGAGTAGGGGATGACAGGTGGACCTGGCTGCCACCTCAAGAAGCCTATACCGATTGCATTTACAAGGATGGCCTTTTGTATGCCATGTGTGCAGTGGGCGAACTTTACACGGAAGAACTATACGCCTTTGATCTTAGTGGTCCTGTGGTCACAATGAAGACGATTATAAGGATACCCACACAGTATGAATATGGTTACATGTACGTTGTTCAGGCTCCATGGGGTGGTCTGCTTCTTATTCGGAGAATCTTGGAGGATGTTGATTTGGAACCTGAACCTGGGGCACCTGTGTTTTGGAACACTACAGGATTTAAAATTTATGAAGTAGAAGCTGCAGGAAGTGAACTTAAGGAAATCAATTGCTTGCGTGACCATGTTTTGTTTCTTGGGCATAACCAGTCACTTTGTCTCAGTGCTGAAGAATACCCGTCACTCAGGGCAAATCATGTCTACTTTACTGATGATTGTTATTGGTGGACAACGGGATTGAAGAATAATCACCGTGATATGGGAATTTTCAACTTGGATGATAACAGCAAGGAAGAACTTGTGTCTCCTCAGCTTTGGTCAAAGTGGCCAGCCCCCATGTGGATTACCCCTGATCTTAGAAAGATGAACGTGGCTTCACGCGCGGGGGGGGGGGGGGGGGGGGGGGGGGGGGTCTAGGTTACTGTGGCTGCCTGAGGAAGTTATCAATAAAATACTGAAGGGGCCATTGGACTGTGCATGAGGGCGTCATCATCGCTTGACCCTGGCCCTTACACACTAGATTGGACCTAGTTAGCTCTGGATAAATAGTTGTGAGTTTTTATTTGTTCACATCTGTTATAATCGTGTTGTTCTCCATGTTTAAAGTGCCGATGGAAATGTTGACGTTTTTTCGGTTGTATTTCGTGGCAATGCCAATTTCTTATCTTAGTGAGTTGGTATAAATGATTTATCCTTCATTATTTCTGAATGCCCAATGAATTCATAATCTGTAGTTCTGTACTCTGCTATAATGTTCAAGATATCCATCTTATTCTAGTGTAACATTGTTGGATTTGACATAAGCATTTTCTTCCAACTCACATATCTTAGTGTGTTGGAAATAGAAGAAAGTACTGTTGCTCCTACATACCTAGGAAGTATATTTTCGATGATTGCATGGGGTAAGGGAAGCCTCCTTCCTTCATCAGCAGAGGCTGTATTGATCGACATTACCATTCATAATTGTGGGGTAACAGTGCTTTGTGTTAGGGGTAACTGTGCTACCAAGCATGAGTATTCCTGGATACACAAATTTTATCCTTGAATCAAGTTCATTATCGTTTTTTTAATACAAAGGGTGTACTGAAGGTCCCAGAGCTTATATTAAGATTGGACCAAAGTTACAGAGCTGAAGGGTCAAGGTTTGTTCATTTGGTTGGTGTCTCTATGTTTAAGTTCCTCATTTTTGTATCTAAGCTTCGAAATGATGAGAACTCAAAATGATGGTCATATTTATTTATTTCTGAACACATTTCCGATCAATAGCAATGTAGGATTGCACCAAGTGTGCTCTTGAAGCCTATCCAGTTGTGACTTGTGACTAAAATGCTTGGACAAGATCATGCACATTTTGTTAACAAATATGCATGTACAGGCTCTGGTATGGATGTACTGCTATTTTATTTATTTTATTTTATTAGAAGTACTTTCTAGGCGTGATTTTTCTATGCTGTATTAACATTCGGCAGTGATCAAGAGCATTACAATGTATATTAAGCCATGTGGAACTCAAGATAAATCTGTGAACTACATGATTCTAGGCCTCAAGCATGTTACGATGACCTATTTTATATCTGTCAGTATGTAGGGTTGTATGCATCACTCCATAGTCCGTGAATTGTGTAATTTTTTTATTTCAGGGTTAATAAAGCATTGAACTGTCAGTCACTAGTGTATATATTTATTGGCCTATAGTTATTAATTACGCAAACGTTATAACTATTCATAAGAGAAATTAATTCATATATATATACTTTTACTGTACTGAATGACAAGTCATGGAATTACATATATCTGATATGAACAGAGATTGAAACTAAAAACCTCGCATATAAAGCAGCAAGAACTTATTTAGAGCTTTATATTATGCTTAGTCGTTTCTGCAATTGATTATGTATGATCAGGATTACTTATGTAAGCTTTTTTTTATTGAATTGTTTAGAGAATAAATGCCATTTTAGACTAAAACATGGTTTTTATGGTCCTTAGAATCTAACAGGGGGATCATTACATGGTAAATACTGCACATAGGACAGTTGTGCGAGACTGAACTAGTAAAGATGATGCAGTAATTCAGTATATATAGGACCTAATCTCAATAGATTTTTTTCACATGCAACCAAACATGTGTCATTTTGTATTAGAAGAACGCCAAATGGCACATAAGTTGAGTGAAACCAAAAAAACCAAAATGCATATGCTAGCCAAAAAGCTAAAAATGAAGCAGAACAAAGAAGAAAAAGAAAGCTAAATGCTAAAACCCTACAGCTACTGCTAAACTATTGCAGGTCTGCAGCAGGCTCCCGAGGGCTTTGACACCTGGTCAACTGGTCTTCATTGCTTAGTGAACATAGCGTGCAAGCACATTATATGGATGAGGCTCCAGTGTCTCATATATCGGACCAAATCTCAATCATTTCCTAATCTGTTTTTAGATGCAACAACCAAATATAACATTAGTAGATACAAGGGAGGTCCTAGGAAGGTGTGTCAGCTCCACCGCTTCCTCAAGTCACCTCCTTAGGCTGGGCCTATTCCCAATGGTGGCTACAGTACAGCAAGAACTGCAGTTACTAGATGTATTGTTTGCTCATGTCTGTTTGAAGATGGAGGAAATTTATTCCTGCGATGCAAGGAAGTGAAGAAGCTTTGGTGGCCAATCAGCTTAGAGGACGTTAGGCTGAAGCTATGTGAGTGCAACCATCCATTAGAAATAATGGCTCAGCTTCAATCTTTGCCTGACGTCCAAGGAATGAAAGCGTTTGCCCTGCTGTGGTGCTGGTGGCAGGAAAGAAACAAAACCAATCATCATGAAAAGAGACTCTCTGTTCCTGAGCTGCAGTTCATGATTGAACGGCATACTGAAGAATAGAAGATACTCTGCAAAAAGAAACCAATGCACAGCAACGAGGAGAAAGTTCTGGAAGGCACCATCTGACGATTTCATTAAGATAAATATGATGGTGCTTTTCGAGAGGAGGAACAGTCAGGTGGCTGGGGCGCAATTGCAAGAGATTCAGCTGGAGAGCCTGTGTTTGGTGCAGTGGAGGATCAATGCGACGGCAGAAGCACTTCAATCTGAACTCATGGCGCTTCAATCTGAGATTCAGCTGGCGAGCCTGTGTTTGCTGCAGCGGAGAAGATCAATGCGATGGCAGAAGCACTTCAATCTGAACTCATGGCGCTTGTCAATGTGATCCCAATCATGGAAAGCTAAGGCATGGGCCGAGTTAACCTCTTGACTAACTGTTTAATCCTGAAGCAGGCGTTGGAGACGAATTCTCATGATATATCAAGACTGGGACCTATGTTTCTTCATGCTAAATTCCTGTTAAGAACTTTTCTCAGTTTTAGTTTTGAGTATGTCCTGAGAAGCTGTAATAGGCCAGCCCATGAATTGGCTGCGTTAGGCGCCAGAGGTGAGGGTGAATGCGCAATAGTCAGGAACTGTGGTTTGGGAACCCCTACTCCCGCCTGATGTAAAGAGAAGGAAGGAGGATGCAGTTCCAGATTGCTAAGAAGATAAAGGTTGGTGGTGAAGTTAGCACGAGCAAATCTGAACTTGAGAAATACCTAATGGAAGAGAATGAAGAGGACAATGTCAAGTTTGATATTCTAGGATGATGGAAGGCGAATGCATCTGGATTTCCAACATTAGCCGCCTGATGTAAAGAGAAGGAAGGAGGATGCAGTTCCAGATTGCTAAGAAGATAAAGGTTGGTGGTGAAGTTAGCACGAGCAAATCTGAACTTGAGAAATACCTAATGGAAGAGAATGAAGAGGACAATGTCAAGTTTGATATTCTAGGATGATGGAAGGCGAATGCATCTGGATTTCCAACATTAGCAAGATTGGCTCGTGATGTGTTAGCAATCCCGGTATCAACTGTTGCATCAGAATCAGCATTTTACACAAGTGGACGTGTTCTAGATGACTTTAGAACTTCGTTTACGCCATTCATGGTTCAATTTCTCGTTCGTACCCAAGATTGGCTAAGACGTTCTACTCCTATCAATATTATGGAGGAATTAGAGAAATTGGAAAAAGGTAGTGTGTTCTCTATGTAATTTTGTTTAATTGTATTTGTTACATTGTATGCTTAATTGCTTATTACATGTTCATTTCATTATATTTCATAATTACTAGAAGAGTATGCTAGTGCAAAGTCATCCAAGTCAAAGGCATCACAAGCTAGCAATAGCTATTCTGTCAACATGCCACCTCCATCTTCAACTTAAATCTTGGTGAGTTGCCTCTTCTATAGTTAATATGTTTACTTACTACTCCCTCCGTTTCAAAATATAAGATGTTTTAGCATTTTTCTGAAACAAATGTATCTAGACGTCTTTCAGTGTGTGTGTGTTCACTTATTTTGCGTGTGTGTTCACTTATTTTGCTCCGAACCTACATATTAGAAGGTGTCTAGATACATGCGTTTTAGAAAAAGGCTAAAACATCTTGTATTATGAAACAGATAGAGTAAGTACTAAGCGGTGTGTAAAATAAATAAACGAGAAGTATACTAATGTTGTGGACACCTTTGTGATATTTTTACAGTGAAGAAATGCTCCACTGTACATGCTAAATGGAAGAGAAAGAAGGCTGCATGGAGCTTGCTTGCTGCTGGCCTACTGGGCGTGCTACTACATACCTACCCTACTACTTGCTACTGCTTGCGTGCTACTGCCTACGGCCGCTGGGTTGCTGCTGGACAATATTTAGCTTTGTTTTGTTTCCTATGGACTCTATTTGTGATGTGGCGACTGTCGAGTGCCTATCAAGTGTCAAGTATGAATTTATGCTGTCAAACTTCACTGTTGCTTGCATTGTGTTGAAAAAGTAATTATTTTGAGCCGTTATGCTATCAAGTTTTTTAGATATCTGTTGAAATGTTGACTGAATCTGCCACACACGTCAGTTGGTTGTTCAGTTTGGTTTCTACCGAAAACCGAACCGAATTTCTCAGCTAACTGAACTTTCGATTTTCTGTTTTCTTAGTCATATTTCGATTGTCAGTTTTGGAAACCAAATATGTTGAAACACTGAAAATACCGAACCGGAATTTCGGTCTAAACCGAACGCCGTCAGGAACTGTGGTTTGGGAACCTCCCGCCTGATGTAAATGTCTTGGTTGCTGACGATCTGGTCGTGCACTAAGTTTTAATGTTGGTTTACCACTGGATTAGAGAAAAACATTTCCTGAAATTTGATTGGTTTACCAATGCTCCAAGTTTTAATGTTGGTTAACTGAAACTCTGTGGTATTATTTGGAGAACACTTCAGCTCTGTTTTTGTACGTGAACGGTGTACGTCCTGGTTGTTATATCAGTCGTGCCAAGAGACTCGTAGTCAATCTCATGAGAAATATGATTATTTTGTTCCAATAATTCTGTATCTGTTGAGACATACTGACATGTATTGGTAGGAAAGATAACATCCATAAGTTGGCTGTCCGTCGCGGCCCCGGCTGCGCTTCCGTATCCGGCCGAGCGGTGCTCTTGGCCGGGTCCTCGACGGCGGCCCGTTCAGACGGCGGAGTTGGCACGTGGCGCGCTGGCCAGGGGGGCACCGATCAAGTGGCACCCATGTGAGCTGGGCTCTCAGCGCCCAGCGACACTGCAAATAAGATGTAACCAACAAAAACCAACAGAGAACAATGAAAAGGTAGGGGAGAAAGAAAACTCACCCCTCGACGGTGGGGATCTCGGCCTTCTTCCTCAGGCTCCTCCCGGTTGGCTTCGAGGCGTCTACGCGCTTTCTTTGAGCCCAGCTCCTTGTCGCTCGCCTACCGGCTGGAGCCGCTGAAAGAATATTTTTTAATCCCTAGAGTTTTGTGTGTTAAATAATAATATCAAGAAACATTTAATATGTGATAAGTGCTGCAGATAATTGTTCATATAAAAAGCAGCGAAAACAGTTTTTCCTTTTGGGGGGGGAGGGGGGGGGGGAATTATCCGCCAGTATCAAGGGACGGATTATCCTCCCTAGCCCAATCGACAAAGGTGGACAAGGCGTGTCGTGCGGTATGGGGGACGGATTGTCCAGCCAGGGCTGGAGTTTTAGCCCGGGCCGGATAATCCGACGCTCGGGAGTTTTTCCAAAGGTAGCCAAGGCGCATCACGCTGTGAGGGGGGCAGATTTCCCCCCGAAAATTCCGTTGCCGGGTGGAGTTTTTGCCCCGGTCGGATAATCCGGCCCCCACTTGGGCTGGATAATCCGGTCTCAAAATCTCCAACGGCTGAGTTTTGACGGGGGTATAAATACCCCAATTACTCTTTCCGTCAGAACTATTGATTCATTCAAAAAAGTGATGTTCTGTTCTTCAAGCTCTCAACCGAGATCTCTCTCTTCAACCACCCGAAGGCTCCGATCTTTAGGGAATCGAGGGAGGAGGCTTCGATCTTCAACATCACCAATCAAGCGCATCACTTCCCATCCATTCACTTGGAGGATCATCGATCTAGTATTTCTTATGAATATCTAGATCTTGTTTTTCGGTTATTGATATTACTTGTTCTTGTGGCAGCTTGTTGTCTTCACGGGAGCCTCCAATTTGGTTGTGGATGTGTGCCCCGCTAGTTGTGTAAAGGCACCGATTCCCGCCTCGAAGGGTACCAATAGTGGAAAGGTGGATCATGCCTTTGGTAGCGAGATCCATCGGAGAACAGGGTGAGGCCTATTGTGGCGTGGTGGTCTTGGTACCGCTCATCCCTTCAACGCAGACGTACTTCCCTTAACAATGAATGAACTACGGTAAAACAAATCACGTGTCTCCGTGTGCTCCACTACGGTTTCCTCGCTCCTCACTTTTACTCGCCTTTACTCGCTTAGTAGTAAAGTTTACATATATGGAAATTCTCCGTAGTTGCATATCTAGAGAATTTACCTTTGTGTCAAGCCTAAAATTGAAAAAGAATTAAAATTTAGAGTAGCACCTATTCACCCCCTCTAGGTGCCCATATGATCCATTTCAATTGGTATCAGAGCCTTAGCTCTCTATTCAGGCTTAACCGCTTAAGAGAAGTATGGGTACTAAGGGATATGGGAGTGAGGTTGTGGACAAGGTCACAATGGATGATCTCAAGATGTTGGAAACAACCTTGTTGGAATCCATTGAGACCAAAATGGAAGAGATGCATCAAATGATTGCTCGCCTCTCTCCATCTATAGCCCCACCTCCATCTACCTCTGAGGCTACCACTCCGCTCTCTAAGGATAAAGCTAATGCTAACTCCAAGGAAGATGAGTTGGTGAGTAATAAAAATAATGGCTCCTCCTCCAAAAAGGGAAGTGGTAAGGAAAACTATAGTGAGGTCACTCACTTATATTCTCCCGAACCACCAATCCCTCACCCTCATATAAATAGTAGGGGTGATCCACCCAAGCTTACTGCATCTTCATTTAATCAATGACAATTCTTAATGAAATCTCATGTGTGCAGTTCGTCCATTGAGCTTTGGAGGATTATTGAAGATGGCCTCCACATTGGAGATTCCACCAATTTGAAAAGAAGAGAAGTCGTGGACAACCAACTCAATGCAATCGCTCTTCACATGATTCAACTTGGTGTGGGTCCCAAGGACATGCCACACATTGAACACTTCAACACTGCAAAAGAAGCTTGGGATGCACTCACCAACCTATTCATTGGAAATGAGAGCATGAGAAGGAATATGTATGATGCCCTAAGCAATGAAGCTGAAGGGTTCTATATGTTGGATGGTGAGGACCATGAAGACATGTATAGAAGGTTCAAAGGCATTGCCACTACATTTAGAAAGCATGGTGCCACACATGTTGATGATGCGTGGATCAAGAGGAAGTATGTGAGTGATCTTATGCCATTTGAGCCCACTGATTTGAAGAGCTTACAAGGTCGTCACAACTATCACCAAATGACTTCTAACAAAGTCATGCAAGAAATGGTGCATTCGAAGGTGTAGCAAAGAACACCGAAGATACTCGTGCCCGTGCAATTGGAATGCAAAAGGTGTGAATGTTTCATTGAAGGCCAATGTTATTGAACAAGGTGAAGATGAGAGGGGTTTTGACAAAGTCCCCATGAGTTGTCCCGAGGAGGTCAAGTGTGCTCATGGTGAGTACATGGCTTTCTACACAAGAAATTTTTGGAAGAACCCAACCAAAGAAAACTCTGAACTTGAGCGAAAGAATGGGTCAAATGGGCGAAAGGAAAACGATCCAAAGCTGAGAACTTGTTACAACTGTGGATATCGTTTGCACTTTGTAGCTGAATGTGCATATCAAAGTAGAGAAGACAATGAGGGTAGGCTCATTCTCAAGGAAAAGTCAAAGGCACCTCGGAAGAAGCCATTTATTTGTCAAGAAAAATGCTCCTTATAAGAAGCAACCAAATATTGTTTTGGTAGCACAAGAGGAGTACTCATCCGCAAGTGAAGACGGAGACGATGATGATAGCTCTCGAGAGGTGGCTGAAATAGCCACCACGTCTACACCTACGTCTCTCTTCGACTCTCCTAACGACAATGTCATCAACAAGAACGTCACTTGCCTTATGGAAAGAGGTTCCGAGGTATCATCATCTATCTCTTCCTTTCCTAAGACTACTATGAATGATGATATGGATGATCACACTAGTCTTAAAGTTAAGGAAGAAGTTATTGCTTTGGATTATTTTATCACTAACTTGCAAGGTGAGCATAAACTACATTTCGAGGCTCTCATGGGTCAACTTGCTCACTCCGAGGATCTCCTCAAAGAAAAGGGCAGAATTGAAAGAGAGGATGCCATGGAAATTGCATCTTTGAAGAATGCTCTAGAAGAAGAAGAGATTCGAGTCTCTCTAGAGGAGAAACTTGAGTCAATTGAGGAGTCACATGACGAAGTTGTGTCTAAGCTCGTAAAGGAACGTGATAACACACTTGCCAAGGTAAAGAAATTAAAGAAGGAAAAGATTGATTTTGGGGCTGCTCATGCTAGACTCTCCGAGAAGTTAGAGAAACTTGACGTTGCCCAGAAGGCATTGGAGAGTGAACACTCTATTCTAAATGAGTCTCATGATCAGCTCCAAACTCGATTGAACAAGTATGATGTTCTTAGCACCTCTACACCAACATGTGGACATGTAGAAGTTCTTGAAGAAAATGCTAGGTTGAAAGATGATCTTGCCAAGGTATCCCTTCCCAAAGGTAAGGAAGTTCAAGATGAGATCCTTAGTAAGAAAATGACAAACAATGGAAAAGAAGGACTTGGTTATGTCCCTAAGACCAAGAAGAAGAAGAAGAACAAGAAGAAGAAGGCCAAGAGTGTTCAAGCAAAGACAAGCACCGCAAAAAAGAACATCATGAAGGACAAATCTGATTATTATGGTTTTGTAGGGTCTAACAATCCTCATTATGAGTTATTTCGTGCTTATTATGGTGATGTCTATGCTAGCTATGTTGGTCCTTTTGATAATTATATTGCTTGGTCTATTTGGGTCCAAAGACCATTGTAACTAATATGAGAGGACCCATTGAAAAATGGGTACCTAAAACCAAGAAGTAATTTTCTTGTAGGGCTATGCTTCCGGTGGATCTAAATGGGTGCTCGACAGTGGCTGCACAAGTCATATGACCGGAAGCAAGGAGATCATCACGGATATGAGGCCTAATCATGATTAAATAACCGTATCCCATGGTGATAAATTGAAATCAAAGGTATTGGGTCTTGGCAAGGTTATGGTTGCGCACGATATCTCACTCGTGGACGTCATGTTTCTTGAGACCCTTGGTTACAATTTACTTTCTGTTCGTGCCCTTGGTAAGGTGAGATTTGCAATTTTCATTGATTATGATTTAGTGTTACTCTTATGGAGAAAGTCTCTAAAGGTCGCTTTTGTTGGATACATCGAAAATGACTTGTATGTGGTGGACTTTTCTAGGAAAACCACTGCGGGTCCGATGTGTCTATTCAGAAAGGCTGACGTGGGTTGGTTATGGCATCGCCATCTAGCCACGTCAATATGAGAATTTTGCAAAGCCTTCACAAGGGTGGCCACATTCTTGGACTAAAAGAAAATGTCTCCTTTGCCAAAGATTGTGTTTGCAGGGCTTGCGTTGAAGGAAAGATGCATGACTCTCCCTATCGAAGGAAGACGATTATTTCATCAAAAAGGATCTTGGAGCTCCTACATGTGGATCTCTTTGGTCCACCATCTCATGCAAGTATCGGTGAGAAGAAATATTGTCTCATTATTGTCGATGATTACTCAAGATATACATGGGTCTACTTCTTCAAGCTGAAAAGTGAGACTCAAGAAATGGTCATTGACTTTGCAAACGAGGTTCAGCGTCAACACAATGTTGCTGTATTGGCTATTAGAAGCGACACTGGCTCCGAGTTCAAGAACTATACTCTGAATGAATTCCTAAGTGAAGAGGGGATAAGACACCAATATTCCACTATGTACACCCCTCAACAAAATGGTGTAGCCGATAGGAAAACCGGATTTTAATGGACATGGCAAGGTCTATGTTGGCTGAATTAAAGTCTCCATACAACTTCTGGGCTGAAGATATATCCACCGCATGTCATTCATCAAACCGGCTTTACCTCTGCAAAATCTTGGACAAGACCCCTTATGAGATACTTACCGGTAACAAACCCAACATTTCATACTTCCGGATGTTCGGTTGTAAGTGTTTATTTCTCATTAAAGGAGTTCGTTTATCTAAATTTGAGTCCAAGGCCTTAGAAGGTATCTTTGTTGGTTACGGTGCCGAATCCCACACTTATAGAGTCTATAATAAGCTCTCCGGGACTATTGTAGAATCTTGTAGTGTGGTGTTCGAGGAAAATGATGGCTCCCATGTGGGGCAAGTTGATGTTTGTGATGCAGATGTTGAAATATCCCAAGATTCCATAAGAAGAATGGGCGTGGGATTTTTCTGCCCCATTGAGGAACCCCTTTTGGCGGATCGAGAAGGACAATGCTCTACTCAAGTAGAGCCCTCATCTTCACAAGATCAACAAGTTCCACCTGCTGGAGAAACTACTACACCAACTCAACCTCCTTCTGAAGTTCATCAATCATCTGAAGAAACTAGGAGTCCTAGGCCGGATTATCCGGCCCATCGCCACCACTTGCCAGGAAGCTCGGGAAGGGGCAGAAAATCCCAAGCCAGATTTTCCGCTAGAGGTCGGATTATCCGACCCAACGCCTTCAACTGCCAAAATGTCCAGGAAACGCAGGGAGAAGAAGAAAATCATAGGTCGGATTATCTGGCCCCTCCCTCGGCCGGATTATCTAGCTCGAGAAATTCAACTCAGCAGCCTCCTGTTATGGCTACTGATCAATATCAAGGGTAAGCTTCTCCATCACCTGTCTATGGTGAACATACTGTTGGTCAATGTTAAGACGAAGACTCTATTGATGAAGAGATCCCTCCAAGAAACAACAAAGAGATTGAAATTCGTCGCAAAGCTCGTGCTGATAGAAATCTCGAACTTCGAGGGCATACACTCGATAAAGTTGCTAGCGACCTAAGGAGAAGGGAGCTTGCAAGCTTCAATGACGATTGATGACCCACAAGTATAGGGGGTGTATCGCAGTATTTTCGATAAGTAAGAGTGTCGAACCCAACGAGGAGCAGAAGGTGCTGGCTAGTGGTATGGATCAGGAATTCTCTGCAAATACTTAGCAAACGCATTTTTAGGGGTTTTCGATAAAGCAAGTAAACAAAGTACGAGTAAATAAAATACAGTAAGAATGAATGCAGCAAGTGGCCCAATCCTTTATGCAGCAAAGGACAAGCCTGTTGTATTTCTAGAGATGACCAAACGTTCTCGAGGACACATGGGAAGACTGTCAAGTTCTTTCGCTTCATATATTCGATTAATCTTCTTTAGCTCGCTAAGTGTTGTGTGGGTGAACCCGTGCTAATGTACCGCCCCGTCCAAGACTAAATACATACTTGTGATTAAACCCCCTTGCAAACATCCGTAAGTACAAGAAAGTAATTAAGGTAGAAACCTAACCACAACTTTAAACTCTAAGACCCTTACATCCCTTGTGCAATGGTTTCCTAACGGGGGTTCAAGTTTCTGTCACTCCGGCAACCCCTACGATTAGTAGCCAAATACACAATGCATTCCCCTAGGCCCATATAGGTGAAGTGTCATGTAGTCGACGTTCACATGACACCACTAGAAGAAGTACACCACAACTTAAATAACAATCTATTGAATCTTTCTCAACACAACTCCACTACTAACAACAAGACTTCTCCCATGTCCTCAAGAGCAAAACGAACTACTCACAAGACATCATATGGATCATGATCAGAGATGGAATAATGATGTATAATAATCTGAACATAAACAATAATTCAACGGTTCACTCAATAGCATCAACTACAAAGAGTAATCAACATCGGGAAAGTTTCCCCTATGAACTATGCAAGATTCAACGCAATTGTTACAGCAATATGGAGATGGTGATGAGGGTGCTGATGGTGGTGGTGATGATGATGATGATCCCGATGAAGTCCAACTTGATGGTGGTGTTGATGGCGACGATCTCTCCTCTTCGGGAAGGAATTCCCCGGCAGAAATCTGTCTGCCGGAGAGATCTTTCTCTCTCGGTGTTTTCCGCCCCGCAGAGGCGGCGGAATCTTTTTTGTGGTCGCTCCTCGAGTCTTAGGGTTTCAGGAGGTTGATATACGCTAGAGGGGAGAGGCTGGAGTGGGCCAGGGCGGCCACACCACTCCCTGGCGCGGCCTAGGCCTGCCCGCGCCATGGGGTGGTGTGGGCCCCCTGTGGCCCACCTCCACCTCATCTGCTGGCATCTTGAGTCTTCTGGAAAAATAGTATTTTCCGTATATTTTCCCGGATTTTCTGATCTTCGCGAATTTTGCCTCCAAACAGCACCTTTTCCATCAGAATCCCGACTGCAGCGGTCCATGCTCCAAAAGTCATCAACCATGCAAAAATAGATGAAATAACATAAGTATCACCTCTCAATACGAAATATATCAATGAATAATAGTGAATTAAGACATAGAATAGTGATGCAAAATGGACGTATCAACTCCCCCTAAGCTTAGACTTCGCTTGTCCCCAAGCGAAACTTAGCTCAATAAACATGACCTCGGGTTTATGGAGTGAAGAGTCGATAAAAGAATACGGACAAGAAGCATCACATTCATCTAATACATAGATCATAATAGAAAACAACTCACTATTATATAACTCAACTTGCAATGAGTAAAGGAAACACAATAAAGATACATAAAGTGAATCATAATTGGTAATGGCAAACTTAGCTCTCGGTCAAAGAATAGTTGATAACTTGCTGGAGTTCACAAATAGCTGGTTTTCAAAGAAAGCTTTCAAAGTAGTAAACTTTAAGATAAGAGCAATGTGCAAAACAAGGAACATAAGAAACATGAATGCATAAATCACCATATGAATGAATGAAACACATCAACTCAAAATACTTGCTGAGATAGAAGGGAGTAGGTTTACCGACTCAACTACAAAGTAAAAGAAAAGGGCCCTTCAAAGAGGGAAGCAGGGATTGCAAGTCTCATAAAGAGCTCCCAAAAATTATGATACTTACTAGCTTTAAACTCTCATTGCCCCTATCATAGGCATCTTTAGGTGATTAAGGTTAAAGTGAGGTCAAATCTGAGTTATATGCTTGACAGACTATAACTGAAAATCCCAAGTCCCTTGAGTACGAGGGCCACTCCTCATGCTACTCAACTTTAGTTACCGGTAAGTTCTTGTCATCATAAGTATGTGCGTATCATTGAGAACCGCCAACGGGGTACCCCTTGCCCGATGATATGGAAGAATCCCCATATCAAAATGACAAGGCAAGCAGACAATGAGTATCTCAGCAATCTCCTTATTTACCATGGGAAAATGGTGCTTTTTTCTCTAATTCCTCTTTTCATAGTGTCTTTTTTTTCTTTTTCTCAATAGCTATCTCTCTCTCTTTTTTATAAGAAGAATGCTTCATAGATATCATTATGGTTCGCTACAGGTTTCCACCATGTTAGCATGGATTAGACCAGCGGCCCAGGCGTTTCTCTAACACACATACATAACTCCATGGACTTACAAGCTCCCCTTTTATTTCACACCGACGACATCCGCAAACAAAAGAGCAAGGTATCAACTGGGTATATATTTACAAGTGTTGAAAGCGTTCCCCGTGACAGCACGGTTCTACTAATCTCCAACCTATAATTTGCAAGCATATAACTTTCATGGAGAGTTCACAATGGTGCAGGTTTATTAAGTGCAAGAAAGTAAAGTGTGCCATCAAGTTCGTGAGAGCTTTAATCACTAATTTTCACATAACAAGTTTAATTTGGGAGGTAGACAAAACAGGAATTTACTTGGAATAGCAATAATGCTACTAGGTAGGTATGGTGGACACAAATGGCAAAGGTTTTGGTTTAAAGGGGATGGATGCACGAGAAGAATACCCTCTCAGTACAGGTTTTTGGCTAGCAAGGCTGGGTAGCAAGTACAAGTTGAAGGAAACAACCAAACATACAAGTGATAAAGACAAACACGCAATCTTCCTTGGAAGCACAAAAGATCTTAACTAGAGAATACTAGACTTATGAGCAAATCAAGAAAGAAAGATGATGAAATTATTTTTTTCTCTCGAGTACTTCTATATTTTTCTTTTCAACTCTCAAAAAGGGTGTTGCTATTGACCGAGCCAGGTTTGCCAAAACCAACTAAATTAACTCAATGATCCCAAAGTGATACCAATACTAACAACAAGATCAATCATATAACCACGAATTGAAAACTAATATAAGCTAAGCAAAAGAGTGAATGATAGAACTTCTCATTAATATTCCATAAATGAAACTCACACCAAGGGATACATATCTAACGAGAGAGGGGACACATCCATAATGCAAACCATACTACAAAATAACTCCTCTATTCATGATATGACTCTACTAATAAGGTAAAAAGATAGAAGATAGTGATATGATACCGCGGCACTCCCCCAAGCTTGGGACAAACCAAGGGGATGCCAAACCTGATGACGAATTACTCCTTTGGTGGTGGTATCCTCTTGATAAGCTCCTTGATTAGTTTCCCAAAGTCCTCAATCTCGAAGGTGAGATTATGAATCAACTGTGAATTTTGCTCAATGCGGCTCATGATCATGTCGTGTTGAGAATTCCAACTCTTGCTATTCTTTCCCCACTCTTCCTCCTTGAAGTCTCCTTTTCCTGCATGGCTAGAACGACGCAAATCCCAATTGGAGGGTAATTTCTCCTTGGGCATATTCTGGTATTGATGCTCATGGATAAGAGTGTGGAATGGATTCTTGGTGCATGGAGGAAGTGACCAGGGATCTGAACGGTGATGAGGAGGCTTCCCTCCAATGGCTGGATTTGCCACCACTCCGATGCTTGCAACGGTAGTTCCGGTGTGTTTTGCCTCCTCTTCACCTTCACTCTTGATCTCCTTCTCCTTCCCGGGGTCTTGGAGGTCTTCCTCCATGGGCTCCTTCCCTTTATCCTTGGCGGACACCATTGTGCTTCTAAGCTTTCAAAGAGTATGTCCTGGCAGAAACAGACCAAAACAAAAACACGGCGAAAACACGATATACGAACCTCGGAAGATCCGAGGGGTTATATATTATGAAGTTTCACATCAAAAGGAAGGTACTGGGAGAAAACGGGTCGGAGACGGAGTCCGAGGTGGCCACACCACCTGGTGGCGCGGCCAGGGGTGGGCCCGCGCCATGGGGTGGTGTGGGCCACCCTGGCTCCGGTTCCGTCCCTTTTTCGCTTCGTAGCTTTCCTTATTGACTGAAAACTGCAAAAATATAGTTGGATTGTATTTTCGCGGAACTTTTCTTACCAGAACTGTTACCTAGTTGGAAACGGACTCTGCAGGTCTCTGAATTTGGTATTGAGTGGATCCTTCCGGAGTCATCACTTGAATATCATCGATATCTTCATCTTCATACACTTATTACTTGAGTCATAAAACCCTTCTCTTCCTTATTACACCATTGTCTCCACTTCCTGGAACTTTCTTTCACACAAAACTTCACACAGTTCTCATTAACAGCATTAGTATACGTGAAGTGATAAAACCTTTTTAGTCTAACTTCAACTGAAAATCATCAAAAAAAAGCTACTGTAGCAACTTCTTCCGAAAACCAAAAAGAATTCAAAAAGGAAATCGAATAAAGAAGCAAATGCAAGATTGGCAAAATCTGTCAAAACAGACCAGCAGGTAAAGATCAATTTTTTCGAAAATCTTATGTTGCTCAAATCAAAAAGTGCAAATCTAACGAACGTTAAATAACAACCTGGGACAGAAGCACAAAAAATTACAGCTCAATCTGATATACAGAGATCTCTCACGAATTTTTACGGTGAAGCACAAAAATCTCTTTCGGGACAGCAACTTCCCCAAATATTACTTCTCTCTCATTATAGGTTGATCTTGACACAAAAACCAAACAAAACGGATAAGAAGCGGTTATTACCGAAGTAATAACTTCCAAGACTCAAAGAAACAAAAAAAACTGAAAGCAAAAACAAATTGGGTTGTCTCCCATAAAGCTCTTTCTTTGTAGCCATTAAGATGAGCATGATAATTTTGAAGACGCTCTCATAGGGATATGATTTGAAGTGAAAGAGAGCATTAAGAAGCAAAAACACACACACATTTAAGTCTAACCCACTTCCTATGCAAGGGGATTTTGTAAACAAACAAGTTATTGAAACCAAAGGCAACTTTCATAAGAAGGCAAAATAAGTGCAACATAAAAACTTTCAGCATAAAATAGGGAAACTTGATATTATTACATAAGAACACTTTTCCCTCTTTCATAGTAACTTTCAGTATCATGCATAAACTTAACAATATAGCTATCACAAGGACTATCATAGCAATGATCACTTATTCTAACAGAAAACACAGGAATACTAGCTCTCATAACACTACTATGTGAAACAATATTAGAGGTATCCTTACAAAGGATAGGGTGTCCCTCTTCCTCACACTTGGTGACAAAGTCTTTCACACTTGCTATTATAGGTTCATCAACCATTTGTTTATCAGGTGCAACAACCTTATTCATACTTTCATTAACCATACTAGCTATCATAGAATGTTCCTTTACCCTAACTGGAAAAGGCATTTTCTCAATATAAGGTTCAGGTAAAACATGATTAGCAGTATAAACTTCAGTATTTCTTGCAGGAGCACTCCTAGCAATATCTTTATAAGGTTCATGATACCTATTCCACTTCTTTTTAGGCACTTCAATATAGGAAGCAAAAGCCTTAAAATAAGAAGCAATAGCTTGAGAGTTTAGACCATAAGCATTTTTAATATTTTGAAAGTCATCAGTTCCCATAAAAGATTCAATGCATTCATAATCATAATTTATACCTGACTTTCTACCTTTGTCATTCTACCAAGCTTCAGTATTGTCTTGAATACGATCCAGAAGGTCCCATTTAGCTTCTTCTTCCATACGAGTGAATGATCCAGCACAAGAGGCATCCAATAAATCTTTGTCATGTAGAGGGAGCCTTGCATAAAATTTGTTGATAATAATATTGTTGGGGAGCTCATGAATGGGACATTTGAGCATTAGTAACTTCAATCTCCCCCAAGATTGAGCTGTACTCTCTCCATCAAGAGGCCAAAAGTTGTATATTTGATTCCGATCTTTTTGAATCTCACTAGGAGGATAAAACTTTGAATAAAAGAGAGGCACTATTTCCTCCCATTCCAGAGCTTGACCATTCTTCAGCAGCTTATACCATTCCTCAGCTCTTCCTTTTAGTGATAATGAGAATAACTTATTCTTAACTTGATCTGTAGTAATACCTGCACACTTGAAAAACCCGCATAATTTGTGTATAAAGAGTAAATGATCACCGGGATGGACGGTTCCATCCCCAACATAGTAGTTATCCATAACACAATCAATGATTCTTGTAGGTATTTTGAAAACATCTTTCTCAGTAGGTGGTGGCTTATCTACTACCTTAGTAGTGGTAGTAGCATTACCAAATAAGAAACTCAGCGAATTATCCATAACGAAAATAAAGCAACTAGCAGAAGTAAACAATACTCACAGTAGAAGTTTCCTTTACCAGTTCCACTCTCCAATAGCGCTTCACTCCCCGGCAACGGCGCCAGAAATTAGTCTTGATGACCCACAAGTATAGGGGGTGTATCACAGTATTTTCGATAAGTAAGTGTGTCGAACCCAACGAGGAGCAGAAGGTGCTGGCTAGTGGTATGGATCAGGAATTCTCTGCAAATACTTAGCAAACGGATTTTTAGGGGTTTTCGATAAAGCAAGTAAACAAAGTACGAGTAAATAAAAGACAGTAAGAATGAATGCAGCAAGTGGCCCAATCCTTTATGCAGCAAAGGACAAGCTGGTTGTATTTCTATGGATGACCAAATGTTCTCGAGGACACATGGGAAGACTATCAAGTGCTTTCGCTTCATATAGTCGATTAATCTTCTTTAGCTTGCTAAGTGTTGTGTGGGTGAACCTGTGCTAATGTACTGCCCCATCCAAGACTAAATACATACTTGTGATTAAACCCCCTTGCAAACATCCGTAAGTACAAGAAAGTAATTAAGGTAGAAACCTAACCACAACTTTAGACTCTAAGACCCTTACGTCCCTTGTGCAATGGTTTCCTAACGGGGGTTCAGGTTTCTATCACTCCAGCAACCCCTACGATTAGTAGCCAAATACACAATGCATTCCCCTAGGCCCATATAGGTGAAGTGTTATGTAGTCGACGTTCACATGACACCACTAGAAGAAGTACACCACAACTTAAATAACAATCTATTGAATCTTTGTCAACATAACTCCACTACTAACAACAAGACTTCTCCCATGTCCTCAAGAACAAAACGAACTACTCACAAGAAATCATATGGATCATGATCAGAGATGGAATAATGATGTATAACAATCTGAACATAAACAATAATTCAACGGTTCACTCAATAGCATCAACTACAAAGAGTAATCAACACCGGGAAAGTTTCCCCTATGAACTATGTAAGATTCAACGCAATTGTTACATCAATATGGAGATGGTGATGAGGGTGCGGATGGTGATGATGGTGGTGGTGATGATGATGATGATCCCGATGAAGTCCAACTTGATGGTGGTGTTGATGGCGATGATCTCCCCTCTCCGGGAAGGAATTCCCCCGGCAGAAATCTGTCTACCGGAGAGATCTTTCTCTCTCGGTGTTTTCCGCCCCGCAGAGGCGCCAGAATCTTTTCTGTGGTCGTTCCTCGAGTCTTAGGGTTTCGGGAGGTTGATATACGCTAGAGGGGAGAGGCTGGAGTGGGCCAGGGCGGCCACACCACTCCCTGGCGCGGCCTAGGCCTGCCCGCGCCATGGGGTGGTGTGGGCCCCCTGTGGCCCACCTCCACCTCATCTTCTGGCATCCTGAGTCTTCTGGGAAAATAGAAATTTCCGTATATTTTCCCGGATTTTCTGATCTTCGCGAATTTTGCCTCCAAACAACACCTTTTCCATCAGAATCCTGACTGCAGCGGTCCATGCTCTAAAAGTCATCAACCATGCAAAAATAGATGAAATAACATAAGTATCACCTCTCAATACGAAATATATCAATGAATAATAGTGAATTAAGACATAGAATAGTGATGCAAAATGGACGTATCAACGATCAAGCTCATATATCTATGGTGGAACCTAAAAAGGTCTTTGAAGCCCTTGAAGATCCAGATTGGGTTGTTGCTATGCATGAAGAACTAAATAATTTCGAGCGCAACAAAGTCTGGAAATTAGTTGAGAAGCCCAAAGATTGTCGCAACATTATCGGCACCAAGTGGATTTTCAAGAACAAGCAAGATGAGAATGGAATTTTCGTAAGAAACAAGGCAAGATTGGTAGCACAAGGTTTCTCTCAAGTGGAAGGCGTCGACTTTGGTGAAACTTATGCTCCCGTGACTCGCCTTGAGTCGATCCGTATCCTTCTTGCTTATGCAACTCATCATAAATTTAAATTACAGCAAATGGACATTAAGAGTGCTTTTCTTAATGGTCCTCTACATGAGTTGGTATATGTAAAGCAACCTCCGGGTTTCGAGGATCCCAACTTCCCAAACCATGTCTTCAAACTCGATAAGGCGCTCTATGGCCTTAAACAAGCCCCACATGCGTGGTATGAGAATCTTAAAGAGCTTTTGTTAGACCATGGCTTCGAGGTTCGGTAGATCCATCCCACTCTTCTAACTAAGGAGGTTAAGGGAGAGCTCTTCGTATGCCAACTATATGTAGATGACATTATCTTTGGCTCTACTAATAAAGCTTTTAATGATGAATTTTCAAAGCTTATGACCGATAGGTTTGAGATGTCTATGATGGGGGAATTACGGTTCTTTCTTGGTTTTGAGATCAAACCACTTAGAGAAGGAACCTTCATCAATCAAGAAAAATACATCCAAGACATGCTCAAGAGGTTCAAGATGACGTATCTTAATGGCATCGCTACACCGATGCAAACTAAATGCTATCTTGAACTCAGTCCCAATGGTAAAGATGTGGATCAAAAGGTATACCGGTCCATGGTCGGCTCTCTCCTTTACCTCTGCTCATCTAGACCCGATATTGTGTTGAGTGTAGGTGTGTGTGCAAGTTATCAAGCGGCTCCTAAAGAAAGCCACTTGGTGGCGGTCAAGAGAATCTTCCGATATTTGGTTCATTCCCCTAATTTTGGTTTATGGTATCCCAAGGGATCTAATTTCTCTCTATGTGGTTATACGGATTCTTATTGGGCTGGTAACAAGGATGATAGGAAGTCCACTTCTAGAGCTTGTCAATTCTTGGGAAGATCTTTGGTATGTTGGTCTTTGAAGAAATAAAATTGTATATCTCTATCCACCGCCGAAGCTAAATATGTGGTTGCTGCTAGTGCATGCACTCAACTCCTATGGATAAGGCAAACTTTAAAGGAATACGGTGTCAATTGTGATAAAGTGCCTCTTTTGTGTGATAATGAGAGTGCTATTAAGATTGCTTATAATCCGGTGCAGCATACAAGGACAAAGCATATTGAGATTCACAATCACTTCATTCGGGATCATGTTGCTTGTGGTGATATTGATCTATCCTTTGTGAGCACGAAGAACCAACTTGCTAATATTTTCACGAAACCACTTGATGAAGCAATGTTTTGTTATTTGAGGAATGAGCTAAATATCGTGGATTCAAGGAGCTTGTCTTGATTACTCATGAGTACTCAATTACATCTCTTCCTGTATTTGGTTTAGGTGTGGGCATAGATATAGGGGGAGTGTGGTCCTAATTTATTAGGCTAACCCTCCCCCCATAATGCCAAAAGCAAGAAAAAATCATTCATCTTAATATCATTATGTGACATGTGAGCTTATTGATGAGTATTGGTCATGAACCCAAGATATATCTTCGTGGTGTCATACCATCCACTCCAACATGGTGGCTTCGGCCACCGCCCTCTTCTTTGAGAAGAGTTGGTTCCTTGTGAATCTTTTTGGTTTTTCTTGCCTATCTTGTGTTCTTATGGAAAATACACTCAATTTTGGCTTTTATTTGATTGGCTCTTGCAATCTTGGGTGTGTAGTACCATATCAGTTTGGTTGTCTAAACCCAAGCCTTTCTTCATCCCGGAGCCATCCATCTGTTGCACACAAGTCTTTTGTTTCACTTGCGGGGGTTTTGTTTGGGATGAGCTGGCCTAAATTTGTGTATAATAGAAATTTTGGAGAAGGGACGGATTATCCGCCCCTAGTGGGGCCCGGATAATCCTATCCCTGGCAGTTTTTTCTACTAAGGGCAGGTCGACGGGGGGAAGGGCTCAAACAGAGCAGCACTTCCACCCCGACCCCCTGCCTCTCTCCCAGCCACCGCCTGCCATCCTGGCCCTCCCCGGTGCCGTTCTGGCCACCGGATTCTCTGGCCCTCCCCCGGATCTTCTTCCCCAATCATTCGGGTACCTTCTCCTCCACGTTCTTCCTCCAATGAGTGAGGGCAACTCCCCCACTATCATCTTTTGTATAGATGTTGTTGGTTGTTGGTGGAACTTGGTCTAGAAGTTACCTTTTGCTTCATAACAATACCTGTGCCCGATCTACTTTTATGTTTCTGATCTAGGGCAGTTCTGAATTTTTTTGCCAGAGCCGGATTATCCGCCCAGGGAGGTTTTCACCTGGTTCAGGATTTCCAAGATTCTCGCATCATGTAGTTTTGGGTTGTGGATTGTTTTTCTACTATTTCTGAATTCCTCCTGGACTTGTGTGTGTGCTTATCTACTTGCTACACATCTTATTCACTTCACAAGTGGCTCTCGTGCTACTCAAACATACAAGCGCCGTCCTTGTGCTCATTATTTCAGACCTGACGGTGAAGGAGGTCTTGTTGACGAGGTTAAGTTACAGAGGCACCAGAGAGAGGCTGACAGGATGGCTAAACGTGCAAGGAAAGAAAAGGCCACTCGGGCAAGTTCCAAGAGGAAGGGTAAGCAAAGCAGGCTCAACTATAAGCAAATGGATAGTATTACTTACTCTTCTATTCACCACCGTGATCTATATGATGAGGCTGAGCATGATAAAGACCTTGGGGATTCCTGCTTTTGGTGCGCTGATCGCAAGTTCATTTTTGAGGATGTCTATTCTACTCTGAAGATCTGACCTGTGCGTTCCATGGTTATGTATGAGGCTAAGGAGAAGCCACAACTTGTTGATGCTCTGGTTGTGACTGAACAGATGGGGCTGCACCATCTTTTGACCCTTCAGTGCTCCTATGACTCCGCTGTGGTGAAGCAATTCTTCTCCACTCTTGTGATTTGTGGCGATGAACACTGCACCATGAAGTGGATGACTGGTGACACACTTATTCAGGCTGATTTAAGGGTATTATCTCAGGTTCTTGTCTATCCCTTCAATGGCCATGATCATGCTTGCGGACATCGCATCATTACTCCCATCAAGCCAAACAAGGACACGTTGCTCTCTCCCTGCTATGGTCCTAATGATGTTGTGGGAAAGTTGCAAGTCTTCTACCCCTCTATGATCAACTGGTCAATGTATTTCGTGATTCCATCATGCCTAATGGGGGCAACAATGACAACATCCGTAGTCACCTTGTTAATATGCTTGCTTTTTCTCATGAATGCGCCAATGCTGGAGATCCTCATGTGAATTACTGGCTGGATCTGATGGATTTTATTTACCATGAGATGATTGATGCCATGTTTAACATGCTCTCCATTCCCTATGCTCCGTACATCATAATGATAATCAAGCATATGCTTCCTCTTGAGAACTACAACTATGATGGTGAGCATAAATTGAAGAAGATTTACAACAACTCAAGGAAGACCTCCCATCCCTCTTCATCTCCAGAGGGTTTCATGGGAGATGCTCATTCCAGTGGGCGTAGGACCCTAGTGCCCTCTATTACCCGTGAGGTGAAGCAGCTCAATTGGTTCTAGCAGAACATTCTGTGCATGGGTATAGCCACTCACAAGGGGCAGTATGAGGCCTACAGGCATCATCATGATATAGCTCACACCCAGCAGGTCATTCTTCACCATGTCTCAGGGGCATCAGTCCCTCCTCCTACTCCTTCAGCTCCCACACCGTATGCTCAGTGGAAGACCTCCGGCACCAACTATGCAGAGCTTAAGCGTCACTTGTTCCCCACTCCTTCGGCTGCTGATTACGAGGAAGATGAAGAGGAGTATGATGACTGCAAGAGAACAGATCGTTTGCAGCTAGTTTTGAAATAAATATATTGATCCCATAGGGAGCAGGAGTCTGAAGTCTAATAACTCTTGAAATTAATATTACGATAGAAATGCTAGATAAAGTTCTAAGTGACAAGATAAAATGCGAGTATTGTGTAAAAAGGTGTTTTTGGGTTTTGGGTATAAGAGCAATAAAGTAAAGTAAAATAACTAAGTACATAAAGTAAGTATCGTCTATGTAAAAGAGATTGGAACTGCAGTATGGAAAAAGGCATTCTCAGGGAGTAGCAGATACACCACTAGTATTGTAAAGATCTAAGATAAAGATTATCACCATGAACATTCTTAACTATGTATGTGTGGGAGGAAATCTGTATATGGATGATTAGCCAGCAACCGCTACGCACATCATCCTCATAACCACAGCAGTTAGCAATCGACATCAATCGAATTACTGCGCTATTAAGGGACGTAATCCCGTAGGACGTATCCCATGGCATGGATAGTGTTCCGTGAGTTTCCTCGGTTTCCCAAGTTGATATGTAAGGGGTGCCAACAGCTTTATAGTGACTATAAGTGCTAGCACGCCTCCATCTACCAACAAGTAGTTTCCACCATCAAGTCCCCACAAGAGGCAAATATTGAGAGGCCGACTTCTCTCAACATCAAGATGTAGAAAATCTAACACATGGTCACAACAATGAATATCATAATAGAATTTATCTTATTTCAATCTCATACTAGGGTTTGTCCATCTCCCCAAGAACTAAAGATCTAATCATACATGGAGGCAATCAACATCATGGGAATGGTAATGGAAACAATCATAGATGAATAGTACTTATATAAATCCACAACGAGTATGGGAATTACAACAAGATCTAGACAAGATGTAGATGGGATGGATGGAGATGGTGGTGATGCAGCGGTGGATGATGAAGATCGATGCCTTAGCCTCCTGGATCTGCACAGGGCGAAGATGGATCCCCGGTGGATGAGTTCCCCCTCCAGATGCCTTCCGGAGGTGAGGTTTCTGTGATTTCTGGTGTTCTGTATGTCGTCTCTTCGAACCAATTGCACAGGGTGAAACTATTTGACGAGGCGGAGGCGGCGCCAGCTATATGGCCGGAGCTATACGGCGGGAAAATTTCTCTGCCCGTATAGTTGGTCGTTGCACCCTCTGTCTCCCTTGTTCGCTTCTGGTTTTCTTCTGGTATTATTAATATTTCCCAAATAAGCGATTTATGTTGTTTTTTACTCCTTTTCTCCATAGTACAACTGCCTCAAGAATTGTATCCATTGGATCCATCATCTGTCCTGATCCTGGTGAAAAATAGACATAAAATGTGTGCACGAGCGCCGTAAAATACCAAGATCCTACATCTACAATGCAAAATAATAATATAAAACATGATGCAAATATGCACTCATCAACTTCCCCAATCTTAGACTCTTGCTCGTCCCGAGAAAGCTCTAGCTTAATGGATGTGATCCTCATATTCATGAAGCTGAGTCGATAAAATAAATGAGACAATTGCAGCATGTGTTTACCATATACGATACATATGAATAAGTTCATGAACAGTACCTTACTCGAACCATCGGAATAGTATTAGAAGGCTTCCACACCTTAGTGATCAATAATTCATAAAAGATGAATCTCAACATAACGTAAAAGAATCCAGTTCAATCGAATGAGTTAACGAGATAGTCCCAAGTGTTTTAGGATCAGCATATTCACTTGGGATTTAGAATCTCAATAGTATTTCTTTGTCATACTACAACTCAGTGGTATATGCCTACTTGATCTTTGCACATTCGCTCTTTTATTCTTCCTTTTCTTTTCTTTTGTATATATATGCTCACACTTTTGTTTAAGTGCTATGCAAAGGAGCTAGCCATATATTCCACTTCATGTAGGAATTCAAAGTTTAACGATCTCAATTACCAAATTGCAACTGTATATGAAGCATTCTTATGATTTGAAGATTCTACCTCGACTTGTTCCCACTCTATTTTGATATCACTTTATTTTTCTTTGTTCAAGGCTTCTTCTACCTTAACTATGTAAATAATTTTTCTTTTGTAAATCAAACCGTAGACTTACAACATATTGACTAAATTATCTTTAGGTTTTCTATTAATACCAATGGTGTGGAAGACTCCTATTGCTATCATCAAGTGCAAGGAAAATTATACTCAAGCCATTCATATATCAATAAAGCAAAGGCAAACTCAATATTGCTCCATATATAATAATAAACTCGGAATTTCATAAAAGGGATAGACTATTCCTAAAGGGAATTCTAATGATGCAAGCTTTATTTATAGTTTGAACTAATGCGGAAAATAGTAATAAAACTTATAAGATAGATTACAAGGTCTTAAAGATCTCCCCAAGCTTGGAATCAAGCCAGGCGGGATCAAATAATCCCTTGCGATTATTTGATACCGTGATTGTTGTAGATCAACGGGGCGCCATGGCATGTAACACCGCATTGCGTAGCTTCTTGTTAGTCTCCTCCAAAGTGGTTATTCGGCTGTAGCACCTTCACAAATCAGACTGCAGAGTGTCCATCCTATCAATGAGCTTAGTCACCAATGGAAAGAGATCTTCCTTCTTTTCCATCTCATCGAGACGGTGGCAGACTTCAACACGATGGAGTAGCTCATGCTTCTGATATATCTCCAATGCCCATATGCGATCCTTGGTCCTGGGTACAGCTTCTTCTTCCTCATCCATGATTGATGGATCGGGGAAGTGGAAACCGTACCTCCACTCTTCTTGAGGCTTGACCTTAATGCGAACACCAATGGTTGGCTTTGCGAGTGGTACCTCGTCTCGCTTTCTAGCACCTACACCAATATTAGATAATTCCTTACACTTGTGTGGCCTTTAATCTATAGTGATGAACTTGACCATCTCCACGTGCCCTTTCCATGCAGTTTGCGATCTTCTCTCTCTTGTTGAGCTTTATTCATTGCTGCCCAATTGATCCCCTGTGGATCATAGACGTCACGATGGATGTAGATGTCAACTCCATCATCGTCGGGATCGCTGTTGAAGTGGCTTGGATCAATGTACTCCTTGTACCTTGGGCTAAACCTCTCCACCTCCTCATCATCGTCCTCCATGGACGGGCTACTTGAGCGGTCTCTGGACGGAGCAATGAGCCCCATGCGGTTTCCATGGCCTGGGACGGGGTAGCGCATTGCTAGATTTGTTCCTGGAGATTATGATTATAGAGAGAGACAATGACAATATATAAGGGGGTCAGAGGTCGGTAAAAACTCGCGAGAAACACCAAATTGTTGCCCGAGAAAAGAATCCGAACGAAATAGGAAAATAAATCACGGATTTGGAAGTTCCCTGCCATGTAACAACCAACTATATGGGCGCGGCTTGTATAGCTTCGGCCGTATAATTGGTTCCGGGCAGATATTTCCAAATATCTCGAGTCCAGGTCGATTAAATCATGACTCGGAACCGAGAATAATATTTTTTTGGTAGATAAATAGTAAACAAAATATCGAACGAAAATTATCTAAGAGTTTAACGACCAACTATATGGTCGGAATTTTTGCTCCGGTCATATAGTTGCGACCGTATAGATATAGACATCAAAACCAAAACGTGTCTGAGAATTTAACGACCAACTATACGGCCGGAATTTTTGCTCCGGTTGTATAGTTGCGACTGTATAGATACAAACATAAAAAGCAAAACCATCTAAGAGTTTAACGACCAACTATACGGCCGGAATTTTTGGTTCCGGTCGTATAGTTGCGACCGTATAGGCTCAGATAGCGAACATAATTTCACGAAAATGATACAGAGAGTTTAACGACCAACTATATTGTGGGAGCTTCCTCTCCGGTCATATATCTCCACCCGTATAGTTGGGAAAACCCCTCTAAAACTTCAGAAAAATACAAGGAATTCAAAGGAAGAATTTTTAAGAGTAAGAATTGTGAAAATAAATCACTTATTTGGGTAAGAACACTTACCTTGAACTTACCATTGTTTATTCGGGGATGGAAAATTCCTCCCATAGCAAAGACTTCTTCTCTCTTGGAGGATTTTACTTTAGTTCGTTGAATAATTTCCGTAAAGAAAAATCACCAGGACTGAAGTTCCTCTTAATAAGATTGGTGTCTTGCAGGGCAATCATGGACACTGCATCTAGAGTCTTTATTTCTTGCCTCTGCATAATCTGCAGCTCAAATTCTTGAAGTGAAAGAATCCAATGGATTAGCCTTGGCTTATGGTCTTTCCTTTCAAGGAGTTCTTTTAAGCCATCACGATCCGTGTGAACTCTTACCTTTGCATCAACTATATAGGAACAAAATTTACCACAAGAGAAAAAATACAGCAAATAGTTCGTTTTCTTCCTTAGGGTAGTTCTTTTGAGCACCATTGAGAGTTCTACTAGCATGATGTAAAATATTAAATCTACGACCAATATGTTGTCCTAGAGTTACTCCTACAACATCATCACTAGGTTCGCATATTAAATCAAAGGTTGTATCCCACATAGGTGGTTTAATAATAGGAGCACGAGATTAGGTATTTTTGAGTTTATCAAAAGCTTCAAGACACTTAACATCAAAATTAAATCTAATTCCCTTTTGCAAGAGGTTTGTCATAGGTTTAGATATTCTAGACTTCTATAAAAACCCACATGACCAAGAAAAGTTCTTATACCTTTAATATCCCTAGGTGGTGGCACTCTCTCTATTGCTTCAACCTTAGCTCTATCTACTTCAATTCCCCTACCTGATACCTGGTGTCCAAGGACTATACCTTCTTTGACCATAAAATGGCACTTCTCCTAGTTTAGGACGAGATTAGTTTCTTCACAACACTACAAAACTCTCTTGAGATTATCTAAACAACTAGTAAATGAAGTTCCATAGACAGAAAAGTCATCCATAAATACTTCCATTATAAGTTCTATAAAATCAGCAAAAATAGCAGTCATGCATCTTTGAAAAGTAGTTGGAGCATTACATAAGCCAAAGGGCATACGTTGGTAAGAATGTAAACCGTAAGGACTTACGAAAGTTGTTTTAAGTTGGTCATCCGGATGAATAGCTATTTGAGAGAAACCAGAGTATCCGTCAAAGTAACAAAAATGAGTATGGTTTGCTAACCTTTCTAAAGTTTGATCTATGAACGGTAACGGATAGTGATCTTTCCTAGTTTCTTTGTTTAATTTCCTGAAGTCTATGCACATCCTATACCCAACAACAGTTCTAATAGGTATCAATTCATTGTTTTCATTAGGGACAATAGTAAAACCGCCCTTCTTAGGAACACAGTGAACAATACTTACCCATTCACTTTCTTTAACATGATAGATTATACATGCGTCCAATAGGTGTACAATTTCTTTGCTTACCACTTCTTTCATTTCAGGCTTCAGTCTTCTATTGAATTCTGCAACTAGTGTATCACCTTTTACCATGAATATTCGATGGACGGCTATCATGGGACTAATGCCCTTCAAGTCATCCACTGAGTACCCAAAGGCATGGCGATGCTCCTTAAGTATCTTCATGAGTTCTTATTCTTCTTCTCCTAAAAGTTTAGCACTAATAATAACAGGGAATTTATTAGTATCATCTAAAAACCTATATTTAAGATTTTCTGGTAGAGTCTTCAACTCTGGGGGTGGTAATTCCTCATCCCCTCTTTTCTCTGGCTCTTCAAAAGCCTCGTTAGTTGGAGGTCCCAAAATGGGTAGTGAGTCGAATTCATTTTCTAGTTCTCCCAGGGACTTGTCCTCCATAATTATTTCTTCATAATTTGGATCTTCATATATTTCTTCTTCTTGATTACCTAAGAAAAGAGCCACCATTTCCTCAATAGTTCTCTCTTCCTCTTGTATTGGTGGAGGCCTGTCTTTAAATTTGGAGAAATGGAATTTGTTTTCCGTTCCCCCAAGCTGAAGAGACACAATCTCCTTATTGAAGTTAACATAGGCACCTATATCACCCAAAAAGTTCCTTCCAAATATAATTGGGCAAAGAGTGTCAGCTGGCATATCAACAACTACAAAATCAATAGGAAAATCTTTGTTGCCAATTGTGATAGTTGCAATATCAACTACTCCCATTGGAATTCTTAGGTTTTTATTGGCTAACATAATTGTTATATCAGTATTTTCAATTGTAGCCGGTTCTATTTCTTCTTTTATTTCTAAGTAAAAATCATAAGATATAACATTAACTTAGGTGCCAAGATCACATAAACCGTAATGAGAGGTTTCTTTAAATATGCAGGGAAGAATATACTTACCCACATTGTTTACTTTTGTTTTACCTTCAACTAATACAGAAGTATCTTCATCAAGTTCAACTATGTTACAGTGTGAGTACATAGCCATAATTGCTTCCTTGGTTACCTTTTCATCTTTGGCTTCTTCCATATGTTCCTCGACTTCTGGTATGCTTTCCTCTTCCCTCTTTTCCTGTACTGCTTTGACCTGCTCATATTCAAGAATATACTTTTGTGCAGTGTTAGGGAAAGGCACTTCATAGATTGGTTCTACGGAGGCCAGTGCTGCTTCATCTTCTCTTCTCTTTTTTGGTTCGGGTGGTGGATCATACTTGACTAGACCCTCCTTTGGAGCTTTAATATGTTCTGTAAAAGCTTTAAGAACTTGCAACACACGATCTGAATCAAAATAAAGTTCTTTAGATAGTTCTTTAACGTGGCCTTTTTTATTATAGTCATGAATACAATCATGCTCTATTTCTATGCCTCCTTCACTTCCTAGACCAAAATTCCATGAAACTCTATGATCACGAATTCTATTAAGTAAAGCCCAAGCTTTATGTATAGGAAGATTCATAAAGGCTCTTTTAGTGAAAGAGTCTAGTTCAATTTTATTAGGTTCAATTAAACCGCCATAAAAGATATGTAGTAAATACCATTCAGGAAAATCATGATGAGGACATAGTCATAGTAAATCCTTAAATCTAATATAGGCTCTTACTAGTCCTTCATTAGCACGATTCTTCCAAGTCATTATAAGACGCCTAATTCCAAAAGATTTTGACAATGGATAATATTTTGATAGAAATTCACAAGCTAGATTATCCCAAGTAGTAGTGGCTTCAGGGGGTAGAGATCTATACCATGAGAGAGCCGTACTTGTCTAAGTTTCACTAAAAAGTTTAACCCTTACCTCATCAGCGGTATATCCCGTAAATAGAAAAGTGCCACATATATCTTTAAAACATGCAATATGCTCATATGGATCAGGATCTTCTTCATATCCAGTAAATTGCTTCTTATGTAGAATACTAAGTAGTAGAGGATTTATTTCAAACCCCCTTGTCTTCTCAGTGTAGTTGTCTCTTTTACAAATATCATAGGGCTTCCCAAAGTGGTTGAGTGGGTGATGTCTACGCACTTCTATTCTTGTAGACAGTTGTTGGGCCTCCAAGTGCAGACATTTGTAGAACAGTAGCAAGTTTTCCCTTAAGTGGATCACCCAAGGTTTATCGAACTCAGGGAGGAAGTGGTCAAAGGTATCCCCTCTCAAGCAACCCTGCGATCAAGATACAAGAAGTCTCTTGTGTCCCCAACACACCCAATACACTTGTCAGGTGTATAGGTGCACTAGTTCGGCGAAGATATAGTGAAATACAAGTGGTATAGATAATTATAAGTGGTAACAGTGATAGAAAATAGCTTGATGGCGTGAAAAATACTAAAGTAAAACTGAAATAAAGATAGAAGCAAGCAAACATGTAATAGATCTAATAACAAATGATATTTCAGTGCTTAGAAACAAGGCCTAGGGATCATACTTTCACTAGTGCACACTCTCATATAAATATATTCTTCTTCATGATACTACGCTGAACTACTCTCCGGTTGGACACTCTAATCCATGGTAAGGCTATAACAACACTCCTCAAAGTAAGCCTTTCCCATCTAGATAACCCCACACTGTCACCTTGAGCACTAGATGGTTCAAACAAACACCACAATTTCATAAAGACATCCAACTCCAAATATAACTCATAACAAGTATTTGTAATCTCTAGCCTAAGTGCCACCATGGTGTGCACACTGTCAACTTCACACACATGGGGAGAGCAGAGATCTATTAAAGCACTTGAGTAGCAAGGTAGATCTATAGATTACAAGCTCATGATCTCAATAAGATCATGCATAGAGAGAGATGAACACATAGCTATCGGTAGAACCCTTAGACTTGAGAGAGAACTACTCCCTCCTCATCATGGGAATCAGCAATGGTGATGGAGATGGTGGTGGTGATCGACGGAGATGGCTCCGTGGGCACTTCCCCGTCCCGACAGGGTGGCAGAACAGAGACTTCCTGTCCTCCGAATCTCCCCTTCGGTGGTGGCGGCGCTGCGGAACTTTTTGTGGCTGGAGGCTTGACGATGTAGGATTTTTGCATCAGGAGGCATCTTATAGGCGAAGAGGCAAGGTCGATGGGCAGCCCGGGGGCCCACACCATGCCCTGGCACGGCCTGGGGGGACCCACGCCTAGGGGTGGTTTGGCCACCCTGTGGCCCCCTTCGTCTCTCCTTCTGGCTCCGTGAATCTTCCGGGAAAATAACGACTTTGGCTTTTGTATGGTCCAATTCCTTGAATATTCATTTTCTGACTTTCTGGAACCAAAAACAGCAGAAAACAGGCAACTGAAACTGTGGCTCTTGTTAATAGGTTAGTCCAAGAAATCATATGAAAAGTACTCCAAAGGGTGGACAAAACATAAGAAAGTAGATATAAAACAAGCATGGAACATCAAAAATTATGGATACGTTAGCAACGTATCAGTGGGTTAGCACTAGTCATATGCTCATACTCCATCATCTTGGTGGATACCTGTAACTCAAAACAAAATTTAGCAAGACAAAAATAAATAAGCAAAAACTAAAAGACCTACATCGCTTAGCTCCCCAGCAACGGCACCAGAAAATAGCTTGATGACTGCAAGAGCACAGACCGTCTGTAGCTAGTTTCGAAATAAAGATATTGATCCCACAGGGAGCTGGAGTCTGAAGTCTAATAACTCATGAAATAAATATTACGATAGAAATGCTAGATAAAGTTCTAAGTGACAAGATAAAATGCGAGTATTGTGTAAAAAGGTGTTTTTGGGTTTTGGGTATAAGAGCAATAAAGTAAAGTAAAATAACTAAGTACAGAAAGTAAGTATCGCGTATGTAAAAGAGATTGGAACTGCAGTAGGGAAAAAGGCGTTCTCAGGGAGTAGCGGATACACCACTAGTATTGTAAAGATCTAAGGTAAAGATTATCATCATGAACATTCTTAACTATGTATGTGTGGGAGGAACTCCGTATATGGACGATTAGCTAGCAACCGCTATGCACATCATCCTCATAACCACAGCAGTCAGCAATCGACATCAATCGAATTACTGTGCTATTAAGGGACGTAATCCCTTCGGCCGTATCCCGTGGCATGGATAGTGTTCCGTGAGTTTCCTCAGTTTCCCAAGTTGATACGTAAGGTGTGCCAACAAATTTATAGTCACTATAAGTGCTAGCACGCCTCCGTCTACCAACAAGTAGTTTCCTCCATCAAGTCCCCACAAGAGGAAAATATTGACAGGTCGACTTCTCTCAACATCAAGATGTAGAAAATCTAACACATGGTCACATCGATGAATATCATAATAGACTTTATCTTATTTCAATCTCATACTAGGGTTTCTCCATCTCCCCAAGAACTAAAGATCTACTCAGACATGGAGGCAATCAACATCATGGAAATGGTAATGGAAACAATCATAGATGAATAGTACTTGTATAAATCCACAACGAGTATAGGAATTACAACAAGATCTAGACAAGATGTAGATGGGATGGATGTATATAGTGGTGATGCAGCGGTGGATGATGAAGATCGATGCCTTAGCCTCCTGGATCTGCGTAGGGCGAAGATGGATCCCCGGTGGATGAGTTCCCCCTCCAGATGCCTTCTAGAGGTGAGGTTTCTGCGACTTCTTGTGTTCTGTATGTCATCTCCTCGAACCAATTGCACGGGGTGAAACTATTTGATAAGGCGGAGGCGGCGCCAGCTATACGGCCGGAGCTATACATCAGGAAAATTGCTCTGAGGGTATAGTTGGTCGTTGTGCCCTCTGTCTCCCTTGTTCGCTTCTGGTTTTCTTCTAGTATTATTAATATTTCCTAAATAAGCAATTTACGTTGTTTTGACTCCTTTTCTCCATAGTATAACTGCTTCAAGAATTGTACCCATTGGATCCATCATCTGTCCTGATCCTGGTGAAAACAGACATAAAATGTGTGCGCGAGCACCGTAAAATACCAAGATCCTACATCTACAATGCAGAATAATAATATAAAACATGATGCAAGTTAATGAAAAGCCTTGTACCTTCATGTGTGTATTTGTATTCAAATACAAATCTCTTATATGCACACATTTAGGGGGTGTCTTTTTCATCCTTGAAATGATGATGTTAGTAGGACCTTTATGCAAATCCTAGTATTGTCATCTAACACCAAAAAGGAGGAGACTGAAAGAACATTTCTTAATCCCTAGAGTTTTGTGTGTTAGATAACAATACCAAGGAATATTTAATGTGTGATAAGTTCTGAAGATAATTGTTTATATAAAAAGCAGCCAAAATAGATTTTTTTTTTGGGGGGGGGGGCAGATTATCCGCCCATGTCAAGGGCCGGATTATCCACCCTAGCCATATCTCTAAAGGTGGACACAGCAAGTCGTGCGGTATGGGGGCGGATTTTCCCTCAGATTGTCTGGCCAACGCCGGAGTTTTATCCCGGGCTGGATAATCCACCCCCAAAGGAGCCCGGATAATCTACCCCCTGGGAGTTTTTTCAAAGGGAGCCAAGGCACGTCATGCTGTGAGGGGGCGTATATTCCCCAGAAAATCTGTTGTCGGGGCAGATTTTTTGCCTCGGCCAAATAATCTGGCCCCCACTTGGGCCGGATAATCCGAACCAAAAATCTCCAATGGCTGAGTTTTGATAGGGGGTATAAATACCCCAATTAATCCTTCTATCAGAGCACTTGATTCATTCAAAGAAGTGTTGTTCTGTTCTTCAAGCTCTCAACCGAGATCTCTCTCTTCAACCACCTGAAGCTTCGATCTTTGGGGAATCAAAGGTGGAGGATTTGATCTTCAACATCACCAATTAAGCACATCACTTCCCCTCCATTCACTTGGAGGATCATCGATTTAGTATTTCTTGCGAATATCTAGATCTTGTTTTTTGGTTATTGATATTACTTGTTCTTGTGGCAGCTTGTTTTCATCACAGGAGCCTCCAATTTAGTTGTGGATATGTGCCCCGTTAGTTGTGTAAAGGCACCGGTTCCTGCCTCAAAGGGTACCACTATTTAAAAGGTGGATCAGGCCTTTGGTGGTGAGATCCATCGGAGAACAGGGTGAGGCCTATTATGGCGTGGTGGTCTTAGTACCGCCCATCCCTCCAAAGCAGACGTACTTCCCTTAACAAGGAAGGAACTGCGGTAAACAAATCCTGTGTCTCCACGTGCTCCACTATGATTTCCTTGCTCCTCACTTTTACTCGCCTTAACTTGCTTAGTAGTTAGGTTTACATATAGGGAAATTCTCTGTAGTTGCATATCTAGAGAATTTACCTTTGTGTCAAGCCTAAAATTGAAAAAGAATTAAAATTTGGAGTAGCACCTATTTACCCCCTCTAGGTGCCCATACGATCCATTTCAGCTGCCCTCCTAGTGCTCGGGCTTGCACTTCGGTGGAGGCAGGGACAACTCCTCATCCTCTCTGTCTACATTGATGACATTGATGTCAAGCTTTCCGGTGTTTCCGGCTGGCTCATCTGGGTTGCCGTATTCAACCGGCTTACCGTGAGGATCCAGCCCCACGTCATCATCCCGGTTGGGAAACAACTCTGGCTCCACCACCCCGTCCGGCAGGCGCTCCTTCAGCAGCCTCCGGTCATCTTCGAACATCATTAGAGGCTCTAGGCCATCCTCCGCCTTCTTGGCAATGAAGAGCTGCATCAGCTAGACATGCACCGTCAGGCAGCATCCGGATGCAACAAATCATTCGAAAACAAGACAAAGACTTACCCGTGGGATGCGATTGTTCTGGTCGAAGGGAGTGAAGCCATAGTTACACCATTCCCCGACCTTGTCCTTCAAGATCATCCCGATCTAGTCCTGCATCCCGGCTAGCGTCGCCGGCAGCCTCGAGAGCCGGGTGGGATCTAGCGGGCTAGACAGGAAGCACATTTTGTGCACCCGGGCCTATAGAGGGAGCACCTAGAGATCCATCTAGCTCAAAGTGATGTCACAGGCCATCAGGCTACTTATCGCAAGCTCCTTCACCCGTTTCATCATCATGTCGATGTCCTACTCGGGGCCCCACTACTTTTGGTCCTAGCTCTGCTTCGACGAGCCCATGTTCTGGAAAGCCGGTAGTCATATTCGGTCATTGACAGTGCGGTTCTTGACGTAGAAGTACGTTCGATGTCACAACTTAACCGTTTCCGGCAGCCGGAGCTTCGGCAGCCCGGTCTCCACTAGCGGCCCAATGAAAGGGCATTTCCTTCCCTAAGTGGTTTTGATGTTTGATGATAACACACGTGTCGGACTAATCGTTTGCTAAGTGTGTTTTAGGACAACTTTGTTTGCAAGGCATTCCGTTTTCCTCAAACGGGCCAATAGCAATAATCCGTTTTTCCTAGTTCTATTAGTTTGAGTCGTAGGAAAAACCGTACTATCAAGAGTGGGTCCGCATCAGAAAGTTTGGGTGGAATCAACACAGTTTTTAAGCCCATCCAGCTTTCCCTCAATGGTTGAGACTGGAAGTGTTTTTCTCTTGTTGCTGCACCTACACTATCTGTGAGGCCAGGTAGTCCCGGACACGCTCATTACCGGTAGTACTGCATGGCGGTACCGGATAGGCATGAATGGTTTCGCAAGCTTATGATCCTCTTCTGCCTGGTCTGGTACCTCCATATGCCACTACCGCCTTGTTCGGTAGTACCGCTGCTACTTCCAGTACTACCGCTCAGTGGTACTACCGGTTGAGGCAGCCGCGTGATACCGTAGGAGACAGAGGCTTTGTCGCCTCCTCGTGGCCTCGTCTGGTACCTCATCCGATACCAGTCCGGTAGTACCGGTCATATCTGGCACTACCACTTCTAGTTCCGGTAGTACCGGTCAGGCCAGTCAGGAACAGGCAGATTCCCTTCTTGGGGTATAAAAGGGTCCTTCTTCTCCACACTAGTAGGAAAATGCCTACCAGTGGCGCGCCAAAAATGAAGTCCGTGGCGCATGCCCTGTGCGCCACTGATATGACGCCACTGGTAGCAGGTTAGTCAGTGGCGCACCGGGTCGTGCGCCACGTATAGTAGGCAAGTCCGTGGTGCACCACCTTTCCGTGCGCCACAGATATTACTAGCAGCACACGCATAGGCACGCCATGGTCAGTGGCGCACCACGAATCCGTGTGCCACGGATATTATCAGTAGCGCACGATCAAGTGGTGCGCCACAGACATGGTGTGCCACTGACTATTCGGGTGTATTTTTTTTATTTATACGACAGTTATATACATCGGTTATATACAATAGTTATATACAGCAATACACCAAATATGAATTTAATCTAAGATATGAATTCAAAGTGTGAAATACATCAAATATGAATTCAAGTGTTATTAGATTATTACACAAAGTGTGGTAGTGCAAATTCGGTCGATCACATTATAAATTCGGTCATCACACATTACACATGCATAGAGCTATCACTCTAGACTATGATCGAATAGAGCATAGCGGCAACGACGAGGAGCAACACCGAGACCATGATGATCTTCATCCTGTTCTTCTTCCACATGTATCTCCTCCACGAGGCTACCGCCAGCTCTCTTGTCTTGTAGCCTTTGTAGCTGTTGCCGCTGAAGTTGTTCACGTGTGCCTAGCAGTCCTCCCACTCTTCGTAGACCCCTAGAACCTGACCCCTGTATACCACGTACCACTTCACCATCTCTGTAGACATGCATGTAGTATATGTTATACAACGAAAAGAATGGAAAACTACAAACATGTTTGCATGACCAGAAAAATGAGCAAAGATTCTTAAACGATAGATACAATATAGCACAGATGACGATCATATCCGGTTTGTTGTGCATCATGAGCATCTTCGGTTGAACGATACTACCCTTTGGCTGGACAGGGAGTGCCTCTATGGCCAACTTAAGGGAGATGCCTAAGGACTGGATCCGTAGGCATCTCCCTAAAGTTGGCCATAGTGTTGTCCCTTCTCTCGCACACCATCTTGGAGTTTATAACTTGTCTAGTTAGATCGAAATATGCCGGGGAGCTAACTGATCTCACATATTAGGGAGTGCCTCTATGGCCAGCTTCAGAGAGATGCCTGAGGACTGGATCCTCTGGCATCTCGCTGAAACTGGTTGTAGTGGTGTCCCTGCTCTCGCACACCCTCCCGACATCAGTGGTGTCACCAATGTACCAAGTACCACTTCTCCATCTCTGTAGACAAGGCATGCATAGACAAGACATGCATGTAGTATATGTTATACAACAAAAAGAATGGCAAACTACAAACATGTTTGCTTGATCAGAAAAATGAGCAAAGATTCATAACCGATAAATATAATATAGCATCGATGACGATCATATCTGGTTTGTTGTGCATCATGAGTATCTTCGGTTGAACGATACTACCCTTCGGCTGGATAGGGAGTGCCTCTATGGCCGGCTAAAGCGATATGCCTGAGGACTGGATCCTCCGGCATCTCGCTCAAGTTGGCCGTAGTGTTGTCCCTTCCCTCACACACCATCTTGGAGTTTATAAGTTGTCTAGCTAGATCAAAATATGCCGGGGAGCTAACTAATCTCACAAATTAGTGAGTGCCTCTATGGCCAGCTTCAGAGAGATGCCTGAGGACTAGATCCTCTGGCATCTCCCTGAAGTTGTCCATAGTGTTGTTCCTGCTCTCGCACACCGACGATGCATCAGTGTCACCAATGTACCACGTACCACTTCCCCAACTCTATAGACAAGGCATGCATAGAGAAGACATGCATCAGAGAAATGAGCAAAGATTCATAAACTTAAAATAACATATAGCACCGACGATGACTATCATATAAGCAAGTTCAACATCGACCATCAAGGGTTTTACTAGCCCTGGGTAGTTAATAATGTTTACGACACACACGTAAAACGAGAGTTCGGAAAGACATCACGAGGATAGTCAAGTCTACGACATGACACAAAAATGATAGGCACACACACATCATGTAGACCTCGCTGGGAACAGGGTCACACCCTCTCTCATCATGAACGCCCTGGTGTCGTGCTGCATGTCGAGGCGTTCTTTGATCTCGTGGTTACTCAATGCGATGGGCACGTACATGCCCCCCCTTTTGTTTCGATGTCATCATGGATGATTTGGCAGAGCTGAATCTAGATGCACCAGAAGTCCTTCATAAGGTCCGCATCATGGATCGCCGCCAACTGTGTGGCCTAGTGTCGAAGATTAGCTGGCAGCGCCTCGATTTGTGAATCCCAGATGAACCCCTTGATGTGATGGAGGACGTAAAAGGCCTCCTTCACACTGTTGGTCGGCTGCTTGGCGCAGGGGAACTTCGTGTGGTGACTGAACACATGTTTGCCATCCTTGGTTCTTGCCCCCCTGGAGAATTTGCCTCTCTTTTCGACATAGACTTGTAGAGCATCATCTAGAACTCTCTTGAATCTGCCGTAGTCCTTCGGCTTTGTGTCACCCGATGAGTCGAAGTACGTTGCTTGTGACAACCTCGGACAAATGGAGATGAGTGTGAAGTATATGCCTCTGCGCAACACAATTGAAACGGAACTAATTATTGTTGGAAGAGGACAATGAAAATCTAAGAAATAATTTGTTACGACGACGACCTAATGTGTGTTTACTTACTCGGGAAAGCAAGGAAGAAGAATGGAACCAATGGCCTTGTTCTCATGGAAGATATTGCCTAGGTACTCTGCCACCATTGCCCGATCCCCATCGTTCGCTAAGACAACCTCACGCGTGTAGTAAGGGTCCACTATCACGATGCCCTTGGTTTCTCCCTCTTGGCCTTCAACGCCATATTGAGCGAGTACAGACATACCAAGTTATAGTCCAGCCGCTTCGAGTGCAGGAGATTGTAGATGTCCTCATATCGCATGAAGAATATGTCCGCGGGTGCTTGGTAAAAAAATCCATGGCCCGATGGCACCTTGCATGTGAATACCGGGTACCCAGGCTTCTTCCCTTGAAGAAGGGTGGTCTCGAGATGCAGAATTGAGTAATTCATATTCGCTATGGGTCCACCCGCGACTTTAAACATTTCCTTAGTCAGAATCGGCTCACCCGCTATGTGCGCCCTGAAATCACTAGGCTCTTGTCTCACACCGTCCCGAGCCCAGAGTATCTTCTTCGGAAGCGGCTGACTCGAAGCCTTCTTGCTCCGACTATGCTTCCAGCCCTTCTTTGGCTTCTCGGCTGCCTCGACAAGATAAGTGGATCTTCCTAACTGCTCCTCAGCCGCCTTGTGGAGTGTGGTGGGACTGATGATCACCGTCGAATTGGGTTGTGGACCAGCGGCGTCAGCCGGAGGCGTCTCTTGATCATAAGCACCGCCAAAGTGCAGACACTGCGTGCATGACCTGGGACGACCAGGTTGTTTATCGCGAGAGGCTAGCTCTCCAATAGGAGGCATGTAGAATCTGTCGGTGCCCATGGTGTTGAGGTAGCCTTCAACGTCATCCTCATCGTTGGTGACATGAGCTTCATCCTGATGCACGTCCTTGGGCTGTGGCGATGGCATGTGTGCGATTAACTGTTGATGCCTCTTGGTGGTGGGGACGAACACCGGTGGCCATGACTTATTAGTTGGGGCGGTGGGGCGCCGCCCTTCCTTGGCTACAACAAGGTGGATCTGGGACTTGGGCCATAGCAAGGGCCAGCCGTAGCAACCTCCAAGGGTCTTATGCTCATCGACTCCTTAAGGTTGGTTGGGGGGGGGGTCAATGCCGTCGCAATCCTTCAACGTCCTTACCAAGGTGACCCTAAACATGCCAGCAGGGACCGGCTTGTTGTGCATCATAAGCATCTTTGGTTGGACGATACTACCCTTGGCTACATCCTTTAGCATGCCGTCCACATACTGCAGCAATGTGCAATGAGCGTCCTATGGGAAAACATGTTGGGGATCATAATCAGATGGAAGCCAATTAGATCGAGACCAACAATGGTGTATGAAGTTGGGCCTACAATGAAGCATAATTCGTTACCTTGGTGAGGGCGTTGAGTTCGGCTAATGTGGACACGCGGGGCTGCGTCACATCCTACTCGGGTGCATCATGAAGCAACATCGGCTGTGTGTTGGTGTTCGGCGCCGCTGGCTGCACGTTGGTGTTGGGCACCGCTGGCTGTATGTTGGTGTTGGGCGCCGACGGGCTCAACAATGCGACCGGCTGCGCCAAGGTGTTGGAGGGCGGGGTCACCAAGTTTGGCGACATGTGTTGGGCCGAGTTACTGCCGGACACGCTGGGCACCGGTATCGGCCCAACTCCACCAGCAGCATTCCACTGGGCTAGACCCTCCCACGGCTGAGGAGGAATGATCTCGCACAACCTTGCTTCCAACTTTTCCTCCATTTGCGCCTCCATTTGCACCGGCAACTAGGCCACTTTAGCCTTGAGATCTGTGATCTCCCATCTCTGCTCAGCCTCCACCTTGGACTTTCTCTCCTTTCTGATCTTTGAGTCCTCTTTGAAGTGGACGCCGACTTTTGTGGTCAGCCCATAGCCGGGAACACGTCCACCGAACGTCATCTTCATGTTCTTGAGCCTCTTCTTGACAAGGTTCACCGCCCTATTGAAAGGAGTGTCCCACGGCTCTGACAGCCCCGTGGTGGGTGAACTTGCCTCAACCGCTATTTCATCTTTTTGCAAAAGGAAGATGAACCCATTTTTAATTTTGGCTTCATTATTGATCGCCAATCGACTTGAGATCCACGTGGTTAGTTTCTTACTAGGTGTTTCTCAAATTTCAACACATCCTCATCTATGGTTTTGAATTCCTTTGTTATGGGGCACAGGAAGTAGCGGGCCCGCACAAAGTTCCTCACCTGCTCGTCCTTGAATTTGTCAAACATGTTTGGTTTACCAAGGCGCCTAAGCTCGGCGACCTCCTTCTCCCAAATTGTCTTTATTCCTCTGTAACCACCGCTCCCAAGCCTGTGGTTACCTATGTTCTGGTCATGCAGTCTCTTCCCCCACACCACCCATTCTTTTGCGTTATCGGTATCCAATTCCTCCTTGAAGAGGAGATAGTCGTTGTGTTTAAGTAGTGGCTCGTGCTTCTTTATCTCCTCCCAGCTTTCATTTTTGTCTATCTGCTTCTTCACCCGGGTTCTCTAGTTTCTCAAGAGGGTGCACATCTTCGCGAGGGCCGCCTCGTTCACCGCATTGTTCTTGACCACAAGATTGTCATAATCATGGGGGAACTTGTAGCGTCTGTGAAGCTTCTGCATGAGGAGCTGGACTAAATGCGCATTGCCGGGATCTCGGAGGTTCCTCGTGTTGACCGCCAAGGTCTCCCGTACAATGCACCCGAGTTGTATCTCGTACCCAGCAGCGAGGGCTATAGGTGCCATGGGTGCACCGCTCACTATCACTTCGGTGAATTCCTCGCGCTCCGCGCCGAGCATCGGCGGGTCCCGATTCTTCCTCACGGCCTTCTTCTTAGCTGCCGGGGCGACACCACCATCCGTTTGTCCTCCCGCGTTGGTGCGTTCGCCTCCAACATCGGTGGTGTCATCCTCGTAGCCATCACTCGTGCCAGCATCGTCGTCACCCTCCATGTCTTCTTCGTCATCAGCCATGGCAGCATTTCCTGCTCCTCCTCCCTCCGGGAAAGCTGCCAAAACGACATGTTGGTCTTCCGGGCTTCTTCTTCGATAGTCATTTGCTTCAAAGGGCCGGCCCCATCATTTACTTGTCCGGTCGACATCTTTGCACTAAACAAGTAGATGCAACTAATTAGTACAAGAGAAATCAATCAGAAAATTGGACAGCACCTATCCTAAAATAGGCTACCTAGGAGTGCCCATTTCTCCTTGAAATAGAAATGAATCAACATTTCGGGAGTAACGGGCACTCAGTTTGGAATCCCTGCAACAATTGACAAAAAACTTCCCGCCACCAAAACTGATTCACAAAAGCATGCATTCACAAAAGCATGCATACACCACAAAAACTGTCCACCACCATGCACTTTCACAACACTGATTCACAACACCATTTGATTCACATGACCATTATAACAAAATATAAGGTGCAAGATATAAAGTGCGCATTATAACAGAACTACTAGGCAAATTATAACAGAGGGATCATATCAAGATACTAGGAGTACAGATGGAGTGAGGAGTAGTAATAGGAGTGGGCCAGCACCAACAAGAACTGCTCAAGTTCAGCCACAAGCCATAAACACAACCGTACATCAGCAGTTGATCATGTAATTAAGAGAAGCTGAATAGTTAGGATCTAGAAGCACAAGATATTTATGTACATGCTACCAAGGGAATCAGGTAGAAATCCATTTGGATCGTACATCAGATTAGGGAACACATGTTTTAATATCTTGTACCATCAAAAGCAAATAGAGTAGAAGATGTTATACCTCAATCTCTAACCAACTACCTTGCAACTAGAATTAGTCTAGGAGGATTAGAAGGAGAGCTTTCTCTCAGAGCTGCCTAGAGGTGCTAGGCAGATTCATCCTTGAGGTTCAGGAATCACATCATAATAATTGTCCTTAAGCAAAGAAGTAACACAATAGGTCCAAGTTCATATATATGCATGGTCTTATTTTAAGTCATTTCATATTTTCTACAATCTTTATCCACAATCGCAGCTCGACTGGAAGTACTAGTAGTATACACGTTTGTTATGTATCCATATATAGGTAGTAGTATCGTTCATGAAATTTTCCTAGACCCAAAGTTGAGTGATCTTCTTCCTCTTCTACCAAACAGAAGCTACAAGTTCAGGTGAGGCTAACCTTTTACTAGATACCAAATGGGTCTACAAGTTGAGGTGAGTATAGAAGAACTTGATCAGCTCACCCTCAGAATTTATCCTATCCACAACCAACAACACGCTTGATGCTAACACATTCATAAATTTGCACACAGAATTTGAGGCTATTAGGACAGGGGTAGAGTCAATTCCAAGTTCCTTGTTGGGTATGATTTGCCCGGAATAAATAACAACTTTGATGCTCATAGCTAAGACATTTAGTATGTACAAGGCAGTAATTTGCAACCACTTACTAGTACTAGTACGCTTGCTTGATGATCACAATGAGGTTTCAGAATGGGGTTTGCTAGGAAGTAATAACAAATTGATGCTCAGACCTAACACATTCATTACTGCTACAAGATTGAAAACTTACACACAACTCAGGACAAGATCACACTATTAATTTCAAGTTCCTTGTTGATTTTCCCAAATGGGGGCAGCAAGATGTGATTTAGTTATTATAGCAGTGTACATACATGACCCAACACTCTATTCTTATCGCTCGTGGAGAGCTTCGTCTTGAGCTTCAGCTCCCCAGGTTAATCTTCCATCTTCTCCATTACCAAATTATACTAAGCAGCAGCAGAGCCAGGCGCAGCAGTGGCAGAGCCAGACACAGCAGCAACGACACCCTCCACAGGAGCTATCAACACACAAGATGGAGAGGGAGAAGAACATGAAGGAGTAGCAGTTGAGTAGAAGGGAGTAGAAGGGCGGATATGAGTTTTCCCCCTGATTTTGCTGTGGCGGCGGGCACTCCTCTCTGAACCCTAACCCTAACTGGCCTAGGAACGAACCTGGAGAGAGGGGAGAGGGGAGGGGAGGGGAGGGGAACCTGGTAGGTGGGTGTCTTCTTCTCTCTGGTGGTGAATGGCAGCGGCAGGGGCCACTTTCTATGATGGTGGGGGCGACTCCTTCTCTCTGGTGGTGGGGGTCTCCTTCTCTCCGATGGCGGGCATGCTTCTCTCCGGTGGTGGGCGTCTTCTTCGTCTTCTCCGCCGGCGGTGGGGAACAGAGGGGGGCACGGTGGCAGTGGGGAACAGATCGAGGGGGACACTAGCGGTGGGGAGCGCACAGATGAAATCGACTAAGTGTCAAAGAGGAAGAAGCAGACACGCGTTGCTTTGAGTATTAGGTGTACAAACTCAGTGGCGCACCCCGAATCAGTGCGCCACTGAGTTTGTACACCTAACTCAAAACGACGCATGGTGCAGTGTTGACAACAACACTAGCATGTCCTACTGGTTAGCAAGGTTTGGTTAAGTTAGAACCCCCTTAGGTGCCAGGTTCGAATCTTGCACCCCCACTTTTTTTCTTTTTAATTTAAAAATATATTTAACAAAGTAATTTGGAATTACTGTTTGGCCTAGTAATATTTACTCATTTAAAAAACAATTGTTTAGTATTTTTAAAATATGAACAATTCAACATTTACAAATATAAAAGCAAAAACACATGTATACAATTGCAAGTAGACAAATAATTATTCCAAAAAACCACGAATCATGTATATATATATATGATTATTGTTCCAAAAAACCACATGTATGTATCATGTATAGTTTTGTGGACTTGATGCACCTGCACACACATTGTCACACACAAAAAGTCACTTCTTGCAATGTCTCGTCACGGTGATCTTCTTGCCCTTCTTTGTTGCGGTTGAATAATTTAGCCCGGGAACATGGGGATTTCTTATCGTGTACGGACATCCTTTAGAGGGTAGGGTGGTCTTCCTTCTTCCTGATGCAACACTAGGTCTGTCGAAGTACTTGTCAAATTCCTCTTCTATCTTCGGATCACCGTACTTGTCGAAGTCTTGTTTGGTGGCCGCTCCCTCCATTTCGATGATGCTCCTTTTCCCCCTCCTGACAACAACACGGGACTTACAAGGTCAGTAATGTAGAAGCATTGATCCACCTGGCAAGCCAGTACCCATGGCTCATTTTTCGCCTAGACGTTCGTGCCAGATGTCTTCGATGATTTGGCTTCGGGTATAACCATCATGGTGAAATATCGGCCTTATGTTTTCGACGTTCTTGGCCCATCTGACCCAGAACATCGGCATCTTGTCTCCACACAAAAAAAGTCACTTCTTGCAATGTCTTGTCACGGCGATCTTCTTGCCCTTCTTTGTCATGGTTGAATAATTTAGCCCGGGAACATGGGGATTTCTTATCGTGTACGGACATCCTTTAGAGGGTAGGGTGGTCTTCCTTCTTCCTGGTGCAACACTAGGTCTATCGAAGTACTTGTCGAATTCCTCTTCTATCTTCGGATCACCGTACTTGTCAAAGTCTTGTTCGGTGGCCGCTCCCTCCATTCCGATGATGCTCCTTTTCCCCCTTCTGACAACAACGCGGCTATGCCTTACAAGGTCAGTAATGTAGAAGCATTGATCCACCTGGCAAGCCAGTACCCATGGCTCATTTTTCGCCTAGACGTTCGTGCCAGATGTCTTTGATGATTTGGCTTCGGGTATAACCATCATGGTGAAATACCGGCCTTATTTTTCGATGTTCTTAGCCCATCTGACCCAAAACATCGGCATCTTCTCTCCACAGTTGTCGAGTTTCTAGATCTCCTTGATCCTACAGAAGAATCTCTCCTTGACAGTGGATTCCTCGTCTGCGTATGATAGCATCGTAATTCCCGAGTTATGATATTCGATGTTCTTGTCCTTTTCCTCGGTGTAGAATGTGTAACCGTTGATGTCATACACCTGATAAGTCCCCACATTCATCGCGGGGCCCTGTGATAAGGTGAATATGAGTTTTTCCTCATCCGTAGAAGGTCTGTTACCATGATAAAGCTAGAGTAGCTCTTCCTTGAACCAAACTGTGTGAAGCTGGAGTTGTGCTCTCGCATCATGTCTCCCTTAGTCCGTCATTGGCCCATGTCCCTAAACATCTTCTCAATTAAGCTTTTGTGCTCTAGCACCCATGGTTCGACCAACTCTATGTGTTGTAGCGCGACTCGATGTGCCATGTCATAGTCTAGCACCCATGGTTCGACCAGTGAAGACGATATGCATTGGGGCGTGGCCCTCATGGTGACCACATCCATCGAGCCTTCCGAGGTGCCTCTTGATTGGTAGACCAACCAGGCCATCGTCATCCTCATTTCGTAGATAATTCTAGCAGAACGATATGGACTCGTACGTCAGAAAGCCCTTGGCTATGCTTCCATCCGGACGGTTTCTGTTGCGAATGAATCCTTTGAGAACACCATTCAGCCTTTCAAATGGCATCATGTTATGTAGGAATAGCGGACCAAGGTGGATGATATCATCCACGAGGTGGAATAGCAGACGCACCATGATGTCATGGAACGCAGGGGGAAGTAAATCTCGAGCTCGCATAGTATCACGAAGATCTCTTCTTGTAGTCTGTCGAGCTTCTTCACACCGATCGACTTCCTAGAAATTACGTCGAAAAAGTTACAGAGCCCAAACAGCGTATCACATACGTGCTCGTCCATTATCCCTCGGATAGCAACCGGAAGTATCTACGTCATCATCACATGGCAGTCGTGAGATTTCATCCCGGAGAACCTCTTCTTTGTTTCATCCAGATATCGGGATATCTTCCCTCCATAATCGATAGGAAGTTTGGTTCTGACAAGAACATTGAAAAACTGCTGGAGCTCCTCCTCACTCATAGTGAAGCAGGAAGGGGGGCAGTAGTAGTCATTCCCCTTACCCCCTTTGCGCCGACGAGCTTGAGTATCTTGCATGTGAGCGTCATCATCGTCGTCATCATCATCGGGGCGTCCTCCATGAAGTTCTTCCTTTATGCCCAGCTTGATCAGGTCGTTTCTTGCCTTTGGCCCGTCTTTGGTCCTCTCTGGTATGTTGACAAGAGTGCCAATCAGACTCTCACACACGTTCTTCGTGATGTGCATGCGGTCAAGGCTATGTGGCATGTGGAGGTATTTCCACTACGACAGGTCCCAGAAAATAGACCCCGCTTTCCATACACCTAGCAGCGGCTTTGTCTTCGGACGCTTCTTTCCTGGCGCGGGTCACTCTTTCTATTTTTCCAGCAAGACCTTGATATCCTCGCCGCTCCTCCTAGGTGGGGCTGTTTCGAGCTCGTCCTCACCATTGAACGGATCTCCACGTTTTCTCCATGGGTGATCTGCGGGGAGCCACTTTCGAAACCCTGGGAACACGGTTTTCGAAGACCCGGGATCCCTCGGTAGCTGCATATACGGGGTTTTCTCAATGCACCTGATGCATGCACCGTGTCCGTGGTTCACCTGGCACGATACATATCCCAGACCAAGATAGTCCTACACCGTCGTGATCAACGTGGCTCTCAGAGGGAAATATTCTTCCGTGTAGGTGTCCCACGTACGGGATGGCGTCTCCCACAGTGTGGCTAACTCCTCTTTCAACAACCCGAGATACATATGCATGTCGATGCCCGGTTGTTTCGGCCCCTGAATAAGAATACTCATGTGTACGTACCTTTGCTTCGTGCATATCCAGGGGAAGATTGTACGGCCGTACAAACACGGGCCAGGTGCTATGCGTGCTACTCTGGTTTAGCATCGTCCCCGAACTCCTCTTTGAACTCCATGTCCAATGCATGCCACTGGTTAGCGTCTGCGGGGTGTGTTAGGATCTTTCCCTTCTCCGGATCCTCTTCAGGCTTCTCCCTTTCCGCATGCCATTGCATGAGCTTCGCTTCCTTAGGGTCTACGAAATAACGCTGCAGACGGGGAGTGATAGGAAAGTACCATACTACTTTTTGAGGAACTTTCTTGTTCCCTCTCTTGTATCGTGCATGGCCGCACACCGGACATGTGGTTCTATCCTTGTACTCGCCCTGATAAAGTGCGTAGTCATCGAGGCAGGCACGGTATTTGATGTACGGTAGATCGAGAGGGAACACGACTTTCTTGGCCTCATCGATACCTCTTGGCAATGTGTTCCCCTCAGGAAGTATATCGTGCCAGAATTCCATGATATGGTTGAAGCTCATGTCGGTCCATTTGTGTTACACCTTCATCTTCAGAGCCTTGAGGGTTACATTCAGGCATGTATGCTCGGGCCGACACCCAGGATACAACGGAGTAATCCCATATTTATCCATTTACGCCAGCTTGGCTTTCTCTCTGGTAGCAGCTTTGTCATTGCTTGTCTCCTTAAGGAGCAGTTCCTTAAAATGAGGGTCCCGTAAAGCTGAAGTTAGCGGTGTCTGCGTGTCCGCGTCTTCTCCACCACCATTGGATCCGGCATCTCCTTCATGATGATCATGATCATGTCCACGAGCATCTTCTTCATCATAATCATGTTTGACGTCTTCGTGAGCACCATTTCATGCCGGTGCCCCGTTGTTGACGTCCTCGTCAATGTAGTCGGGCATGAAACCACCCATGAGCAAGTGCTTCTCCAATGTCCTAGAATCAGGTTTGATTAGGGTACCAAGTTTGCATCTCTTACAAGGACATCTTATCTCGGTCATGTTGTTCAGAATCATGACGTCCGTCGCGCGTGCCTTGTATCTAGCCACCATAGCTTCACTCATCTGACGCACATGGTTGCATGTGTGGAGGTATGGAGCAAAAGGGAATATTTAGAACCATGCATGCAAAAATTCGGCATGACCTTCCCTATAAATAGGACATATGAGTAGAGCAAAATTTTGCCAAAACAGAAATTAATCAACATTTTGGCATACATTCATTACACCACACACACCGGTACCTGCACAACACAAAGCATACACAAGAACACAAGCATATATCCATGTAAGCATTGTCTCCCGAGCCAACACCGTCGTTCGCACACACAGAAAATAGAAGCATATATATATATCCATGTACACAAGAACACAAGCATTTATCACAAGAACACAATCATATATACCGCCAACATCATCGTCCACACACACAAAACAAGCAGAAGTTACACGAGACGAGAGAGGCCACGCAAGAGAGCGTGTGGTGACTTGATGTGGAGGAGAGGAGAGAAAAAGGTGTGTGCGCTTACTTTAGTGGATCTACACGGTGGAGAGGAGTTTCCATTATAGATCATTCCAACCCAAATAGGTTTTGGCAACTTAAAATGGAGAAATTGTTGGAGAAAATGAGGTGAGGAGGAGGAGCAACTCGAGCTAGATCTAGTGGAGATGGGGAAAGTGAACTAGCTAGTGGAGGGGTAGGGGAAAGTGTGCCACCTTTTTGTGTGGCTGGCACGATATATCCATGGCCCACCAGCTGCATGGTGCGCCACTGACTATATATACCCGTGGTGCACCTCCAGATCGTGCGCCGCAGGTAACCTGTCACTTTTTAGACGGATGGGCCCACAAACACCCATGGCGCACAAGAATACCGTGCGCCACTGATAGACCCACTAGCGTGGCGCACGGCCGAAATGGTGTGCCATGGATATGCTGCCCATGCACGGGGTCGGCTAGCAGCGCTAGGGCCCACCTTATGGTCCATGCGTCATGGGTATGGGAAGGTCAGTGGCGCACGGCATACCACGTGCGCCACGGTTAACTATCCATGGGACATAGATTTACCGTGGGCTACTGATAAAGATCTACTCAGACATAGAGGCAATCAACATCATGACAATGGTAATGGAAACAATCATAGATGAATAGTACGTGTATAATTCCACAACGAGTATAGGAATTACAACAAGATCTAGACAAGATGTAGATGGGATGGATGGAGATGGTGGTGATGCAGCGGTGGATGATGAAGATCGATGCCTTAGCCTGCTGGATCTGCGCAGGGCAAAGATGGATCCCCAATGGATGAGTTCCCTCTCCAAATGCCTTCTGGAGGTGAGGTTTCTGCGATTTCTGGTGTTCTGTATGTCGTCTCCTCGAACCAATTGCACGGGGTGATACTATTTGACGAGGCGGAGGCGACGCCAGCTATACGGCCGGAGCTATACGGCGGGAAAAATTGCTCTGCCCGTATAGTTGGTCGTTGCGCCCTCTGTCTCCCTCATTTGCTTCTGGTTTTCTTCTGGTATTATTAATATCTCCCAAATAAGCAATTTATGTTGTTTTGACTCCTTTTCTCCACAGTACAACTGCTTCAAGAATTGTATCCATTGGATCCATCATCTGTCCTGATCCTGGTGAAAACAAACATAAAATGTGTGCGCGAGCACCGTACAATACCAAGATCCTACATCTATAATACAGAATAATAATATAAAACATGATGCAAGTTAATGAAAAGCCTTGTACCTTCATGTGTGTATTTTTATTCAAACGCAAATCTTTTATTTGCACACATTTAGGGGGAGTCTTTTTCATCCTTGAAATGATGATGTTAGTAGGACCTTTATGCTAATCCTAGTATTGTCATCTAACACCAAAAAGGGGGAGATTGAAAGAACATTTCTTAATCCCTAGAGTTTTGTGTGTTAGATAACAATACCAAGGAATATTTAATGTGTGATAAGTGCTGAAGATAATTATTCATATAAAAAGCAGCCAAAATAGATTGGGGGGGGGCAGATTATCCGCCCTGTCGGGGCGGATTATCCGCCCTGTCGGGCCGGATTATCCACCCTATCCCAATCGACAAAGGTGGAAAAGGCATGTCGTGCGGTATGGGGGCGGATTTTCCCTCGGATTGTCCGGCCAGGGCTGGAGTTTTAGCCCGGGCTGGATAATCCGCCCCCAAAGGGGCCCGAATAATCTACCCCTGGGAGTTTTTTCAAAGGGAGCCAAGCCACGTCACGTTGTGAGGGGGCGTATATTCCCCAGAAAATTAGTTGTCGGGACCGAGTTTTTGCCCCGGCCGGATAATCCGGCCCCCACTTGGGCCGGATAATCCGACCCCAAAATCTCCAATGGCTGAGTTTTGATAGGGGGTATAAATACCCCAATTACTCCTTCTATCAGAGCACTTGATTCATTCGAAAAAGTGTTGTTCTGTTCTTCAAGCTCTTAACCGAGATCTCTCTCTTCAACCACCCGAAGGCTCCGATCTTTAAGGAATCGAAGGTGGAGGCTTTGATCTTCAACATCACCATCCAAGCACATCACTTCCCCTCCATTCACTTGGAGGATCATCGATCTAGTATTTTGCGAATATCTAGATCTTGTTTTTGGGTTATTAATATTACCTGTTCTTGTGGTAGCTTGTTTTCATCACGGGAGCCTCCAATTTAGTTGTGGATATGTGCCCTGCTAGTTGTGTAAAGACACCGGTTCCTGCCTCGAAGGGTACTAATAGTTAAAAGGTGGAGCTGGCCTTTGGTGGCGAGATCCATCAGAGAACAGGGTGAGGCCTATTATGGCGTGGTGGTCTTAGTACCGCCCATCCCTCCAACGCAGACGCACTTACCTTAACAAGGAAGGAACTGCGGTAAAAAAATCTTGTGTCTCCACCTGCTCCACTATGATTTCCTTGCTCCTCACTTTTACTCGCCTTTACTCGCTTAGTAGTTAGGTCTACATATAGGGAAATTCTCCGTAGTTGCATATCTATAGAATTTACCTTTGTGTCAAGCCTAAAATTGAAAAAGAATTAAAATTTGGAGTAGCACCTATTCACCCCCTCTAGGTGCCCATACGATCCAGTTCAGCTGCCCTCCTAGTGCTTGGGCTTGCCCTTCGGTGGAGGCAGGGACAACTCCTCATCCTCTTTATCTACATTCATGACATCTACGTTAAGCTTTCCGGTGTTTCCAGCTGGCTCATCTGGGTCGTCGTATTCAACCAGCTTACCATGAGGATCCAGCCCTGCGTCATCATCCCGGTTGGGAAACTACTATGGATCCACCACCTCGTCCGGCAGGCGCTCCTTCAGCAGCCTCCGGTCATCTTCGAACGTCATTAGAGGCTCTAGGCCATCCTCCGCCTTTTTGACCATGAAGAGATACAGCAGCTGGACATGCACCGTCAGGAAGCATCCGGATGCAACAAATCATTCAAAAACAAGACAAAGACTTACCCGTGGGACGCGATTGTTTTGGTCGAAGGGAGTGAAACCATAGGTACACCCTTCCTCGACCTCGTCCTTTGAGATCATCCCGATCCGGTCCTGCAGCCCGGCTAGCTTCACCGGTAGCCTTGAGACCCGGGTGGGATCTAGCGGGCCAGACAGGAAGCACATTTTGTGCACCCGGGCCTGTAGCGGGAGCACCTAGAGATCCATCTAGCGCAGGGTGATGTCCCAGGCCATCAGGCTGCTAATTGCCAGCTCCTTCACCCATTTCATCATCATGTCGATGTCCTACTCGGGGGCCCACTACTTTTGGTCCTAGCTCTACTTCGACGAGCCCATGTTCTGGAAAGCCGATAGTCATATCCGGTCATTGAATGCGGTTCTTGACGTAGAAGTACGTTTGATGTCACAACTTGACCGTTTCCGGCAGCCGGAGCTTCGGCAGCCCGGTCTCCACTAGCGGCCCAATGAAAGGGCATTTCCTTCCCTAAGTGGTTTTGATGTTTGATGATAACACACGTGTCGGACTAATTGGTTGCTAAGTGTGTTTCAGGACAACTTTGTTTGCAAGGCATTCCGTTTTCCTCAAACGGGCCAATAGCAATAGTACGTTTTTCCTAGTTGTATTAGTTTGAGTCGTAGGAAAAACCGTACTATCAAGAGGTGGTTCGCATCATAAAGTTTGGGTGGAATCAACATAGTTTTTAAGGCCATCCAGCTTTCCCTCAATGGTTGAGATCGGAAGTGTTTTTCTCTTGTTGCTGCACCTACACTATCTGTGAGGTCAGATAGTACCAGACACGCTCGTTACCGGTAGTACCGAATGGAGGTACCGGACATGCATGAACAGTTTCGCAAGCTTATGATCCTCTTCTGCCTGGTCTGGTACCTCCATATGCCACTACCGCCTTGTTCGGTAGTACCGCTGCTACTTCTAGTACTACCGCTCAGTGGTACTATCGGTTGAGGCAGTCGCGTGATACTGTAGGAGACAAAGGCTTTGTCGCCTCCTCATGGCCTCGTCTGGTACCAGTCCGGTAGTATCGGTCATATCTGGCACTACCGCTTCTAGTTCTGGTAGTACCGGTCAGGCTAGTCAGGAATAGGCAGATTCCCTTCTTGGGGTATAAAAGGGTCCTTCTTCTGGTAGTACGCATGATCGAGGCGAGTCGTAGTATTGAAGAGCGCGATGTAGACGATGAGGTTTTGCAAGAGCACAGCTCACGAGGAACAACCACGCCGGCAAAACCTATGTGCAAACCGAAGTCACCCGCGAAGAGGCCGACTCTGAAGCCAGCGTCGCCACCTAGATCAGTGGTGTTTGGGTCGGACGGTCAGTCCGACGATGATGTGACCAAGACCTCGCACGAGATCCCGGAGGGTGCGACTCCGATGATGGGACCAGAGGCTGCGGATGCGGCAGTGGTGGTGGAAGTTCCGCTTGCAGCGATCGCGCCAACATCTTCGGCTGCGCCAGAGCGGGGGGCTGTTGAATCTGCGACGCCAAAGTTGCCACAACCGTTGGGGACGACTACGTCGTCTGGGCCGTAAATTCCCGCGACCGCGGCTTCATCATCGAAGAAGCCCGCGGTGTCATGGGCCTCGGATGTTTTTGAGAAGGGTCTCACGCGCAAGCTAGGCCCGGAGCTAGACAAGCCCGCCCACATCAGCATGGGGCTACACGTTCTTCCGGTCACCAAGTGAGACGCGCTTTTTCTTTCTATTCTTGAGTGTTTCCTGATATGATTTCTTTGCTGACCTTGGTGATTTCGTAGGTCCGGCACCAAGAAGATAGGTCGTCCCTCGGTGGCTAAAATTCCACCGGTCTTCACCGCGGAGGAGGCTGATGCCCCCAGGAAGAGGAAGCTTACTGTAGAGGTTGCACCCACTGAAGGCGCGAAGAAGAAGAAGGTACATGTGGCTGGTGTTGCTACCAAAGGCGTTGCGGAGGGGGACAACCCTGCTGCCCGTGCGGAGGAAGTCACTGCTGCTCAATCGGAGCCAGTTAAGGGAGCTCCGTCGATGGACCCGCCGGCACCAACGACTAGCGCTCCAACTAGGGCGGCTGCATCGTTTCCGCGCTTCATCGCGAAGGGATTTCCATTCGCGGCGGAGAGCTAGTCTCCACAATTTCTAGAAATTCTTGATGAAGATGTTGGGCCTTCACGAGGGCATACGTCCTCTGTGGTTCCTTCATTGGATGCAACCCAACTTCATGGCATGCTCGGTGACACCATTCAGGTATGTCTAGTCCCCGAGTGCCTAATCACTGAATTTCAGCGGTTGGGCACTAAAGCTCTTCTAGTCGCTAGTCCCCGAGTGTCTAGTCACTGAATTTCAGCGGCCAGGCACTAAAAATCTTCTAGTCACCAGTCCACGAGTGCCTAGTCGCTGAATTTTAGTGGCTAGGCACTGAAAATCTTCTAGTAGCTAGTCCCTGAGTGTCTAGTCGCTGAATTTCAGCGGCTAGGCACTCAAAATTGTGGTTTTGAAGTTACTGAGTAATCATTCTGTTTGCAGGGCTTGTAGAGGGAATCAGCGGATCGGAAAGCCGCGAAGGAGCGCCTAGAACGTGACCTACGTGTGGCGCAGGAGACTAACCGGCGACTCCAGGAGACTGCTGGTGAGTTTTACTTGGCGATCGCGAGCTACTGGTGTTTACAAGAAACTGACTTTTGTTACTATCTCTTTGTAGATGGTCTTCCGGCTGCTATTGCCAGGGCCCAAGAGGGGTATGTCCCGGCTGCTAAACTGGACATAGCAAAGGAGCAGATCGACTCGTTGGAGAAGGAACTGGAGGAGGCAAAGGCGTCGATGGTCTCTTCTGAGGAGAGAGCCAAGGCCGAAGTGGGAGACTGTTGGAGATATGCCCAAGAGGCAATAATAAAAGTGGTTATTATTATATCTTTGTGTTTATGATGAATGTTTACATCCCATGCTATAATTGTATTATTAGGAAACACTAATACTTGTGTGTTTTGTAAACATATAAGAGTCCCTAGTAAGCCTCTTGTTGAACTAGCTTGTTGATTAATAGATGATCATGGTTTCCTGGTCATGGACATTGGATGTCATTAATAACAAGGTTATATCATTAGGAGAATGATGTGATGGACACACACCCATAGTAAGCATAGCATAAGATCAAGTCATTAAGTTCGTTTGCTATAAGCTTTAAAAAACATACTAACCTAATCCTTTGACCATGAGGTTATGTTAATCACCATCACCGGATGGGTACTTTGATGGCATCAAACACCACTTCGTAACTGGGTGGTCATAAAGGTGTCATTGGGTATTCTGAAAGTATGTGTTGAAGCGCATGGACCAAGATTGGGATTTGTCCATCCATATGACGGATAAATATGCTCTGGGCCCTCTCGGTGGAATGTCATCTGATTAGCTTGCAAGCATGTGACTGGGTCACAAGGGATGACATATCACGGAACGAGTAAAGAGTACTTGTCAGTAACGAGGTAGAACTAGGTATGGAGATACCGACGATCAAACCTCGGATAAGTAGAGTATCGCGTGACAAAGGGAATTGGTCTCGTATGTAAATGGTTCTATCGATCATGAAGTCATCATTGAGTATGTGGGAGCCATTATGGATCTCTAGGTCCCGCTGATGGTTATTGATAGGAGATGTGTCTCTATCATGTCTACATATTCACGAACCGTAGGGTGACACACTTAAGGTTCGAAGTTGTTTTAAGTAGATCTGGAATGTGTGTTGGAGACCGAATGTTGTTCGGAGTCTCGGATTGGATTCGGGACATCACGAGGAGCTCCGGAATTCTCCGGGGAGTAAGACTCATATAATGGGGATCATTTTCTAAGGTAGGAAATGTTCCAGAGTATTTATATGGGGATTCTAGAAGGTTTCGGAATGTTCCGGAAGGTTCTAGAAGATTTTTTGGAGTTTACTTGAAAACCAAGAAAGGATAAAAGGATAAAGGGAAATTTAAAAGGGAAACTTGGGGGGGAAGGACTCTCCCCCCAAGCTCCCTTGTGCGCCGGCCCTAGGGGGTGGGCCTAGGGGTGGGAACCCTAGGCCGCACCCCTCCCTCTATATATAGAGGGGTGGAGGCGCCACCCCCTAGCTCCTCCACTCTTGCCCCTATCCGCCTCTCTCCTCCTCCTTCTTTCTGCTCAGGCTTAAGAGAAGCCCTGCAGAATCCTCTACTCCACCACCATGCCGTCGTGCTGCTGGGATTCCGTGGAGAGATCTACTACCTCCGCTGCTCGCTAGAACGGGGAGAGGAAGGTCTGCTTCGACTCCGCACGTGTGACCAACTGCGGAAGCGCTGCCGGAACGCGGCGCCGGAAGGATCGTCCACTCGATCTTGAGATCGGCAAGTGATCGACTACATCAACCACGAGATCCAATCTCGTAACGCTTTCGGGTCTACAAGGGTTAGTACAGATCTATCTCGTTGCACATGTCTAATAGATTAGATCTTCGCTTTTATCTAGATTAGATCTGGGTTTTGTTCGATCTTGCGGTAGAATTTTTTTGTTTTCCATGCTACGAACCCACCAGTGGTATCAGAGCCGTATCTATGCGTAGATCTGTTGCACGAGTAGAACACAATGGTTTTGTGGGCGTTGGTGCTCGTGCCGTCTTTTGCTTTGTGTACTTTGCATCTTGCGGTATGGTGGGATGAAGCGGCTCGGGCTAACCTTACATGTCATCGCACATGAGACTTGCTCCATGCTTGACGTGTAACTTGCTTTGCACAAGTGGCTTTGCGGGTATCTGTCTCTCTCACCATAGTATAGATCCAATTTACACTTTGCACTTGATAGCACTTGTATCAACGTTGTGGTTCAGTTTCGTAGGTAAGATATGTTCTTATTCGAAAGCCCCAAACCACGTAAAACATGCAAAGAAAATTAGAGGCGTCTAACTTGTTTTTGCAGGGGTTTTTGTGATGTGATATGGCCATCATGTGATTATGATTATATTTGATGTATGCAATGATCCTTGTTGTAATATGGCAACCGGCAGGAGCCTAATGGTTGTCTTTAATTCTGTTAAGACCTGCGTGTCTATTCATCTTGTAATAGCTTTATTCTAAGTAGTTGTAATAGTTGCTAGTGATGATGGACAACCATGAAGCGGCGCCACTGACCTTGACGCAATGCTGGTGATGATGGAGATCATGTCCGTGCTTTGGAGATGGAGATCAAAGGCACAAGAAGAAAGGGCCATATCATATCACACTAATTATGAATTGCCTGTGATGTTAATCCTTTATGCATCTTGTATTGCTTAGATCGCGACGGTAGCATTATAAGATGATCCGTCTCACTAAATATCAAGTAATAAAGTGTTCGCCTTTAGTTGGCACCGTTGCTAAGATTCGTCGTTTCGAAGCATCTCGTGATGATCGGATGTGATAGATTCTACGTGTGCATACAACGGGTGCAAGCTAGATTTGCACATGCGGAAACTAAGGTTAATCTTGACGAGCCTAGCATGTACAGACATGGTCTCGGAACACGGAAATACCAAAAGGTAGAGCATGAGTCATATAAATGATATGATGAACATGAAGATTGTTCGCCGACGAAACTACATCTTCTCTCGTGAAGATCGGACTTGGTGTAGTGGACTTGGTTCGTGTAATCACTAAGACAATGTGAGGGATGTTGTTTTGAGTGGGAGTTCACCTAGCTAATTTAAGAATTAAATTTGAACTCAATTCATCATAAACTTAGTCTAAACTACTTGCAAATTTGTTGTAGATTATGGCGACCCCCTCCATCAATTTCAATGCGTTCCTAGAGAAAGAAAAGCTTAAGAAGAATGGAAGCAATTTCACGGATTGGTTCCGTGGACTGAAGATCGTCCTCAGGGCTGGTCAGTTGACCTATGTGCTCGAAGCACCGCTAGGTGACCCACCTGCAGAAGATGCCACCGATGACGTAAAGAATGTTTACGCCACTCAGAAAAATCATTACTCCACAGTTCAGTGTGCCATCTTGTACGGTTTAGAAGCGGAGCTTCAGAAGCGGTTTGAGCACCACGACCCGTTCGAGATCATTAAGGAGCTCAGGCTGATTTTTGAGACTCGCGCGGCCATGGAGAGCTATGAGGCCTCCGAAAAGTTCTTTAACTGTAAGATGGAAGAGGGTAGCTCCGTTAGAGAGCACGTGCTCACCATGTCTGGGCACGCAAACAAGCTGCAAGAGTTGGGGATAACGATTCCTAATGAGTTAGGGATTCACCGTGTCCTCCAATCACTGCCACCGAGTTACAAGAACTTTGTGATGAACTACAATATGCACTGCATGAACAAGACGTTGCCTGAACTATCGTCCATGCTAAAAACTGCTAAAGTGGAGATCAAGAAGGAGCACCAAGTGTTGATGGTCAATAAGACCACCAATTTCAAGAGACAGGGCAAGCCTAAGAACAAGGGCAACTTCAAGAAGGACGGCAAGAAAGCTGCCGCACCTGCTAAGAAGTCCAAGGCTGGTCCAAAGCCTGAAACTGAATGCTTCTACTGCAAGGGTGCTGGTCATTGGAGGCGTAACTGCCCCAAGTACCTGGCGGATCTGAAGAATGGCAACATCAAGAAGAAAGGTATATTTGATATATATGTTATTGATGTGTATCTTACTAGTAATCGTAGTAGTGCCTGGGTATTTGATACTGGTTCGGTTGCTCATATTTGTAACTCGAAACAGGAGCTACGGAATAAGCGAAGACTAGCGAGAGACGAGGTGACGATGCGCGTTGGAAATGGCTCCAAGGTTGATGTGATCGCCGTCGGCACGCTCCCTCTACATCTACCTTCGGGATTAGTTTTAAATTTGAATAATTGTTATTTGGTGCCTGCGTTAAGCATGAACATTATATCTGGATCTTGTTTATTGCGAGACGATTACTCTTTTAAGTCCGAGAATAAAGGTTGTTCGATTTATATGAGTAATATGTTTTATGGTAATGCACCTGAGATGAATGGTTTATTCTTACTGAATCTGGATAGTAGTGATACACATGTTCACAACATAGATGCTAAACGTACAAAATTGAATGATAATTCTACATACATGTGGCACTGTCGTCTTGGTCACATTGGAGTGAAGCGTATGAAGAAACTCCATTCTGATGGACTTCTTGAATCACTTGATTTTGAATCACTTGAAAGATGCGAAGCATGTCTAATGGGAAAAATGACTAAGACTCCATTCTCTGGAATAATGGAGCGAGCTACAGACTTATTGGAAATAATACTTACCGATGTGTGCGGTCCAATGAGTGTAGCATCGCGTGGTGGATATCGTTATGTTCTCACTTTCACGGATGACTTAAGTAGATATGGGTATGTCTACTTTATGAAACATAAGTTCGAAACTTTCGAGAAGTTTAAGGAATTTCAAAGTGAAGTGGAAAATCATCGTAACAAGAAGATTAAGTTTCTGCGCTCTGACCGTGGAGGTGAATATCTAAGTTATGAGTTTGGCATGCATTTAAAGAAATGTGGAATACTTTCGCAGTTGACACCGCCGGGAACACCATAGCGTAATGGTGTGTCCGAACGTCATAATAGAACTCTCTTAGATATGGTTCGGTCTATGATGTCTCTTACAGATTTACCGCTATCGCTTTGGGGCTATGCATTAGAGACAGCCGCATTCACTTTAAATAGGGCACCATCTAAATCCGTTGAAACGACACCATACGAATTGTGGTTTGGTAAGAAACCTAAGTTGTCGTTCCTTAAAGTTTGGGGTTGCGAAGCATATGTAAAGAAGTTACAACCTGATAAGCTTGAACCCAAAGCGGAGAAATTCGTCTTCATGGGATACCCTAAAGCAACAATTGGGTATACCTTCTATCATAGATCCGAAGGCAAAGTTTTTGTTGCCAAGAATGGATCCTTTCTTGAGAAGGAGTTTCTCTCGAAGGAAGTGACTGGAAGGAAAGTAGAACTTGATGAGGTTATCAAACCTTCTCTCGGATTTGAGAGTAGCGCAGCACCGGAAGATGTTTTTTTGCCGCCTGCACCAATTGGAGAGGAAGCTAATGATGGTGATCATGAAACTTTGAACGAAGTTACTGCTGAACCTCGCAGGTCAACGAGGGTTCGTACCACTCCTGATTGGTATGACTCTGCCTTGAACGTCATGTTGCTGGACAACGCTGATGACCCTGCGACGTATGAAGAAGCTATGGTGAGCCTAGATTCCGACAAATGGCTAGAAGCCATGAAATCCGAAATGGGATCCATGTACGAAAACCAAGTGTGGACTTTGGTGGACTTACCGGATGGTCGTAAGGCTGTCGAGAACAAATGGATTTTCAAGAGAAAAACAGATGATGATGGTAATGTTACCGTCTATAAAGCTTGACTTGTCACGAAAGGGTTCCGACAAATTCAAGGAGTTGACTATGATGAGACATTCTCACCAGTAGCGAAGCTAAAGTCTGTGAGGATTTTGTTGGCAATTGCTGCATATTTCGATTATGAGATTTGGCAGATGGATGTCAAAACGGCGTTCCTTAATGGTGACATTGAGGAAGAGTTGTATATGGTACAACCCAAGGGTTTTGTCGATCCTAGTGATGCTGACAAGGTATGCAAACTTCAGCGCTCCATTTATGGACTGAAGCAAGCATCTCGGAGTTGGAATCAACGTTTTGATAAAGTAATCAAAAACTTTGGATTTATACAAACTGATGGAGAAGCTTGTATTTACAAGAAAGTGAGTGGGAGCTCTGTAGCATTCCTAGTACTATATGTAGATGACATATTGTTGATTGGGAATGATATAGAACTTCTTAATAGTGTCAAAGCCTATTTGAATAATAGTTTTTCAATGAAGGATCTTGGCGAAGCGGCATATATTCTAGGCATCAAGATTTATAGAGATAGAGCAAGACGCCTAATAGCGCTTTCACAAAGTACATACTTGGAAAAAGTTCTAAAGAAGTTTAGAATGGAAGAGAGCAAGAAAGGGTTCATGCCCATGTTGTCAGGTAAGACCTTGAGTAAGACTCAAAGTCCAGCTACGGCAAAAGATAGAGAGAAAATGAATAATATTACCTATGCCTCGGCCATAGGTTCTATCATGTATGCCATGCTGTGTACAAGACCGGATATAGCACATGCTGTTAGTTTGACTAGCAGATATCAAAGTGATCCTGGAATGGAGCACTAGACAGCGGTCAAGAATATCCTAAAGTACCTAAATAGGACTAAGGATATGGTTCTTTCTTATGGAGGTGATGAACAGCTTGTTGTAAACGGTTACACCGATGCTAGTTGGAACACCGATCCGGATGACTCGAAGTCACAGTCCGGATACGTATTTATTTTGAATGGTGCTGCAGTGAGCTGGAGGAGTGCCAAGCAAAGCGTTGTGGCGAAATCTTCAACTGAATCGGAATACATAGCTACTTCGGAGGCTGCGCAAGAAGCCATATGGATGAAGGAATTCATTACTGAACTTGGCGTGGTTCCCAATGCGTTGGACCCGATGGCCATCTACTGTGACAACACAGGTGCCATAGCTAATGCACAGGAGCCAAGGTCACATAGCAAGCTGAAGCACATCAAGCTATGTTTCCACGCTATTCGCGAGTATGTCTGAGATGGTGACATAAAGATTTGCAAAGTACACACTGATCTGAATGTGGCAGATCCGTTGACTAAACCTCTCCCTAGAGCAAAGCATGACTAGCACCAGAACGCCATGGGTGTTAGGTATATTACCATGTAATCTAGATTATTAACTCTAGTGCAAGTGGGAGACTGTTGGAGATATGCCCAAGAGGCAATAATAAAAGTGGTTATTATTATATCTTTGTGTTTATGATGAATGTTTACATCCCATGCTATAATTGTATTATTAGGAAACACTAATACTTGTGTGTTTTGTAAACATATAAGAGTCCCTAGTAAGCCTCTTGTTGAACTAGCTTGTTGATTAATAGATGATCATGGTTTCCTGGTCATGGACATTGGATGTCATTAATAACAAGGTTATATCATTAGGAGAATGATGTGATGGACACACACCCATAGTAAGCATAGCATAAGATCAAGTCATTAAGTTCGTTTGCTATAAGCTTTAGAAAACATAGTAACCTAATCCTTTGACCATGAGGTTATGTTAATCACCATCACCGGATGGGTACTTTGATGGCATCAAACACCGCTTCGTAACTAGGTGGTCATAAATGTATCATTGGGTATTCTGAAAGTATGTGTTGAAGCGCATGGACCAAGATTGGGATTTGTCCATCCATATGACAGATAGATATGCTCTGGGCCCTCTCGGTGGAATGTCATCTGATTAGCTTGCAAGCATGTGACTGGGTCACAAGGGATGACATATCACGGAACGAGTAAAGAGTACTTGTCAGTAACGAGGTAGAACTAGGTATGGAGATACCGACGATCAAACCTCGGATAAGTAGAGTATCGCGTGACAAAGGGAATTGGTCTCGTATGTAAATGGTTCTATCGATCACGAAGTCATCGTTGAGTATGTGGGAGCCATTATGGATCTCTAGGTCCCACTGATGGTTATTGATAGGAGATGTGTCTCTATCATGTCTACATATTCACGAACCGTAGGGTGACACACTTAAGGTTTGAAGTTGTTTTAAGTAGATATGGAATGTCTGTTGGAGACCGAATTTTGTTCGGAGTCTCGGATTGGATTCGGGACATCACGAGGAGCTCCGAAATTGTTCGGGGAGTAAGATTCATATAATGGGGACCATTTTCTAAGGTAGGAAATGTTCTGGAGTATTTATATGGGGATTCTAGAAGGTTTCGGAATGTTCCGGAAGGTTATAGAAGATTTTTTGGAGTTTACTTGAAAACCAAGAAAGGATAAAAGGATAAAGGGAAATTTAAAAGGGAAACTTGGGGGGGAAGGACTCTCCCCCCAAACTCCCTTGTACGCCGGCCCTACGGAGTGGGCCTAGGGGTGGGAACCCTAGGTCGCACCCCTCCCTCTATATATAGAGGGGTGGAGGCGCCACCCCCCTAGCTCCTCCACTCTTGCCCCTATCCGCCTCTCTCCTCCTCCTTCCTTCTGCTCAGGCTTAGGCGAAGCCCTGCAGAATCCTCTACTCCACCACCATGCCGTCGTGCTGCTAGGATTCCGTGGAGAGATCTACTACCTCCGCTGCTCGCTAGAACGGGGAGAGGAAGGTCTGCTTCGACTCCGCACGTGTGACCGACTGCGGAAGCGCTGCCGGAACGCGGCGCCGGAAGGATCGTCCACTCGATCTTGAGATCGGCAAGTGATCGACTACATCAACCACGAGATCCAATCTCGTAACGCTTTCGGGTCTACAAGGGTTAGTACAGATCTATCTCGTTGCACATGTCTAATAGATTAGATCTTCGCTTTTATCTAGATTAGATCTAGGTTTTGTTCGTTCTTGCGGTAGAAATTTTTTGTTTTCCATGCTACGAACCCAACAGCCGCGACGGTGGAGGAGCGGAAGGCTACTGATTCGATCATCCTCGGGCTACAGGGCGACCTTATTGCCCTTGAGAAGCATGTGACGGAGAAAATCCGGAAACTCCTTGGTGAGCGGTTGCTTTCCTCTTTGATGTAACCGGTGAGTCCCCGAGTGGGTGAGTCTATAGTGACATTGGGTGTCTGACATTGCAGCTTTGATAGGGCAAGGCGATCCGGTGGTGCAAACCTTCGACGCCTCACAATGCGTGACCGTGGTGGTGAACGCGGCCACCGCCTCAGTGTTGTGCATCCAGGCGGTGCTTCAAGGGATGTCCCCCACCGAGGTTATACCTGGGGGACTAACTGAAGTATGGTACTACCTGGAAGAGGCGCCTGGCGTTGTAGAATGGATGGCGCATTCGGCCTTCTGGCGTGGGGCCACCACGGCGTTGAGCTTGGGGCTCGCGCATTTCCCAGACGACTTCGACCTCGATGATGTCACTAGCGGCTACCCTTCGGCGACTGGCTTGGTGGAGATGTCGGAGGTGTTGAGGCTAACCGCCAAGGCTACTCCCTTCGCGGATCGGGTGTTGGCGATGGGGGACATGCTGCCGTACCAGGAGACGGTGGTGGCGGTGGGCGACCCCGAGCCGGAGCTTCGTGCCCTAAAGTCAGAGCAACCCTTCCGGTCGGTGCTATCGAAGTCGCTGACGATGTACCCGACAAATCTGTGGGAGCCGTATGTTCGTGTCAAGGACGGTGATGGCGCTTCTTCATCGAGGCCTACAAAATAGATAGCTGCCCTGGGGGCTTTTTGTAAGTTATGCCTGATGGCCATTTTGTGATATGAACAATACATATGTATGAAGTAAGGGGAGTCAATTGACTCGCAATGCATGGTCAGTTATGTGATATGTTGACTTTTGTTTGAGCGAGTCCTCGAGCACGTCCCCCCTTTAGTAGGGTATAAATCGTTTATGTGTATGTATGTTTTCTTTGGGTTTTTGTTTTGGTCGAGACTGATTTGCCGTGGCGTGTTGGGCCAGTCGCCTTGCGACTCTAAAGGGGCTCTATTTTTAGCTGAGTCCTCAAGCGCGAGTAAGGTCAATTTAGGCGATTCCCCAAGCGCGATACTTAGCCGTTTTGGGCATGTGCCTATTGTAAGGTCTGGTGCGTTGTTTGTTACACGTCTCTTCCCCTGGCTCGGAGAGTCCAAGGCAGCTCTCTTACTTGGTGTGTTCCCACGCCGCGTGAGGTTTTCTTGTTGCAAAGTCCCCGTGCGTGGTACTTAACGGTTCGAGTCACTTTGCACGAGGATGAGGAGGACCGATCGCTGTGGGAAGCGTTTATCGGTCGTCTTGGCCCGGTAGGCCAGTCGAGAGGGGCGACTCTGATGGTGGCTCCGGGTTGGCATGTTCGTGGACGACACAAAGCCCGAATTTCTTCTGTGCCCTTGGGTCACACTACTTAGCTGTGCCGGTCGCTCGACCAAGGGTTGACTTTTGTAGGTAGCATATTGCTAAATGTACGAGTGCGAGTGGCACAAGAATACGGCGAGTAGACACAATTTGTGTGATCCGAATGTATTTCATTATATATCAGTCGGGTACAAGTTTGAGTTATATGTATAGAACTTTCGGAGGAGGTTTACATTCCATGGTCTCCCGACCTCAAGCTTGCCATTGCCTCGTACGTCGATGAGGTAGTAGGCGTCGTTGCCGAGGACGCGTCCTATGGCGAATGGCCCCTCCCATAGGGGGGAAAGCTTGTGCGTGCCCTTCTTGTCCTAGACCAGTTGTAGGACCAAGTCTCCTTCCTAGAAGGTGCGGGTCCGGACTCGGTGGCTGTGATAGCGGCGGAGTCCCTGTTGGTAGATGGCAGTGCGGGAGTGAGCCAGGTCGCGTGCCTCGTCGAGCTGGTCGGTGATGTCTTGGCGGGCGATCTCGTTTGTCGCCTCGGCGTGGTTGATGACTCAAGGTGAGTTGTGCTCCAGGTCAGTTGGCATTACGGCCTCAGTGCCGTACACGATGAAGAAGGGTGTGAACCCTGTGGAGCGGTTGACGGAGGTGCGGATTCCCCATATTATGGAGGGGAGCTCTTCGACCCAGCATCCTGGGGTTCACTCGAGGGGCACCTAAGTCGCGGCTTGAGCCCATGGAGGATGCTCTGATTAGTGCGTTCTGCTTGGCCGTTCGACTCTGGGTGGGTGACTGAGGCGAGGTCGAGTCATATGTTGTGCTCTTTGCACAATTCATTTCCTTGGCGGCCTGCATGCTGTGAAGGAGGGCCTTATATTCGGCCATGTTGTTGGTGTAGGGCTTGAAATCGAGGTGGAGCACGTAGCGGAGCTTGTCTCCCTTGGGGAGGTCAGTGTGACCCATGCCCCGGTGCCGTCAGCGTTCTTGGATCCGTCGAAGTGGATCGACCAGTAATGGAGGTAGGGGAGCTTCTCCGGCTACTGTGCCTCTTCCCAGTCAGCGAGGAAATCGGCTAGGGCCTGCAACTTGATCGCTTTGCGTGGCTCGTACTTGATGTTGTGGATGCCAATCTCGACGGCCCACTTAGCGACTCGCCCAGTCGCTTCGTGGTTGTGAATGATGTCTTGCAACAGTGCGGAGGAGACGACCATGATTGGGTGCTCCTTGAAGTAGTGGGGGAGCCTCCTCTGGGCTCAGAATACCGCGTATACCAACTTCTGGTACTGCGGGTAGCACTGCCTTGAGTCCGTCAGGACCTTGCTGATGTAGTAGACGGGGCGCTGAATAGGGCGCTCCTTGCCCTCTTCTGGTCGTTCGACAACCATCACGGCGCTGACGACTCGAGTGGAGGCCGCCACGTAGACGAGCATTGACTCTTTGTCGATTGGGGCGGCGAGTAGTGGAGCCGCGAGTAGCACTTCTTTGAGTTCCTTGAGCGCGTTGTTCGCCTCCGCGTCCCATTGGAACGTGGGATTTTTTCGCATTAGGAGGTAGAGGGGCATTGCCTTCTCGTCGAGCCGAGGGATGAAGGGACTGAGAGCCGCGACTCGCCCGACCAACTTCTGGATGTCACGCAGGCACTCGGGTTTCCCGAGTTGCGCGATGGTGTTGATCTTGGTGGGGTTGGCCTCGATGCCTCGCTTGGAGACCACGTACCCAGGAGCTGTCAGGTGGGGACGCCGAAGGTGCATTTCCCTGGGTTGAGCTTCATGTTGTACCTCTGCAGATTTGCGAAGGTTTTGGCCAGGTTGGCGAGCAGGTCGTCCTGGCGGGTGGATTTTACCACCACGTCGTTGATGTAGACGTGTATGTTGTGGCCAATTTGGCTTGCAAGGCACTCCTGTATGCACCTTTGGTAGGTGGCGCCGGCGTTCTTGAGGTCGAACGTCATGGTCGTGTAGCAGAAGGCGTCGAATGGCGTGATGAACGACGTCTTCTCCTCATCCTCAACCACCATTTTGATCTGGTTGTAGCAAGAATACGCGTCGAGGAAGCACATCGACCCCGATCCCGCGGTCGAATCTATGATTTGGTCGATGCGAGGTAGGACGAACTCCTCCTTCAGGCAGGCGCTGTTGAGGTTGGTGTAGTCGATACACATTCTCCAGGTGTTGTTCTTTTTCAGGACCAGGACTAGGTTTGCTAGCCACTTGGAGTACTTGATTGGCAGAATGAAGCATGTGGCTAGCAGACGCTGTACTTCTATAGTGATTGCTCGGCGGCGCTCTTCATTGAAGGGTCGCAGTGACTGCTTTACTGGTCGCACTTTGGGGTCGGTGTTGAGTTTGTGCTCAGCGAGTTCCCTCGGGACACCGGGCATGTCAGATGGATCCCATGCGAAGATGTCGCGATTCTCACGGAGGAACTCGATGAGCGCGCTTTCCTATGCGGGGCTCATGTGCACCCCAATGGTGACCGTCTGGCTGGAGTCGCCCAGGACGAGCTCGACGGTGCGGGTGTGCATGGTCGCCTCAAACGTGGAGCTTGCGGTGGTTGGCTTTTTCAGAATGGTTTATCGATGTTGCTCGCGTATTTCACGAGCTCGTCTGCGTGGTTGTTTCCACGCGATGATGGCGTCGGCGAGCTCCGCGCATTTGTCTTCGCATTCCACGGCCATGTCGGGGTCGCCGTGGATGTTGATGATGCCGCTTGGCCCTGGGAGCTTCATCATGTTGTAGGCGTAATGCGGGGTCACCATGAACTTGGCGAACGCCTGGCGCCCTAGGACGAAGACGATCCACTCGGTGCGGAAGTTCACCAGCTCGAAGATGATCCACTTGGTGCGGAAGTTCGCCGGTATGCCGAAGGTGACTGACAGCGTCACCTTGCCGATCGAATATGCCTTCCGACCGGGGACGATGCCATGGAAGGTGGTGAGTGTCGACTCGGTCGCTGACTCCGGGAGATGTAGCCTCTTGAATGTGTCTAAGTACATAATGTTGATGGAGCTCCCGCCGTCCATCAGCGTCTTGGGTAGCCAGTAGTCGGCCACTTTGGGCTTGACCACCAGCGCAACTCGCCCTGGATATTCGATCCTGGGCACGCGATCCTGGCGAATCTAGGTGATGCTTTGCTCGGACCAGTTGAGGAAGCGGGGGATGTCGACTTGGGTCACCACATTGACGGCGACTGCGCGGGCGATCACCTTCTTTTCGCGTTTGGTGCCGAGCCCAGTGAAGGTGTGTAGTGAGCCAACGACGTTTCCAAACCCGCCGGCACTGCCGTTGTCCCTTGGTGGGTTGTTGTTGGGGTCCTCCCTTGCTCGCCTTGCCTTTTCGATCTCTTTTAGAGAATGGCAGTCCGCGGTGGTGTGGGTGGCAGGTTTTCCCTCCCTACTATGGTAGACACAGAGCTGGTTGAGTAGGTGGCGGGGTCGAATTTCAGCCTCGCCGTGTTGTTGGCGCGGTACTATCCATTGTCACGGTAGTTTCCTCCGTCGCGGCGGAAGTTCTTCGGGTCGCGTTGGCCATAACTGGAGTTAGCGACGAAGTCGACTCGCCCGTCATTGCGGCGCTTGCCGGTGAGGCGGGTGTTGCTGTAGCGCATGTCGCACTTTCGTCCGTTGTTGTGGCCGCTAACGCGGCGTCTTCCTCCTGACTCGTCATCAGAGTCCTGGTTGGGGTCCTCCTCCGTGTACCGCTTGGCGATCTCGAGGAGGTCGGGGATGTTGTCGAGCGTTTGGTAGACCCTCTTGATCTTAGCGACTAGGGGTTCATACCAGCACACGTTCTTGAAGTAGTGAATCGCCATGACTGGGTGAATGCCTGAGGCGTTGATCCATAGTTCCTGCCATCTCTAGATCCAGTGGTGGGTCAACTCGCGATGCCCCTGGATGCATCTCTCCAGGTCTTCAATGGTGGTGGCTCGGGTGTAGGATCCGTCGAAGTGCCTGATGAAGGCGTCCCGCATCTCTTCCCACGAGTCGATGCTGTCGACGGGGACGGTGTTGATCCATTGCTGGGTCGCCATCTCCATCATTAGGGGGAGGTAGCGAGCAGCTAGCAGGTCAGTGTGGCCGGTGATTCCCATCGCCATGAGGAACGTGTCTAGCCACACTGCTGGGTCGTACGTGGGGTCGTACTTCTTGATCTCCTTGGGCGCCTTGAAGTTGGCGGGGTACTTTTCACCTCTGATCACGGGCCCGAAGCACTGGGGGCCGACTCGGCTGAGAGAGCCCCTGGGTTCGGAGTCTCCGCGGTTGGTGAGGGTGTGCCTCAAGTCATTGGGCTGGTGTGCCTGATGACCCACAAGTATAGGGGGTGTATCGCAGTATTTTCGATAAGTAAGAGTGTCGAACCCAATGAGGAGCAGAAGGTGATGGCTAGTGGTATGGATCAGGAATTCTCTACAAATACTTAGCAAACGGTTTTTAGGGGTTTTTGATAAAGCAAGTAAACAAAGTACGAGTAAATAAAAGACAGTAGGAATAAATGCAGCAAGTGGCCCAATCCTTTATGCAGCAAAGGACAACCCGGTTGTATTACTTAAGATGACCAAACGTTCTCGAGGACACATGGGAACACTGTCAAGTGCTTTCGCTTTATATAGTTGATTAATCTTCTTTAGCTTGCTAAGTGTTGTGTGGGTGAACCTGTGCTAATGTACCGACCTTCCTAGGACTATTACATACTTGTTATTATAGCCCTTGCAAACATCCGTAAGTATCAGAAAGTAATTAAGGTAGAAACCTAACCACAGCTTTAAACTCTAAGACCCTTACGTCCCTTGTGCAATGGTTTCCTAACGGGGGTTCAGGTTTCTGTCACTCCGGCAACCCCTACGATTAGTAGCCAAATACACAATGCATTCCCCTAGGCCCATATAGGTGAAGTGTCATGAAGTACACCACAACTTAAATATCAAACTATTGAATCTTTCTCAACACAATTCCACTACTAACAACATGACTTCTCCCATGTCCTCAAGAACAAAACGAACTACTCACAAGACATCATATGGATCATGATCATAGATGGAATAATGATGTATAATAATCTGAACATAAACAATAATTCAATGGTTCACTCAATAGCATCAACTACAAAGAGTAATCAACACCGGGAAAGTTTCCCCTAAGAACTATGCAAGATTCAACACAATTGTTACAACAATATGGAGATGGTGATGAGGGTGATGACGGTGGTGGTGATGATGATGATGATCCCGATGAAGTGCATCTTGATGGTGGTGTTGATGGCGACGATCTCCCCTCTCCGGGAAGGAATTCCCCCGGCAAAAATCTGTCTGCCAGAGAGATCTTTCTCTCTCGGTGTTTTCCGCCCCGCAGAGGCGGCGGAATCTTTCTGTGGTCGCTCCCCGAGTCTTAGGGTTTCGGGAGGATAATATACGCCAGAGGGCAGTGCTAGGGGTGGACCAGGGTGGCCACACCACCTGGTAGCGCGGCCTAGGCTGGCCCACGCCAGGAGGTGGTGTGGGCCCCCTGTGTCCCATCTCTGGCCCCCCTTCTGGCTTCCTTCGTCTTCTAGAAAAATAGGATTTTCTGTATATTTTCCCGGATTTACTGATCTTCGCGAATTTTGCCTCCAAACATCAACTTTTCCATCAGAATCCTGACTGCAGCGGTCCATGCTCCAAAAGTAATCAACCATGCAAAAACATATGAAATAACATAAGTATCACCTCTCAATATGAAATATATCAGTGAATAACAGTGCATTATGACATAGAATAGTGATGCAAAATGGACGTATTAACTCCCCCCAAGCTTAGACTTCACTTGTCCCCAAGAGAAACTGAGCTCAATAAACATGGCCTCAGGTTTATGGAGTGAAGAACCGATAAAAGAATACGGACAAGAAACATCACATTCATCAAATACATAGATCATAATAGAAGACAACTCACTATTGTATAACTCAACTTGCAATGAGTAAAGGAAACACAATAAAGATACATAAAGTAAATCATAATTGGTAATGGCAAACTTAGCTCTTGGTCAAAGAATAGTTGATAATTTGCTGGAGTTCACAAATAACTGGTTTTCAATGATAGCTTTCAAAGTAGTAAACATCAAGATAAGAGCAATGTGCAAAACAAGGAACATAAGAAACATGATTGAATAAATCATCATATGAATGAATGAAACACAACAACTCAAAATACTTGCTGAGATAGAAGGGAGTAGGTTTACTAACTCAACTAAAAAGTAAAAGAAAGGCACTTCGCAGAGGGAAGCAGGGATTGCAAGTCTCATAAAGAGCTCCCAAAAAATATGATACTTACTAGCTTTCAGCTCTCATTGCCCCTATCACAGGCATCTTTAGGTGATTAAGGTTAAAGTGATCAAATATGAGGATATGCATTGACAAGCTGTAAGTTGAGAATCTCATGTCCCTTGAATACGAGGGACGCTCCTCATGCTACTCAAGTTTAGTCACCGGTAAGTTCTTGTCATCGTAAGCATATGTGTATCATAGAGAACCGCCAACGGGGTACCCCTTGCCCGATGATACGAAAGAATCCCCATATCAAAATGACAAGGCAAGCAGACAACAAGCATCTCAGCAATCTTCTTATTTACCATGGGAATATGGTTCTTTTTCTCTCTTTCCTCTTTTCATAATCTCTTTTTTTCTTTTTCTCTTTTTTCTCAATATTGGACTCCTTATTATAAGAAGAATGCTTCATAGATGCTCGTTATGGTTACGTTGCAGGTTTCCACCATGTTAGCATGGATTAGACAAGCAGCCCAAGCGTTTCTCTAAGACACATGCATAACTCCATGGACTTACAAGGTCCCCTTTCATTTCACACCGACGACATGTATAGACAAAAGAACATGATATCAACTAGGTACTAAGTACCAGTGCAATGTTGAAAGCGTTCCCCATGACATCATGGTTCTGCTAATTCACAACTTACAAAGCGCAAGCATATACGCAACATAGGTGAGCACAATGGTTCAAGTTTATTAGATGCAAGAAAGTAAAGTGTGCCATCAAGTTCGTGAGAGCTTTAATCACTAATTTTCACATAACAAGTTTAATTTGGAAGGTAGATAAAACAAGAATTTACTTGGAATATCAATAATGCTAATAGGTAGGTATGGTGGACACAAATGGGAAATGTTTTGGTTTTAAGGAGTGGATGCACGAGAAAAACTCCCTCTCAGTACAGGTTTTTGGCTAGCAAGGTTAGGTAGCAAGTACAAGAGTTGAAGGAAACAAACAAACATACAAGTGATAAAAACAAACATGCAATCTTCCTTGGAAGCACAAAAGATCTTAACTAGAGAATACTAGACTTACGAGCTAATCAAGAAAGAAAGATGATGAAATTATATTTCTTTAGAGTACTTTTATCTTTTCATTCAACTCTCAAAAATAGTGTTGCTACTGACCGAGCCAGGTTTGCCAAAACCAACTAAATTAACTCAATGATCCCAAAGTGATACCAATACTAACAACAAGATCAATCATATAACCACGAATTGAAAACTAATATAATCTATGCAAAAGAGTGAATGATAGAACTTCTCATTAATATTCCATAACGGCAACTCACACCAAGGGATACATATCTAACGAGAGAGGGGACACTTCCATAATGCAAACCATCCTACATGATAACTTCTCTATTCATGATATGACTCTACTAAAAAGGTAAAAAGATAGAAGATAGTGATGTGATACCGCGGCACTCCCCCAAGCTTGGAACAAACCAAGGGGATGCCAAACCTGATGACGAATTACTCCTTCGGTGGTGGTGGTATCCTCTCGATGAGCTCTCTGATAAGTTTCCCCAAGTCCTCAATCTCAAAGGTGAGATTACGAATCAGCTGTGAGTTTTGCTCAATGCGGCTCATGATCATGTCGGGTTGAGAATTCCAGCTCTTGCTATTCTTTCCCCACTCTTCCTCCTTGAAGTCTTCTTTTCCTGCATGGCTAGAACGAGGCAAATCCCAATTGGAGGGTAATTTCCCCTTGGGCATATTCTGGTATTGATGCTCATGGATAAGGGTATGGAAAGGGTTCTTGGTGCGCGGAGGAAGTGACCGTGGAGCCAAACAGTGACGAGGAGCTTTCCCCCTAGTTTGCATCCGTGCAGTCCTTCTAACCCTGGAAGGTTTTGTCACCACTCCAATGCTTGCAATGGGAGTGCCGGTGTACGGATGTTGGCCTTGCTCCTCTTCACCTTCACTCTTGATCTCCTTCTCCTTCACGGGGTCTTGGAGGTCTTCCTCCATAGGCTCCTTCCCTTTATCCTTGGCGGACACCATTGTGGTTCTAAGCTTCAAGAATAGTTCCTGGCAGAAACAGATCGAAACAAAAACACGACGAAAACACGATATACGAACCTTGGGAGATCCGGGGGGGTTATATATTACGAAGTTTCATACCAAAAGGAAGGTACTGGGAGAAAACGAGTCGGAGACGGAGTCCGGGGTGGACTCACCACCTGGTGGCGCGGCCAGGGGTGGGCCCGCACCACAGGGTGGTGTGAGCCACCCTGGCTCTGTTTCTGTCCCTCTTTTGCTTCGTAGCTTTCCTTGTTGTCTAAAAACTGCAAAAATATAGTTGGGCCGTATTTTCGTAGAACTTTTCTTACCAGAACTGTTACCTATTTGAAAACGGACTCTACAGGTCTCTGAATTTGGTATCTAGTAGATTCTTCTGGAGTCACCACTTGAATATCATCGATATCTTCATCTTCATACACTTATTACTTGAGTCATAAAACCCTTCTCTTCCTTATTACACCATTATCTCCACTTCCCGGAAATTTCTTTCACACAAAACTCCACACAGTTCTCATTAGCAACATTAGTGTATATGAAGTGATAAAACCTTTTGAGTCCAACTTAAACTGAAAACCATCAAAACATAAGCTACTATAGCAATTCCTTCTGAAAACCAAAAAGAATTCAAAAAGAAAATCGAATGAAGAAGCAAATGCAAGAGTGGCAAAATCTGTCAAAACAGACCAGCAGGTAAAGATCAATTTTTTTCGAAAATCTTCTGTTGCTCAAATCAAAAAGTGCAGAACTAACGAAAGTTAAATAACAACCTGGGGCAGAAGCAAAAACAATTACAGCTCAATCCGACATACAGATATCTCTCACGGATTTTTATGGTGAAGCACAAAAATCTGTTTCGGGGCAGCAACTTCCCCAAATCTTACTTCTCTCTCATTAGAGGTTGATCTTGACACAAAAACCAAACAAAACAGATAAAGACCGGTTATTACCGAAGTAATAACTTCCAAGACTCAAAGAAACAAAAACAAACTGAAAGCAAAAATAAACTAGGTTGTCTCCCAAAAAGCTCTTTCTTTATAGCCATTAAGATGGGCGTGATAATTTTGAAGATCCTCACATAGGAATATGAATTGAAGTGAAAGAGAGCATTAAGAAGCAAAAATACACATTTTTAAGTCTAATCCACTTCCTATGTAAGGGAGTTTTGTAAACAAACAAGTTGTTGAAACCAAAGGCTACTTGCATAAGAAGGCAAAATAAGTGCAACACAAAAACTTTCAGCATAAAACGAGGAAACTTGATATTATTGAGATGCATAAGAACACTTTTCCCTCTCTCATAATAACTTTCAGTATCATGCATAAACTTAACAATATAACTATCACAAGGGCCATCATAGGGATGATCGCTTATTCTAACAGAAAACACAGGAATACCAGCTCTCATAACACTACTACGTGAAACAATATTATAGGTATCCTTACAAAGGATAGTGTGTCCCTCTTTTTCATATTTAGTAACAAAGTCTTTCACATTTGCTATTATAGGTTCATCAACCATTTTTTATCAGCTCCAACAGCTTTATTTGCAATTTCATTAACCATACTAGCCATCATAGAATGTTCTTTTATCTTAACTGGGAAAGGCATTTTCTCAATATAAGGTTCAGGTAAAACACGATTAGCAGTATAAACTTCAGTATTTCTTATAGGAACACACTTAGCAATATCTTTATAAGGTTCATGATACTTATTCCACTTCTTTTTAGGCACTTCAATGTAGGAAGCAAAATCCTTAAAATCAGAAGCAATAGCTTGAGAGTCTAGACCATAAGCATTTTTAATATTTTGAAAGTCATCAATTCCCATAAAAGATTCAGTGCATTCATAATCATAATTTATACCTGACTTTCTACCTTTGTCATTCTCCCAAGGTTCAGCATTGTCTTGAATATGGTCCAGAAGATCCCATTTAGCTTCTTCTTCCATGCGAGTGAATGATCTAGCACAAGAAGCATCCAATAAATCCTTATCATGTAGAGGGAGCCTTGCATAAAAGTTATTGATAATAATATTGTTGGGGAGCTCATGAATGGGAAATTTGAGCATTAGTAACTTCAATCTCCCCCAAGCTTGAGTTGTACTCTCTCCATCACGAGACCAAAAGCTACTCACAAGACATCATATGGATCATGATCAGAGATGGAATAATGATGTATAATAATCTGAACATAAACAATAATTCAATGGTTCACTCAATAGCATCAACTACAAAGAGTAATCAACACCGGGAAAGTTTCCCCTAAGAACTATGCAAGATTCAACACAATTGTTACAACAATATGGAGATGGTGATGAGGGTGATGATGGTGGTGGTGATGATGATGATGATCCCAATGAAGTGCATCTTGATGGTGGTGTTGATGGCGACGATCTCCCCTCTCCGGGAAGGAATTCCCCCGGCAAAAATCTGTCTGCCGGAGAGATCTTTCTCTCTCGGTGTTTTCCGCCCCGCAGAGGCGGCGGAATCTTTCTGTGGTCGCTCCCCGAGTCTTAGGGTTTCGGGAGGATAATATACGCCAGAGGGCAGTGCTAGGGGTGGACCAGGGTGGCCACACCACCTGGTAGCGCGGCCTAGGCTGGCCCACGCCAGGAGGTGGTGTGGGCCCCCTGTGTCCCATCTCTGGCCCCCCTTCTGGCTTCCTTCGTCTTCTAGAAAAATAGGATTTTCTGTATATTTTCCCGGATTTTCTGATCTTCGCGAATTTTGCCTCCAAACATCACCTTTTCCATCAGAATCCTGACTGCAGCGGTCCATGCTCCAAAAGTAATCAACCATGCAAAAACATATGAAATAACATAAGTATCACCTCTCAATATGAAATATATCAGTGAATAACAGTACATTATGACATAGAATAGTGATGCAAAATGGAAGTATCAGTGCCCGCCAAGCCTGGTTGTTGACGATGTGCATTCGAGCGTCGATGGGTTGCCCGTTGGCGGCGACCGTGGCTGATGTGCCAGGGGCTGGGGTGGTGGGCAGGTCACGGCGTTGGCGACGGTTGGAGGGCCGCATGAGGCCGCCCTGCTTGCCGATGAGCGGGAATACATCCGCCCCCACGGGTCGACTCCCAATACTTGCTGCTCGACGGCCCTGGCGAGTAGGGACTTAGCATATTGGATCTGTAGCGCGCCCTCCCCTTGTATGTCGAGGCGAGCGACTGCGGCGTCGGCCGTGATGACGTTGTCCATCGGAGTGGAGTATAGTGGGAGTCCGTTGGGGTCGCGGGCTTGTGTCGAGATTATGATCCGCGGCTGGTCCGGTGGGGGCACATGACCGATGGGTGGCGGTGGGGCCCCAGTCGCCGGTGCGCCGGGTGATGGTCGGCTGTTGCCACCTGGTGGCACGTTCTCGCAGTATTCACGCTCGGCCACGCGTGCGGGGTCGCTTTCGTCGTTGAAGTTCAAGACGCGGCCCTAAACGTTGGAGTTCAGGCGGGTCCTGATGCATCGTTGGTGGTAGAGCGACAGCTCCTGCGCTGTTCCCGCTCGAGGCGGAATTTCTCGCGCTCAACTAGCTCCCTACACTGCGCCTCCTCCAGTCGCAGGCGGGCTTCCTCCACCTTCGTGGTTGTGGCGGTTGCTGGGATCGGCGTGGAGAATGGATCTGGCGGGGCGGCCACACTGCCCGCCATGTAGATCACGTCGAAGCGATTGGATCTGGCACGGAAGTCCTCGGGGGACTCCGAGCCAGAGTCGGAGTCAAAGATCCCGAGGATGGATGGATCCCCGAAGTCCTCAGGGTTAGAGACCCGCATGATAGAGTCCTCTCGTGACGCGGCGGTGATGGATCCGTCGACTGAGGCAGGGGTCACAGAGTCGGCGTAGTTGTGGAGAGCCGCGTCATCCATGGCGGCGTCAGCCCCGACCGCGTTGCTAGCGGCCGAGTCGTACTCGGTGGTGAGGCGGCTGATGGAGTGGACATGCTCCTCCGAGAGTAGATCGCGGCACGGCGGTGATACGTTGCAAACGTATCTATAATTTTTGATGTTCCATGCTTGTTTAGTATCTACTTTGTTTTGCTTTGTCAACACTTTGAGCTATTTTTCTATGTTTTCTGAGACTAACCTATTAACAAGATGCCACTGTGCCATTTGCTTGTTTTCTTCTATTTTTGGTTCCAAAAAAGCCAGAAAATGAATATTCTCGGAATTGGACCGGACAAAAGCCAAAGTCGATATTTTACCGGAAGACTCATGGAGCCAGAAGACGAGACGGAGAGGGGCCAGGGGCTGGCCACACCATGTGGTGGCGCGGGTCCCCCTAGTTGCGCCACCAGGTGGTGTGGGCCCCTGGTCCACCCTCTGACATCCCCCCTTCGCCTATAAGAATCCTCTGTTGTAGAAACCCTAAAGAATCCAGCCTCCAGCCATGAAAAGTTCCACAACACCGCCACCACCGAAGGGGAGATTCGTGGGATAGAAAGTCTCTATTCTAGCACCTTGCCGGGACGGGGAAGTGCCCCCGGAGCCATCTCCATCGATCTCCACCACCATCTCCATCGTCGTTGCTGATTCCCATGATGAGGAGGTAGTAGTTCTCTCTCGAGGCTAAGGGCTCTACCGGTAGCTATGTGTTCATCTCTCTCTCTCTATGCATGATCTTATTGAGATCATGAGCTTTGTAATCTATAGATCTATTCTGCTACTCAAGTGCTTTAATGAATCTCTGCTTATCCCCACGTGTGTGAAGTTGATAGTGTGCACACCGTGTGTCACTTTGGCTAAGGTTACATAAATACTTGTTATGAGTTATATTTGGAGTTGGATGTCTCTATGAAATTGTGGTGTTTGTTGGAACCATCTAGCGATCAAGGTCATAGTGTGGGGTTATCTAGATGGGGAAAGCGGACTTTGAGGAGTGTTGTTATAGCCCTACCATGGATTAAAGTGTCCAACCGGAGAGTAGTTCGGAGTAGTATCATGAGGAGAAGATATTTATATGAAAGTGTTCACTAGTGAAAGTATGGTCCCTAGGACTTTTTTCTAAGCATTGAAACACCATTTGCAACTAGATCTATTACATGTTTGCTTGCTGCCATCTTTATTTCGGTTTTCCTTTAGTCTCTTCCACGCCATCAAAGTATTTTATGGCACAGTTGTCTTATATCCATAACACTTGTATTTTACTATCTCTTCGCCGAACTAGTGCACCTATACACCTGACAAGTGTATTGGGTGTGTTGGGACACAAGAGGCTTCTTGTATCTTGATTGCAGAGTTCCTTGAGAGGGATACCTTTGACCACTTCCTCCCTGAGTTCGATAAACCTTGGGTGATCCACTTAAGGGAAACTTGCTGCTATTCTACAAACCTCTGCACTTGGAGGCCCAACAATTGTCTACAAGAATAGAAGTGCGTAGACATCAGGCAGCAATCTGCCGATGATCATCGTTCCCGCTGGGTCGACCGGTCGGTGAAGCCAACGAACAGGCTGATGGTGCCGATCCGTGATCGGGCGCAACGCCGATATGTAGCTGCTGGGCAGGATTTGTAAGATCCCGCTGGTGGCGATCATGCGGCCGGTGGCGATCGACCGATCGATTGGTGTGTAGGGTCTCGCCGCAGAACTCAGGCTAGACCGGCTAGGCCCCATGGTGGGAGCCACTATCGTGGAAATGGCCACGGCAGTCGCTGCCATAGGCAACGATTGATAGAATTGGGGCGAGAGCTGGTGGCCATCTGCGGTGCGAGATGGGGTGGATAAACATGGATTTACCTAGGTTCGCCCCCCCGGAGGGTAAAGACCTACTCCTGCTAGATTAGATTTATGGAGAGCGAATTACAGGGGTGGCGAGCTCGGCGTCTAAGCAGCGAGTCGCTTGAAGGGGTGTATGATGGAACATAAGTCCTCAAGCTACCCTAGGGAGGCTTATATAGGGAGCACCTCGCTAGGGTTTACAGTTTACAACCGAACAAGATATGGATTCAGAGGCTTTGACCTAATCCGACTAGACTTCAACTACACTTCTGGGCCTCCAATCTCCAATCGCTAGGCCTTCAACTTAGTCGCATTCCAGTCGCCGTCCTACAGGCCCACTCACGAGGCCTTTGGCCCGATCGGAACGTCCTGCTGGGTATACCCCATTCGGCATATCCCCATCACTTTCCACGTGCCAGCGCATGATCTTTGCTTCCTTAGGGTCTATGAAATACCGTTGTAGACGAGGAGTGATCAGAAAGTACCATACCACTTTTTCTGGAGCTTTATTCCCTCTCTTGTATCGTGCATGGCCGCACACAAGACATGTGGTTCTATCTGCGTACTCGTTCCGATAAATGATGCAATCATTGATGCAGGCGTGGTATTTAACATGCGGTAGATTGAGAGGGCACACGACTTTCTTTGCCTCCTCGATATTTGTTGGACAAGTGTTCGGTTTAGGAAGACGGTCATGCCAGAATCTAATCATATCATTAAGCTTGTGTCGGTCCGGTTGTGTTTCGCCTTCATCTCCAAAACCTTGAGCATTACATGCAATCGGGTATCCTCGGGCCGACATCCTTCATACAATGGAGTACTCCCGTCTATCTCTAGTTGCGCGAGCTTGGCTTTCTCTCTAGAGGCAGCTTTGGGGTTGCTCGTCTCTTTGAGGACCAGTTCTTGAACATGATGGTCCTGCAAGGTTGTTTGCAGTGTCTGCTATGCGTCTGCGTCTTCTCCATCATCTTCCCCCGCATATCCTTCGTGATGATCATGTTCAGCATTTCCTTCATGATGATCATGTCCGAGAGGCTCTTCGGCTTCTCGCTTGCCCTGTCCGTTATTGTTGTCCTGTCGCCCTTCCTCATTTCCTGTAGTCCCATCATTATTAACGTCATCTTCGTCATTGATCCAACGAGTAAATCCAGACATGAAACCATGCACGAGAAGGTGGTTCTGCAATACTCTGGAATAAGGGTCCATCAAGCCCCTGAGTCTACATTTGCGACAAGTACATCTTATTTGGGTCTCGTTGTTCTGGATCATTTCAGTCGTCGCCCCTTTCAAATATCTAGCCACGAGGCTTTCACTCATCTTGATGACCATGATTGCCTGCGTGGTATAGATCTAGAGAATATTTTATAACATGCACACACATGCATGCATGGTCGCTAGAAAAATTCGGCATGACCTCTCCTAAAAATAGGACATACGCGTAATGCAAACGATTTGCTGAAATAGAAATTAATCAACATTTCGGCAAACATACATACACCACTCAACACACACCGTACTGTATCACAAATTTTGTGACATACACACAAACATTCATACAACACACAACAATAGCATCTCGCCCATGCAATGTCATCGTATACACACAAACATGCATATGTCCTTCCATGCATCTACTCACCTAGTAAATGATGGAGGAGAAAAGCGAATTGATGGTTTTAGTAGATCTAGCCTTCCTTTTACAAATCTACCATCCAAAATAGCTTTAGATGGCTAAAACGAGTGAATTCATGCAGAGAAATGACGTGGGAGGAGGAAGAACACTACCAGATCTGGTCTAGAGGGGGGAAAGTGAGTGGAGGGGAAAGTGCACCAAGGTAGGAAAAGGTGGTGGGTGCTAGATGTATAAAAGGTGCCCGACATATCAGTGGCGCACATTCATGGAACACGCCACAGATAGTATAAAGGTTAGTGGCGCACCCAGCAGAATGCGCCACAGATATGTCAGGGGCCATCTATATTTGCCACTTATGCATGGGTCTAGACATATCTGTGGCGCATTACAGTTTGGCATGCCACATGAAGTGAAAATATCCGTGGTGCACATTCATCCCGTGCACCACTGATATGTCAGGGCCCATGCATAAGTGGCAGGATGGTCTACCCAGATTTACCTGTGGCGCACCCCCCAACAATGTGCCACGGGTATTTTCTCTATCTATGGCGCATCTAAACAACATGCACCACATGTAATGTATCAATGGTGCACCACCTTCACCATGTGCCACTCGATACAAAACCATGGATAGCCAAATCTGTAGTAGTGCCACCATGGCTGGCCAGCCATGGCCATGGGGCTGCGCCCCAACCCCTATAAAAGGATCCCCATGGCTCCTCTCCTCTTGCACCACCTCCTTGTGAAGGTTCTCTTCCCCTCTAGCAATTTCCCATGGCTTCGGATTAGAGAAGTACATGTTCTCGGTGTTTCTATGGAACGGATCTGCTGCTTCCACTGCTTTGTTGTTGCGAGGGATACAATTTGTCGGGGGTACCAGACGTGTGTGCGATCACGGATGCACTGCTGCTTTGCGATGCTACACTTGCTGGTGTTGGACCTGCTGGACTCGCTGGACTTCATCACGATCTTGAAATCAGCAATGTACAACTACATCATCCACGAGTACAACCTCATAACGCTTTGTATCTCTTAAAGGGTATGTTCTCTATGGATGTATATCCACCCCTTGATTGTATCTAGGTAGATAGATATTGGTGCTTAGTTGTTTACATCGTAGGAATTTTTTTGTTTTCTATGCTGCAAAACCAACAAGTCGCATGTTTACATCTTCTACGAACATTCTCCACACCCATTTTAGCATAAAGGCAATGTTCATTTTCTTCGTGTTCATCACACCCAAACCCCCTTCCTATTAGTCATGCAAATATCCTGCTAGTTGACCATGTGGTATTTGCTCTTGGTACCTTGTCCTTCCTAGAAAATATGTTCTTGTGGGTGTCAAATCCCTCGAGAGTCCCATCAGCAAGAAGGAAGGGTCTCACTGTACAATGGGTAGGCTGGACATGCACGCATCAATCATCGTGAGTCTGGCTGCTGACGACATAAATCTTCCTTGCCATATATCAACTCTCTTCCCCACTATTTCCACTAGTGGTTCGACATCAACCATCATCAAGTTGCAATCACTCATGGTGAAGCCTAAGTATTTGAAAGGGAAATCCCTCTCTTAGAAGTTCAACATGTCAGCTACCCTTGCTTGGATGATCTCTGAGTCCCCCATAATGATGACCTTGCTCTTATGATAGTTAATCTTAAGGCCTGATAGCAGATCAAAGCATATAATGATAAATTTCATGTTAGCCACCCTTGCCATTGTGTTCTATATCATGATCATCGTGTCATCTATGTATTGAAGATGAGTGGACCCATCTAGGACACTTCACTGATTTCCCTACTTTGTTGGCATTATCAAGAACTAGGTCTAGCATGTATGCGATGAATTCAAACAGGAGCGGCGATAACGGGTATCCTTGTCGCACTCCACACTTATTGCGGAAGTAGGGGCCTACTTCTCCATTGATGGAGATTGCTGTTTATCCCCCCACACACCAACTGCATGATATGTTGAACCATCTCCCCATCAAAACCCTTTCAAAGGAGGACTTCACACAAGAATGTCTAGCTCACTCTATCATATGCTTTATCGAAATGTAGTTTCAACAAGATGGTCGGTAAATTCCTATATTTCAGTTCATGGATTATCTTGTGTAATGATAGGGCTCCATCATGGACGAATCTTCCTTTTATAGACACAGTTTGGCCCAGGGAAATCACACAGTGTGCTACTGGCGATAGGCAAGCTGCATATGCCTTGGACACTAGCTTGAACAATACATTGAACGGAGCATTGGGACGGAAATTCTCAATATTGTCTACTCTCGGGACTTCAGGGGTTAGGGACAAGATCCCAAAATTCAGTCTAACAATGTCAATTGTAACCGACGCAAAACCGTTTAGGATTTGGAGAACCAGCTCCCTAATTTTAGGCTAGAAATTCTTAAAGAAGGCCACGGGGAATCCATCTAGTACTCGTGTCGTATCTGTCTTGGTGTCACACAACATCCTCTAGCTTTTCCGTGGTAAATGATCTCACGAGCTCATAGTTTTCACTCTCTAACACCCCTGCTTGGCCCTGCCATGCCATCTACATGGGTTTGGGATCCTCCATTAGCATGATGTATAACTCATATATGTGTTTTTAATTGCCTCTTTCTTTGAGATAATTTCCTCACCCACTACCAGGTTTGCAATACCACACTTGCGGCATCTCCCATTGGTAATGGCATGGAAGTACTTAGTATTAGAATATGCATGAAGGATACAATTCTGGCTTCCTCTCTGTCTCCAGTTGACGAGGGGTAACCTTGGCAATGCCCATGGTGATGGACTTGGGGTTTTGCGGAAAAGAGAACGCTAGGGATTTCATCGGATGTTAGGGAAACAATGGAATCAAAGTCGCCTGAATATTGAATAATTACTCTATTACAAGTTGTCTCCTAGATTTCGGTACCCTCGCTTGGGATTCTCCCATCCTATATATAATAGGCTGGGTCTCAAAGCTATATGCGGATAGGTTTCATACACGCGTGATTACAATACCAACATAATGTCGGTTTATAGTTTCTTTCCTAATACAATCAAACCCTTTGTCGGTTGCTTCCTTGGGCTGTCGTCTGGAATCTTCATGGGTTGTAAGCCTTTTACCCAATATAGGGTAGTGAACCATAAGAATCTGAGTAATCATACCCATGTCGGTAGCCCTCGAGACTCTACCTGAACCTCAGTTTCAGGTTGAGTCTCAAAGTTTCTTTTTTCTTTTTATCTTTCTAGGGATTTTGGTACAACGAGTCTGATGCTTCCGATGGATCGGGAATCAGTTAATTGCTCCTGGGCAAAAACAAGGTTGTCCTACATCAAATTCAAGTCCCTAGGCTCGAATCCGGAATTTGCTACTGGCGTAATTCAGTTCGAGCCGCTGAGGTCTTACCGAATACTGAACTTCGATTTCTATTTTATCGGGTACCCAACGCGTCTGTTGGGATTTTTCATCGTATCGTTGATACAGATATTTTACTGGCAGAGCACATTCTTGTGCAATTACCAGGCCACACAGGACGAATCATGGGGTCTTACCTTCATGTTTTTGAACACGGCATTCGGATTTTTTGTTGCGTCTGAGCGTGATCCAAGATTTTTGGCTTTTTTGGCGGTTGGCCTGCTGGGCCACCAAGATTTCTGATTTTATCAGATAGCTTCAATGCTTTATACTATCTCCCGATGGGAGTAATACCTTTTTGAGGATACAATGGTTTAAACTCAAAGGTGTTTGCAATCATAAATATATTTTATGCACAACTAGATTTCTATCGGGTGCGCACCAGCGCTCCCGATTGGAGTAGCCCCCGAGGCTATGTTCGGATGCCTGTATCTAGACATAGGCTCATAGTTGTTGTTAGCTTGATGGAAAGCATTGATCTTTTGAACAATAAAAAGACTAAGGTACAAATAACTTATCTCTTCATATATAAGGCGAAAAATTAATGATACATTATTCTTTGAGCGAATGGCCTCTATCCATTGTCCTGGATATTCTGGCTTAATAAGCCAAACTATGACTCTTATAATTATGTGTAAAAGAGTCGTAGTTGTGCTATGTTCCATGGATTTGAGTAATTTACTCATGTCTTCTTGTCTTGTAGTCGATATGCTCCTCTGGGAATAACTTCTGTGATGATGTATGGTCCTTCCCATGGCGATTCTAACTTCTTGTGGCCATCTTGCTCGAGGCGAAGACCTAGGTCCCCTACTGCAAAGGACCTAGGCCGCAATCTTCTCCTATGGTAATTATGCAGATTTTGCTGGTACATAGTTGCTCTTTGGAGGGCTTCATCTCGAGCTTCATCAAGTGCATCCACATCATCTTCAAGTGCTTTTCTTGATTCATCTTCATCATATGCAGCTACTCTTGGGGATTCATGTGACACCTCAATAGGAAGCACGGCTTCTGCACCGTGGACCAAAAAGAAAGGCCTCTCTTGTGTTGAATTATTTGGAGTTGTACATAAACTCCATAATACGGATGTCAATTCATCCACCCATGCTCCTTTTGCTCTGTCAAGTGGTGCTAGTAGTCTTTTCTTGAGTCCAGCGGTAACTAGTCCATTGCCTTTTTCTACCTGTCCATTTGTTTGCGGGTGAGCTACCGAAGCGTAGCTTATTTTGATGCCCATCCCCTAGCAGTACTCCTTGAACTCATTAGAAGTGAAGCTAGTCCCATTGTCCATGATGATGTTGTTTGGTACGCCAAACCGAAATACTATGGATTTGATAAAGTTCACACCCGAAGTTCCGTCTTGGGTGGTGACAGGCATTGCTTCTATCCATTTAGTAAATTTGTCGACTGCTACTAGCAGAAAGACGTGTCCTCCTGGCGATGAACTGTGAAGTTTTCCAACCATATCGAGTCCCCACTGAGCAAACGGCCAGGCCAGAGGTATAGGATTCAACTCAGTGGCGGGTGCTCTAGGCTTTGTTGCGAAGCGTTGACATGCCTCACATGTTCTGACAATGTCTATTGCATCTTGAACTGCGGTGAGCCAGTAAAATCCTGCTCTGAATGCTTTTGCAGCAATTGCTCGGCTACTAGCATGGTGACCACAAACTCCTTCGTGTATATCTTTGAGTATGATTTTTTCCTTCTTCAGGTGTCACGCAACGCTGCAACACACCCGAAATACTTCTCTTGTATAGTTACCCTTTGATTATCCTGAAGGCCTTCGATCGTCGGGTGATTCGCCGGGCTTCTATCACATCTTTTGGTAGCTCTTCCTTAGTCATATATGCTACATACGGCTACATCCAGGTTTTCTCAATTAGCATGATCTCTTCAATTTCTTGTTCTTCTTTTTCGATGGCTTCTTCTATGTTCTTGGCTTCTGAAGGAGCCCTCGAGTCTTTTTGCGGGTGTTTCTTTTTCCCTGTTTTTGGTGCTACAACCTCGGAGACTCTTTTTGCTTTGATCAATCGCTCTGTTATTTCCTCCCAAAAAACTCCCGATGGTATTGGTAAGCACAAGGATCTGATGTTTGCTAGATTGTCGGCTTCCTCATTGCTTGATCTTCCTATGTGTGATACTTCACACCCATCAAATTGAGCTTCCATAACACCATATAGATCACGATAAGCAACCATATTTTTCCTGATGGCGTCACACTTGTTCATTGCTTGCTATGCCACAAGATTAGAATCTCCGAAGATTTTGAGGCGAGTTGCACCGCAAGCTTTGGCCATTCGCATGCCATGCAATAGGACTCATATTCCGCTTCGTTATTGGATGCGTTCGTGAAGCTCATCCGAAGTATATAGCGCATTTTGTATCCTTGAGGTGATATTAGTACGACTCCTCCTCCTACACCCTCCATTCTTTTTGATCCATCAAAGTACATTGTCGAGGCACTAGAAAGGTCTGGTGGACCCGCACATTGCAACTCCGTCCACTCTGTGATGAAATCCGACACGTCTAGTACAACTTCCTCATTGCAACTCCGTCCACTTAATTGATTTGCGCTTCTCATACGTGATATCCCGAGGGGATAATTCGATGCCCCATAGAGAGACATGTCTAGTTGCTTCTGGATTGTTGAGGATGCTTGACAAAGGCGCTTCGTTGACCACTATGATTGGATGCTCCGAAAAATAGTGGCGTAGTTTTCATGCTATCATAAATACCCCGTATGCTAGTTTATGGTAGTATGGGTACCTTTTTTTGGATGGCGATAGAACCTCGCTCAGGAAGTAAACTGGCCTCTGCACACCATGGGTCTTCCCTTCTTCAGGTCGCTCTACGACCAAGATCGTGCTAACCACCTGATTTGTGGCAGCGATATAAAGTAGTAAAGGCTCTTTCTCTTTTGGCGGCACGACGATAGGAGATGTCGAAAGTTTCCTTTTAAGATCCTCAAAGGCACGCTGAGCTTCTTCCATCCACTTGAATTTTTCTGATTTCCCCATGAGGGCGTAGAATGGTAGCACTTTTCCTCCTAACCTTACAATAAAATGACTGAGTGCCGCTACGCGCCCTGCCAGTTGTTGTACGCCACGCAGATTTGTTGGCTTCTTCATTGTTAGGATTGCTTGTATTTTTTCGAGATTAGCCTTGATTCCTCTAGCTGATACCAAATATCCAAGGAGTTGCCCTACCGGGACTCCAAAGGAACATTTCTTCGGGTTCAGTTTGATGTTAAACTTGTCGAGATTTTTGAATGTTTCTTCGAGGTCCTTGATTAGCGCAAATCCTTGACCTGTTGTAACTATGACGTCATCAATATATACTTGCACATCTGTGCCTATTTGTCTTCCCAGACACTTCTGCATCATCCACTGATATGTTGCTCCGGCGTTCTTGAGGCCAAAAGGCATATTGTGTAGCAGAATACACCATAGGGCGTGATACACGCTATTTTTCCTGATCTTCTTCCTTCATCCTAATCTGGTGGTATCCCGAGTATGCGTCCAAGAAAGAAAGACGTTCGCATCCCACAGTTGCATCGATTATTTGGTCGATTCGTGGCAATGGGAAGTGATCTTTTGGGCAATGCTTATTTAGTGCAGTAAAGTCGATGCACATCCGAAGTTCTTTAGTGTTTTTCTTTGGAACACATAATGGGTTTGCAAGCCACTCTGATTTCGTTAGTTCTTTGATAAAATTGGCATCAGTTAGGCAATGGAGCTCCTTTCCAATGGCCTTGCGCTTTGGCTCTACGAAGCGTTGAAGCGGCCGCTTTATTGGCTTTGCCTTTGGATCTAGATTTAATGCATGCTCAGCGAGTTCCTTGGGAATTCCCGGCATGTCAGAGGGTAGCCATGTGAATATCTCCTAGTGCTCACGGAGGAACTCGATGAGCGCGCTTTCCTATGCGGGATTAAGGTTAAAAGCCACGGATGTTGTTTTCGTCGGGTCGACGGGGTGGATCCGTACTTCTTTTGTGTCTTTTGCTGTGTCAAAAGCCTGATCGGGATTGACATGTGTTACTTCCAGAGATTATGCGTTTGCCGAAGTTTTGAGTTGTTCAAACTCCGTTGTCATCCCGAAAGATTCATAAATTTTGTTGAACTCCCGGTCACAGCTGTCAGCACGTGTGAAGCTTCCTTGTACCGTGATAATTCCCTTTGGTGCTGGCATTTTCATCACTAAGTATGCATAATGTGGCACTGCCATAAACCGTGCAAAGGCTGGTCGTCCCAGGATTGCATGATATTGTGATGGACAATCCATGACTTCAAATTCGAGTTTTTCTTGCCTGAAATTTATCTTGGAACCAAAAACGATGTCAATAAATACTTTTCCTAAAGGGATTTCAGCTTTACCTGGTACTATTCCATGGAAAGATGTTTTTGTTGGGGCGAGATTATCTAGGGGGTAGCCTATTGTTCTCAGTGTTTTTGCGTAGATCAGATTTATGCTACTTCCTACTTCCATGAAGACCTTGCTCATATCGAACCCGCCAATTTGTGCTTCGACTATCAAGGCTGAGTGACCCGGTCGTGGGACCCAAAGTGGGTGATCGGCTCTGCTGAATGTGATTTCTTGCTCTGACTAGTGGAGATATTCGGGTGTGGTTGATGTTGTTGTTTCCGCCATATTGATTTGTCTTGTGATGAGCTTCTGAATTCTGTTGGATGCACGCCCTTTCTAAATCATAGACATTGCTCCTTTTGATCTAGGGTACTCGTTGTTTTGATTGTGTGTGTTTCGTGATGGTGCCGCTGGTGGTGGTGCACCGATGGCTAGTGCACCAGGCGTGGATGTGTATCCTCGATTTTCCACTTCAGTTGCCTTTGCGTTGCACAACTCCTGCATCTTCAGGAATGTTTGGCAGTCTTTCATGAGGTGGTTGGATTATCGTATGCCTGCCAAGTCGACGTAAAAATGCATATTACAGGGTTCGTCCAGCATTTGCATTGCGGACATAGGTGGGTCTCGTGATCTTGGCTAATACCGCTATGCGGACTGGCTTCCTCCAATGTCGTCCATGTTCTGGCGGTATCCGCTGTTGTGGTCGTTTCTTCTGTTGTTACCTTCACCCGAAAAACCTACTACGACGTAACTTGGTCCTATATTTCCATCATTGTTCCTTCTTCTTCTATCATTGCCACGCTTATCCCTGTATTCCTCGGGTGACCGTGCACGCTTATTATGTAGCGCGTCCTCTCCATCAGCTCAGCAATTTGCTATCTCCATTAACTGTGATATTGTCTTGGGTTTTACCCGTCCCAGTTCTTCTATGAATTCTCGGCGACGGAGGCTGTCGTTGAAGGCGTCGATGGCCCTTTTGTCGGATATGGATTTAGCTGAGTTTTTGATAATATTCCATCACTGTATGAATGCTCTTATTGACTCTCCAGATTTTTGTTTGCACGCTCTCAACTGCTCCAAGGATGTTGGTCGTTTGAACATAGAATGTAAATGCCGGATGAATTTATCTTCTAGATTGTTCCAGCTACCAATTGAATCTTCGGGTAACTGCTTAAGCCATGATCTTGCGGTGCCGGTGAGATGTAGTTGTAGACTTTGCATTGCGGTAGTTGTGGAGCCACCCTATAATTTTACGGTGGCCAAATAGTCTGCTAACCAAGCTTCGGGTTCCTGGAGTCCATCATATTTGTGGTGGTCGTGTGGAAGTTTGAAGTCCTTGGGTACTGAGGCGTTGCGAATCCTCTGCGTGAAACAGCTAGCCCCGCATAGCTCGTGATCGTCTTTGTCATATCCATCTTGATATCATCAGCTGCGGCTTTTATCTCTGGATCCGCTGCTCCTATGTTGGGTGTTGTCGTTTCTTGTATTACTTCATGGCTCGGATCCTACGAGATGCGTCTGGTGTGGTGATCGAGGTCATCGGATGTGTCCTACTTGCCGAGGACTGTTGTGATGGCGTGGGGATCTTTGTGTGATTCCTTGTTCTGCTTCCACGAGAGAGGCTCCTACCATGCCAAGGTTCATCAGGGCGGAGCGGTGAAGGGCCGCATGCGGATCTTCGGGTGCGGGTTGAGTGGTGATCAGATATGTTTGCGCGGCCACAATGGCTGCCTGAGCTATTTTTGCCTTGATGTTTCCTACTTGATCAATTGACATGAATGATAGGTTGAGTTCTCGGATGATTCCACTTCTATCTACTTCGGGACATTCTGTAGTCGAGATGTTGCCCTTCTTGGTGGTGCTGCTCCTGTTACACTCCTTGATCCTCGAGTAGAGCTTAATTGTGCCCATCGTAAGCTGGATTCGTCGGCTAATCTCTTTCTTTCATCAAGTTGCCTTTGCATCTGAAGTAGGTCTCTCTTCTTGTGGTGGAGCAGATATTGGTATGCTAATAGATCCTCATGTGAAGCATCCGCTGTCATCGGGACTGCTCCCGAAATTGCCTCCCTTGCTTTTTGCCATGCCGACGCTGGTAGCCGAAGTCCTTGTCTTTCTCCTGCGTGCGGTTCTCTGCCTCTTCCTTGGACTATGCGATTATCTATTGTTTATCCTCCGTTTTCGTGGTCTCCTTCATTGTCGTGGTTTCCTGCATGGTCATCTAATAAAATATCATTGGGGTTGAGGATAGGATTACCATTTTCGTCGCGTGGTGTTGAGGTATCTCTGTTGATCATGCACACTTGGTGGCGTGTTATGCGTGGCATAATGGCATCATCTTCTGCTTCAAGGTGTGGGCTGATAGTGTTCCGTGATCGTAGTTCTGGATAGATTTTTGCCATCCTTTCTTCGAAGTCGACGTTTTCGCTGCTTTCGTCGGGCTCTGAGTTTGTCGGGTTTGCTTTGTGTGGTGGGATTGGCTGATGACCTTTTCCGCCTGCTTCGATCTGTGTGATGTGACGTCCGTGGAGGATCCGATGGAAGATGCTGGTACCTCCGTAGCCGTAGCTTTTCCCACAGACGGTCCTGATGCGATCAGGGCCGAACGGTGTGATTCTTGCAGGTTGTCTGCTTGGAAGTGGAGGCTTCCGATGATTAGATCGGATCCGCCGTTAAAATCGGCGGGTACCAATACAGGGGTGGGCGGACGTGGATCTGCTTTTGTCGAGTTGATGCTTGGTGGAGAGCGTTCCGCCGAATCCGTAGTTCCAGTGTTCAGGTTTCCCACAAACGGCGTCAATTGACGAGGGGTAACCTCGACAATGCCCATGGTGATGGACTTGGGGTTTCGCGAAAAAGAGAACACTGGGGATTTCGTCGGATGTCAGGGAAACAATGGAATCAAAGTCGCCTGAATATTGAATAATTGCACTATTACAAGTTGTCTCCTAGATTTCGGTACCCTCGCTTGGGCTTCTCCTGTCCTATATATAATAGGCCGGGTCTCAAAACTGTATGCGGATAGGTTTCATACACGCGTGATTACAATACCAACATAATGTCGGTTTATAGTCTCTTCCTAATACAATCAAACCCTTTGTCGGTTGCTTCCTTGGACTGTCGTCTGGAATCTTTATGGGTTGTAAGCCTTTTACCCAATATAGGGTAGTGAACCATAAGAATCCGAGTAATCATACCCATGTCACTAGTATTCCTCCTCGTTGCTCAAAGTTTGGACCAATTGATCTTCTAAGTATAACCTCAAGGCCCGTCCCTCCTCATCCAGGCCTAGCACATCTGCTAGGATGTCCAACTCCTTGATCCGGAACGAGAGATTTGCCTTAATCTCTCACGTTTGTTTACCTAGATTGGCACTCTAACCCTTCGTTCTCTGGTGTAGCCCTCTAACCAGGCCATGATATTGGTCTGCTGGTCCTCTGTAGCATGCATGCATGGCATTAATATCCTTCCACCAATGTATCACTAGATCTTTGAAGCCTAGGATCCCTAGCCATCCCGTTTCAAAGAAGAACCTAGTCTCCCTCTTTTGTGTTTCTCCCCTATACTAAGAACTAGAGGAGTATGATCTGAGTGGATTCTCATTTCCGCTAATAGAGAGGATAGGGTAAATTGGGTTTCCCACTCTGGTGAAACCAAAACTCTATCAAGAACACTTTTGACTAGGTTGCGCTACTTATTGGTCCACGTGAAAGCTGCACCCGTGCGATTAACTTCACAAAGTGCCATTCTGGCAATGCAATCATTAGCTTTGCCTGGAGTTTTGGTGGAATAATGAAAGCGTATAATGCAATCATACGTGAAGCCTTGAGCATGAGGGGGGAGGGGGGGGAGGGGGGAGGGGTATCGTGTGTACCTGGAGTTTTGGTGGCCACTCTACGTGAAGCCTTGAGCATGACAGACTTCGCGTCCACACCCTCAGATCTTGCACTACGCCTGGTCCCGGACATAGGAGATGCCACCGACACTGAGTGCTTGGCCTTGGCCACCTTGGTTGCCGTTGCAATAACATGCTCTAGGTTAGGGACTTGCTCCTGGTTCGACACTGGCAGGTTGTCCACCTCTCCATCTTGCTTTATCTTGAGATTGCTGATCTTCTCTGCGAGGGTTTCCGAATCAAACCCCTAGTCTAGTGGGCTCGCCCACCCTATCTCCTCTCTATCACTCTTGGACATACTCGAGCACTTGAGTATTGAAGGAGAGATTGGAGAATCCAGCGGGGTCCTCGCCCTAGAAGGTTCTGGTGAGAGATCCACCACTGGTATCGTGTCCATCGCTTGTTTATAGGGTGATGTTTCCATAGAGTCGAACATGCCTGATGCAGTAAGATTCGAGCCATACTGGTTGAAAGGGATAGGTTGCAGCTTGGACTTGGCTGGTGCAGAGGCATGCTTGGTGGCATATTGGTCTTTCTGTGATGGGAGCGGCACACTGCCCTTGTTAGATGCTTCATTGCCTTGCTCCTTTTCTTTCCCTTTGGCAGTAGTCTTTGGCCTTTTCCAGTGTCTCTCGGACGGACTTTGCTCTTCTGTTTCTTCTTCATCTCTCTTTATCTTCAGGACCATCTGGTGGGATATTGTTCTTTCCTGTGCTCTTGGCGAATGTAGCATGACTCTGTTCTGTAGAGATGATAAAAATGCAATATGTTCCTCCGAAAGCTCATGCCAGGAATAAAAAGACAACAGAGGTTAAATTATGTGACTCCATGAGTTTTGCCACAAATGAAATCAAGTTTAATCAATGTGTTCCTTCAATCCCATATCTTCCGACGTATCAATGTGCAGGAAAGAAATAAAGAGTAACGCTAAATATATTTTGCATGGAGGTTGTACAAGAACTACTTCCAGTCCGATGCCAGAACACACAACTATCTCTATACAACTCTGCAACTCGCCTGTCTTGATGACCTTCACAGGCAGACAGCCCTTGGTCACCGAACTGCTGCCTTTTCCAGGCAAGTTGATAAACTTAAATCTTAGAGTTGCAGCAATGTTCTTGCAGGAGCAGGACGTGAACATCATCACTACCATCTCCGACATCTCCATCACCAGCATGTTAAAGGTTTCTAAGAATATACTGCCAGAACTTGAATCAGCCGAAGAATGGCGCAAATGACGTCCACATTAGCCTGGCCATCTAGTATCCCATGTTTCTGTTAATACCAAAATACTTCAGAATCCATCCTCAACAAAGCAGTTAAACTGAGAAACTAAAACTTACTAATTTCATCATTTATAAACACAAAAATCCTTAGAATAGATGGTATCACCAAAACAATATAGCTTAGGAAAGATTAGGATCCAAAAAGTACATATATGTTAAAGTTACTAAAACACTAGTGTTAATCAAAAAATGCTCAATTATAGCATGAAACAACTCTGTAGAGCATCGCATGCTCCAGAAGTGCCACGACACAAGCACACTATCTCTCCATAACATTGCATGCCAACTCTTGCTGATTCCGTTACAGCCATGATTATGCTAAAAGAGAGAGGAAAATGAATTGTAGAATTATGGATGTTATCTTTTCCTACCAATAGATTAGGAAATGATTGAGATTTGGTCTGATATACGAGGCACTGGAGCCTCATCCTGTCATCCATATAATGGGCTTGCACGCTATGTTCACTAAGCAATGAAGACCAGCTGGCTAGGTGTCAAAGCCCTCGGGAGCCTGCCTCTGACGTGCAGTAGTTTAGCAGTAGGATTTTGGCATTTAGCTTTCTTTTTCTTCTTTGTGCTAGCATATGCATTTTGGTTTTTTCGGTTTCACTCAACTTGTGTGCCTTTTGGCGTTCTTCTAATACAAAACCACACATGTTTGGTTGCATGTGGAAAAAATCTACTGAGATTAGATCCCATATATTCTGAATTCTTGCCTCATCTTTATTAGTTCAGTCTCACACAACTGTCCTATGTGCAGTATTTACCATGTAATGATCCCCTGTTAGATTCTAAGGACCATAAAAACTATTTCCTCCGTCCAGAAATAAGTGATTCAGATCTGGACGGACTATGTTTGAGTCTAAAATGGCATTTATTTCCTAAACAATTCAGTAGTAAAAATATCAGCTTACATGAGTATGCCTGATCATGCATAATCAATTGCAGAAACGACTAAGCATTATACAAAGCTCTAAATAAGTTAAGTGAGATTTTTAATTTCAATCTCTGTTCATATCAGATATATGTAATTCCATGACTTGTCATTCAGTACAGTAAAAGAATATATATGAATTAGGTTCTCCTATGGATAGTTATAACTTTTGGGTAAACATAACTATAGGCCAATAACAGTATGCACTACTGACTGACAGTTCAATGCTTTATAACACTGAAATGAAAAAAAATACACAATTCACAGACTATAGAGTGATGATGTATTCTGCGAAAATGCATACAACGTCACATACTGACAGATATAAAATAGGTCATTGTAACATGCTCGGGGCCTAGAATCATGTAGTTCACAGATTTATCTTGGGTTCCACATGGCTTAATACATCGTAGTGTTCTTGACCACCTTAGAATGATAATACAGCATAGGAAAATCATGCCAAGAAAGTACTTCTAATAAAATAGCAGTACGTCCACATCAGAACTTGTACAGGCATATTTGCTAACAGAATGAGCATGATCTTGTCCAAGCATTTTAGACACAAGTAATCCTACATTGCTATTGAACGGAAATGTGTTCAGAAAGAAATAAATATGACCATCATTTGGAGTTCTCATCAGTTCGAAGCTTAAAATACATACAAAAATAAGGAATTTAAACATAGATAGAGGAGCACCAACCAAATGAACGAACCTTGACCCTTCAGCTCTGTAACTTTGGTCCAATCTTAATATAAGCTCTATGTCCTTCAGTACCCTCTTTGTATTAAAAAAAGATAATCCCTCCGATCGTAATTAATGTTCTCAGATTTGTCTAGCACTAAAACTTGACAATCCGAATCTAGACAAAACTGAGAACATTAATTAGGATCAGATAGCACTAAAAAAGACTAGATACATCCGAATCTAGACAAAACTGAGAACATTAATTAGGATCGGAGGGAGTAATGAACTTGAATCAAGGATAAAATTTCTGCATCCAGCTAATGTCGATTAACATCCAGGAATACTCATGCTTGGTACCACCGTTACAGCGTTACCCCTAACACAAAGCACCGTTAGCCCACAGTTATGAACGGCAATGTCGATCACTACAGCCTCTGCTGATGAAGCAAGGAGGCTTCCCTTACCTGCATCCCATGCAATCATGAAAAATACACTAACTATTGGGTATGCTTACAATAATTTTCAATGCGATCACAGGGCTCATATTCATAGTTCCTAGGTATGTAGAAGCAACAGTACTTTCTTCCATTTCCGGCACACTAAGATAAGTGAGTTGGAAGAAAATGTCATGCCACTTCTCTAATGTTATGCCAAACCCAACAATGTTACACTAGAATAACATGGACATCTTGAACATTATAGCAGAGTACAGAACTACAGATTATGAATTCATTGGGCATTCAGAAATAATGAAGGATAAATAATTTATACCAACTCACTAAGATAAGGAACTGGCATTGCCACGAAATACAACCGAAAAAACATCAACATTTCCATTGGCACTTTAAATATGGAGAACAACATGATTATAACAGATGTAAACAAATAAAAACTCACAAATATTTATTCAGAGCTAAAAAGATACAATCTAGTGTGTAAGGCCAGGGTCAAGCGATGGCCAGAAAAAGGGGCACACAGCTACGCGATTTGACGCCCTCATGCACAGTCCAGTGGCTCCTTCAGTATTTTGTTGACTTCCTCTAGCAGCCCCATAACCTAGCAAACCATTCCTTTGTAGGCTTATTGGACCCATCGAACTTCTTTTTCAATCCCCCCGTGAAGCCAAGTTCATTATTCTAAGATCAGGTATAATCCAAATAGGAGCTGGAAAGTTGGACCAAAGCTGCGGAGGTGTTGCAAGTTTCTCCATACTGTTATCATCCAGGTTGAGAGTTCCCATATCACGGTGATTATTCTTAGATCCAAGTGTCCACAACAGATTATCATCAGTAAAGTAGACATGATTTGCCCTGAGGGACGGGTATTTTTCAGCACTGAGACAAAGTGATTGATTATGCCCAAGAAATAAAACATGGTCACGCAAGCAATTGATTTCCTTAAGTCCACTTCCTGCAGCTTCAACTTCATATATTCTGAACTCTGTAGTGTTCCAGAACACAGATGCCCCAGGTTCAGGTTCTAATTCATAATCCTCGAAGACTCTCAAAATGAGCAGCAAACCACCCCATGGAGCCTGAACAATGTACATGTACTCATATTCACACTTCCAGGGAATCCTTATAATCGTATTCATTGTGACCACAGGGGCACTAAGATCAAAGGTGTGAAGTTCTCCCGTGTAAAGTTCTCCCAATCCACAGACCGCATACAAAAGGCCATCCTTGTAAATGCAATCGGTATAGTCTTCATGAGGTGGCAGCCATGTCCACTTATCATCCCCTACTCTTGCAAAAGAGAGCTGACGCTGTGCATTATGGATTAGCACCACAATGTAGCTTCCCGTGGATGTATCAGGGAACACAAACGCCTTATAGTGGAGTCTGTCCCGCAGCTTGTCAAGAGCAAAGATCGAGGGTGAGTCACAACCACGCAATCCAGTGTGCCATGAGAACTCATACTTGTGGAGAACACCGTACTCATCAAAGATGGGCTTCACCGGCTCGAGGGTGATCACTGAAGGTAGAGCAATCTGTTCACACGTGATCGGATTGACGAGATGCATCTCAGATCTGTCATCAACAGTAACAAGCCAGCCGTGGGAGGACCCGATCAAACACCTAGTGCGAATAGGTGGCCCCGGAAGAGTTAACTTGTACGATCTCTTTTCAGTGAGGCTGTAGAGGCATGCAGCACTATCACCGGCAGATTCAGAAGTATAGAGGAGGCACAGTGTCTGCGGGAGTTTGTAGTACCCAAGGCTTCGTAGTCTAGTATATGCAAAGTACCAAGAGGGGCAGACAGCGCCGGCACGTATGAGGTCAGGGATTTCAAGTGTGGCGAAGATACCCATCAAGATGTCCTGAGGCAGCTCCGACAATGTGCCCACCATAGTCCCGGTCAGTGGTGGATGAACATCTTTGCAGAATTTCTTCAGTGAACTGGGAGTGAAGCCTAGCAGTCTTGGCAAAACTCTGAAGATTAGAGAGCAAAAATGTGTCCGTTGTATAGCTAGACTCCCTAAGCTCATAATCGAGGCGATGCTACAGGACTCCATGGAAGCAAGGTCTATCTGCCAAGATCTGGACATGGTCCAAACTGACAAATTTCTTCAGTAACTGAGGGAAGGCAGACTCCTGGCTATGTTTCTTCAGTAATAACTCCCTAAGTTGCAGAGTCCTGACGCTTGGACAAATTTCTTCAGACGAAAGGGAGGCTCCTGGCTATATTTATAGATCATCACCAACTCCTAATTCGAGTAGGTGAAGCAAATCCGAGTTCAGGAACGACACGGGTATCAAAGATCCGTAATTCTTGTTACTTGGTAATGGAATTCCTAGTCCCGCTCGGTTTCTTCTCCGAATTCTGCCCTGGCAAGGTAGTGCTAATGGAAGAGCACTAACCGGTGGCGGACGACACGAGAGGATTAATCCTCTGGGGAGAGGGGGAGCAGCTAGCGACGGCGACGGAAACGGCGGGCTGCTGGGAGGCGCAAGCCGGCTTCGCGGCGCCGTCGGCGGCTGTGGTCGTGGCGGCGGGAGTGGTGGAGCGACGGAGTAGTTTGCTTCTCCTTTTTCCAATTTTCAGAGTGGGGATTTCTTTGTGTGTCAGGGCCCACCGGGCCATTCGGGTGCCGCGTGTACCCAATTTTAGTCGTGTACCGTAGGCGTAGTATATAGTGTCCAGCATGTCAAATCCAGCCCTATTTAGCACCGGAATACATAGAACTTTCCGCTTGGTAATGCCGGATTCCAGTCATGTTCTCAGAGCGAGTTCAAAGAAATTTAAAAATTCAGTCAAAATTTGGTAAAAAATGGCAATTTAGACTAATTCAGTCATTGCATTAAAATATAGACGAGTTCGTATATATTATATCAAATTCGGATATATACATTATTTTAACTACAGCAGGCTAAAAACATCGAAAGCAGTAAAATCTAGACGATACCGATGGATCGGGATCAGTTAACTAACTTAAAACAAAATAACGCTATCTACTCAAATTCGAATCCTCACTGCTGACGTAATTCGACTCATGTTGCGGAGGCCTTCAGAGTCGAAATCCAGTGTTTAATATGTGCACTCGACGCGTCCGTCGTGGCTTTTTATCGAGCCTTTAGGCATGATATGTTTTCTAGTAGAGCGCATCAGTGCGTTGCTAGGCCATTGGATGCATCCGCAGGTCTTATCTTCACATTCTAAACGCGACATCCGAAGTTTTATCACCGTGGAGGTGTTTCGGGTGGCCCAGGAGACGTTGTCTCGTTACAAGGCACTTTCGTATTTGGTCAGAGGTGAAGTCGCCGAATGCTTTGAATGCTTACGGTGCGGACATGGTCAACACTTTTTTTTACCATAAATAATTTATTTTGCCTTTTCATAGGATGCGCGATCAGCGCTCCCTATGGGAGTAGCCCCCGAGTGCCTATTCGAATCGTAGACTCGAGTGGGGACTTTGAACTTTTGCTACTGCTGTTATTGGCCGTAGTTTGTCGATTGAGCTTCTAGAGCTCTCTATGGGAGTAGCTCCTAAGTCCATAGTCGAATCTTTGATTCGAATGAGGGGTCGAGGCGTAATGGCCCTGGATTTGCATGTGGATGGTGTGTTTACTGGACCCGGAAGATCTTTGGGTGCGCGACCAGTGCTCCTATTAGGAGTAGCCCCGAGTATTTGGACGAGTCGTAGACTCGAGCAAAAACTGAGTTAATCGAAGAAAAATTACCGTCGCACACTTTTTCCTTGAGCTACTGATGGTGTGAGTGCTGATGACATCAGTGCTGATGATTTGATGAGCTTAGCCATAGGCGTAAGCGGTGCTGATGGGACGTGACAGTTGTGGGCCCCAACGTCTGACCAGGATTTGACCAGTCACGCATAATTTGAGGGTTTTAACTGTGTCTCCTCGATTTTCACGCTGAGTAGGAATCGTACGACGACGGTTTAGTGCACGCGCCGCCACGCGTCTTCGCCGATGTGTGCCATGCGTCGGAGTTGAGAATTTCTAGTCGTCGGATGATCTTTCACTAGTACTTAAGTAGCACATTGAGGCAGTATTTTTTGTACTTTGCCTCTTCTTCCTCCTCGCGCTGCTACCATTGTCGCTCTTCTCCTCTCCACTGCTCTACACCTCTTGCTGTGCTGGACATCGTTAGAGCATTTCCTAGTTACTTTCTTCGGTCGCTTCGCCGAAGAAGAATGGGAAAGAAGAAGGACGATGTTGCTGCTGGATCTGGCGCCACTGCCATGAAGGAGTTATGCCCTATAGGAAAATAATAAAGTGTATTTTTTGATATATCTCCTATATGTTCACAATACGTTTCATACTGTGCTATAATTGTATTAATATCAAACGTTAATGCATGTGTGGTATGTAAATAAACTATATCTCTAGTTATCTCTAGCGAACTAGTTCATTGGTCATGAGGATGATCTGGTTTTAAGATCATGGGAATTTATGCCAATTGACAATGAGGTCATGTCATTAGCTGAATGATGTGATAGACAAACATCCGATAGTTATATCTTAATGACATCTAGTTACAAAGTTCACCATTGATGATAAACACAGAGAACCTCGCAACCTGATCCTTTGATTGTGAGCTAATACAAATCACCGTTCTGGAGGAAGCTTTGATGGTTATCAAGTATCATCTCATAAAAGGGTGATCAAAAAACTGCCACTCGGGTTTTCCAAAGGGATGCGTAGAGGACATATCAAGACCAGTGATACCTTCGATCCGGATTCATGGATGTAGTATAATAGCTTTTTCCCTAGAAGACCTAGGTTTAATCAAATCTTGGAAAGCACTGCTAAAAAGTAATAAGAAAGGACACGTCTACAAGACTTTGTTTGTTCGTTTTACCTTAGTTGGCTAGACCAATCTAGTTTACTTTATAACGGGTTTGAATCAATGGATAGAGATAGGCCGGGGTTGAAGATCCACCTACGGATGCACATAAAATGGGATGAAAGATAATAATAAGCATAGTCATGTATCATGTTTGTATTGAGATAATCTTTTGTGGGCAACACATCCTAATATTCTAGAGCCCCCGTGATGCAGCGGGCATAGCAATAACTTTTAATCCAACCGAGAACACACTAAAGCCATGGGTTGCAAACGATTATTAAGTGTAAACACAGATCAAAGCTTTAAGTGGTGATGTTGTTGTTGATCCCGAATGGGGCGCTAAGCGAAGACCGTACTTCCCTTTCTGTCACTAAGTTTCCTATGAGATTCCTATGAGATCGCCGCTAGCCAAGTATCTCACCTCAAGCCTTTATCAATCTATGGAATCTTGGGTACCTACAAGTCCACAGATCGATGCGAGAGACAAAGAAACAAAAGATACAAATCACGAATCCAAACAAAATACAATTCTCCCATGATCTTATTTTCTGTGAGGAATTATCCCATGATCTAGATGCACATAACTGCTGCAAGGTTTTTCTCCAACCCGCAGCTCGTGAGGACTACTCACTCATAACAAATAGATCGGAGATCGAAAACATCATGCAAATACTTAGATTGAAATCAAATATTCTTACAATGGTCGCCAAATCACAAGGAGATCTAAAAGTACAAAGCAATGGCTATGGCTAGTGGAGGGATGGATGGTGGAAGTGATGAACAATGGTGTGGATCTCCTTTGGTGGTGTTGTGATGCAATATGAGAATGGAGGCCCTCTGGCTGGCGGCTGGTGATACGTCCAAAACGTATCTACTTTCCCGAATACTTTTGCTATTGTTTCTCCTCTAAACTTGTGCGATTTGGATATAACTAACACGGACTGACGCTGTTTTTAGCAAAATTACCTTGGTGTCTAGTTTTTGTGCAGAAAATCAACTATCAGGAAAAATCCCGGAAAATATGCCAAAAATCCTATTTCACCAGAAGATTCATGGAGTCAGAAGACGAGACGGAGGAGGGCCGCGAGGGGCCCACACTACCTGGTCGCGCGGGCCAGGCCAAGCCGCGCCTAGGGGTGGTGTGGCCGCCTCGGTCACCCCCTCGGCCTCCCTCTTAGCCTATAAGATGCCTCTTGACCTAAAAACCCAGGGGGGTTTGACATTTTTTCAGAGAGAGTTCCCCTACGCCCCCACCACCAGATTCCACAAATCAGAACCAGAAACTCTGTTCTGGTACCCTGTCGGGACGGGGATTTGCAGGAGATCATCACCGTCATCATCACCATCGCTTCTCCATCAACCATCCATGATTCCCCCATCTATGAGTGAGTAATCTCCCGTTGTAGGCTATGGGGATGGTAGGGATTGGATGAGATCGTTCATGTAATGGCATCAGATTGTTAGGGTATGGTGCCTAGTATCTTTTATTACTGCTTTTTGACTTTGTTGCAACTTGTTATGCTTAATGCTTTTAACTAGGGCCCGAGTGCCATGATTTCAAATCTGAACATGTTATTGATTCATGATGATAGTATTGTTTGTGATCTTACCTGCAAGTTGTATACACATATTGTTGTCCAGAACCAAAGGCCCCAAAGTGACAATAATCGGGATAACCGGAGGGAATGGCTTTGATGTGAGGATCACATGTGTTCACAGAGTGTTAATGCTTTGCTCCGGTGCTCTATTAAAAGGAGCACCTTAATTGCCAGTAGTTCCCTTGAGGCCCCGCTGCAAATGGGCTGGCAGGACAAAAGATGTGCAAATTCTCATTGCGAGCATGTATGACTATATATGGAACACATGCCTATGATTATTTAGTACTTGGATGCTTTATCTTATTTATCGGCAAATGCCCTATGTCTTGATTGCTATATGAATTATCTTGTTCATGCAATGCACATCCATCCATCCCTATGCCTACCACGTTTTAATCCTACTGTTTACTGCAATTGTTACTACTGTCTTTACTTTTACTACTGCTATTACTTTGCTATTGCTACTACAAAACTGTTGCTACTAATAAACTGTTGTGAGCAATATTGATTCCAGGTGAAGCTGAATTGACAACTCAGTTGTTAAGGATTATAAATATTCTTTGGCTCCCCTTGTGTCGAATCAATAAATTGGGTTTCACTTCCCTCGAAAATACTGTGATACACCCCCTATACTTGTGGGTCATCAAGACTATTTTCTGGCACCGTTGCCGGGGAGCATAGCTCTATTTATCAAGTTCACTTGGAATCACTATTGTTCGCTGCCCTCCATTCATCATGGGTAAGTCTCATGATGGCAAGGTCCCTATTTTACCATCCACTACAAGGAGAGGTATGGTTCTGAACACCTCTATTTCTCTTGATTCACCATCTATTATGAGTAAGATCCTTACACCACCACATACACATACTGCTACTACTGCTGAATCTGAAACTTCTGGTACTTATGATGCTGCTTCCACTGTCCTTGATAAGAGTGGTTCATTAGGTCCTTTCCTAGATGCTACGATTGCTAGAACTATAGCTGGAAACTGATGTCCCAAAATATATCGAGCTCGTTGGGGAACCCCAAGAGGAAGGTATGATGAGCACATCAGCAAGTTTTCCCTCAGTTATGAAACCAAGGTTATCGAACCAGTAGGAGCAAGGAAACACCTCCAAGGTGTTGTTGCCAACTTGGAATCCTGCACACCACAACCACAGAACTATGCCCCAACTTACAGTGAGGTTGTCAATCTCACCGGTTTTGCTGAAAACAAAGGATTAAATGTATTGTGTGGAAGAAAGTAAAAGCTTGCAGGAAGTAAACAGAAAGTAGTAAATAGTTGTAGATTGATGGTAAAAGAAAGGACCGGGTCCATAGTTCACCAGTGGTGGCTCTCCTTAAGATAGATGACATGTTGGGTGAACAAATTACAGCGGGGCAATTGACAAAGCATCGAGAAAGCATACATGCATATACTAATCATCTTGACTCCTATGAGATTTGTTTAGGCATTACAACATTATACATAGACCGTAATCCAACTGCATCTATGACTAATAATCGACCTTCAGGTTATCAACCGAACCTCCTCTAGTATTAAGTTGCAAGCAACAGATAATTGCATTACGCATTGCGTGTAAAGTAAGCAATACTATTGTTCTATGAACAAAGGATTGTTGTTTTCTCCCTAGTAGCAACAGCACATTTAGTACCTTAGAGATTTCTGTCACTTCCCCAGATTACTAGAGGCATGAACCCACTATCGAGCATAAATACTCCCTCTTGGAGTTGCTAGCATCTACTCGGCCAAGATATCTACTAACAACGGAGAGCATGCAAGATCACAAATAACAAAGATATGATAGAATCAATAATCAATCTGAAATAGCATCTCAATATCCATCAGATCCCCGCAAACACAACATGCATGATTACAAATAGATGATCTTGATCATGAACGGAGCTCACAAGATCTAAACATGGTAGCACAAAGGAGAAGAACCAACCATCTAGCTACTACATGGACCCGTAGTCCAAGGATGAACTACTCACGCATCACACCGGAGGCTTGCATGGTGATGAAGAAGGACTCCAGGGTGAATTCTCCCCTCCGATAGGGTGCCGGGAAGAGCTTTAGATCCCTCCCAATCTAGGGATGGAGATGATGGTGGCTACAGACTCTTTCGTGGAATTTTGATCGAGTCCTTAGGGTTTCTGTATCGGAGGCATCTTATAGGCGGAAGGGGAGGCCGAGGGGGTGCCAGGGGCGGCCACACCACCCCCTGACACGGGCCAGGCCTGGCCGTGCGGCCAGGTGGTGTGGAGGCCCTCTGGCCCCTCTCTGCTCGTATTCTGGCTCCGTGTCCCCCTCGGTGAAAAACTGACTTTGGCTTTTGTCCCGTCCAATTCCGAGAATATTTATTTTCTAACTTTCCTGGAACCAAAAACAGTAGAAAACAGGCAGCTGGCACTGTGGCATCTTGTTAATAGGTTAGTCCCAGAAAGTGTATAAAAAGTACTCCAAAGTGTAGACAAAACATAAGAAAGTAGATAAAAACCAAGCATGGAACATCAAAAATTATGGATACGTTAGCAACGCATCAACATCCCCAAGCTTAACTCCTGCTCGTCCTCGAGTAGGTAAGTGAAAAAAGAAAGATAATTTTTTAGGTGACATGCACTATCATAAACTTGATCAAAGTATTTGTAAAACATTGATAGCAGGGATCATAGTACTTCAACATAGCATGAAAGTTAAAGTTCTAACAATAAGACATAGCAACTATGTTGCAACATGAAAAGGCACAAACAAAAGATTCATGAATAACAATACTTTGTAAGACGTTTGTTTGTTTCACATAAAGAAAACATAGCATAGTGGCATTTAGCTTGTCCCTCATAGAGTAGCAAACATAAATGCATAGGACACCTTCAAAGTTCATAAGAGTGACTAGATACAAATAGTTTAAGAACAAGCAATATCAAAGTTATGCATCAATCAACAATTCTTGGGACAATGCACATAGAACTAAGAATGGCCACTATGCTCTCAAAATAGGTGCATAAAGATAGAAGGTGGAGACTCAACCTAAAAGTAAAAGAAAAGCCTTCATAAAAGGAAGTAGGGATTTAAGTTTCATAAAGAGATTCCAAAAATTATGGTACTTATTAGCTTTCAGCTCTCATTGCCCCTATCATAAGCATCTTTAGGTGATTAAGGTTAAAGTGACACAACTAAGAGGATATGATTGACAAGTTATTGATGTCTACGCACTTCTATTCTTGTAGACAATTGTTGGGCCTCCAAGTGTAGAGGTTTGTAGAACAGTAGCAAGTTTTCCCTTAAGTGGATCACCCAAGGTTTATCGAACTCAGGAAGGAAGTGGTCAAAGGTATTCCTTCTCAAGCAACCCTGCAATCAAGATACAAGAAGTCTCTTGTGTCCCCAACACACCCAATACACTTATCAGGTGTATAGGTGCACTAGTTCGGCGAAGAGATAGTAAAATACAAGTGGTATGAATATAAGACAATGGTGCTAGAAAATACTTTCATGGCGTGGAAAAGACTAAAGTAAAACTGAAATAAAGAAGGAAGCAAGCAAACATGTAACAAATCTAGTAGCAAACGGTGTTTCAGTGCTAAGAAACAAGGCCTAGGGATCATACTTTCACTAGTGAACACTCTCATATAAATATCTTCTCTTTATGATACTACTCTCCGGTTGAACACTCTAATCGTTGGTAGGGCTATAACAGCACACCTCAAAGTTCATCTTTCCCATCTAGAAAACCCCACACTATCACCTTGAGCACTAGATGAGTCCAACAAACACCACAATTTCATAAAGACATCCAACTCTAAATATAAATCATAACAAGTATTTGTAATCTCTAGCCTAAGTGCCACCATGGTGTGCACGCTGTCACTTTCACACACATGGGGAGAGCAGAGATCTATTAAAGCACTTAAGTAGCAAGGTAGATCTACTTGATTACAAAGCTCATGATCACAACATGATCATGCATAGAGAGAGAGATGAACACATAGCTACCGGTAGAACCCTTAGCCTCGAGGAAGAACTACTCCCTCCTCATCATGGGAATCAGCAACGGTGATGGAGATGGTGGTGGAGATCGATGGAGATGGCTCCGGGGGCACTTCCTCGTCCCGGCAGGGTGCCAGAACAGAGACTTTCTGTCCCCCGAATCTCCCCTTCGGTGGTGGCGGCGCTGTGGAACTTTTCGTGGCTGGAGGCTTGATGATTTTGGGTTTTGGTATCGGGAGGCTTCTTATAGGCTAGAGGGCAAGGTCGGTGGAGTGCCAGGGGGCCCACGCCACCTGGTGGCACGGCCAGGGCTAGCCTGTGATGACCCACAAGTATAGGGGGTGTATCGCAGTATTTTCAAGGGAAGTGAAACCCAATTTATTGATTCGACACAAGGGGAGCCAAAGAATATTTATCAGCCTTAACAACTGAGTTGTCAATTCAGCTGCACCTGGAAACAATCTTGCTCACAGCAGTTTATCAGTAGCAACAGTTTTGTAGTAGGAATAGTAAAGTAACAGTAGCAGCAAAACAAGGACAGTAGTAACAAAAGCAGTAAACAGTGGAATTCGAGTGCGTTAGGCATAGGGATGGATGGACAGGCGTTGCATGGACAAGACAATTCACAAAGCAATCAGAACATAGGGCAATTGCAGATAAATAAGATAAAGCACCCAAGTACTAGACAATCCTAGGCATGTGTTCCATATATAGTCATACGTGCTCGCAATGAGAACTTGCACAACATCTTTTGTCCTGCCAGCCCGTTTGCAGCGGGGCCTCTAGGGAACTACTGGCAATTAAGGTGCTCCTTTTAATAAAGCACCGGAGCAAAGCATTAACACTCCGTGAACACATGTGATCCTCACATCAAAACCTTTCCCTTCTGGCTACCCCGATTTCTGTCACTTCGGGACCATAGGTTCCGGACAACGATGTGTGTATACAACTTGTAGATAAAACCCAAAACAATACTATCATGATGAATCAATAATAAGTTCAGATCTGAAATCATGGCACTCGGGCCCTAGTGACAAGCATTAAGCACAACAAAGTTGCAACAAAGTCATAAAGGACTAAAAGAGATACTAGGCACTATGCCCTAACAATCTGATGCCATTACATGAACGATCTCATCCAATCCCTACCATCCCCATAGCCTACAGCGGGGGATTACTCACTCATAGATGGGGGAAACATGGAAGGTCGATGGAGAAGCGATGGTGATGATGATGGCGATGATCTGCTCCAATTCCCGTCCCGGTAGGATGCCAGAACGGAGTTTCTGGTGCTGTTTCATGGAATCTGGTGGTGGTGGCGGAGCAGAACTCCTTCTGGAAAAACGTCGAACCCCCCGAAGGTTTTAGGTCAGAAGGCTTCTTATAGGCGAAGAAGGAGGTCGAGGGGGTGCCTGGGGCCACCACACCAGGCCTTGGCGCGGCCAGGCTTATCCGCGCCTAGGGGGGGTGTGGCCAGCCCCTGGCCCTCCTCCGTCTCGTATTCTGGCTCCATGAGTCTTCTGGGAAAATAGGCACTTTCGCTTTTGTCCCGTCCAATTCCGAGAATATTCATTTTCTGACTTTCCTGGAACCAAAAACAGCAGAAAACAGGCAGCTGGCACTATGGCTCTTGTTAATAGGTTAGTCGAAGAAATCATATGAAAAGTGCTCCAAAGTGTGGACAAAACACAAGAAAGTGGATAAAAACAAGCATGGAGCATCAAAAATTATAGATACATTTGCAATGTATCAACATCCCCAAGCTTAACTCCTGCTCGTCCTCGAGTAGGTAAGTGATAAAAAGAAAGAATAATTTTTGAGGTGACATGCACCATCAAAGACTTGATCAAAGTATTTGTAAAACATTCAAAGCTGGGATCATAGTACTTCAATCATAACATGAAAGACAAAGTTCTAGCAATAAGACAAAGAAACTATGATGCAACATGAAAACGCACAAACAAAAGATTCATGAATAACAATGCTTTGCAAGACGTTTGTTTGTTTCACATAAAGAAAACATACCATAGTGGCATTCAGCTTGTCCCTCATAGGGTAGCAAACATAAATGCATAGGACACCTTCAAAGTTTACAAGAGTGACTAGATACAAATAGTTTAAAACAAGCAATATCAAGGTATACATCAATCAACAAGTCTTGGGACAATGCACATAGAACTAAGAATGGCCACTATGCTCTCAAGAAAGTGCTCATAGAATGTGTGGAGACTCAACAAGGAAATGAAAAGGTTTTGAATAGTTTGAAAGGCTTCCAAATGCTGAAAGTATGGTACTCGTTAGCTTTGAGCTCTCATTGCCCCTATCATAAGCATCTTTAATGTGGTTAAGGTGAAAGTGACACAACTAAGAGGATATGCTTGACAAGTTATAAATCGAAGTCTCATGCCCCTTACTTACGAGGACCGATCCTCATGCTACTCAACTTTAGTCACGAGTAAGCTCTTGTCATTGTAAGTATATACGTATCATAGAGAACCGCCAACGGGGTACCCCTTGCACATGATACAGGAGCTATCCCATAATCAAAATGACAAGGCAAGCAGACAATGAGCATCTCAGCGATCTTTTTATTTACTATGTGCATAGATTTTTATTGAGGATGCTTCATAGAATGCTCATTATGGTTATGCTGCAAGTTTCCACCATGATTAGGCATGGCTTAGGCTAGCGGCCCAGGCGTTTCTCTAACATACATACAAACTCCATGATCTTACAAGTTCCACTTTTATTTCACACCGCCGGGATCCATAAGCAAAATAACATGTTATCAACGGGTACAAAGTACCAGTGCAATGTTGAAAGCGTTCCCCATGATACATGGTTCTGCTAACTTCAACTTATAAAACGCAAGCATATACGCAACAAAGAAGGATGCAATGGTTCAGGTTTATTAAATGCAAGAAAATAAAGTGTGCCATCAAGTTCGTGAGAGCTTTACTAACTAACTTTCTCATAACAAGCAAACATTTTATTTGGAAGAAAACAAGGCATATTGAATATGCACGGAAGTAGAAAATGATGCTAATAGGTAGGTATGGTGGACACTTTGGCAATATTTGGTTTTAGGGAGTTGGAAACATGAGTAAAACATACTCAGTGAAAGTGAAGGCTAGCAATAGTAAGGGAGCGACAAACGAGAGAGCAATAATGGCCATAATCATGAAGAGCGACAAAACATCATTGATCAAAGCATAAAGTGATACTACAAGTTGAAAACTAAAGGATCATAAGGCTATGGTGACTTGAGATAGTCATAACATGGTGTGAGCATGTGCCAAGTCAACCCAAATAAAGCATCAAAGGAGAATACCACTATACTATGCTTTAATATGCTAAAACAACGCATGATTCATCCAAGGCACATTAAGCAATCTCAATTGTTTATAACAAGTCATGCTACATCAAAGAATACTAAGCATAAAGCCAAAACAATATCAAGCATGGCATGACAAAGCATAGGCCACAGTCAAAAACAAGCTCTCTTTACCACTGAAGCATGATCTTTCCTACTCTTTTCCAGTCCAAACCAGACTATTTGAACACCAAAGTATGAAAGGGGAGGTCCAACCAATTTATTCAGAAAAATAAGAAAACCAATCAAACTAAAAACCAAAACAAAAACGAAAAAGAAGACGCTCCAAGAAAAACACAACTGTGCATGAAACAATAAAAATGAAGCGTTTGGAAGAAACCTGGAATTTTTATTGATGAAGAAGGGGATGCCTTGGGCATCCCCAAGCTTTGACGCTTGTACTTCTTGGATATTTCTTGGGGTGACACGCGTGGCATCCCCAAGCTTGAGCTTTAGTCCATCCTTCATCTCATTACTCATTCTTTCCATACACCTGAAATTTTTCCTTCATACAAAACTTCACACAATCTCATTAGCAACATTAGTGCACTTAAGATAAATAAGTCTTAAGGTTCAGTTCTAACACCAAATAAACTTCCATTAGAACACTAGCTACTATAGCACTTCCCTCAAAAAGCTCAATTCCCCAAAAGAACTCAAGAAGGAACTAACAAGAAGCAAATGATGCTAATAGGTAGGTATGGTGGACACTTTGGCAATATTTTGTTTTAGGGAGTTGGAAACATGAGTAAAACATACTCAGTGAAAGTGAAGGCTAGTAATAGTAAGGGAGCTACAAACGAGAGAGCAATAATGGCCATAATCATGCAGAGCGAAAAAACATCATTGGTCAAAGCATAAAGTGATACTACAAGTTGAAAACTAAAGGATCATAAAGGCTATGGTGACTTGAGATAGTCATAACATGGTGTGAGCATGTGCCAAGTCAACCCAAATAAAGCATCAAAGGAGAATACCACTATACTATGCTTTAATATGCTAAAACAACGCATGATTCATCCAAGGCACATTAAGCAATCTCAATTGTTTATAACATGTCATGCGACAGCAAAGATCACTAAGCATAAATCCAAAACAATATCAAGCATGGCATGACAAAGCATAGGCCACAGTCAAAAACAAACTCCTTTTACCACTTAAGCATGAACTTTCCTACTCTTTTCCAATCAAAACCAAACTATTTGAAAACAAATGCATGAAAGAGGGGATCCAACCAATTTATTCAGAAAACTAAGAAAACCAAGCAAACGAAAAACCAAAAACAAAAACAAGGACGCTCCAAGAACAACACAACTGTGCATGAAACAATAAAAATGAAGTGTTTGGAAGAAACCTGGGATTTTTATTGATGAAGAAGGGGATGCCTTGGGCATCCGCAAGCTTTGACGCTTGTACCTCTTGAATATTTCTTGGGGTGACATGGGATGGCATCCCCAAGCTTGAGCTTTAGTCCATTCTTCATCTCATTACATCATTCTCTCCATACACCTGAAATTTTTCCTTCACACAATCTTTATTAGCAACATTAGTGCACTCAAGATAAGAAGTCTTTGGGTTCAGTTTCAACACCAATAAAACTTCCATTAAAACACATGCTACTGTAGCACTTCCCTCAAAAAGCTCAATTCCCCAAAGAGAACTCAAAAAGGAACCAACAAGAAGCAAATGCAAATAATGGCAGAAATCTGTCAAAACAGACCAACAGGTAAAAACCAATTTTTTCGAAGACCTTCTGTTGCTCAAATCGAAAAGTGCTGATCTAACAAAAGTTAGATAACAACCTGGGGCAGAAGCACAAAAATTCAAGCCTCAAAATGACGTACAGAGATTTTACACGAATTTTTATGGTGAAGCACAAAAATCTGTTTCGGGACAACAACTTTCCCAAACATTACTTATCTCTCATTAGAGGTTACCCTTGGCACAAAAAGCAAATAAAAAGGATAAGGAGCGGTTATTACAGAGGTAATAACTTCCAAGACTCATCTAAAACTTTTGGGTTATCTCCCAATAAGTTTTTTCTTTAACGCATTTAAGTTAGGCATAAGAAGCAAGAAAAAGAATCAAGTGTTCTCAAATGAAGAAGCATTAAGAGCAAATTTTGTTTTCATAAGAGAGGTAAAATAAATCTTCTCTCTCTTCTTAGGAAAGTGTTCTATACCTTTGTTGAGTGAGAGTTGATATTTAATGGTGCCTTCTTTCATATCAGTAATAGCACCAACAGTTCTAAGAAAAGGTCTTCCCAAAGTAATAGGACAAGAAGCATTGCATTCAACATCCAAAACATAGAAATCAACGGGGACATAAGCATTGTTAAGCATAATAAGAACATCATTAATACTCCCCATGAGTTTATTTTTAGCATTATCATCAACTCGGACATTCAAATAACAATCTTCCAAAGGTGGCAAATCAAGCACATCATATATCTTTCTAGGCATAATAGAAACACTACTATCAAGATCACATAAAGCTTTAAAATCAAAATCATTCACTTTCATATTGATGATGGGTTCCTAACCATCTTCTTGTTTTATAGGAATAGAAGCTTTATGTTTCATCTTTTCTTCTTTAATTTTTATGAGAGCATCAGTAATGTGTTTTGCAAAGGCCATATTCATAGCACTAGCATTAGGACTTTTAGCAAGCTTTTGTAGGAACTTAATTACTTCAGAGATATTGCAACCATCAAGATCAAAATCATAATTATCATCTAAAGTAGTAGAGCTATTATTAGCTTCAACACTAGTGGTAGTGATAGTAGAAACACTAATGTTTCTAGAAATTTCATCTTCTCTTTCCCACTTAGCATGCAATTCACCTAACAATCTAACATTTTCATCAATTCTAACTTGTATGGCATTAGTAGCAGCAAAGGGATTATCAATAGTTTCAGGTTTAGAAGCCATTTTATTAATCAAAGAGGATTGTGCTTCAGACAAAGATGATATATTTCTTTCAGCATTAGAGAGTTTTTCCTCAATAGTTTTATTGAAAGCAGTTTGTTTACCATAAAATCTTTAAGCATAACTTCGAGTTCAGAGGGTACATTCCTATTATTGTTGTACGAATTTCCATAAGCATTACCATTGTTGGGACGATATGGCCTATTATTATTATTACCAAAATTATTTCTCTAGGCATTGTTGCTAAAATTATTATTTCTTATAAAGTTCACATCTACTTGCTCCTCTTGAGCAACCAAAGAGGCTAAGGGAACATGATTTGGATCAATATGAGCTTTTCCATTAACAAGCATAGACATAATAACATCAATTTTATCACTCAAGGAGGAGATTTCTTCAACATAATTTACCTTCTTACCTTGTGGAGCTCTTTCAGTGTGCCATTCAGAATAGTTAACCATCATGTTATCCAGAAGCTTTGTTGGAGCACCCAAAGTAATGGTCATAAAGGTACCTCCAGCAGCAAAATCCAATAGATGTCTTGAAGAATAGTTCAATCCTGCATAAAAGGTTCGGATAATCATCCAAGCAGTCAGTCCATGAGTGGGACAATTCTTTACCAAAGATTTCATTCTTTCCCAAGCTTGAGCAACATGTTCATTATCAGATTGTTTAAACTTCATTATTTCACTTCTCATAGATATAATCTTAGCAAGAGGATAGTATTTTCCAATGAAAGCATCTTTGCATTTAGTCCAAGAATCAATAGTATTTCTAGTTAAGGATTGCAACCATTATTTAGCTTTTCCTCTCAAAGAGAAAGGAAACAATTTAAGGTTAATAATATCCCCATCTATATCCCTATGCTTTTGCATCTCGCAAAGTTCAACAAAGTTATTTAAATGAGCAGCAGCATCTTCATTACCAATACCAGAAAATTGTTCAATCATAACAAGATTGAGTAAAGCAGGTTTTATTTCAAAGAAAACTAGCTTCCGGAACAGGTGGAGTAATAGGTGTGCACATGAAATCATTGTTGTTGGTGCTAGTGAAGTCACACAACTTAGTATTTTCAAGAGTAGTCATTTTTTGTGTTTTTAATAAAGAAAGCAAACTAGTAAAACTAATTTTTGTGTGTTTTTGATAAAGAAACAAGAAAACAAAGCAAAAACAAACTAAGCAAAACAAAGACAACAAAGTAAAGAGATTGGTTATGAGGGACTCCCCTTGTGAAGATGTCCTTGACTCCCCGGCAACGGCGCCAGAAAAAGAGCTTGATGACCTAAAATATATCGAGCTCGTTGGGGAACCCCAAGAGGAAGGTATGATGAGCACAGCAACAAGTTTTCCCTCAGTTATGAAACCAAGGTTATCGAACCAGTAGGAGCAAGGAAACACCTCCAAGGTGTTGTTGCCAACTTGGAATCCTGCACAACACAACCATAGAACTTTGCCCCCAACTTAAAGTGAGGTTGTCAATCTCACCGGTTTTTCTGAAAACAAAGGATTAAACATATTGTGTGGAAGAAAGTAAAAGCTTGTAGGAAGTAAACAGAAAGCAGTAAACAATTGTAGATTGATGGTAAAAGAAAGGACCAGGGTCCATAGTTCACTAGTGGTGGCTCTCCTTAAGATAGATGACATGTTGGGTGAACAAATTACAGCGGGGCAATTGACAAACATCGAGAAAGCATACATGTATATACTAATCATCTTGACTCCTATGAGATTTGATTGGGCATTACAACATTATACATAGACCATAATCCAACTGCATCTATGACTAATAATCCACCTTCAGGTTATCATCCGAACCCCCTCTAGTATTAAGTTGCAAGCAACAGATAATTGCATTACGCATTGCGTGTAAAGTAAACAATACGATTGTTCTATGAACAAAGGATTGCTGTTTTCTCCCTAGTAGCAACAGTACATCTTGTACCTTAGAGATTTCTGTCACTTCCCCAGATTACTAAAGGCATGAACCCACTATCAAGCATAAATACTCCCTCTTGGAGTTGCTAGCATCTACTCGGCCAAGATATATACTAACAACGGAGAGCATGCAAGATCACAAATAACAAAGACATGATAGAATCAATAATCAATCTGAAATAGCATCTCAATATCCATCGGATCCCCGCAAACACAACATGTATGATTATAAATAGATGATCTTGATCATGAACGAAGCTCACAAGATCTAAATATGGTATCACAAAGGAGAAGAACCAAACATCTAGCTACTACATTGACCTGTAGTCCAAGGATGAACTACTCATGCATCACATCGGAGGCTTGCATGGTGATGAAGAAGGCCTCTAGGGTGAATTCTCCCCTCCGGCAGGGTGCCGGGAAGAGTTTCAGATCCCTCCCGATCTAGGGATGGAGATGACAGCGCCTACAGACTCTTTCGTGGAATTTTGATCGGATCCTTAGGGTTTCCGTATCAGAGGCATCTTATAGGGGAAAGGGGAGGCCGAGGGGGTGCCCTAGGCGGCCACACCACCCCCTGGCGCGGGCCAGGCCTGACCGTGTGGCCAGGTGGTGTGGCGGCCCTCTGGCCCCTCTCCGTCTCGTATTCTGGCTCCGTGTCCCCCTCGGTGAAAAACTAACTTTGGCTTTTGTCCTGTCCAATTCCAAGAATATTTATTTTCTGACTTTCCTGGAACCAAAAACAACAAAAAACAGGCAGCTGGCACTGTGGCTTCTTGTTAATAGGTTAGTCCAAGAAAGTGTATAAAAAGTACTCCAAAGTGTGGACAATACATAAGAAAGTAGATAAAAACCAAGCATGGAACATAAAAAATTATGGATACGTTCGCAACGTATGAGAAATACTGAAACTCCTAATGAAGACACTACTACACCTGTCAGTTCACCTGAGTCTAGAGAGAGCTATGATATTGAAGACGGATATATAGAAATGACTGATGAATTTATTAAAGAATGCCAAAACACCCATGATAGGAGTGCTATTAAGAGTCTTCTTGAGAAACATACTGTTAGACCTAAATTATCTCCTAATGCTAAGTTTGCTACATGTCCCATAAATATTAAAGATAAGGATTATGATTTCTCTCTTGATTTATCCTACATAACCATTGTTGAGAAAGAACCTTTTTGTGGGACTAAGAATGAAAGTGCGGTAGCACATATGACTGAGCTTTCTACCATGAGTGGCTTCTTTTCTGATGATATTAAGATGCGCATGATACATTGCAAATGTATCTATAATTTTTGCTGTTCCATGCTTGGTTTTATCTACTTTCTTGTGTTTTGTCCACACTTTGGAGTAATTTTCATATGATTTCTTGGACTAACCTATTAACAAGAGCCATAGTGCCAGTTGCCTGTTTTCTGCTGTTTTTGGTTCTAGGAAAGTCAGAAAATGAATATTCTTAGAATTGGACGGGACAGAATCCAAAGTCATTACTTTACCGTGGGACACTTGGAGCCAGAATACGAGACGGAGAGGAGTTGGGGCCCGACCACACCACCTGGCCGCGCGACCAGGCTTGGCCCGTGCCAGGGGGTGGTCTGGCTGCCCCAGGCACCCCCTCAGCCTCTCCTTCCGCCTATATATTTCCTCTGATACAGAAACCCTGAGGACCCGATCAAAAATCCACGAAAGAGTCTGTAGCCACCGACATCTCCATCCCTAGATCGGGAGGGATCTGAAGCTCTTCTCGGCACCCTGCCGGAGAGGGGAATTCACCCTGGAGGCCTTCTTCATCACCATGCAAGCCTCCGGTGTGATGCATGAGTAGTTCATCTCTGGACTACGGGTCCATGTAGTAGCTAGATGGCTGGTTCTCCTCCTTTGTGCTATCATGTTTAGATCTTGTGAGCTCCGTTCATGATCAAGATCATCTATTTGTAATTCTGCATGTTGTGTTTGCGGGGATCCGATGGATATTGATATGCTATTTCAGATTGATTATTGATTCTAACATGTCTGTGTTATTTGTGATCTTGCATGCTTTCCGTTGTTAGTAGCTATCTTGGCCAAGTAGATGCTAGCAACTCCAAGAGTTAGTATTTATGTTTGATAGTGGGTTCATTGTTGGAGATATGCCCAAGAGGCAATAATAAAAGTGATTATTATTATATCTTTGTGTTTATGATGAATGTTTACATCCCATGCTATAATTGTATTATTAGGAAACACTAATACATGTGTGTTTTGTAAACATATAAGAGTCCCTAGTAAGCCTCTTGTTGAACTAGCTTGTTGATTAATTGATGATCATGGTTTCCTGATCATGGACATTAGGATGTAATTAATAACAAGGTTATATCATTAGAAGAATGATGTAATGGACACACACACCCATAGTAAGCGTAGAATAAGATCAAGTCATTAAGTTCGTATTGCTGTAGGCTTTCAAATACATAGTAACCTAATCCTTCGACCATGAGGTTGTGTTAATCACCATCACCGGATGGATACTTTGATGACAATAAACGCCGCTTCGTAACTGGGTGGTTATAAAAGTGTCATTGGGTATTCTGAAAGTATGTGTTGAAGCGCATGAACCAAGATTGGGATTTGTCCATCCATATGAAGGATAGATATGCTCTGGGCCCTCTCGGTGGAATCTCATCTAGTTAGCTTGCAAGCATGTGACTGGGTCACAAGGGATGACATATCACGGAACGAGTAAAGAGTACTTATCAGTAACGAGGTAGAACTAGGTATGGAGATACCGACGATCAAACCTCGGATAAGTATAGTATCGCGAGACAAAGGGAATTAGTTTCGTATGTAAATGGTTCAATCGATCGTGAAGTCATCGTTGAGTATGTGGGAGCCATTATGGATCTCTAGGTCCCGCTGATGGTTATTGATAGGAGATGGGTCTCTATCATGTCTACATATTCACGAACCGTAGGGTGACACACTTAAGGTTCGAAGTTGTTTTAAGTAGATATGGAATGTGCGTTGGAGACCGAATGTAGTTCGGAGTCTCGGAATGGATCCGGGACATCACGAGGAGATCCGGAATGGTCCGGATAATAAGATTCATATATAGGAGATCATTTTATGAGATAGGAAATGTTCCGGAGTGTTTGTATGAGGATTCTAGAAGGTTTCGGAATATTCCGAAAGGTTCTAGAAGATATCTTGGAGTTTGCTTGAAAATCAAGATAGGGATCAAGGAGTCCTAGTGGGTCAAGATACGGAGTTGTGGGGGAGGAGGACTCCTCCCCCCACCTCCAATCTGCCGGCCATACAAGGGGAGGGGAGTCCTACAAGGACTCCCCCTCCCTAGGCGCCTCCCCTCTTTAAATAGAGGGGCAGGGGCGCCCCCTCCTCCCCTGCTCCTATAACACCCAATCTCTGCCGCCTCTCTCCTCCACCATATTCTGCACAGGCATATGCGAAGCCCTGCAGAATTCTCTACTCCACCACCACCACCACGCCGTCGTGCTGCTGGGATTCCGTGGGGAACATCTACTACCTCCGCTGCTCGCTGGAACAGGGAGAGGAAGGTCTGCTTCGACTCCGCACGTGTGACCGACTGCGGAAGCGCTGCCAAAACACGGCGCCGGAAGGATCGTCCACTTGACCGACTGCGGAAGCGCTGCTGGAACGCGACGCCGGAAGGATCGTCTACTTGACCGAGGGCGGAAGCGCTGCTGGAACACGACGCCGGCAGGATCGTCCACACAATCTTGAGATCGGCAAGTGATCGACTACATCAACCACGAGATCTAATCTCGTTAACGCTTTCGGATCTACAAGGGTTAGTTCCCATCTATCTCGTTGCTCATATCTAATAGATTAGATCTTAGCTTTTATCTAGATTAGATCTAGGTTTTGTTCGTTCTTGCGGTAGAAATTTTTTGTTTTCCATGCTACGAACCCATCATTCATGCCTCTGGTAATCTGGGGAAGTGACATAAATCTTTAAGGTACTAGATGTGTTGTTGCTACTAGGGAGAAAACAACAATTCTTTGTTCATAGAACAATCGTATTGTTTACTTTACACGCAATTCGTAATGCAATTATCCGTTGCTTGCAACTTAATACTGAAGGGGGCTTGGATGATAACCTGAAGGTGGATTATTAGTCATAGATGCAGTTGGATGGCGATCTATGCATAATGTTGTAATACCCAATCGAATCTCAAAGGAGCCGAGATGATTAGTATATACTTGTATGCTTTCTCGATGTTTATCAATAGCCCCGCTGTAATTTGTTCACCCAACATGTTATCTATCTTAAGGAGAGTCAACTCCAGTGAACTATGGACCCTGGTCCTTTCTTTTACTTTCAATCAACTGTTTACTTCTTTGTGTTTACTTTCTGCAAACTATTGCTTCCTTCCATTTGATACGTTTAATCCTTTGTTTTCAGCAAAACCGGTCAGACTGACAACCTCATCGCAAGTTGGGGGCAAAGATCTGTGGTTGTGTTGTGCAGGTCTCCACGTTGCTACTAGCACCGGTAGTGCGCCCTGCCAAGGCTCAGCTAGCAACACCTTTGGGGTGTTTCCTTGCTCCTACTAGTTCAATTAAACCTTGGTTTCATACTGAGGGAAAACTTGCTGCTGTGCTCATCATACCTTCCTCTTGGGGTTCCCCAACAAGCTCGATATATTTTGGGCCATCAAGCTACTTTTCTGGCGCCGTTGCCGGGGAGTCAAGGACATCTTCACAAGGGGAGTCCCTCATAACCAATCTCTTTACTTTGTTGTTTTTGTTTTTCTTAGTTTCTTTTTGCTTTGTTTGCTTGTTTCTTTATCAAAAACACACAAAAAATTAGTTTTACAAGTTTGCTTTCTTTATCAAAAACACAAAAAATGACTACTCTTGAAAACACTAAGTTGTGTGACTTCACTAGCACCAACAACAATGATTTTATGAGCACACCTATTGCTCCACCTGTTCCTGAAGCTACTTTCTTTGAGATAAAACCTGCTTTACTCAATCTTGTTATGATTGAACAATTTTCTAGTATTGGTAATGAAGATGCTGATGCCCATCTAAATAACTTTGTTGAACTTTGTGAGATGCAAAAGCATAAGGATATAGATGGAGATATTATTAAGCTTAAAGTGTTTCATTCTCTTTGAGAGGAAAAGCTAAAGAATGGTTGAATTCCTTGACTAGGAATAGTATTTATTCTTGGACTAAATGCAAAAATGCTTTCATAGGAAAATACTATCCTCCTGCTAAGATTATATCTATGAGAAGTGAAATAATGAAGTTTAAACAATCTGATAATGGACATGTTGCTCAAGCTTGGGAAAGAATGAAATCTTTGGTAAAGAATTATCCCACTCATGGACTTACTGCTTGGATGATCATCAAAACCTTTTATGCAGGATTGAACTATTCTTCAAGAAACCTATTGGATTCTGCTGCTGGAGGTACCTTTATGACCATCACTTTGGGTGCTGCAGTAAAGCTTCTGGATAATATGATGGTTAACTATTCTAAATGGCATACTGAAAGAGGTCCACAAGGTAAGAAGGTAAATTCTGTTGAGGAAACCTCCTCCTTGAGTGATAAGATTGATGTTATTATGTCTATGCTTGTTAATGGGAAAGCCCATATTGATCCAAATAATGTTCCCTTAGCCTCTTTGGTTGCTCAAGAAGAGCAAGTTGATGTGAACTTTATAAGAAATAACAATTTTAGCAACAATGCCTACAGGAATAATTTTGGTAACAACAATTATAAGCCCATATCCTCCCAACAATGGTAATGCTTATGGAAATTCCTATAACAATAATAGGAGTGCACCCTCTAAACTTGAAGTTATGCTTAAGGACTTTATTAGTAAACAAACTGCTTTCAATAAAACTATTGAGGAAAAACTCTCTAATGCTGAAAGAAATATAGCATCACTGGCTGAAGCTCAATCTTGTTTGAATAAAATGGCTACTAAACCTGAAACAAATGATAATCCCTTTGTAGCTACTAATGCCATAAAAGTAAGAATTGATGAAAATGTTAGACTATTAGCTGAATTGCATGCTAAGTGGGAAAGAGAAGATGAAATTGCTAGAAACATTAGTGTTTCTACTATCACTACCACTAGTGTTGAGGCTAGTAATAACTCTACTACCTTAGATGATAATTATGATTTTGATCTTGAAGGTTGCAATATCTCTGAAGTTATTAAGTTCCTACAAAAGCTTGCTAAAAGTCCTAATGCTAGTGCTATGAATATGGCCTTTACAAAACACATTACTGATGCTCTCATAAAGATTAAAGAAGAAAAGATGAAACATAGAGCTTGTATTCCTATAAAACAAGAAGATGGTTGGGAACCCATCATCAATATGAAAGTGAATGATTTTGATTTCAAAGCTTTATGTGATGTTGATAGTAGTGTTTCTATTATGCCTAGAAGGATTTATGATATGCTTGATTTGCCTCCACTTGAAGATTGTTATTTGAATGTCCCACTTGATAATAATGCTAAAAAGAAACTCATGGGGAGTATTATTGATGTTCTTATTATGGTTAACAATGCCTATGTACCCGTTGATTTCTATGTTTTGGATGTTGAATGTAATGCTTCTTGTCCTATTACTTTGGGAAGACCTTTTCTTAGAACTGTTGGTGCCATTATTGATATGAAAGAAGGCACCATTAAATATCAACTCCCACTCAAGAAAGGTATAGAACACTTCCCTAAGAAGAGAGATAAGATTTATTTTGCCTATCCTATGAAAATAAAATTTGCTCTTAATGCTTCTTCATTTGAGAACACTTGATTCTTTTTCTTGCTTCGTATGCCTAAATTAAAGGCGTTAAAGAAAAGTACTTATTGGGAGATAACCCAAAAGTTTTAGATGAGTCTTGGAAGTTATTACTTCAGTAATAACCGCTCCTTATCCTTTTTATTTTCTTTTTATTTGCTTTTTTGTGCCAAGAGTAATGATTGGGAAAGTAGTTGTCCTGAAACAGATTTCTGTGCTTCACCGTAAAGATTCGGGTAAAATCTCTGTACATCCTTTTGAGGCGTGAATTTTTGTGCTTCTACCCCAGGTTGTTATCTAACTTTTGTTAGTTCAATACTTTTTTATTTGAGCAACAGAAGGTCTATGAAAAAATTCGTCTTTACCTGCTGGTCTATTTTGACAGATTTCTGCCATTTTCTGCATTTGCTTCTTGTTGGTTCCTCTTTGAGTTCTTTTGGGGAATTGAGATTTTTGAGGGAAGTTCTACAGTAGATCGTGTTTTAATGGAAGTTTTATTGGTGTTGGAACTGAACCTAAACACTTATTATCTTGAGTGCACTAATGTTGCTCATAAAGATTGTGTGAAGTTTGTATGAAGGAAAAATTTCAGGTGTATGGAAGGAATGAGTAATGAGATGAAGGATGGACTAAAGCTCAAGCTTGGGGATGCCACGCGTGTCACCCCAAGAAATATCCAAGAATTACAAGCGTCAAAGCTTGGAGATGCCCAAGGCATCTCCCTCTTCATCAATAAAAATCCTAGGTTTCTTCCAAACGCTTTCTTTTTATTGTTTCATGCACAGTTGTGTTGTTCTTGGAGCATATTCTTTTTCGTTTTTGTTTTGGTTTTTCGTTTGCTTCGTTTTCTTAGTTTTCTGAATAAATTGGTTGGACCCCCTCTTTCATACATTGATTTTCAAATAGTTTGGTTTGGGTTGTAAAAGCGTAGGAAAGTTCATGCTTAAGTGGTAAAGAGAGCTTGTTTTTGACTGTGGCCTATGCTTTGTCATGCCATGCTTGATATTGTTTTGGCTTTATGCTTAGTATTCTTTTCTATAGCATGAGTTGTTATAAACAATTGAGATTGCTTAATGTGCCTTGGAATAATCATGCGTTGTTTTAGCATATTAAAGCATAGTATTGTGGTATTCTCCTTTGATGCTTTATTTGGGTTGACTTGGCGCATGCTCACACCATGTTATGACTATCTCAAGTCACCAAAGCCTTTATGATCCTTTAGTTTTCAACTTTTAGTATCACTTTATGCTTTGATCAATGATGTTTTCTTGCTCTACATGATTATGGCCATTATTGCTCTCTTAGTTTGTTGCTCCCAGCCTTTTGCTAGCCTCCACAACCAAGTATGAGTTTCACTCATGCATCCAACTCCTTAAACCCAGTTATTCCGAAGAGTCCACCATACCAACCTACTAGCTTATGCTATTCCAAGTATATTCATGTTTTTATCTACCTTCCAAATTAAACTTGTTATGAGAAAACTAGTGATTAAAGCTCTCACGAACTTGATGGCACACTTTACTTTTCTTGCCCTAATAAACTTGTACCATTGTGTCATCTATGTTGTATATGCTTGCACTTATTTGTTGGGGATTAGCAGAACCATGTTGTCATGGGGAACGCTTTCAACATTGCACTTGTACTTTATACCTAGTTAATATCATGCTCTTTTGTCTATGGATGTCGTCGGTGTGAAATGAAAGGGGAGCTTGTGAGTCCATGGAGTTATGTATATGTGTTAGAGAAACGCCTAGGCCACTGGTCTAATCCATGCTGACATGGTGGAAGCCTGCAGCGTAACCATAATGAGCTGTCTATGAAGCATTCTTCTTATAAAAAAAGAGAGTCCAATATTGAGAAAAAAGAGAAAAAGAAAATAAAGAAAAAAGAGATTATGAAAAGAGGAAAGAGAGAAAAAAGCACCATATTCCCATGGTAAATAAGAAGATTGCTGAGATGCTTGTTGTCTGCTTGCCTTGTCATTTTGATATGGGGATTCTTCCGTATCATCGGGCAAGGGGTACCCCGTTGGCGGTTACCTATGATACACATGTACTTACAATGACAAGAACTTACCGGTGACTAAACTTGAGTAGCATGAGGAGTGGCCCTCGTATTCAAGGGACATGAGATTTCTGACTTATACTTCGTCAAGCATATACACCATAGTTTGTTCACTTTAACCTTAATCACTTCAAGATGCTTATGACAGGGGCAATGAGAGCTGAAAGCTATTAAGTACCATAATTTTTGGAAGCTCTTTATGAAACTTGAATCTCTTCTTCCTTCTATGAAGTCCTTTCTTCCACTTTTATATTGAGTCTCCACCTTCTACCTTTATGCACCTACTTTCAGAGCATAGTGGCCATTCTTAGTTCTATGTGCATTGTCCCAAGACTTATTAATTGATGCATACCTTGATATTGCTTGTTTTAAACTATTTGTATCTAGTCACTCTTATAAACTTTTAAGGTGTCATATGCATTTATGTTTGCTACTCTATGAGGGACAAGCTGAATGCCACCATGCGATGTTTTCTTTATGTGAAACAAACAAACATCTTGCAAAGCATAGTTATTCGTTAATCTTTTGTTTGTGCCTTTTCATGTTGCAACATAGTTTCTTTGTCTTATTGCTAGAAATTTGTCTTTCATGTTATGATTGAAGTACTATGATCTCAGCTTTGAATGTTTGACAAATACTTTCATCAAGTTTATGTTGGTGCATTGATACGTCCATTCTGCATCACTATTTTATGTCTTAATTCACTATTATTCATTGATATATTTCGTATTGAGAGGTGATACTTATGTTATTTCATCTATTTTTGTATGGTTGATGACTTTTGGAGCATGGACCGCTGCAGTCAGGATTCTGATGGAAAAGGTGATGTTTGGAGGCAAAATTCGCGAAGATCAGAAAATCCAGGAAAATATACGAAAAATTCTATTTTTCCAGAAGACTCAGGATGCCAGAAGATGGAGTGGAGGTGGGCCACAGGGGGCCCACACCACCCCATGGCGCGGGCAGGCCTAGGCCACGCCTGGGAGTGGTGTGGCCGCCCTGGCCCACTCCAGCCTCTCCCCTCTGGCATATATCATCCTCCCGAAACCCTAAGATTCGGGGAGCGACCACAGAAAGATTCCGCTACCTCTGCGGGGCGGAAAACACCGAGAGAGAAAGATCTCTCCGACAGACAGATTTCAACCGGGGGAATTCCTTCCCGGAGAGGGGAGATCGTCGCCATCAACACCACCATCAAGCTGGACTTCATCGGGATCATCATCATCATCACCACCATCATCACCATCAGCACCCTCATCACCATCTCCATATTGCTGTAACAATTGGTTGAATCTTGCTATAGTTCATAGGGGAAACTTTCCCGGTGTTGATTACTCTTTGTAGTTGATGCTATTGAGTGAACCATTGAATTATTGTTTATGTTCAGATTGTTATACATCATTATTCCATCTCTGATCATGATCCATATGATGTCTTGTGAGTAGTTCGTTTTGTTCTTGAGGACATGGGAGAAGTCTTGTTGTTAGTAGTGGAGTTGCGTTGAGAAAGGTTCAATAGATTGTTATTTAAGTTGTGGTGTACTTCTTATAGTGGTGTCATGTGAACGTCGACTACATGACACTTCACCTATATGGGCCTAGGGGAATGCATTGTGTATTTGGCTACTAATCGTAGGGGTTGCCGGAGTGATAGAAACCTGAACCCCCGTTAGAAAACCATTGCACAAGGGACGTAAGGGTCTTAGAATTTAAAGCTATGGTTAGGTTTCTACCTTAATTACTTTCTTGTACTTACGGATGTTTGCAAGGGGTATAATCACAAGTATGTATTAGTCTTGGATGGGGCGGTACATTAGCACAGGTTCACCCACACAACACTTAGCAAGCTAAAGAAGATTAATCGACTATATGAAGCGAAAGCACTTGACAGTCTTCCCATGTGCCCTCGAGAACGTTTGGTCATCTATAGAAATACAACCGGCTTGTCCTTTGCTGCATAAAGGATTGGTCCACTTGCTGCATTTATTCTTACCGTCTTTTATTTACTCGTACTTTGTTTGCTTGCTTTATCGAAACCCCTAAAAAACCGTTTGCTAAGTATTTGCAAAGAATTCCTGATCCATACCACTAGCCAGCACCTTCTGCTCCTCGTTGGGTTTGACACTCTTACTTATCGAAAATACTGTGATACACCCCCTATACTTGTGGGTCATCAAGACTATTTTCTGGCGCCGTTGCCGGGGAGTGAAGCGCTATTGGAGAGTGGAACTGGTAAAGGAAACTTTTACTGTGAGTATTGGTTACTTTTGCTAGTTGCTTTATTTTCGTTATGGATAATTCACTGAGTTTCTTATTTGGTAATGCTACTACCACTGCTAAGGTAGTAGATAAGCCACCACCTGCTTAGAAAGATGTTTTTAAAATACCTACAAGAATTATTGATTGTGTTATGGATAACTACTATGTTGGGGATAGAACTGTCCATCCCGGTGATCATTTACTCTTTATACACGAATTATGCGGGTTGTTCAAGTGTGCAGGTATTACTACAGATCAAGTTAAGAAGAAGTTATGCTCATTATCACTGAAAGGAAGAGATGAGGAATGGTATAAGCTGCTAAAGAATGGCCAAGCTCTGGAATGGGAGGAAATAGTGCCTCTCTTTTATTCAAAGTTTTATCCTCCTAGTGAGATTCATAAAGATCAGAATCAAATATACAACTTTTGGCCTCTTGATGGAGAAAGTACAGCTCAAGCTCGGGGGAGATTGAAGTTACTAATGCTCAAATGTCCCATTCTTGAGCTCCCCAACAATATTATTAACAACAATTTTTATGCAAGGCTCCCTCTACATGACAAAGATTTATTGGATGCCTCTTGTGCTGGATCATTCACTCGTATGGAAGAAGAAGCTAAATGGGACCTTCTAGACCGTATTCAAGATAATGCTGAAGCTTGGGAGAATGACAAAGGTAGAAATTCAGGTATAGATTATGATTATGAATGCATTGAATCTTTTATGGGAACTGATGACTTTCAAAATATTAAAAATGCTTATGGTCTAGATTCTCAAGCTATTGCTTCTTATTTTAAGGCTTTTGCTTCCTACATTGAAGTGCCTGAAAAGAAGTGGAATAAGTATCATGAACCTTATAAAGATGTTGCTAAGAGTGTTCCTACAAGAAATACTGAAGTTTATACTGCTAATCATGTTTTACCTAAACCTTATATTGAGAAAAATGCCTTTGCAGTTAAGGTAAAGGAACATTCTATGATAGCTAGTATGGTTAATGAAAGTATGAATAAGGCTGTTGAACCTGATAAACAAATGGTTGATGAACCTATAATAGCAAATGTGAAAGACTTCGTTACTAAGTATGAGAAAGAGGGACACACTATCCTTTGTAAGGATACCTCTAATATTGTTTCACAAAGTAGTGTTATGAGAGCTAATATTCCTGTGTTTTCTATTAGAATAAGTGATCAGTGCTATGATGGTACTTGTGATAGCTATATTGTTAAGTTTATGCATGATACTGAAAGTTACTATGAAAGAGGGAAAAGTGTTCTTATGCATCTCAATAATATCAAGTTTCCTCGTTTTATGCTGAAAGTTTTTATGTTGCACTTGTTTTGCCTTCTTATGCAAGTTGCCCGTGGTTTCAATAACTTGTTTGCTTACAAAATCCCCTTGCATAGGAAGTGGGTTAGACTTAAATGTGTGTGTTTTTGCTTCTTATTTCTCTCTTTCACTTCAATTCATATCCCTATGAGAGCTTCTTCAAAATTATCATGCCCATCTTAATGGCTATAAAGAAAGAGCTTTATGGGAGACAACCCAATTTGTTTTGCTTTCAGTTTGTTTTTGTTTCTTTGAGTCTTGGAAGTTATTACTTCAGTAATAACCACTCCTTATCCGTTTTGTTTGGTTTCCGTATTAAGATCAACCTCTAATGAGAGAGAAGTAAGATTTGGGGAAGTTGCTGTCTCGAAACAGATTTTTATGCTTCACCGTAAAAAATCATGAGAGATCTATGTATGTAGGATTGAGCTGTATTTTTTTTGCTTCTGCCCCAGGTTGTTATTTAACTTTCGTTAGTTTTTCACATTTTGATTTGAGCAATAGAAGATTTTCGAAAAAATTGATCTTTACCTGCTGGTCTGTTTTGACAAATTTTGCCACTCTTGCATTTGCTTCTTTATTCGATTTCCTTTTTGAATTCTTTTTGGGTTTTCAGAAGGATTTGTTTCAGTAGCTTTTGTTTTGATGGTTTTCAGTTGAAGTTGGACTTAAAAGGTTTTATCACTTCACTTATACTAATGTTGCTAATGAGAAATGTGTAAAGTTTTGTGTGAAATTTTTTTCCAGGAAGTGGAGATAATGAGGAAGAGAAGGGTTTTATGACTCAAGTAATAAGTATATGAAGATAAAGATATCGATGATATTCAAGAAATGACTCAGGAAGAATCCACTAAATACCAAATTCAGAGACCTGCAGAGTCTGTTTTCAAATAGGTAGCAGTTCTAGTAAGAAAAGTTCCGCGAAAATACCATCCAACTATATTTTTGCAGTTTTCAGTCAATAAGGAAAACTGCGGAGCAAAAAAGAGACGGAAATGGAGCCAGGGTGGCTCACACCACCCTGTGGCGCGGGCCCTCCCCTGGCCGCGCCACCAGGTGGTGAGTCCACCCAGGACTCCGCCTCCGACCTGTTTTCACCCAGTACCTTCCTTTTGATATGAAACTTCATAATATATAACCCCCCCGGATCCCCCGAGGTCCGTATATCGTGTTTTCGTCGTGTTTTAGTTTCGATTTTTTTCTGTCAGGACATACTCTTTGAAAGCCTAGAAGCACAATGGTGTTCGCCAAGGATAAAGGGAAGGAGCCTATGGAGGAAGACCTCCAAGACCCCGGGAAGGAGAAGGAGATCAAGAGTGAAGGTGAAGAGGAGCAAGTCCAATGTCCGCACACCGACACTACCATTGCAAGCATTGGAGTGGTGGCGAACCCTGCCAGGATCAGAAGGACGGCACGGATGTCAACTAGAGGGAAGCCTCCGCGTCACTGCTTGGCGCCAAGGACACCATCTCCGAACACCAAGAGTACCTTCCATACCTTTACCCATAACCATGCAGGAAAAGAAGACTCCAAGTGGGAAGAATGGAAGAAGAATCACAAGAGGTGGGATCCACAAACTGAAATGATTATGGGCCGTATTGAGCACAACTCGGAGTTGATTCGTACTCTCACCTTCGAGATTGAGGACTTTGGGAAACTTATCAAAGAGCTCATCGAGAGGATACCACCACCACTGAAGGAGTAATTCGTCATCAGGTTTGGCATCCCCTTGGTTTGTTCCAAGCTTGGGGGAGTGCCGCGGTATCATATCACTATCTTCTATCTTTTTATTTTATTAGTAGAGTCATATCATGAATAGAGGAGTTATTATGTAGTATGGTTTGCATTATGGAAGTGTCCCCTCTCTCGTTAGATTTGTATCCCTTGGTGTGAGTTTTCGTTATGGAATATTAATGATAAGTTCTATCATTCACTCGTTTGCACAGCTTATGTTAGTTTTCAATTCGCGGTTATATGATTGATCTTATTGTTAGTATTGGTAGCACTTTGGGATCATTGAGTTAATTTAGTTGGTTTTGGCAAACCTGGCTCGGTCAGTAGCGACACCTTTTTGAGAGTTGAAAATAAAAAAGATAGAAGTACTCTAGAGGAAAGTAATTTCATCATATTTCTTTCTTGATTTTCTCATAAGTCTAGTATTCTCTAGTTAAGATCTTTTGTGCCTCCAAGGAAGATTGCATGTTTGTCTTTATCGTTTGTATGTTTTTTTTTCTTCAACTCTTGTACTTGTTACCCAGCCTTGCTAGCCAAAAACCTATACTGAGAGGGTATTCTTCTCGTGCATCCACCTCCTTTAAACCAAAACCTTTGCCATTTGTGTCCACCATACCTACCTAGTAGCATTATTGCTATTCCAAGTAAATTCTTGTTTTATCTACCTCCCAAATTAAACTTGTTATGCGAAAATTAGTGATTAAAGCTCTCACGAACTTGATGGCACACTTTACTTTCTTGCACTTAATAAACTTGAACCATTGTGAACTCTCCATGAAAGTTATAGGCTTGCAAATTATAGGCTGGGGATTAGCAGAACCGTGCTGTCATGGGGAACGCTTTCAACACTTGTAAATATATACCTAGTTGATACCTTGCTCTTTTGTTTGCGGATGTCGTCGTTGTGAAATAAAAGGGGAGCTTGTAAGTCCATGGAGTTATGTATGTGTGTTAGAGAAACGCCTGGGCCGCTGGTCTAATCCATGCTGACATGGTGGAAACCTGCAGCGTAACCATAATGATATCTATGAAGCATTCTTCTTATAAAAAAAGAGAGAGATAGCTATTGAGAAAAAAAGATACTATGAAAAGAGGAAATAGAGAAAAAAGCACCATTTTCCCATGGTAAATAAGAAGATTGCTCAGATATTCATTTTATGCTTGCCTTGTCATTTTGATATGGGGATTTTTCCGTATCATCGGGCAAGGGGTACCCGTTGGCGGTTCTCAATGATACGCACATACTTACGATGACAAGAACTTACCGGTAACTAAAGTTGAGTAGCATGAGGAGCAGCCCTCGTACTCAAGGGACTCGGGATTTTCAGTTTATAGTCTATCAAGCATATAACTCAGATTGGACATCACTTTAACCTTAATCACCTAAAGATGCCTATGATAGGCGCAATGAGAGCTGAAAGCTAGTAAGTATCATAATTTTTGGGAGCTCTTTATGAGACTTGCAATCCCTGCTTCCCTCTTTGAAGGTCCTTTCTTTTACTTTGTAGTTGAGTCAGTAAAACCTATTCCCTTCTATCTCAGTAAGTATTTTGAGTTGATGTGTTTCATTCATTCATATGATGATTTATTCAATCATGTTTCCTATGTTCCTTGTTTTGCACATTTTCTCTTATCTTGATGTTTACTACTTTGAAAGCTTTCTTTGAAAAACCAGCTATTTGTGAACTCCAGCAAATTATCAACTATCCTTCGACCAAGAGCTAAGTTTGCCATTACCAATTATGATTCACTTTATGTATCTTTATTGTGTTTCCTTTACTCATTGCAAGTTGAGTTATATAATAGTGAGTTGTCTTCTATTATGATCTATGTATTTGATGAATGTGATGCTTCTTGTCCGTATTCTTTTATCGACTTTTCACTCCATAAACCTGTGGTCATGTTTATTGAGCTCAGTTTCGCTTGGGGACAAGCGAAGTCTAAGCTTGGGGGGAGTTGATACGCCCATTTTGCATCACTATTCTATGTCTTAATTCACTATTATTCATTGATATATTTCGTATTGAGAGGTGATACTTATGTTATTTCATCTATTTTTGCATGGTTGATGACTTTTGGAGCATGGACCGCTGCAGTCAGGATTCTGATGGAAAAGGTTCTATTTGGAGGCAAAATTCGAGAAGATCAGAAAATCCGGGAAAATATACGGAAGATTCTATTTTTCCAGAAGACTCAGGATGCCAGAAGATGGAGTGGAGGTGGGCCACAGGGGGCCCACACCACCCCATGGCGCGGGCAGGCCTAGGCCGTGCCCGGCCCACTCCAGCCTCTCCCCTCTGGCGTATATCATCCTCCCGAAACCCTAAGACTCGGAGAGCGACCACAGAAAGATTCTGCCGCCTCTGCGGGGCGGAAAACACCGAGAGAGAAAGATCTCTCTAGCAGACAGATTTCTGCTAGGGGAATCCCTTCCCGGAGAGGGGAGATCGTCGCCATCAACACCACCATCAAGCTGGACTTCATCGGGATCATCATCATCATCATCATCACCATCATTACCACCATCACCCTCATCACCATCTCCATATTGCTGTAACAATTGGTTGAATCTTGCTATAGTTCATAGGGGAAACTTTCCCGGTGTTGATTACTCTTTGTAGTTGATGCTATTGAGTGAACCATTGAATTATTGTTTATGTTCAGATTGTTATACATCATTATTCCATCTCTGATCATGATCCATATGATGTCTTGTGAGTAGTTCGTTTTGTTCTTGAGGACATGGGAGAAGTCTTGTTGTTAGTAGTGGAGTTGCGTTGAGAAAGGTTCAATAGATTGTTATTTAAGTTGTGGTGTACTTCTTATAGTGGTGTCATGTGAACGTCGACTACATGACACTTCACCTATATGGGCCTAGGGGAATGCATTGTGTATTTGGCTACTAATCGTAGGGGTTGCCGGAGTGATAGAAACCTGAACCCCCGTTAGAAAACCATTGCACAAGGGACGTAAGGGTCTTAGAATTTAAAGTTGTGGTTAGGTTTCTACCTTAATTACTTTCTTGTACTTACGGATGTTTGCAAGGGGTATAATCACAAGTATGTATTAGTCTTGGATGGGGCGGTACATTAGCACAGGTTCACCCACACAACACTTAGCAAGCTAAAGAAGATTAATCGACTATATGAAGCGAAAGCACTTGACAGTCTTCCCATGTGTCCTCGAGAGCGTTTGGTCATCTATAGAAATACAACCGGCTTGTCCTTTGCTGCATAAAGGATTGGTCCACTTGCTGCATTTATTCTTACCGTCTTTTATTTACTCGTACTTTGTTTGCTTGCTTTATCGAAAACCCCTAAAAATCCGTTTGCGAAGTATTTGCAGAGAATTCCTGATCCATACCACTAGCCAGCACCTTCTGCTCCTCGTTGCGTTCGACACTCTTACTTATCAAAAACACTGCGATACACCCCCTATACTTGTGGGTCATCATGCATGTCACCTCAAAAATTATTCTTTCTTTTTATCACTTACCTACTCGAGGACGAGCAGGAGTTAAGCTTGGGGATGTTGATACATTGCAAATGTATCTATAATTTTTGATGTTCCATGGTTGGTTTTATCTACTTTCTTGTGTTTTGTCCACACTTCGGAGTACTTTTCATATGATTTCTTGGACTAACATATTAATAAGAGCCACAGTGCCTGCTGCCTGTTTTCTGCTGTTTTTGGTTCCAGGAAAGTCAGAAAATGAATATTCTCGCAATTGTACGGGACAAAAGCCAAAGTCATTATTTTATCGAGGGACACCTGGAGCCAGAATACGAGACGGAGAGGGGCCGGGGCCCGCGCCAGGGGGTGGTCTGGCCGCCCCAGGCACCCCCTCGGCCTCTCCTTCCGCCTATATATTGCCTCTGATACGAAAACCCTAAGGACCCAATCAAAAATCCACAAAAGAGTGTGTAGCCGCCGTCATCTCCATCCCTAGATCGGGAGGGATCTGAAGCTCTTCCCGGCACCCTGCCGGAGAGGGGAATTCACCCTGGAGGCCTTCTTCATCACAATGCAAGTCTTCGGTGTGATGGGTGAGTAGTTCATCTCTGGACTACGGGTCCATGTAGTAGCTATATGGCTAGTTCTCCTCCTTTGTGCTATCATGTTTAGATCTTGTGAGCTCCGTTCATGATCAAGATCATCTATTTGTAATTCTGCATGTTGTGTTTGCAGGGATCCGATGGATATTGAGATGTTATTTCAGATTGATTATTGATTCTATCATGTCTTTGTTATTTGTGATCTTGCATGCTTTCCGTTGTTAGTAGCTATCTTGGCCAAGTAGATGCTAGCAACTCCAAGAGTTAGTATTTATGCTCGATAGTGGGTTCATGCCTCTGGTAATCTGGGGAAGTGACAAAAATCTCTAAGAGGATGCGTTGTTGCTACTAGGGAGAAAACAACAATCCTTTGTTCATAGAACAATCGTATTGTTTACTTTACACGCAATTCATAATGCAATTATCCGTTGCTTGCAACTTAATACTGGAGGGGGTTCGGATGATAACCTGAAGGTGGATTATTAGTCATAGATGCAGTTGGATGGCGGTCTATGTATAATGTTGTAATGCCCAATCGAATCTCAAAGGAGTGAAGATGATTAGTATATGCTTGTATGCTTTCTCGATGTTTGTCAATTGCCCCGCTGTAATTTGTTCACCTAGCATGTTATCTATCTTAAGGAGAGCCACCTCTAGTGAACTATGGACCTCGGTCCTTTTGTTTTACTTTCAATCTACAATCAACTGTTTACTTCTTTGTATTTACTTTCTGCAAACTATTACTTCCTTCCATTCGATACGTTTTATCCTTTGTTTTCAGCAAAACCGGTGAGATTGACAACCTCATCGCAAGTTGGGGGCAAAGTTCTGTGGTTGTGTTGTGCAGGTCTCCATGTTGCTACTAGCACCGGTAGTGTGCCCTGCCAAGGCTCAGCTAGCAACACCTTTGGGGTGTTTCCTTGCTCCTACTAGTTCGATTAAACCTTGGTTTCATACTGAGGGAAAACTTGCTGATGTGCTCATCATACCTTCCTCTTGGGGTTCAAAGTATATGAAGGATATTGTTTCTAATAAAAGGAAGATCCCTAATGAGGAAATTTATACTTTGCTTGCTAATTATTCATTTATTGGTAAGGTTCCAAAGAAACTTGGAGACCCAGGGATTCCAACTATTCCATGCTCTATTAAAAATAGTTATGTTAGAACTGCTTTGTGTGATTTAGGAGCAGGAGTTAGTGTTATGTCTTTTTCTATCTATAAGAGACTTCAATTGGAAAAAATAATACCAACTGATATATCTTTGCAAATGGATGATAAATCTACTACTATTCATGTTGGTATATGTGAGGATGTACCTGTTCAAGTGGCTCATAATTGCTTGATATTAACTAACTTTGTTGTGCTTGAAATGCCTGAAGATGATAATATGTCTATTATTCTTGGGAGACCTTTTCTTAATACTACAGGAGCTGTTATTAATTGTAATCAAGGAAAGGTGACTTTTAATGTTAATGACAAGGAGCATACTGTCTATTTCCCCAAGAAGGTTGATTGGAATTATGGTTTAAATTCAATTGAACATGTTGAGGGCATCCAAGTTGGAGAAATATATTGTCCCATACCACGAGAAAAATATGAAACTATTATGATTGGGACCATTGCTATCAAGGTTGAGGTAACATAATCATTAGTGAAATACAAAGTTTTGTTTGTGTTCACCATGATTATCCTTGCTCACTTTTATTTTTATCCATTTTAGTTTTTGCTTTCACTTAGTTTACTCTTCTTTCGCTAGTTTCTTGCATATTAGAATATCTTAGAACTTCTGAAGTATTAGTTTTGTTTTTGCATCATTCGAAAGTCATTTTTCTGTCAGAAATTCATTCATCAATACCTGAAAATTGCTCAAAAATAAAGTGTCTCGAAAAATTCCAGAAAATTCATATTAAATTTTTATGTGAAAAAAGGGGCAGAGAAGTGCCTGGAGTGACCCAGGGGGCCCCACTAGGCAGGCACACCACCTGGTGGCACGGCCACCCCAGGGGCGTGCCTGGCCATGGTGTGGGCCACCCCTAGCCCTCCATTCACTCTCTCACTTGCCATTTCTTTATCTCTCCCGAGAAAACATTAGTTCATTGCTCGAAATCGCGTTCTTGTTGTTCTTGTCCATGATTTTTCGATCTCCTTGCTCAACCCATCTTTGCTACTGAAATTTAGAGCATTGTTCTCCGGTATGTGACTCCTCTGCTTGTCCAAGTAGATTTGTGTTTAGTGGATTATATCTTGAGTATGTTGCTACTATAGGTGACAGGTTATGTGAGCTTGTAAGCTTGTTCAATGCTTAGAGAAATTGTTTTGATGCATGTTTAGGCCTCTTACAAGTCCCTATAAGTAGTTCCTTTCATTATGTAATCACTTTGCAATCACTTGTATGATGGATGTTTAAATTTCAAAATATCAAAGATGAACAACCACACTTTTGGAGAAATATTCAAGAGGAACACACCCAGGAGGGCAAGGCCTTCAAGATCAGCTTCTCAAATTAGGCCATCATATAATGAAGATCTTATTGCACTGCGCTTTGGCAATGAAGGAGATGAGGGAGATGCTCACCCATCTACCTTCCCTTGTTTTGCCTTTTTGCAAGCTGCAGGGATCCTCGATGATTTCTTACTCCTTGTTCAGAGGGTTGGTTTGACTACTTACATGGAAGATGAGAGTGAGAAGTATGCCGTGCTCACCAAAACTTTCGTTGAAAGTTTTGTTTTCACTAACACCCCTTATCGGTCAACTGTTTCATTCAAAATTTATAATATGCCTATTACCATGCCATTGGAAAGATTTTGCAGCATTATAGGCATAAGCATGACTGGGATAGTGAAGAAGATCCAAGGTCGTCCCGCTGATTTGCTCGAGCTCTACCGAAGTGTGACAAATGACGATAACCGCATAGCTCAGCGTGGGAAGATAAGGAACATTCAACTCTGAGCTATTAGATATTTTGCTTATTATCTTGCCACTAGCATTCTTGGTAGGGAGAACACTAGTAATATTTCTAACTATCATTTAGCCTTTCCTGCTGCTGCACTTAATAATGATACCAAGTATAATCTGGGTTCTCTCATTGCCCGTCGTTAGCTGCTAGAGGACCCATTTATGGGGGTATTACTGCCTCACGCATGGTTGCTGCCTTAGAACTTTCTGTTGATCCTAATGACACTATGTTGACACCACAAAGACTTGATCTTGCTGCTATGAAAACACATCATTTTGTTACTACTGACTCTAGTACCGAGAATTTGGTCTACATGATGTTGTTTACTGACGGAGACGAGAGGGAACTTCCTTTGCCATAGTCCACTTTGTTCAGTATTTGCAGGATGCCATGGTCACGTTCCAAGGAGGAGGTGGACGAGTAGCTCCGCTTGCTTGATTTCCATGGGCAGCACCAGGGGGATGTGCCCTCTTACGACTACTCTGCACACTACGCTGGGGCGTCCTCGAGTTCGTATCAGGACGAAGGCACTTCTTCGCCGTACTACGGAGGCGCTCCATCCTAGCTAGCTTGGGATTGATACCCACTTAGGCCAAAACGCTAAGCTTGGGGGAGGTACACCGACATCACACTCATCTACATATCATGTTCAGTCGGTACTTTGTATATCCATGTTTTGTTTTCTTTTTAGTCTTCGTTCTTACTTTATTTCTACTTCCTCAAACACAAAAAGACCAAAAATATTTTCATTATTTCTCTTTGCTTGTTTCTTTTTCTTTTTGCCTTGATTTGCTTCTTTCTTTTAGCTTTATCTTAATTATTCGAAAAACCCAAAAAGATTTCACTTTGCTTGTTCTTCCTTTTCGTTCTTGCCTCTAAAAATCAAAAACATCAAAAATATTTTCTGTTCTTCTTTGGTTTTGTGAAGTTCGTTGCAGGGTTCATCAGTCCTCAGTGGATTTTGGTTTCATGTTATTATTCAAGCCACACAAGTGAAGGGCAATAATGAGGATTAATGACAACTTGAGGTGTGGTAAGAGGATGGTAATGAACTCTATTTGTTTTCATTTTTGTACATATACTCATCATTGTGCGCATGCTTAGTTGATGGCTCAATGCACGGCGCCCAGAAAAATGCTTGATGGCGGTGTTGATGTAGAGATCGTTGGGAACCCCAAGAGGAAGGTATGATGAGCACAGCAGCAAGTTTCCCTCAGTTATGAAACCAAGGTTTAATCGAACCAGTAGGAGCAAGGAAACACCCCAAAGGTGTTACTAGCTGAGCTTTGGCAGGGCGCACTACCGGTGCTAGTAGCAACGTGGAGACCTGCACAACACAACCACATAACTTTGTCCCCAACTTGCGATGAGGTTGTCAATCTCACCGTGTTTTGCGGAAAACAAAGGATTAAACGTATCGAATGGAAAGAAGTTAAAATTTGCAGAAAGTAAACACAAAGCAGTAAACAGTTTATAGATTGTATGTACAGAAAAGGACCGGGATCCATAGTTCACTAGAGGTGGCTCTCCTTAGATAGATAACATGCTGGGTGAACAAATTACAGCGGGGCAATTGACAAACACCGAGAAAGCAATACATGCATATACTAATCATCTTGACTCCTTTGAGACTTGATTGGGCATTACAACATTATACATAGACCGCCATCCATCTGCATCTATGACTAATAATCCACGTTCAGGTTATCATCCGAAGCCACTCCAGTATTAAGTTGCAAGCAACATATTATTGCTTTACGAACTGCGTGTAAAGTAAACAATACGATTGTTCTATGAACAAAGGATTGTTGTTTTCTCCCTAGTACCAACAGCACATCTAGTACCTTAGAGATTTCTGTCACTTCCCTAGATTACCAGAGGAATGAACCCACTGTCGAGCATAAATACTAACTCTTGGAGTTGCTAGCATCTACTTGGCCAAGATAGCTACTAACAACGGAAAGCATGCAAGATCACAAATAACAAAGACATGATAAAATCAATAATCAATCTGAAATAGCATCTCGATATCCATCGGATCCCCGCAAACACAACATGCAGAATTACAAATAGATGATCTTGATCATGAACGGAGCTCACAAGATCTAGACATGAAAGCACAAAGGAGGAGAACCAGCCATCTAGCTACTACATGGATCCGTAGTCCAAGGATGAACTACTCACGCATCACACCGGAGGCTTGCATGGTGATGAAGAAGGCCTCCAGGGTGAATTCCCCTCTCCGGCAGGGTGCCGGGAAGAGCTTCAAATCCCTCCCGATCTAGGGATGGAGATGACGGTGGCTACAAACTCTTTCATGGATTTTTGATCGGGCACTTAGGGTTTTTGTCCCGAGGGCAATATATAAGCGGAAGGAGAGGCCGAGGTGGTGCCTGGGCTGGCCACACCACCCCCTGGTGCGGGCCAGGCCTGGCTGCGCGGCCAGGTGGTGTGGCCGCCCTCTGGCCCTTCTCCGTCTCGTATTCTGGCACTTGATCACTTCCGGAAAAATAGGCACTTTGGCTTTTGTCCCGTCCAATTCCGAGAATATTCATTTTCTGACTTTCCTATAACCAAAAACAGCAGAAAATAGGCAGCTGGCACTGTGGCTCTTGTTAATAGGTTAGTCTAAGAAATCATATGAAAAGTACTCCAAAGATGGAACAAAACATAAGAAAGTGGATAAAACCAAGCATGGAACATCAAAAATTATAGATACATTTGCAATGTATCATTAGTCTGTTCATGTAAGGTGTATGTTATTTATGGATGCTTAGTAGTTCTTGCTTTATTATGATTAGCTCCAGCTTGCTAATAGTTTGTAGCATGCCATATGAATGTTTGCTTGCATTGTTCTATTCATAACTTGGTATGACACTGTGGTATCCTCCTCTCAATGTTTCACTTGAATTGACTTGGAACGTGCTCACGCATGCATATGACTGGAATAATCAGTTAAGCCTCGATGAATTATTTTGCCTCAGGGTTTTTGAATCACTTTCATGCCATAATTAGTCCTATTTTGTTGCAAGCATGATTATGACAGTTATTGCTCTCTTATTTGTCGCTCCCTTACTATTGCTAGCCTTCATTTGCACTGAGTATGAGCTCTGCTCGTGTTTCCAACTTCCCAAAACCAATATTGCCGAAAGTGTCCACCATACCTGCCTATTAGCATCATATGTTATTCCGTGCATATTTAGTATGCCTTGTTTTCTTCCAAATAAAATGTTTGCTTGTTATGAGAAAGTTAGTTAGTAAAGCTCTCACGAACTTGATGGCACACTTTATTTCTTGCACTTAATAAACCTGAACTATTGTGACTGTCCATGAAAGTTATATGCTTGCAAATTATAGGCTGGGGATTAGCACAACCGTGCTGTCATGGGGAATGCTTTCAACACCTGTAAATATATACCCAATTGATATCATGCTCTTTTGTTTACGGATGTCATCGGTGTGAAATAAAGGGGAGCTTGTAAGTCCATGGAGTTATGTATATGTGTTAGTGAAATGCCTGGGAGGCTGGTCTAATTCATGCCTAATCATGGTGGAAACCTGCAGTGTAACCATAATGAGCAATCTATGAAGCATCCTTCTTATAAAAAAAGAGAGATAGTTATTGAGACAAAGAAAAAGAGATGATAAAAGAGGAAAGAGAGAAAAAGCACCATTTTCCCATGGTAAATAAGAAGATGCTGAGATGCTTATTGTCTGCTTGCCTTATCATTTTTATATGGGGATTCTTCCGTATCATCGGGCAAGGGGTACCTCGTTGGTGGTTCTCTATGACACGCATGTATTTACTATGACAAGAACTTACCGGTAACTAAATTTGAGTAGCATGAGGAGCGGCCCTCGTACTCAAGGGACATGAGATTTCTAGTTTATGGTCTGTCAAGCATATAACTCGTATTGGGCCTCACTTTCACCTTAACTATTTAAAGATGCTTATGATAGGGGCAATGAGAGCTCAAAGCTAATGAGTACCATACTTTCAGCATTTGGAAGCCTTTCAAACTTTTCAAAACCTTTTCACTTCCTTGTTGAGTCACCACTTATTCTATGAGCACTTTCTTGAGAGCATAGTTGTCATTCTTAGTGTAATGTGCTTCTCTCAAAACTTGATTAATTGTGTCACGACTTTGATGCTTGTATCTTTGGTATCTTTACTTCTAGTCTTCACTTGAACTTCAGAGGTGCCTTGGCATCTATGTTTGCTCTACAATCAAAGGAAAGCGAGATACCACTCTATCATACCTTTTATGAGAATTGCAATGCTGCTTATGTTTATGTTTCATGCTACTTACTATTTTTGAGTTAGAATCTCTGCATAGCTTTCAATGACTATTGAGTAACCTTATTTGCATACTCCTTATTATGAATTTACTAAGTACTTGCTCATATGCTGAGAATATATACATCTTATGAAGAAAATGTGTTCGTGAAAGTTTATTTTATCGCACTCAGTTTTCAACTGAATTGCTTGAGGACAAGCAATAAGCTAAGCTTGGGGGGAGTTGATACGTCCAAAACGTATCTACTTTCCCGAACACTTTTGCTATTGTTTCTCCTCTAAACTTGTGCGATTTGGATACAACTAACACGGATTGACTCTGTTTTCAGCAGAATTACCTTGGTGTCTAGTTTTTGTGCAAAAAATCAACTATCAAGAAAAATCCCAGAAAATATGCCAAAAATCCTATTTCACCAGAAGATTCACGGAGTCAGAAGACGAGATGGAGGAGGGCCACGAGGGGCCTACACCACCTGGCTGCGCAGGACAGGCCAGGCCGCGCCTGGGGGTGGTGTGGCCGCCTCGGTCACCCCCTCGGCCTCCCTCTTCGCCTATAAGATGCCTCTTGACCTAAAAATCGAGGGGGATTCGACGTTTTCCAGAGAGAGTTCCGCTACGCTGCCACCACCAGATTCCGCAAATCAAAACCAGAAACTCCGTTCTAGCACCCTGCCGGGATGGGGATTTGGAGGAGATCATCGCCGTCATCATCACCATCGCTTCTCCATCAACCATCCATGATTCCCCCATCTATGAGTGAGTAATCCCCTGCTGTAGGCTATGGGGATGGTAGGGATTAGATGAGATCGTTCATGTAATGGCATCAGATTGTTAGGGCATGGAGCCTAGTATCTTTTATTAGTGCTTTTTGACTTTGTTGAAACTTGTTATGCTTAATGCTTATCACTAGGGCCCGAGTGCGATGATTTCAGATCTGAACATGTTATTGATTCATGATGATAGTATTGTTTGTGATCTTACCTTCAAGTTGTATACACATATTGTTGTCTAGAACCAAAGGCCCTGAAGTGAAAATAATCGGAATAACCGGAGGGAATGGCTTTGATGTGAGGATCACATGTGTTCACGGAGTGTTAATGCTTTGCTCCGATGCTCTATTAAAAGGAGCACCTTAATTGCCAGTAGTTCCCTTGAGGCCCCGCTGCAAATGAGCTGGCAGGACAAAAGATGTTGTGCAAGTTCTCATTTTGAGCACTGCTGACTCGTGTAATAACAAGCTCGTTGGGGAACCCCAAGAGGAAGGTATAATGAGCACAACAGTAAGTTGCCCTCAGTTATGAAACCAAGGTTATCAATCCAGTAGGAGCAAGGAAACACCGCAAAGGTGTTGCTAGCTGGACTTTGGCAGGGCGCACTACCGGTGTTAGCAGCAACGTGGAGACCTTCACAACACAACCACAGAACTCTGCCCCCAACTTGCGATGAGGTTGTCAATCTCACCGGTTTTGCTGAAAACAAAGGATTAAACATATTGAGTGGAAGAAAGTAATAGTTTGCAGAAAGTAAACACAAAGCAGTAAATAGTTGATTGTAGATTAATAGTAAAAGAAAGGACCGGGGTCCATTGTTCACTAGAGGTGGCTCTCCTTAAGATAGCACATATGAACAAAGGATTGTTGTTTTCTCCCTAATAGCAATAGCACATATAGTACCTTAGATATTTTTGTCACTTCCCTAGATTACTAGAGGCATGAACCCACTATCGAGCATAAATACTAACTCTTGGAGTTGCTAGCATCTACTTGGCCAAAATAACTACTAACAATGGAAAGCATGCAAGATCACAAATAACAAAGACATGATAGAATCAATAATCAATCTGAAATAGCATCTCAATATCCATTGGATCCCCACAAACACAACATGCAGAATTACAAATAGATGATCTTGATCATGAACGGAGCTCACAAGAACTAAACATGATAGCACAAAGGAGGAGAACCAGCCATCTAGCTACTACATGGACCCGTAGTCCAGAGATGAACTACTCACGCATCACACCGGATGCTTGCATGATGATGAAGAAGGCCTCCAGGGTGAATTCCCCTCTCCGGCAGGGTGTCGGGAAGAGCTTCAGATCCCTCCTGATCTAGGGATGGAGATGACGGTGGCTACAGACTCTTTCGTGGGATTTTGATTGGGTACTTAGGGTTTCTGTATCAGAGGCAACTTATAGGCGGAAGGAGAGGACGAGGGGGTGCCTGGGCTGGCCACACCACCCCCTGGCACGGGCCAGGCCTAGCTGCGAGGCCAGGTGGTGTGGCCGCCCTCTGGCCCTTCTCCATCTCGTATTCTGGCTCCAGGTGTCCCTCGGTGAAAAACCTACTTTGGCTTTTGTCCCATCCAATTCCGAAAATATTCATTTTCTGACTTTCCTGGAACCAAAAACAGCAGAAAACAGGCAGCTGGCACCGTGGCTCTCGTTAATAGGTTAGTCCAAGAAATCATATGAAAAGTACTCCAAAGTGTGGACAAAACGCAAGAAAGTAGATAAAACCAAGTATGGAACATCAAAAATTATGGATACGTTAGCAATGTATCAAGCACGTATGCTTATATAGGGAACACATGCCTATGATTATTTAGTACTTAGATGCTTTATCTTATTTATCCGCAAATTCCCTATGTCTTGATTACTATATGAATTGTCTTGTTCATGCAACGCCCATCCATCCATCCCTATGCCTACCGCGTTTTAGTCCTACTGTTTACTGCAATTCTTACTACCGTCTTTACTTTTACTACTGCTATTACTTTTCTATTGCTACTACAAAACTGTTGCTACTGATAAACTGCTGTGAGCAAGATTGTTTCTAGGTGTTGCTGAATTGAGAACTCAGTAGTTAAGGCTTATAAATATTCTTTGGCTCCCCTTGTGTCGAATCAATAAATTGGGTTTCACTTCCCTCGAAAATACTACGATACACCCCCTATACTTGTGGCTCATCAGTTGGAGCCTCAAAATATATAGGCGTCTCCACGAAAGTTGTAGGGTTTGATGAGATGGAGTCGTCGCCACCTAGTACGAGCGGGCGGTACAGGCGGACCACACCCATACCAGTGGTTGTTAAGCACTCTGTCGCCTTGGAATTGTTTCCCAATTACTTGGTCGTGTGTACTTCCTCAAAATCTTTCATTATGACTCCTTATTTCGCCTTAAAAGCAGTGATTTCCTGCACAACATAAATCAAAGAAGGGATTTGCACATCTTTGCAATTATTAGTCATTAGTGGCAAGGATGAGAGTTTGTTTGGCAATTGCTTGACCAAAAACAACGTTTAAACATAGTGGGAGATGGCAATCATCAGAGCCATCAACTTCCCTAAAGCTCAAACCTTGATCGTCCTCGAGCAAGAAGAACCAAAAGAACTATAAGGAATTTAGCATTTAACTTGAAACAACAAAAATAGGAGTTCACTTACAGTAGGTAGTCGTATGTGTGAAGGAGATATGCCTTAGAGGCAAATAATAAATAGGTTTTTATTGTCATATCTTAGTTAGTTCGTAATAGTTTCATATTGTGCTATAACTATATTAATACGAAACGTTAATACACGTGTGGTATGTAAACAAACCAAGTCTCTAGTTACCTCTAGCAAACTAGTTCATTGGTCATGAGGATGATCTAGGGTTTTGAGATCATCAGCACTTATGCCAATTGACAATGAGGTCATGTCATTAGTTCAATGATGTGATAGACAAACAACCCAACCAGTTGTATCTTAATGATATCTAGTTACAAAGTTCACCATTAATGATAAACTACGGAAACCTCGCAACCTGATCCTTAGACTGTGAGATAATGCAAATTAGCGTTCTGGAGGGAGCTTAGATGATTATCAAGTATCACACCGTGAGTGGGTGATCGAAAAGGTGCTAATTAGGTTTCCCAAAGAGGCATGTAGAGGAGTACATATCAAGACCAGGATTTGCCAATCTATGTAACGAATAGATACATATGTGGCCATCTCGGTGATGTTGCATGAACAAAGCTTGCAAGCGTGTAACTGGGTCACAGAATGCAATGACACGGAAACGAGAAAACAAGTTCATCGGTAACAAGATCGAATGAAGGTATGGAGTTACCGTAGATCAAAACTCGGGTGAACTAGGTATCAAGTGGCAAAGGGAATGGGAAATGACTGTTTACGGTTCAAATGACATTATCATCGTGGAATGCATAGGGGTCATTATGGGAATCCCAGTCCCGCTATTGATCATTAATGGAGATCATGTCTATGCCATTCCCGAGCCGTGGAGAAATAAACTTAAGGGTACTATGAGCTAGAGATCCTCTGTAAGTTGGAATCACCATATGAAAGAGACTAGAAAACTGGAAAAGTTCCGTGAGAGAACCGGAATCGTCCTGGGAAAGATCCGAAGTCGTTCAGAGGAAATCGAAAGGGAACCAAAAGGTGTTACAGGTCAAATCGGATTTTGTAATATGTATTTACATATTAATTAATGTAATTAATATTAAAATCTAATTTGAAGGGGTATTCCACTAATACGCCAAACTTCCTAGGGAAAAAGGGCCCATGAGGGAAAACCAAAGGAGGGAAGGGCCAAGGGCCAAGGCCTAGCCACCTCAAGGGGGCCCACCTAGCCAGCCTAGGACTGTGCGCAGGGTGGGGACCACCCCTAGCTGGCTGGCCCATGAGGCCCATGGCACCTCCCCCTCTCTCCCTTATTTATTCCCACATGGGAAACCCAAAGGAGAGGGCACACCCCTTCCCCTATATAAAGGGGTGCCCATGGGTGGGAATAGATACACAATTTGAGATTTTCTCTAAGGCATTTTCCTTAGAGAATTCTTCCCTCTCTCTCTACATAGTCGTCTCCATGTGTTGGCATAGTCCCAAGAAAGGACTGTTCGCACAAGAGACGATGCACCTACAACACGTCGTTGCGCTGCAGGGATTCCAAGCCAGAGACCTACTTCCACACTCCCAGCAGGGATCAAGGAGTCGGAGGTCATCATCATACACCATATGTGTATGAAACCATGAGGGGCCTCACTTGAGGCACCTTGGATGTCATAAGCCGGAGCTGCTGCATGATGAAGAAGGAGCAAGGGGTGACCTGCAAGGAGCTTCGTGACCTTGAGGTCGGCTACGAGTTCAACTACTTCAACCACGTTCCCCTCAGAATGTTAACTGCGTACGGTCTACAAGGGTATGTATTCTGTATACTCAGCCGTTACTGCATTACTACATAGATAGATCTTGAGCAGTTTAGGAGGTTCCAACGTAGGAATTTTTTTGTTTTCTGCTGCGGAACCCTTCAGTGGTATCAGAGCCGATCTATGCGTAGGAGTGATGTACGGCCAGTACGCACATGAATTGTGCGGGCATTGATTCCTTAGTTGTTACCCACTAACGTTTACTTGTTTATATCGCGGTATTGTTTGATGAAGCGTCCCATACCAACCTTACGCATATTCTTACGCGAGACTGGTTCCACGCTCAACATACGGCTTGTACCGTATAAGTAGCTAGCAGGTGTCTGTATCTCATTCAATAGTTGATATAGCATTTACAATGGAGGGCCCCGAAAGGGGTGTAATAGAGACAACTATAAGATTTATGTTGTGGTTGGAAGTTCATAGATTAGAAACGGTTATATTGCAAAATCCCTAACAACCACGTAAAACTTGCAAAGATGAAGTAGAGCCGTCTAACTTTGTTTCACAGAAGGGCTTGTGTTATGATATGGTTTTGGTCGTTACAAAGGTAAAGTAGTTTACTTTTACGTTACTAAGTAGTATAGTAATAGCCATCGTTCTGATGGACGACCTATTGGTGGCGTCGTGGACTTGGCGTCAAACCAGGGGCAAGATGGAGATCATGCCGGAGCGCTCGAAGGAGATCAAGGCACAAGAAGAAGGACCATATCATATCACAATATACATGTGATGTTGATACCTATTTTACATCTTATTATATGCTAGTATAAGATACCCAACGGTAGCAAATAAGATAATCCCTATATAATTCCAATGATAGTGTTTCCCTTATGTGTGCACCACCAAGAAAGTTTACCGTTATGAAGCCAACCGTGATGATCGGGGGCTAGACATATCTACATTATTCGCATACAGTGGGTGTAAGCCATGTTGCACAACAAATACACACAAGTTAGATTTGGCGAGCCTAGCATATGTAGACATGGCCTCCGAACACAAGAGATCGAAAGGTCGAGCATGAGTCACATGGTTGATGTGATTGACATTGGGGAATGTCTAGCTTTGATTCTGCACTGATGGCTGTGACGATCGGGGGAGGTGCAGAGGATTGGGATCATGTGATCACTAAAATTGTCCAGGGGATGAAAATGTTAGTGGGAGCTCAATTAGGATTGAACTCATATTATGAACTAAGTCTAGATGCCTATTTGCATATATCTTAGTAGATCATGGGCTATCCCATTGAGGTCCTTTGCGGCCATGTGAAATTTATTTCTTGATATGGAACTTAGCAAAAGCGTCCAACTTCATAGATTAATACTCACGCCTGAGGGATATCCTCGTAAAAGGCGATCTTCTCTTCTTGATACAATGACCACTAGGAGATAATCCGATGACTCCGCAATGTTTGTGTGTTCTCCGTAATCATCCAACAAGCCATTCTCCATTCGATGGAGAGTTGGATTACAATCTTATATTCTGCAAGATTAGGCACATAAAGTATGAGCCATTGGATGAGCTTTCTTCCATGATGGATGAAAAAAGAGAATATTTGGAGAAACACTTAGCAATCTTGCATTAGAGTTATGAACTCTCAGAAGGGCTTGATTGCAACAGAGGTCATGAATGAAAAAGGGTATATGTTAGATATACAAAGTTATAAATGTAATTCTTGCAAAAGTCGTTGCATTTTATATAAGTATGGGATACTTGTCCCGTTTTGTGAAAACATGATGGTCTGCTTGAGAATTGCTGGAATTGAGGCAGTGTGGCATAATGATGGCAAGCAAAACAGTTTATGGCCGACATCACCCCTTTCCTAAAAAAATATCATTTGGATTAGTGGACTTGAATATAATTTTGTAATCCTTGTTTGTGTGTCTTGCTTTTATCAAGACAATTGTTCATATAAATAAGTTACAAGCCAGTTGTACTATTCTTATGAATAATACATTTATGGTCACATTACGATTATAAATGAGTTATTCTCATCACTATGTTAATGATAATAGTTTAAGCATTTATAAAGGATTAGAATGCTAAAAGATATCCAAAGTTTAATTATGATATGGCACTATAGTTTAGGTCATTTTGGTTATTGCATGTTCTTCCTTACAAATGAAGATAGGGGTCTTAGATTCTTAATATACAGACTTTGCAAAGCCATGCCTCGTTGGTTAGAATGACTAAAACTCCGCATTCTGGTAAAACGGTGATATGCGAAGAAATGTTGAACTTTATACATAGTGATGTATCGTATTTTCAACAAATAGTGGAAATCATTATTTCATACTTCATTGTGGATTTAAGTGAATATGAATATTTACTTAATGAAACATAAGTTTGAAAATGTTTTGAATTGTTCAAAAGATTTCAAAATGAAGGAGGATATTGAATTAACAAGAATACAAAAGTCTCTTCAATTTGATCGATATGACTAAAGTATTTAAGTTAATTTTGGCATAAAAGGACATGTGAAAGAGGTTTCACAAATTATGATAATAGGGAAAATTCAAAGTGTATTGAAATGTCTAAATATCATAATAATTATGTATTAGATACATATGGTATAATATTATCTCTTATCGGGGCTATAATTATCATTTAGAGTTAGAGATCGAAATGAGCAAACACTCGGTTTAAATACAAAGGAACATCTAAAGATTCGTGGAAACAACACCATAAGAGTTATGGCATGTTCGTGTTTCTAGAGGTTTCGATAATTCGAAATCATGGCGAATGAACAAATCTTTGTAGCGTATTCTTAGGCAAATATGAATACATGTTCCACAAGGGGCAAACCTGTTGTTGTCCAAAGTTGATGTGTCTTGATGAAGATAAAGGTGGAAGAAAGTAAAAGTTCAAAACAAGGTATTTGACCTTACCTCCTAATTGTTGAGTGGCACAGTGGAATTTGTTTTGTCAAACCGAACTCTTCAAATATAGGAGAAACTATTGATAATGATCATAAAGTTTCAGCGAATACTTTTACTAAGAAAATAGGAATCAATGATATATTCTGCAAGTTTGCGGAATTGTATTATTGATTCACTTGTCATGTTATTTGAACAAGACATACCTATGAACTACAAAGAAGCGTGATGGACCTAAGTACGAGAAATAACTAGGAGTCATAAAATCCTATATTAAGTTACATTTAAGATTGCAAAGTAATATGTTACTTGATCTTATTAAGTAAAGAAGTTTACTTGATATTTCTGAATGACGTCAAAGCCATTAGATGGAAATGAAACTTAATGCAGATGTATAGCTCGATTTGTCACAAAGTATGGACAAATTTAAGGAGTTTACTACAATGTAGAGATGCTTGAGTCTATTGGATTTACACCAGCAATATATTGATATTGGAATCTCGTAGCTAGAATTCTCAATTTGATGATGATCAAAGAATTTTGGAATGTCTAAGATTATCGAGAGGACCTGCATTTGAGTGGGAGCTAATTAGCTTTCCCAAATAATCTTAATATGTAAGAGACATATTTTGAGTGGGAGCTAAGTAGCTTGGCCAAATCTTAATATGTAGTAGACATATTTTGAGTGGGAGCTAAGTGAAATCCCTAGATCTCAAATATGCATGCCATATTTGAGTGGGAGCGTGAAATCATTCTAGGATATGTGGACGACATATGTGAATGATGTGATTGGTGTTAATAACATTTAAGTAGATAAATTGGGATGAAGTTGAAGTTATTAAACAATGAGATCTATCGAGATAGATTGGTGAGTTTAATAAACATTGAATGTCGAATGCTTCTTGGACTTCATTCTGAAGATGTTCAGAATGTCCTAAGCAAGATTCTGAAGAAGTTTAGAATGGAACAAGGTAAGAAAGAAGTTCTTACTATGAAGCATTATCTTGGTATTACAATGATGGTTAAAAATCAAGAAAGAGATGTGTTGCATCTTCTATGCCTCAATCATAGGTTCTTCCATACAACCATATTGTAGACTCGACGTAATGTGACCCGAAATTTTGGTTGGAAGGACATGATCTTAACTGTAATAACATGTCTTGAAGTGATTCTTGAGTTAATCACTGAACTAGAAATAAGTTTGTACTTAAATGGCAAGAAGTAAAGTAAGTGGCATAGTTGCATTTCATGCACTAGGATCTACATAGATATAGAAGTATAAAGGCTCCATCTTAGGTGATGTATATTGTTATGGCGGGACTAGTTCGTCTTTAATGTGGAATAATGTGTCCTAGGGCACAGTGCCCATGAAAAAGCCCTCGAGGTTGATCTAAAGTCACTGTAGGCTCCTGGAAACCGGCCTTGTTCTGCTGCTATAACTTCCATATATACACAAAGGATTGCAAAGTGCGTTTCAAAGTTTAGATGACAACAGTGAAAACGACTGTCATTATAAACACTAGAAACAAAGTCTCACTTTGACGCCAAACGAATACTTCAACCATTATGAGATAATGGTATGAATGTCAAAGTTAGGAAGACATTAATGATTTGCAAATTCATAATGATCTGGTAAAACAGAACATGGACATGACGTTTTCCATAAGCATGCATGATCAATAAACGCATATGTGATATGGTTTACGATGAGTAAAATGTGAGCTAGATTATTTGTACTCAAGTGCAAGTGGGAGACTGAAGGAGATATGCCCTAGAGGAAAATAATAAATAGTTTTTTATTGTCATATCTTAGTTAGTTCATAATAGTTTCATACTGTGCTATAACTATATTAATACAAAATGTTAATACACGTGTGGTATGTAAACAAACCAAGTCTATAGTTACCTCTAGCGAACTAGTTCATTGGTCATGAGGATGAACTAAGCTTTCGAGATCATGGGCATTTATGCCAATTGACAGTGAGGTTACGTCATTAGTTGAATGATGTGATACACAAACAACCCAACCAGTTGTATCTTAATGAGATCTAGTTACAAAGTTCACCATTAATGATAAACTAAGGAAACCTCACAACCTGATCCTTAGACTGTGAGATAATGCAAATCACCATTCTGGAGGGAGCTTAGATGGTTATCAAGTATCACACCGTGACTAGGTGATCGAAAAGGTGCTACTCAGGTTTCCCCAAAGGGGCGCATATCAAGACCAGGATTTGCCAATCCATATAACAGATAGATACATATGTGGCCATCTTGGTGATGTTGCATTAACGAAGCTTGCAAGCGTGTGACTGGGTCACAGAATGCAATGACACAGAAACGAGAAAACAAGTTCATCGGTAACGAGATCGAACGAAGGTATGGAGATACCATAGATCAAATCTTGGGTGAACTATGTATCAAGTGGAAAAGGGAATGGGAAATGATTATTTACGGTTCAAACGACATTATCATCGTGGAATGCACAGGGGTCATTATGGGCATCCTGGTCCCGCTATTGATCATTGATGGAGATCATGTCTATGCCATTCCCGAGCCGTGGGGAAATACACTTGAGGGTACGATGAGGTAGAGATCCTCTGTAAGTTGGAATCACCTTATGAAAGAGAAAAGGAAACCGGAAAAGTTCCGTGAGAGAACCGGAATCGTTCCGGGAAAGATCTGAAGTCGTTTAGAGAAAATCGAAAGGGAACCGAATGGTGTTACGGGTCAAATCGGATCTTGTAATATGTATTTACATATTAATTAATGTAATTAATATTAAAATCTAATTTGAAGGGGTATTCCACTAATTGGCCAAACTTCCTAGGGAAAAAGGGCCCATGAGGGAAAACTGAAGGAGGGAAGGGCGAAGGGCCAAAGGGCGAAGGCTTAGACGCCTCTAGGGGGCCTACCCGACCAGCCTAGGGCTTTGTGCAGGGTGGTGCCCACCCCTGGCCAGCTGGCCCATGAGGCCCATGGCGCCTCCCTCCTCTCTCCCTTGTTTAGTCCCACATGGGAAACCTAAAGGGGATCGGACACACCCCCTTCCCCTATATAAAGGGGTGCCCATGGGTGGGAATAGACACACAATTTAAGATGTTCTATAAGGAATTTTCCTTAGAGAATTCCTCCCTCTCTCTCTCTACATTGTCGTCTCCACGCGTTGGCACGGTCCCAAGAAAGGACTGTTCGCGCAAGAGACGACGCACCTACAGCACGCCGTTGTGTTGTAGGTATTCCAAGACGGAGATCTACTTCCGCACTCCTGGCATGGATCAAGGAGTTGGAGGTCATCATCGTACACCATATGTGTACAAAACCACGAGGGGCCTCACTTGAGGCACCTTGGCTGTCATAAGCCAGAGCTGTTGTACGATGAAGAAGGAGCAAGGGGTGACCTGCGAGGAGCTTCGCGACCTTGAGGTCGGCTACCAGTTCGACTACTTCAACCACGTTCCCTACAGAACGTTAACCGTGTACGGTTTACAAGGGTATATATTCTGTATTCTCGGCCGTTACCGCATTACTACATAGATAGATATTGGGAAGTTTAGGAGGTTCCAATGTAGGAAATATTTTGTTTTCTGCTGTGGAACCCTTCAATGCGCTCAACACTTCATTCATTTGCAAAGCTTATCAAAGTTAGAGAGATGAAAAGAATACTATACAAGCTTTGGTAAGTCAAGATAATCAAAGTAAACTTTAATATAAGTATAAATAACTAGAAGTGTAGCAATCAATCTGATTCCTATAATTAACTCCAGCTTTCCAGGGAACACTTAAGATGTTTAAATAGCATAATTTAGTAAGAGAGTTTCATGTCCCAAGTAGTATAATAATGAAGTGTCTTATTTCCACCCACATCAATAGTCAAGTCAATCTAAAAAAATTCTAATCCAATTATTGTCTTTCAAGAAAAATTCGTAAAGTAGTAATGAGACCATGCCAAGGACTTTTTATGTGGATCCTCATAGATATCTTTTTTCTTTCTTTCTTTTTAATCTCATTTTTTTCAAGGATCGCTATTTGTTTCTTTTTGATAGTATTTGCACAACCTTTGAGAGTACCAATACTTTTGCCCATACATTGACATGGATGCCAATCATGTCATCAACTCATAGCCGAAATCTAGGGTTATACCATAGATCGTTCAAAAGCTAGCGGAGTTGTTGACATCCCAAAGGTGTGCGTCAGAGACATAGCATATAGTTGTCACGCAACTTTTTCTCTTTTTTGAGCTATAACCACGGTTTGATCCACAAGGTTAGCTTTGGCATGCATCACAATTACCACTAAACTTTATTTCAATCAAATAATTCCTTTCATGAGTATTGTCGAGACTGTCAAAATATCTATGGGGTTACGTATAATCAAGGGTATACTCTCAAGACAATCATTCATCAAACAAGTCATAAATTTCAGACTTTTTCTTGTTGTACTTGTTTGGCATTATTATTTCCAAGGCAAGACTCGGTTAATTAAAAGAACTAGAGCAAGAGCTTCAACAACTAATCATCATACTAATAAAAAGCCTTACTCTAACCATATTAAATTACTTCCCACTAGCATGCATCTTAGAAAATGAACCAACTAAGATAAACAATTCAAACTTCATAAGTGGGAGACATAGGACATACCTCTAATAAGTAACTTCTTGATCCTCTTCCTTATAGGGATGTGTT